>OU015749.1:100085118-100108988 GCA_907169655.1 Acomys percivali
AGCGGTCCATGGGCATGCAGCGTCCCCTGGGCATGGCAGGTAGCGGCATGGGACAGAGCATGGAGATGGAGCGGATGATACAGGCGCACCGGCAGATGGATCCTACCATGTTCCCGGGGCAGATGACTGGTGGAGATGGCCTGGCCGGCACTCCCATGGGCATAGAGTTTGGTGGAGGCCGGGGCCTCTTGAGCCCTCCCATGGGACAGTCTGGCCTGAGGGAGGTGGACCCACCCATGGGGCCTGGCAACCTCAACATGAACATGAACGTGAACATGAACATGAACATGAACCTGAATGTGCAGATGACGCCACAGCAGCAGATGCTGATGTCCCAGAAGATGCGAGGCCCTGGAGACATGATGGGGCCTCAGGGCCTCAGTCCTGAGGAGATAGCACGGGTTCGCGCCCAGAACAGCAGTGGCATGATGGGTGGCCCACAGAAGATGCTCATGCCTTCGCAGTTTCCCAACCAGGGCCAGCAGAGCTTCTCTGGGGGCCAAGGACCCTACCAGGCCATGCCCCAGGACATGGGCAACACTCCAGACATGTTTAGTCCTGACCAGAGTTCAATGCCCATGGGCACTGTGGGCACCGCCCGGCTCAGCCATATGCCTCTGCCTCCTGCATCCAATCCTCCTGGGTCTGTGCACTCAGCCCCCAACAGGGGGCTGGGCAGGCGGCCTTCGGATCTCACCATTAGTATTAATCAGATGGGCTCACCAGGCATGGGGCATCTGAAGTCACCCACCCTTAGCCAGGTGCACTCCCCTCTGGTCACCTCACCCTCCGCCAACCTCAAGTCACCCCAGACTCCCTCACAGATGGTGCCGTTGCCTTCTGCCAACCCGCCAGGACCTCTCAAGTCACCCCAGGTCCTCAGTTCTTCCCTCAGCGTTCGTTCACCCACTGGCTCACCCAGCAGGCTCAAGTCTCCCTCCATGACGGTGCCTTCTCCGGGCTGGGTCGCCTCTCCCAAGACAGCTATGCCTAGTCCTGGAGTCTCCCAGAATAAGCAGCCGCCTCTCAACATAAACTCTTCCTCTACCCTGGGGAATATGGAACAGGGTGAGTCGTCTGGGTGACCCTGGGTTGGAGCCTTGGTGGTGGGTTGGTTCCTGCAAAGGGCAGTGGTAACAGCTGTGTTGGAGCCTCTTACACAGACAGAGCTCCAAGTACACCTAGGCATCTTGAGGATCCCACTTGGGGCTTGGGATCTCTCCACTGCCGCAACTGCTTAGAGATCTGTGGGCTAGGCCGGGCATAGTGGCGCAAATCTTTAATCCCAGCAGAGGCAGGTGGATCGCTGTGAGTTTGAGGCCAGCCTGGTCTACAAAGTGAGTCCAGGACAGCCATGGCTACACAGAGAAACCCTGTCTTGAAAAACCAAAAAGATTTGTGGGCTATAGGGATCACAGGCAGTCTGACCTGGGAGTGGGGGTGGGGGGAAGGTTGACCTTTCCTTTAAAGCTCTGAATGTGAACAGCCAAGTTCAGCCTTCTGTCACCAGTGACCCCTGCTCTCTTCCTGTCTCTCCACGTCTGTAGGTGCCCTCCCACCTGGCGGCCCCCGAAACAGTTCCTCAGCTCCTCCTGCCAACCCTCCCAGTGGCCTCGTGAACCCCAGCCTACCATTCACATCCTCCCCAGACCCCGCGCCTTCCCAGAACCCTCTGTCACTGATGATGTCGCAGATGTCCAAGTATGCCATGCCCAGCTCTACCCCGCTATACCACAACGCCATCAAGACCATCGCCACCTCAGACGACGAGCTGCTGCCTGACCGGCCCCTGCTACCCCCACCCCCACCACCGCAGGGCTCTGGGCCAGGTGCGAGCGAGGAGGGGGAGGCAAAGCTCTCTGGGAGTGGCCACAGTGGGCTTGCTTAGGAATCGCCCCTGTGGGCATGCTGGCTTCTGCATGCTTCCATAGGCTCTGGTCAAGAGGGTGGGGTAAACTCTGGGGTCCTGTTCCAGTTCAAGTAGTGAGACCCAGGGGAGAACAGGGGAGGAGAAGTGGGGGGGGGGGGCACCTCTCTGAGTCAGCTGGGCACAGCCTCTAATGCCCTTTTCTCTCCCCACAGGCATCAGCACTAACCAGCCCAATCCAATGCACCTGAACTCCGCTGCTGCCCAGAGCCCCATGGGCCTGAACTTGCCAGGCCAGCAGCCCCTGTCCCATGAGCCTCCACCTACGATGTTGCCCTCCCCCACCCCTCTGGGGTCCAACATTCCACTGCACCCCAATGCACAGGGGACAGGGGGCCCTTCTCAAAACTCAATGATGATGGCCCCAGGAGGCCCAGACTCCCTAAATACCCCTTGTGGCCCCGTGCCCAGCTCCTCCCAAATGATGCCGTTTCCTCCTCGGCTGCAGCAACCCCACGGTGCCATGGCCCCCGCTGGGGGTGGAGGTGGGGGGCCTGGCCTGCAGCAGCACTACCCTTCAGGCATGCCCCTGCCCCCCGAGGACCTGCCCAGCCAGCCACCTGGTCCCATACCCCCCCAGCCACATCTGATGGGCAAAGGCATGGCTGGCCGAATGGGTGAAGCGTACCCACCTGGGGTGCTCCCTGGGGTGGCATCAGTACTGAATGACCCAGAGCTGAGTGAGGTGATCCGGCCCACCCCTACCGGCATTCCTGAGTTCGACTTATCCAGGATCATCCCCTCTGAGAAACCAAGCAGCACCCTCCAGTACTTCCCCAAGAGCGAGAACCAGCCCCCCAAGGCTCAGCCCCCCAATCTGCATCTCATGAACCTGCAGAACATGATGGCGGAGCAGACTCCCTCTCGACCTCCCAACCTCCCAGGCCAACAGGGGGTCCAGCGGGGGCTCAGCATGTCCATGTGCCACCCTGGACAGATGTCCTTGCTGGGCAGGACAGGTGTGCCCCCACAGCAGGGCATGGTGCCCCACGGCCTTCACCAGGGGGTTATGTCCCCACCACAAGGCCTCATGACCCAGCAGAATTTTATGCTGATGAGGCAGCGGGGTGTGGGGGGTGAGGTCTACACCCAGCCTCCCCACGTGCTCTCGCCACAGGGCTCCCTCATGGGGCCCCCTCCCCAGCAGAACCTCATGGTGTCTCACCCGCTGCGGCAGCGCAGTGTGTCTCTGGACAGCCAGATGGGCTACCTCCCCACGCCGGGCAGCATGGCCAATCTACCCTTCTAGCAGGCCCCTCGGGGAGTCTGGAGCTGGGGTTACTGAGAATATGTTAACTTTAAAAAGGTTTTGTTTTGTTTTTTGTTTTTGTTTTCCCTCCAGTGTTGGGATGGATGGCCTGGGTCCAGGGCTAGGGCGGAGGGGTGGGGAGGGGCTCGTGTGGGGAGTGGCATTTGTGGAAACCTGAGGTGCTGGCAGCTTAGGGGGGAAGTGGTGGGAGGTTGGGACTGGATTTTGCTCCATTTCGGCCGCCAGGACTGCCCCTCCCCCGCAACCCTTCCTATTCCTCTGGAGCTTCTCTTTCCCTTTGTCTGTGCACCTCTTCCCTCCTTCATCTGTGTTTTGGGGCCCTTGGGGAGAGAGGAAGAGCAGGAATGGTCTTCCATCTTCTGTCCCTTTGTGGAACTGTCACCTCGTCGGTGCTCCACACCCATTTTTTTCTCCTCCCGGTTTCACTGCTTCTATCCCATTTCCCCCTCTTGTCTTCCTTCCTCATCTCTTCTACCTGCTGACGTGGCTGATCTCCTCTCCCACGCCCCCTGCAGGCAGCTGGCCAGGTGGACAGGTGCCAGCGGAGCTGTAAATAGAGCTGCGCTTTTGTGCCGGTTTGTGCGCGTGCTGTATTTCTGTGTATTGATAGAAGTCACACACACACACATACACACACACACACACACACACCACACACACACAACCCTGCCCCAAATGATCACTCCCTCCATTCCCCCGGATCCAGAGACAAAGTCCTATGCATCCGCCATATGCCCCCCCTACAAACTGAGGTCAGACCATCTAGGCTTAAATTTGATGAGCCCAGGAGGTCAGAGACCTGCCCCTTCTCCCTACTGTGGCCTCCTGTCTGCTGCTGAGTGATTTCCAGAGAGCAGGTGTGCACGTGTACATAGGGCCCCCGGCCTGGATGCCTCTGCTGCTGCATCTTAGCCAGAACTTGAAGCCCCTGTGGCCCCTTACAATGGAGCTATGGAGGGGTTAGCATGATGGGCCTTGGGCCAGCTAACTCCTCAGGGCACAGACTCTTCAAGAAACCACCACTTGCTTCTCACCAAAGAAGGAAGGAACTGAGCTGGCCCTCCAGCCTCCACCCCTAGCACAGAGTGAGGGAAGGCAGTCGCCGGTGGGGGAGAACATCCTGCTGCCTCCCCCTGCCTGCCTTACTCTCTGGCAAGGTCCTTCTGTCCAGGGCTCAGGGCCATTTACCAGATCTGTCTATGCCCACCCAGGCACAGCCACTGCCTCCCCTGACACTTCCCAGGAGAGCCCCTCACCCACCACTAGTCAGACTGAAGCCATACAGGAGTGGGTGTTTCCTCTCCTATGGCTCCAGGAGTAAAATATTTTTCTCGCGTCCTTTCCTGCCTTGTAAGGTGGCGGGCAGCTCCCTGGCTAAGGCCTTTCTTGTCCAGCCTCCGGGGCCAAGGGCCATTCTAGACAGGGTGTCTTTTACCAGGGCCCTGTCCCCAGCCTTCCTGACCTGCAGGTCCTGGTTTTGCCTTGGCAGCTGTAATACAAAGGGAAATTTGTGCCCATTTCTCCCAGTCTGGTGCTGTCCATTGTCAGCCAGGTCAGGCACCACGCCCCCTCCTCCCTCAGAGCTGGCTGCAGGCCCCTGGCTTCCCCTACCCCCTCCCTGGGACCCTAGCCAAGGTCTCTTGTGTTGAGAGGTGGGTGGAAGCCGGTCCTTCCTGCCAGACACTGCTCTTCCTGCTTCTATCTGGGCCCTGGGCCCCAGCCTTCCCAAACTGTCTAACCTGCCCTGCCCTAAGGGGAGGGCTCAGGCCACAGAGGGCCCGATGCCCCCTTCCAGTGGCCCACCTCTACCACTAGCTTCCCAAGGTGATCTCCGCAGGCCAGCCTTCTCCTCCATCCATGGCCATACCCCAGCCATTTTGTACCATTATATAAATATATATATATAAATATAAATATATAAATACAATATGTGAAGACATCTTCTTGGTTTTTATTTTGAAACACTTTTTAGGCTTGTTCCGGGGGGGTCTCTGTGCTGCCTGTACTGTATTGACCTGTTTTATAGGTGCCTTTTTATTAAAAAGAGAAAATTCAAAAATGTCATTTCTTGCCCTTTTGTTTGTGTGTCTGGTTTCTGCACCGTTGGGTGCTGGGAAGAGAAAAGGGGATCTCCAGGTGTCTCTACCATTCTGCAATGAAGGTACAGACCTCTAACGCTGTAGCACTGATTTCCCTAGTGGGGTCCCCCAGGGGCAACCCCACTTCCCGCAACACCTCTATCCCCTCTTAGATCAGTGCCTGAGAGGAAGAGGAGCGGCCCAGAGTTGCCCACTAGCTTCCCCTAAGCAGGTGTGGAGCCGCTTCCTCTGGTCTCATCTGAGTAGTATCCTCCTGGGGCCAAGGACCAATTTGCTATCTGACTTTCCACAGGCTTTGAGGATTGCAGGAGAGGGGGGGCTGATCTTCTACATCAGTACCCAGAATTTACTGGGGCCCTGGACCTCATCTCCCTGCCAGTCTGGATGCTTTGGTCCCTGGGTAGAGAAGACAGCTGGGTTTGATTTTTTACTTACCCCTCTTTGGGGCCTGGAACTGGGCTGCTTTGTTGCTGGCTTCACCCCCCCCCCCCTTTATAATATTTATTTATTTATTTAGGTTTTTCGAGACAAGGTCTCTGTGTTAGCCTTGACTGTCCTGGACTAACTTTGTAGACCAGGCTGGCCTCGGACGCACAGTGATCCACCTGCCTCTATCTCCGGAGCTCTGGGATTAAAGGCGTGTGCCACCACGCCCGGCCACCCCCCTCCTTTTTTTTTAAAGAGCACTGGAGTCCCTAGAACTGGAATTATAGACAGTTGTGAGCTGCTATGTGGGTGCTGGGAATTGAACCTGGGTCCTCTGGAAGAGCAGCCAGGGCTCTTAACCCCTGAGCTAATTTCTCCAGCCCTTGGCCTGCTCTTTCTTAGGATACTGGCTAGCTTCCAGGGCCTTCTGGAGCTTGTCCTCAGTCTGTAATCCAAGATCCAGGAACATGGGGCTGGTTTGGTTGGAGCCAGACAGCTACCTAAAGCAGATCAGTTTCGGCTTCCTGCTTGCTTAAGAAACAGCACAGTTGGGGGCTGGAGAGATGGCTCAGTGGTTAAGAGCACCACCTGCTCTTCCAGAGGTCTTGAGTTCAATTCCCAGCAACCACATGGTGGCTCAAAACCATCTGTAATGTGATCTGATGCCCTCTTCTATAGATAAAGTACTCATATGCAATAAAGAAATAAATCTTTAAAAGAAAAAAAAAAAAAAAACCCAGCACGGTTGAAAGTCTGGCTTGGAGTCTATTTGGGAGCCAGGCAATGCTAAGGCTATACTGTAGGCACTACTTTTTACTCTGGCTTATTTATGCCTCTACCTCCCTTCCAACTCCCCAACCCTTAGTAGGAGAGAAAGAAGGTTAGAGGGGAGAGGGGGTAGAGTTCTCTTTAGATTTAGTTCCAGCTGGTTAGGGTTGTTGGATTCTTTGGGGAAACACCAGTCTCAGCCCTCAGGATGCCCTGCAGTTCAGCAACAGCAAATGGCAAACACCGCAGGATGACAGGCAGCCTTCCTCCTCCTCCTCCGTCTGTCTCCTTGAAGCCCCTTTCTCTCTCTGGATCTAGTATTTATACTCTCCTAGAGACCTCAGGGTTCCACTAACTCCAGCTGCCATAAACCACACCCCACACGAGGCTGTTATCAGCTCTGGGTAAACTAAGGCAGTCCGATATCCCACACTTGAGATTAAAGCAAAAGAAAAAGTTTACATAACATACCTGAGTTTTTAAGGAAACCGAAACTTCTGTCTCGAGAAACAAAAACAAAACAAATTACTTTTACAATGTCCAGTTCTTTTGTGTTTGGCAATCTTGGAAAAGTATTCCACTATCTATCTATCTATCCTGGAGAGTCCAAAGTCTTGTACCTGAATCACTTTCTTTTTTAAAAAAATTTATTTATTTGTATTTTATGTGCATTGGTGTCTTGCCTACATGTATGTCTGTGTGAGAGTGTCAGATCTTAGAGTACAGACAGTTGTGAGCTGCCATGTGGGTGCTGGGGTTTGAACCCGGATCCTTTTGGGAGAACAGTCAGTGCTCTTATCCTCTGAGCCATCTCTCTAGCCCCCAAAGCACTCTCTTTTAGCTTGAATTTGTCAAACTAGAGACAGCTTTCCTAAAATATTATTTTAGTTCCTAAACAACTAAAGCTTTTATATTTTTCTTTTCTTTTTTCTTTTTTTCTTTTTTTTCCATGAGAGAGTTTCTCTGTGTAATAGCCCTGGCTGTCCTGGAACTCTCTTTGTAGACCAGGCTGGCCTCGAACTCAGAGGTCTGACTGCTTCTGCCTCCCAAGTGCTGGCATTAAAGGTGTGCACTACCACACCCAGCTGAATATAAACTTTTTTTTTTTTTTTTCCGAGACAGGGTAGCCTTGACTGTCCTGGACTCACTTTGTAGACCAGGCTGGCCTTGAACTCACAGAGATCCACCCGCCTCTGCCTCCCAAGTACTAGGAATATAGGGCTGCGCCACCACCCCACCACACCCAGCTGAAAATTTAGAGTTAACAAAGCATTATATAGTCTGTCCCTGTGGGTCTTTACACTTCCTTTTTGTTTAGTAGCATCACTTTTCAAGTATGATCAGCAATTTCTATAATTGTTTGTCCTGTAGGATTGTGTGGTATACCAGTAATATGCTTTATTTTATAATATGCAAAGAATTACTCCATCTTAATACATATGCGGGGGGGGGGGGGCATTATCCATCTTTTTTTTTTTTTTTTTTTTTCAAGACAGGGTTTCTCTGTGTAGCCTTGACTGTCCTGGATTTGCTTTGTAGACCAGGCTAGCCTCAAACTCACAGCGATCCACCTGCCTCTGCCTCCTGAGTGCTGGGATTAAAGGTGTGTGCCACCACTACCTGGCTGGCATTATCCATCTTAATTTGTGCAGTATCCCCATATTACTATTATTTCCAATAGATGTGTGATTATATAATCAGCCTTTCAGAACTTACAGCAGCTGCCCATTGAAACCCTGAGTATGTACCAATGCTATGATGTACATACCTTTGTTTTCCAAAATCTGGAAAATGAAATACATCCATCTGCCAGATTTCATTTTTCTCCTCTACCCCCCCCACGAGATAGAGTTTCTCTGTGTAGCCTTGGCTGTCCTGGACTCGCTTTGTAGACCAGGCTGGCCTGAAACTCATAGTGATCTACCTGCCTCTGCCTCCCGAGTGCTGAAATTAAAGGTGTGTGCCACCATGCACAGCCAGATTTCATTTCTTTTGGTACTCCTAGGGTAGTTCCAGCAGGTAATGGAGTTTGGTTATACAAAGAACATGTAGGACACTTTAAAAGTTATTTCCTTGGCTTGTTGCCAAGTGTTAGAAAAAAATTCTTTAAACCTTTACTGTTAACGTGGTGCTTTTCATGGAATTTTGAGGCTTCTAACACATTAGTATTAGTAATCGGTCAATTTCCTCATTTCCTTGTGCCAATGGACCTGGCAAACCTGTATGAGACCGAATATGAGTAATATACAACGGGTAGTTTCAACTTCTGATGGCCTGTTGCAATTGCATAAATAACAAAGTTAATTCTGGGTTATCAGAAATAAATTCTGCAGTTTCTGGGCTGGAGAGATGGTTCACTGGTCAAAAGCACTGTCTGCTCTTCCAGAGGTCCTGAGTTCAGTTCCCGGCAACCACATGGTGGCTCACAACCATCTATAATGTGATATAATCCCCTTTTCTGGCCTGCGGGTGTACATGCAGGCAAAGCACTCACACATGATAAATAAATAAAATCTTTTTTAAAAGTCTGCAGTTTCTATATGTATGACAACTCTTTCTGCATATCGAGAGTCAGTAATTATATTAAGAGAGTCAGGAAAATCTAATAATACCATAAGGATTGCATATAATTCTGATTTTTGGGCTGAGGTATATGGGCTTTGGGTCACCTTGCTTCTTTTGTCTGACTTACAACCTGCCATCCTCATCTTGTTTGCATCAGTATAGAATATAACTGCCTCAGGGTTTGGTGTTCCCTTTACAATACATAGAAGAATTAAATTAGTTCTTTTTGTAAACTGTAAGTGTTTGCTTTTAGGATATCTGTTATTAATTTCTCCCAAGTAGTCACTACAAGCTCTTTGCCAGTCTTCACTAATTATCCACAATGACATAATCTCAGCATTAAGTAAGAGGCACTACAATTTTGGATGGGTCTGTTCTTCACGGTTGGCATAATCCTATTCTATCTTTCATAATTAATTCAGAAAACTTGTCCATGTACATCCATTCCATAATACCATCTTCTTTTTGCCTAATGATCCCAGTAGGAGAATGAGTTGAAGACAAAATAACCAATAATACAATCAAATTTAGGATCAACTTGATCCACATATGCATCTTGCAGTCTTTTTACTACCAGAGTTAATTATTTTTCTGTTTCAGCTTTTAAACATCTTGGGCTGTTTAAATCTGAAATCTTTGTAATGTTTGAAACAAATTACTTGACTCATAAGTAGTTAATCCAATTGTAGGCCTCAGCCAGTTAATATCTACCATTAAAATTTGAAAATCATTAAGAGTTTGCAACCGATCTCTACGGATCTGTACCTTTAGTGTTCGAATTTTTTGTTGACTTTATAACCCAGATAGTTAATAGAATCTCCTCTCTGTACTTTTTCTGGAGCACCCTATAACCCCAAGCATGGCAGAATTCTTTGTGTTTCCTTAAACATTTTCTCTAAAGTATCTTCATCAGAATCAGTCAACAAAATATCCATGAAATGATAAATAAGCCGGGCATGGTGGCGCACGCCTTTAATCCCAGCACTTGGGAGGCAGAAGCAGGTGGATTGCTGTGAGTTCGAGGCCAGCCTGGTCTATAAAAGGAGTCCAGGACAGCAAAGGCTACACAGAGAAACCCTGTCTCAAAAACAAAAACACAAAACAAAAAACAAAAAACCCCCAAAACCCCAAAACCAAACAAAAAACCCAAACCAAAGCAAAAAAACCCCCAAAACCCCAAACTACACACACACACACACACACACAAACCAAAAACAAACCCCCCAAAACCTCAAAATACAAAAAACAAACAAACAAACAAAAAAAAACCAAAACCAAACCAAACCAACCAACCAAAAAAAAAAACAAGAAGCAAATCTTTCCCTATCCTGCTCATGGAAGAGAATTGTGAAAAATCAATCACTATTATAGGCCATGACCTAGGTAACAAAGAAGGTAAAGGAATCCCAGGTTGAATGACTCTATTCCCGGCTTTTAAATCGTGATCATCCTCCATTTTCAACGAACAGGGGAATTCAGTGGGCTGGCAGACTCTTTTATATGCTGAGCCTCCAGCTGCTCTTGACCAGTTGTTCAAGTGCCTGCAGTTTTTCCTTTGTTCTGGGCCTCTGCTCCTGCCCCCAGGTCTGTGTGATACCCATTTTAGGGGTAGGGGTGTTGGTATTTCAGCAGCGGCCCCCTTATAAATTTGGAAACTCAATCCCTGTGATGTCCTGTGTTTGGACAGTGGGCACAGCTCATGATTATTCTTGATTACACACACCAATACCTTCCCCAGGAGCATCTACCATTTCACCCCTAGTTTTATCATTGGCCATCTCTGGGATTGCAGGAATAACTAATTTGAGTACCCCATTGCTGTAAAAGATCCCTTCCCCATAAATGTATGAGTATGTCAGCCACATAGGGTCTCAACTTCCCTGTTCGATCTTCTGGTCCCGTACATTTAATCCACCACACACTTTGCCTTATTTGAGATAATTTACCAATTCCTATACATTGAGTATAAACCTTCTGAAGTGGCCATTTTGGATTCCAAGACATTTGGGAAAGAATACAGACATCAGCTCCTGTGTCTATCAAAACCTTCTATTTCTTTTTTCTTTCTTTTTTTTTTCAAGACAGGGTTTCTCTGTGTAGCCTTGGCTGTCCTTGACTCACTTTGTAGACCAGGCTGGCCTTGAACTCACAGCGATCGGCCTGCTTCTGCCTCCCAAGTGCTGGGATTAAAGGCGTGTGCCCCCACGACCGGCTCAAACTTTCTATTTCTTTTTCTTTCTTTCTTTTTAAAAAAGATTTATTTATTCACTATGCATGTATACAATGTTCTGCTTGCATATACACCTGCAGGCCAGAAGAGGGCACCAGATCTCATTACAGATGGTTGTGAGCCACCATGTAGTTGCTGGGAATTGAACTCAAGACCTCTGGAACAGCAGCCTATGCTCTCAACCTCTGAGCCAGCTCTCCAGCCCCAAACCTTCTATTTCAACACCATTCATTTGTACCATTAATTTGGGTTTCTGATGAGTAACCATTGTTTGCCAGAACACATATTTTTCAGTACTCCCAAATGTCTCTGTTCTCGGGGCGGCTTTGCCCTTGATGTAGGGAAACAGTAACAGCTGAGCAATTCTATCTCCTGCATTTATTTGCATCTCATTTTTGGCATATGCCATGATTTTAATTTTTTGTGTTTTTGTTTTTCGAGACAGGGTCTCTCTGTGCTAGCCTTGGCTGTCCTGGACTCACTTTGTAGACCAGGCTGGCCTCGAACTCACAGTGATCCGCCTGCCTCTCATGATTTTACTTTTTTCTTTCTTTCTTTTTTGTTTTGTTTTGTTTTTCTGAGACACGGTCTCTCTGTGTAGCCTTGGCTTTCCTGGACTCCCTTTGTAGACCAGGCTGGCCTGGAACTCACAGCGATCCGCCTGCCTCTGCCTCCCAAGTGCTGGGATTAAAGGCACGTGTCACCACCACCTGGCTGACCTAATTATTCTTACATTCAGTATTTGCATTCTCAAACACCAAGGTCTCTATTGGGCTTTGCTACATTTTAATTTACAGCTGAAGCCAATCTCTGTCAGAAGTCTGTGAAGGCTTTTCCAGAACCTTGTATTATCCTGTAAATGGGGTGGATCTTTTCCCTGGCTCCTCAACCATATTCCAAGCTCTTCAAGCTGGGGAGTGACATTGTTCAATAACCACATCATCAGATCACATTTGTTCTTGTTGGTCAGCACAAAGCCCTTCACCAAGCAATTGATCTTTACCAACATTTATCTCCCCTGCTATATTTTGTTGGCTCTGTTTTCGTGGCTTCGTCCCTCCTCTCCACTGTTGTGGGATTCTGCAGGTAAGTTGAAGTCTGACGTTTCCAGACAGCCTCTGAGCTCAGTCTATAACAGCCCACTCCCTCTCTCAGTGGGGTTCCCTCTTCCTTTGATCTGGAAACCTACTAGATCCCCTGAGGAGCGGTACATAGCCCTCAGGGAAGATTAAAGGCCAGACCGTTTCCTTATAGAGTCTGTTCAGCATGCACTTGGGGATTCCTGGAAATACCCCACCTTCTGCTAAGGAGATCCTAGCCTTCAGCAAACGACCTTCAATTGTACCTGGAGATCTTCCCTCACTCATAGTATAATTAAGTACTATGTTCGTGCTATTGCTTGTAAATGAGGCACTGTAGCACTGTGTGTAAGTCAAGTATCCTGGCACCCCCAGCCCGGCGAATCAGACACATTCACCCTCCAACCCGTCCCCACTGTCCAAGGTTCATAAATCCCTGATTCATGAAAATAAAGGTTGGCTGGCTTGCTCTCTCATGCTTGCACCCTTCCTCCACTATGGCTGCCTGAGACTCCATTTATTCTGGGGAAGAATCACCACTGGACGCCCAGGCTTGACTGCTGGTCAAGGCAGTCCTGGCAGCGGTGGTTAGCAGCCACCGAAGCCTGCTCCATCACAGCCAGGTCACTGCTGACCACTGGTGGAGCACTCCCGGGCCTGCATCTCACCAGACCTGCCCCTGCTGCCTGGCTTTGACCATCCACCTGCTTCCTCTGCCATGCTTAGCACAGCAGCTTGACAAAGGGCTGTAACACTTGGTAGCATCACAGGCTTGTGGAGCTCCCTAGTCTTCACTGCCCTCTGACACCAGCAATTTTCTTCTAAAATAACCAAGCTGTAACACCTGTTGGAAAATCATTTCTACCTCCCCAGGTGAGATTGGGGCCCTTGCCTAGCCCACGGGCCTCGCTCTATAAAGTGCTCCAGCCATTCCTGAGAGAAATGTTGTTAGGATTCTGCTTCAGTCTGCCTACTTATGACATCATTGCCAACCTATGATGTCATTGCGTACCTGTGATGTCATTGCCTACCTATGATGTCATTACTTACTTGTGATGTCATTGCCTACCTACCATGGGGCATGGTCCTACCCAGGGCTATATAAAAGGACAAACCCACCTACTGCTTTCTCTTTTACCTCTCTTCTTCCTACCCCGCTCTCTCTTACCTACCTCCCCCCTCTCTTATTCTCTTTCTCTGTCTCTCTCTGGGTTACCCCTCTCACCTCCCTGCTCTCCCATGCTCATTTAATAAACTTCTCTATATAATATCTGTTGCCTGGCATCTTATTTTTAAATCATTAAAAAGTGATCCTTGAGGGCTAGAGAGATAGCTCAGAGCACTGCCTCTTTTCCAGAGGTCCTGAGTTCAATTCCCAGGAACCACATGGTGGCTCACAACCATTTACAATGAGATCTGATGCCCTCTTCTGGTGTGCAGGTGTATGTGCAAACAACATTCTATACATAATAATAAGTACATAAATCTTTTTTTTTTAAGTGACCTTTGATCTTGAGCAAGCAGCACCTGGACTGACCCTCCAGATGTGGAACCCAGGCCTCCCACTTGGATGGTGAACACCACACCATGGTAACCATTGTAATTGCTGACCAGCTGCTAGCACAGTTGACACCAATCGCTTCCAACCTTGGGGAATAATTCTATTTGGGGTAGCCCTGTTACTTAATATTTGTTCGAGGCCAGCCTGGTCCTCAAAGTGAGTCCAGGACAGTCAAGGAGACACAGAGAAACCCTGTCTCAAAAAACAAAACAAACAAATATATTTGTTTAGCAAATGAGGAACGCACTCCATAGGACACAAGACTCTTTAAAAATGGTCTGAATCTAAACATTTCTATTTGGTGCCATGTTCTCTCACCATATTCATGGCCAACATCGTCACGGGCTGCACAATTACTGGGAAGACTGATGGTGACTTTGTAGTCCCAGGCAGCGCCTCTGGTGATGCACTTGGCTTAAGATTTAACCCTTTTGCTCCGCACAGCCTCCTGATCGTCCAGGCCCCTTGCCTCAGACAAGGGTTCTGGGCACCTGGCAGCAAAAGTGTGTGGAGCAGGGCAGGGTGGTAAAAGCAGGAAGCTATGGCTCTCAGTTACCAGGTGTAAGCCCCCTTGTTTGCCCTTTATCAGCAGCGCTTCCATGTCTGTCTATAAACTCCCTTGGTGCACAGCCAACTCTGCAATCCTTTCCAAAATGAGAGAATGGAGTGACACTTCCGGTTTTCCTATTTTATCCACTTTGTTTCTCAGAGATCTCCATATCTACTCGCAACTTTTCCAATTGTTCAGTTATTCTCCCAACCTTTTTAAAAGTGGAATTCAGGGCTGGAGAGATGGCTCAGTGGTTAAGAGCACTGTCTGCTCTTCCAGAGGTCCTGAGTTCAATTCCCAGCAACCCACATGGTGGCTCACAACCATCTATGATGTGATCTGATGCCCTCTTCTGGCCTGCAGGTGTACATGCAGATACAGCACTCACATAAAGTATACATATATTTTTAAATGCAGAAAGACAACAAAGGAAAACTGGAAAATCCCCTCTGGGAGTAAAGTGGGAGGGACACAACGTCAGCAGCGCCATTTTGCTGACCTCTTTTTTTTTTTTTTTAATATTTTATTTTATTTTATGTGCATTGGTGTGAGCGTGTCAGATCTTGGAGTTACAGACAGTTGTGAGCTGCCACGTGGATGCTGGGAATTGAACCAGAGTCCTTTGAAAGAGCAGACGGTGCTCTTAACCACTGAGCCATCTCTCCAGCCCTTTGCTGACCTCTTGAAACAGCATTTCTTTCTTTCTTCCCTTTTTTCTTTTCTGTTTTTTTGAGACGAGGTTTTTCTGTGTAGCATTGACTGCCCAGGACTCACTTTGTAGAGCAGCCTGGCCTCGAACTCATAGAGATCTACTTGCCTCTGCCTCCCAGAGTGCTGGGATTTCAAATGTGTACCACCATGCCTGGCCCCTAAAACAGTATTTTTTCTCTTCATAACTTGCCATCCCCTCTATGGCATTAGAAACCAAATTTCTTATTATGCTTAACCATGTCTGGGTACCACTTGTAGGCACTGGTTGGTTGTTGTTGTTGGTTTTTTTTTCCCCCACGTTTTTATTGGAGGGCAGCAGGGAAGGGACCTCTTCCATCAGCAAGATTATTCACAGGTTCTTCAGCTATTCCAAGCTTGGGCCCTGAGGGTCCTGGGGGTGGCTGGGGATATCGGGCATGTTCCCATCATCTCGAACAGGCACTGGGTAGTTGTAGGGTGTGGCCTGGTTTATCATTTCTGCATACTTGGTGCAGGGGCTGATCATGGGCATAATTATAGCGAGGCCCCAGAGAGAGAAGGACATCATCAGCTCCTTCACCCAGGCATTCTTGAGGAAGGCGGAGATTCTCCCGGCCATCTTGGTGTTGGAAGCGACAAGGCGGGGTGGGGGGTGTGGTGGTGGTGTGTGGTGGGGGTGGGTGGGGGTGTGGTGGGGGAGCTCTCTAGGACGTGTGGTCCCTTTCCTTGCGCGAGGCTCTGCCCCTTGTAGGCACTATTTTTCAACTTTTTGTTTTGTTTTGTTTTGAACGCCCCTACCTCCCTTCCAAGCCTGACCCTTGGTAGGAGAGAAAGGTTAGAGGGGAGAGGGGTGGTGTTCTCTTTAGACTTATTCTGGCTGGTTAGGGTGTTGGGTTCTTTGGGAAAACACCAGTCTCGGTCATCAGGATACCCAGCGGTCTAGCAACAGCAGAGGGCAAACACAGCAGGACGAAGAGGGCAGCCTTCTTCCTCCATCGGCTCCTTAAAGCCCTTCCCCTCGCTAGCTCTCGTATTTCGACTCTCCCAGAGTCCTCAGCATTCCACTAACTCCAGCTGCCATAAACCACACTGTTTTGTTGTTGTTGTTGTTGTTGTTTTGATTTGGTTTTTCGAGACAGGGTTTCTCTGTGTAGCCTTGGCTGTCCTGGACTCGCTTTGTAGACCAGGCTGGCCTCGAACTCACAGCGATCCGCCTGCCTCTGCCTCCTGAGTGCTGGGATTAAAGGCGTGCGCCACCACACCCGGCTCTCACACTGTTGTCTTAATTGAACATCCCTGATCGGTCTGTTCTACCAATAAAGACTAGGAGCCAGATACTGGGGTGAGAACCTGCTAGCCTCAGAGAGGCAGGGAAAACACCCAGCTGACCTTCCTACTCAGCTCATATGGAGAAGGCCCAAAACGCTTCCTAGTTCAGCTGGCAGCCCAGGAGGAAAAGGCAGAAAATCCAAGGCCAAAGCCTTGATAGCTCAAGGCCCAAAAAAAGCCAAAGGCCAAGAAGCGGAGGAGCTAAAACCCCAAAAGTAAAGTCCAGGAGATAAAAGCACCGAAGAGCCATTCTACTTCTACAGCTGCCCTTAAATCCCCCTCAACGCAAAGTCCCTCCTACTCTTTAATCCCTGTCAGCTGGTTTCTTGCTCTGCCTCTTTATTAAATCCTGTGTATAGAGCTCTTGGATTAAAGGTGTGTGTAAGGCCAGGTGTGCTGGCACACACCTTTAAATCCCAGCAGATTCAGGTAGGTCACTGTGACTTCGAGGCCAGCCTGGTCTACAAAACAAGTCCAGGACAGCCAAGGCTACACGGAGAAACCCTGTCTCAAAAAACAAACAAAACAAAACAAAACAAAACAAAACAAAAAAGGTGTGTTTAAGGCTGTCTGAACCTCACCTTAATCACCTGTGTCACCTGTTTACAATAAACAGAAAGTTCTTGGATTAAAAGTGTGTTAGGGGGGCTGGAGAGATGGCTCAGAGGCTAAGAGCACTGACTGCTCTTCTGAAGGTCCTGAGTTCAATTCCCAGCAACTACATGATGGCTCACAACCATCTATAATGAGATCTGGTGCCCTCTTCTGGTGTGCAGGCTGAAAACTGTATACATAATAAATAAACCTCCAAAATAAAAAAAAAAAAAAGTTTTAGCCGGGGCGGTGGTGGCGCACGCCTTTAATCCCAGCATTCGGGAGGTAGAGGCAGGCAAATCGCTGTGAGTTCGAGGCCAGCCTGGTCTACAAAAGCCAAGGCTACACAGAGAAACCCTGTCTCAAAAAAAAAAAAAAAGTGTGTTAGGGCTCAACCACAGGAAACAGGGATTTACAGTCCAATCTCAGGGATCACAATGGGATCAACAACAGATTTTTAAAAAATTTATTATTTATACAGTATTCTACCTGCATGTATGCCTGTAGGCCAGAAGAGAGCATCAGATCTCATTATAGATAGTTATGAGCTACCATGTGGTAGCTGCGAATTGAACTCAGGACCTTTGGAAGAGTAGCCAGTGCTCTGAACCACTGAGCCATCTCTCCAGCCTTCAACAACAAGTTTTTACAATTCACAGTCTCATGGATCACATTGAGATCAAATAGCTTGCAACACCACACCCCATGCAAGACTGTTCTCAGCTGTGGGTAAACTAAGGCAGCCCCACATCCCACACTTGGGATTAAAACAAAAACATGTTTATATAACATAACTGAGTTTTTAAAGAAACCAGAACTTTCACTACACCATAACTCTGCGGCCAGCTGGCTACTCATCAGTGGTGTAGGAATGGTGGGTAGCTGTGGCAGTCAGCAGCCTTTAAGGTGACAGAGTGCATTCTGGAAGGAGATTCTGGGGCTTCTAAACAGGAGGAAGATGAGACTGCAGGCCACAGGCATAGATGGTTTTCCCTATGGCCAGGGAAGACGTAAAGCCGATTCTTAACTTTGTCTGGTTAGGATGGGAGGTTCTCAGAGTCCTTAGTCCAAGGTGACCCAGGTGGTCTGCGCAACCCTTGCTTTGCCTTGGGGCTGCTGTCCCCTCCTGGGCCTCTAGTCAAGGCTGAGGGCTGGCAGAAGAGCTTCCAGGGCATTCTAGAAAATGTTCATCTGGCTGTCCCCTCTGGGGACACTGGCCCCATAGCTCCTAGAATCCTAGGTCATGTTGGAAGGGCTTCAGGCATCACCCTATGCTCCCAGGGGAAACAGAAGCAAAGAGGGGGGATGCAAAGGTTCTGGGATCTAGAAGGTGGTGAGAGAGGTGGCGTTCTCTGACTCGGAGAGACTGCTCTTGCGCTGGCTGGGAAAGAGATGGCAAAGAGAGGCGGGGCCAGCACAGCCCAGCTTGGTCAGAAGCCGGGACAGGTCACTGCGGAACTTCACGCCGGCGAAGGTGTAAAGCATGGGGTTGAGACAGCAGTGGGCCAGGCCCAGGAATTCACACACGGTGATGGCCACAGAGAGATAGCCTTGCTGCTCACAGCTGTTGTCCACAGCCTTCAGCCTCTTCAGTGTGTCTAGGAAAATGACAATGTGGTAGGGTGACCAGCAGAGAAAGAAAATACTTGTCACTAAGATGGCCACCCTGACTGCCTTCTGCCGCTGAGGGCGCCGCTGGGCCTGGCATAGTCTGTGGACCACCCCCACGTAACACCAGACCATCACAAGCATTGGTAGTAGAAACCCCCCGAAATGGTAGAGAAAACGTGAAGTAAACCATGCTTTAGTTTCGGCTGCATTTTCTTGGGAGAAGGTGCACTGTGGTAGGCTGTCATTACGTGGTGGGCCAACCTTGGCAAAGAGGAGTTCTGGTAAGGCGAACAGGAAGCCGGCCAGCCAAATGGTCGTGCACGTGATGTGGATGGAGAGGAGGCGACGGTGGCGGTAGGCGTGGACAGCGTGGACGATGGCCAGGTAACGGTCTACAGCTATGCAGGCCAACAGCAGGCTGCTACAGTAGAAATTGACTTTGTGCAGAGCGATCACAGTTTTGCAGAGGACGGTCCCTAGGACCCAGCCCACAGAGCCCTCGGCCACTGAAAACGGCAGGATCAAGACCAAAAGAAGGTCAGCTACTGCGAGGTGGAACAGGAAGGTCTCGGTGGAGCTCCGGGTGTGCCGGTGCCTCTCCAGGATCACAAGTACCAGGATGTTTCCCGTCACACCCAGGAGGAAGATGAGGCTGTAGGCCACAGGCATGAACACCGCTTTGAAGGAGGTCAGCAGGGGCCCCTCCTCTGTTGGGCAGAAATGACTGTCCTGTTCGGGGATCTCCGTGCTGTTACCGAAGATGGACAAGTCCTTGTACTGCAAGGACAAACAAAGAAAAATAATAATGACAGCTCTATCTTTTCTCTCCCGTAAGAAACTACCTGTGAGGTTTCCTGTCCCTCCAGGATAACTGCCTTTTTTTTTTTTTTGGTTTTTCGAGACAGGGTTTCTCTGTGTAGCCTTGGTTACTACTCACTTTGTAGTCCAGGCTGGCCTTGAACTCACAGCGATCTGCCTGCCGAGTGCTGGGATTAAAGGCGTGGGCCACCATGGCCGGTTTTTGTCTGCACCATTCTACATTTCCTCTTAGTGTGTCCTTGAACAAATCTCACGTCATCTTTTCCTTCCTTTTTTTTTTTCTTTCCTTCCATTTATTTATTTTAGACATACTCTCCCTCTATAGCCCTGACTAGCCTAGAATTTCCTGTGCAGACCAGGCTGGCCTCGGATTTGGGTGGTCCTGCCTGCTGAGTTCTGGGATTAAAGGTGTGTGCCCCCATTCCTTGTTTCTTTTTTCCTATTTTTTAAAAAAGGGTTTATTTATGCATTATGTATACAGAGTTTTGCCTGCACGTACACCTGCAGGCCAGAAGAGGACACCAGATCTCATTATAGATGGTTGTGAGCCACCATGTGGGTGCTGGGAATTGAACTCAAGACTTCTGGAAGAGCAGCCAAGTGCTCTTAGCCTCTGAATCATCTCTCTAGCCCCATGCCCTGTTCCTTAAATTTAATTCTTGATTTGTAATTTCCAGCAGTGCTGGAGATGGACCTTGGGGGGTGGGGGAGGGAGGTGTTGTGTGAATGTTAAGTAAGTGTTTTGCCACTGAGCCATACTCCCGGCCTGAAACTTCAGGATCTTTTGTATGCAAAAGGGACCAGTACAGTGGTGGGGACCAGGGTGATGGTGACTTATCTCACGTCTATGTGTTCTTAGGTGTGGACGGCTGCAGGCTTAGGGAGTGTAGTCAGCAGTACTGACATTTGGGGGTGGGGCCTGAGTGAAACAAGAAGCCAGTATTCCAACCCGGAAAGGACAGTGGGGACTGAACCTAAGATCCTGCTGGGGGGAGTGCATGGTTGGGTGCTGATGTGGCTTGCTTACTTCCTCTTAATCTGTCCCCCTCTTCTTGTCTTGATTATTGCTGAAACTGAGGAAATGGCCTCCCGTCTGGTTTAACCCACACGCTCGTGAGGCATGCCATCTTACTTCTATTTTACATGCGTGTCTTGCTCAAAGAGGAGGTTTGCTTAAAGGCACATTTGCCTGTCTCCAGAGTCAGTCGACACCACTACCACTGAGCGACAATGCCCAAGCTTCCCTCCAAAGGCTGCTAGGAAAAGGGCAGAGACTGAGTTTCTGGTTGCTTCCCAAGCAGAGAGCAAACTCCCCAGTCACAGGAACCTCATGACAGGGGCAAATATGAGTCTCACACACACAGGGAGACCAGGCACAGGGAAGGGAGCTCTGTTCTGAGTGGAAAAGAAGGTGTGTGT
Organism: Acomys percivali; assembly: GCA_907169655.1. NCBI lineage: Eukaryota > Metazoa > Chordata > Mammalia > Rodentia > Muridae > Acomys > Acomys percivali. Next base: position 100,106,056 of record OU015749.1, read on the forward strand.
GTGTGCGTGTGTGCGTGTGCGCGTGCGCGTGTGCGTGTGCGTGTGTGTGTGTGTGTGTGTGTGTGTGTGTGCGCGTGCGTGCGCGCCTGTTATATCTCCGGAAGTTCCTGCCTCCGCATCCTCCTCCCCCTCTGTCGATGCCCTCTGTCACCCAGCTCTCAGGTTGTTTGCCTGCTAACCACAGAGGAAGACAGGGTGCCTGTTTTCATACCTTTCACTCACAGCTGCCTTGCACCTGCTCTTCCTCAGCTCCCAGCTCTGTTCTTCCTGTCCTCCCCTGGTCAGCCTCCTCCTTGAGCAATACAAAACCAATTACACCCTACTGCCTATGGGTTCAAAAGGTACTGGTATAAATAAATGATGGGCCCCCAGCGAGGCAAGAGACGGTGGGGTGTTCCGTCCCCTCTGCGCAATCTCATGCTAAACCTCTTTCAGAAGAGTGAGGGTGCCCTGCAAGCAGCGCCTGGTTCTCTGTTACCCCAAATCTTTCTTGCCACCCAGGCATGCCAGCTGTAGCCTCACACACTCACTTCCACGGATGGGTAAACCGATTCCACTTCTTGGTCTTTTGGTCCCTGGAGTGGTTGGCTCTTAAAGAAGGAATGGGGACACATGGTACAATGGTGACACTATCTACCACTTCTCCCTTGTCACCTCCTTCTGCCATCGCTTCAATCCTGCCCTTTATTCTATATCTCTCTCAGTCCTTTTCTTTCCTTGAAAAACATTTAGACTTAAAAGTATTTTTTATTAAAGCCGGGCATGATGACCTTTAATGCCAGCACTCGGGAGGCAGAAGCAGGTGGATCGCTGTGAGTTAGAGGCCAGCCTAGTCTACAAAGAGAGTCCAGGATAGGCAGGACTACACAGAGAGACCCTGTCTCCAAAACCCATGTATGTATGTATGCTATGTACGTGCCTGGTGCCCATGGTGGTCAGAAGAAGGCATTGGCTCCCGTGGACTGGAGTTATAGATGGTGTGAGTCACCATGTGGGTACTGGGAATGCAACCCTAGTTCTCTGAAAGAATAGTGAGTGCTCTTAACCATGGAGCCATCACTGCAGGCCCACAGGTTCTTTCCTTACTACCTTTTCCATTCTTGTCCACTTTCTACCCAGTGGACAGGTGAGTTTTCTCATATGTAAATCCCAGCCAGGCACTACTCAAAAGCCTGAAGTGGGAAGATGGCTTAAACTCATAATTTGAGTTCTGCTATCAATATAGCCAGACTCTGTCTCAAAAACACACACCCAAAAACCTACACAGGTTCTATAGTATGTACAGGAATGTTAATTCAGAACATGGCTGTTCTGGCAAGAGATCACATCCAAAGATCTTCTAGGTATGTGTGATCCTGCTGGAATACAAATATGCCTTTAATCCAGGAGATCTGAGTTCAAGGCCGGCCTGGTATAAAGCAAGTTTTAGGTAAAGAAAAGCATAGGTCCAGGCCTGGTGGTACATGCTTTTTAATCTCAAATGAAGTGGCAGAAATGGTGAAAAAATCTGAGAAGATTTGACAGAATAGAATATGCCCAACTCTCACAAGAGAGAGGAAAGGCAAGCTACTTAAGAGGCAGTTGTAGAAGCCAGGCGTGGTGGCGCACGCCTGTAATACGAGCACTTGGGAGGCAGAGGCAGGCGGATCGCTGTGAGACCAGCCTGGTCTACAAAGTGACTCCAGGACAGCCAAGGCTACACAGAGAGACCCTGTCTAGAAAAACAAAAACAGACAAACAAACGAAAAAGGTGGTTGGTGGATCTCTGTGAGTTCGAGACCAGCCTGGTCTACAAAGTAAGTCCAAGATAGCCAGGACAACACAGAGACACCCTGTCTGGAAACAAAACAAAAAGAGGCAGTTTTACAGAGAGAGGAGGCAGTTTTATCAGGACAGTAATAGTTGGGTTGCAGAGAGAGAGAGAGAGAGAGAACTCAGGTGAAGACAGAATGAGTGAGAAAATGAGAAGAAGATTAGAGCAGATTGCTGGGTTAGTTTGAGGCCAAGCAGAGCAATTCCAGGCCGAGAGAGAAGCCAGATTAAATAAATCAGCTGGGAAAAGAGTTTGAGCCAGAACAGCTGAGTTGAATCAGCCTGCTCAGTGCTCAGAAAGAACAAGAAAGGGTGAGCTTATTAAGCGGTAAGTCTCAGAGGCTGAAAACACTCCAGGCCTAGGTTAGATTGAATGGAGGCTAGAAGCTTCCAGGACTAGGCCTAGGTTAGCACAAGGAGGCAGTTAGCCTCAGAGACAACAATTTTTGTTGTTTTTGAGACAGGGTTTCTCTCTGTAGCCTTGACTGTCCTGGACTTGAGTTATAGACCAGGCTGGCCTTGAACTCACATTGATCCTCTTGCCTCTGCCTCCTGAGTGTTGGGATTAACAGCGTGTACCACCAATACCCGGCCAGAGACAACAACTGAACAGGAGAATAAAAGTTCCTTTTACACTACAGTAGTAATGTTCTCCTTAGAGTCCATTAGTGGTTCCCCATTACTAGTAAAAAATAGGTGTCTTAGTCTCCTTCCCCCCCCCCAGGGTTTCTCTGTGTAGCCTTGGCTGTCCCGGGCTCACTTTGTAGACCAGGCTGGCCTTGAACTTGCAGAGATCCGCCTGCTTCTGCCTCCTGAGTGCTGGGATTAAAGGTGTGCGCCACCATCGCCCAGCTTTGTTTTCTGATTTCATATGCAATAGTAAAACCATTTATAAAAAGCCATTTTTGAAGGCTGGGCGTGGTGATGCACGCCTTTAATCCCAGCACTTGGGAGGCAGAGGCAGGTGAATCACTGTGAGTTCAAGGCTAGCCTGGTCTACAAAGTGAGTCCACAACAGCCAAGATAACACAGAGAAAGCCTATCTCAAAAGAAGAAAAAGAAGAAGAAGAAGAAGAAGAAGAAGAAGAAGAAGAAGAAGAAGAAGAAGAAGAAGAAGAAGA
>OU015749.1:100114110-100124706 GCA_907169655.1 Acomys percivali
TCTTAATCACTGAGTTATCTCTCCAGCCCCAGTTGTAAGTTTTTTTGAGACAGGATATCACTGTGTAGCCCAGGCTAGCCTTGCATTCAAGCTAGTCTTGAATATTATGACCTTCCTGCTCCAGTCTCTTGACTGCTTAGATCCTTGCCCTCGTGCTCGGCTCCGGGGGTCCCTCACCACCCTCTACCTCTTGGTCACATCTTTAGGTGTGAAGTGAGCTCACTTTGTGAGCCAGTGCCTGTCGGCGCTGTGAAGACAGCGTCACATAGTCAAGGTACATGCATCTCCCAGCAGCCTCTTAAAAAACCACCTCCTGAGCTAGCACTTGCTCTAAATATAAAAAAAATTATTTTATTTATCTGTGTGTGCACATTTAAAGATGTTAGAGGACAACTTGGGGAATTGTTTCTCTCCTTTCACCATATGAGGCACAGGACTGAACGCAGGTCCTCAGGCTTGGCAGCGAACACGTTTATCCACGGAACCATCTTGCTGGCTCTCCTTGAATAAGGTAGATTTGAACTATTTTTGTCTTTCATTCCCAAAAGAAAACTCTTGTATCCCAAACCCGTGGTTGCTTTTTATATATCTCCTGAAGGAACAGGATCGGGCCAACTGTGCCTCTTAGAAAGGGGCGTGTTCCTAAACCGGGAGGTGGTGGCGGCGGGCGCACGCCTTTAATCCCAGCACTGGGGAGGCAGAGGCAGGCGGATCGCTGTGAGTTTGAGGCCAGCCTGGTCTACAAAGCGAGTCTAGGACAGCCAAGGCTAACACAGAGAAACCCTGTCTCAAAAACCAAAAACAGACAAACAAAAATGTGGTCTCTGTGATCCGAATGACAGGACCTAGTTTCCCCTTAATACAACTCGACGCCTCAGGTTTCGATCTGATCCCTCTGGACACCCTCAGTTGAGGCTTCCTCTACTTGGTCTTCTGTGGGACTTTTCACGTGGTTACAATGGGGGGGACCCTTCCCTCCTCCCAGGTAAAACCCAGAAACAGCCTGAGCAAGTTTCAGTTCCTCCTTTTCACCCCTGTGGTAGACTGAGACCGTTGTGTGTGGACAGAAACTGTGACACCGAGTCCATCACCCCGAGTCCACGGCTCGTAGTGACCGTCTATATGGAAGGGTCAGGGAAGCTAAACTTCACCTCCTGAGGGCTGGAGAGTTACTGCATAACTAACTTGTGTGGGTGCCCAACCAAGCCCTGGGTTCCAGACATGCCCAGCTGAGGACCTCTGGCTTGACATGTGAAATGAACCAATTCATGATGGTTCTCCTAGGCAGGGTCTCCTTCCTGTTCACTCAGATCCACCTTGCCTCTAAAAGCCCCCACCACCACCAAAAAAAAAGACTTGCCATCAAGCCTGAAGACCTGAGTTAAATCCCTGGGGCCCACATGCTGGGAAGAAAGAAACTGAATCCCACAAATTATCCTCTGACACATGTGTACACACGTGCGTGCGCGCACATACACACACTATAAATAAACAAATGTACAAACATTTAAAAATAGAAAAAAGGGATGGTTGTGGCCTGATTTGTCAAGATTCCTGTTTTGGACCCCAAAGCTGGAGAGTCGAACCTAGTGATCTGGGAGAGCGGGCCAGTAGTCAGCTGGATGAAGGGCAAGGAGCAAGGGGCAGGCAACAAAATCAATGGGAGAAGCTCAGCCAGACTCCCAAGAAAACTGTTAAGACTTCACCTGTGCCACAAGGCAGGAAATATTCCCTGGGAGAGGCAGGAGTGCAAGAAGCCTCCATTTCTAATTCCAGTATAACAAACAAACAGAGCAAACCAGAAACCCACCATTTTATTGAGAAGCTGCTAATGTTAAACTGTTCTGCCTGTTCTGCTGTTCCCGGATGTTTCTGCTATGGCAGAGTAGGGTAGAGTGAGTGCCAAGGCCGGTCAAAGCCTTTTGGAAGGTGAGTGGCATCAAAGAGGAGAATTTGTGTTCCAGAGTGACAAGCACCCTGGAAGAGAGCACATGGGAGGTGGGTGGAGGCAGGACAACGTGCCTGATTGAAGGGCTCCCAGACCAGGGTTGTCTTACAACTCCTGGGCTCCTGGCCAATGTCCAGGCACGTAGCTGAGGGCCTTCTGTTTGATATGTGTCATGAAAAAAGGCGCCATGCTTCTCTCCATGGAATGAAGGTTTGCTTCGTGTCATAAGCACTCCCTGCTGTCCCTCTGCCTGCTACTATCACCTGTCTCTAGTAGGTCACGCAATGAGGTGAGGCGTGCAGTTAGGGGAAACTCTTGAGGTTTCTCAGAAGTCAGGGACGGCCAGGTCTCCAGGTGGTTACAAAGCCATCCAACTGGGTCAGAGCTGTCGGTCAGCTTGAGGGCAGAAGATACCAAGTGACCAAATCAGGGGCAGCCAGCGGAAGGGATGAGGGTGAGAGTGGAGCAGGATGCCTTGTAGGACAGTTAGGTTTCAAAGTGATCTGGCCTAGATCCTGAATAGACTCACCTGACATCATTGGGGTACCACTTGGGCACTCATGGGGATTCTGCACTTAGAAGGACCTCAGGGTTGGTTTAATGCTTTCTTCTGCCATGTTGATTTTTTGTTTGTTTGTTTATTTGCTTGCTTGCTTGAAAGAGATTCTCTATGTAGCTTAAGTCTGGCTCCAAACACTCAGTCCTCTGGCCTGAGTCTTTTGAGTACTGGGATTCCAGATCTTAGAGATTGTTAATTTTTTAAAAAAAGATTTGTTTATTTATTATGAATACAGTGCACATCAGATCACATTATAGATGATTGTGAGCCACCGTGTGGTTGCTGGGGATTGAACTCAGGACCTCTAGAAGAGCAGTTGGTGCTCTTAACTGCTGAGCCATCTCTCCAGTCCCTTTAATTTTTTTTTTTTTTAACAAGAAGCCCGCCTTATATTTTGATGGCAACCAAGCCAAGGGAACCCCTGTGCTTCACTGGAGCCACTTGGGCAGTGGCAGACCACTTAAACAAAACGAAACAAAACACAAAACTCCCATCTAAGAAACTTTTCAAAGAATACCATCTCTCTAGAGGTGACAGTCCTTTCCAGGGGGCTGCAGCACGCTCCATGACACTTCAGGGAGCAATACATCTTAGCATTCTCGGCTGCATGACTCTGTCCACTGGATCCTCTTTCTTGCCTCCATCTGGCCTGGCACTTCCTTCATCTATACAAAATCACTGTCTATAAGCTTCCAGCCATGGCTTAGTTTCCTCTTGTCCAGCTCATCAGCTATCTGAGGGCAAAGATTAGGTCCTCACCTTCTCTATCCAACACAGAACACTGTGCCTCAGTGAGAAAACCATACAGCATCATACAGAAAGATGGGCAATCACATGTACATTTTTCAAGCCAGGGTCTCTTGTATCCTAAACTAGCCGAGGGTGACCTTGAACTTCTGGCCCCCTCGCTCCCATCTTTCTCATGCTGGGATTATAGGCATGCACCTCCATACTTAGTGTGTGCGTGCTGGGGATGAACCCCGGCTCATGCATGCCTGGTGAGCACTCTGCCAACTCCTGAGTACTCTCCCACTGAAGCACACAGTGACTGATTAGCACTTGCTGCCACACTGACATTAAGAAAACTTCCAGACAGGCGGTGGTGGTGCATGCCTTTTATCCCAGCCCTTGGGATGCAGAGGCAGGCAGATCTCTGTGAGTTTGAGGCCAGCCTGGTCTAGAAAATGAGTTCTAGGACAGCTAAGACTACACAGAGAAACCCTGTCTCAAAGAACCAACAACAACAACAACCAACAACAGAAACCCTTCCAATATGTTTTGCCATTCTAACCCAAAGAGACAGAGAGAAGCTCCCCTATTGAAGGAAGCAAGAGGGAGAGCTGTGTACCCAGACATACAGCAGGAGACGCAGAGCCTGATCCTATGCCTCCCACCTCCCTTTGGTACCGCTTAAGGGCAATAGATATGGTGGTCAACATGAGTCTAAAAGTGCAGGCACGCCTGTATTTGCCGGTGTTCTATAATCCCTGTGGAGGAAGGGACTCCCAAGCTATCCCCTTTCCCTTGAAGCAGAATATTCAAAATTCCAAGCAGGACACGAGCAACAGGGAGCCAACCGTTTGTCTCTACTCACCAGGTCCCCCAAGTTGTAAGTGATGAACTCCATGTCCAGGGTTAGAGGGTAGTTCATAGCTGCAGTTCTGCGTCACCAGACTGGTGACTGGTCCGCCACTGTCTGATGCTGAGAAGCTGTGTGCCAGTGCCTATGGAGAGGTGGCAGGCGTCAGCTGCAAATTTAAGCAAATGAGATGTGCACTGTCTCCTGGGGCCCATGTAGGGCTTGCCACTCGTCTCTCGACTCATTACTTTTTTTTTTCCACTGGGTCTTTTCTGTTGTGTGTGGTTTGTTGTTTTTTTTTTTTTTCCTCTCTTTTTCTCTTTCTTTCTTTCTTTTTCTCTTTCTTTCTTTCTTAAAGAAAAAGAGAAACTCCCCCACAGATTCATCACTAGTCAAACACTTCAGCATCTTTCCTGGCAGTCATAGCCTGACCTGGGCCAGAGGTCTGGTGTGAAGGTAGCCTCTCGCTTCTGCTCGCTGGATCTCTACAAGGGATTCCTATACGCTTGAGAAACTCCTCAGAGAAAGGGACAAGAAAAAAAGGGCTTCAGCCTCTAGATCCTCACTTTCTTCATCACTAGCATGACCAACCAACCCACTGTGCGCAGAACTAAAAGAAAGTCCCCTGCTCTGGGAAACCCCTCAACCATAGACAAACCAGGGCACTCCAATCACCCGGTTACAGCTACCCTTTTGCCTAGCCAGGAAGGAGTAACCTGCACTCCTTCCCTTTTCAGCTCAAGTTTTTGTTTTGTTTTGTTTTTGTTTTTTGTTTTTTTGAAACAGGATTTTTCTGTGTAAGCCTTGGCTGTCCTGGACTCACTTTGTAGACCAGGCTGACCTAGAACTCACAGCAATCCACCTGCCTCTGCCTCCCGAGTGCTGGGATTAAAGGCATGCACCATCACCGCCCAACTCAGCTCAAGTTTGAAAGAGATAAGTTAGAATTTTTCAAAGGGAACAACCCTAAATAATACTAGAACACACACACACACACACACACACACACACACACACACACACACACACACTGAAATTACCAAATGAAAGAACAATATAAACACAGCCACAGAGCCATGTTTGACTCAAAAATTTTAAAAAACCAACAAAGATGCTCTACCCACAAATAAACTTGTAGTCAGCCTGGCTAGAGAAGGACATGGCATATACTCACTTATAAGTGGATATTAATCCAACATAGATGTCCTCTGAGAGGCTCCACCCAGCCAATGGGGCATCGGGACAGATGCTGGGACTTGCTGCTGGACTCTGGGCTGAAAGTTTTAAGGAAGAGTCGGAGATGGAAGAACCCAGAGGGGTCAGTAGCCCCAAGAGGAGACCGTCAAGGCCGCCGGATCTGAACTCAGGGGGACCTGCACAAACTGTGGCACCAACCAAGGACAATGCATGCAGAGAACCTAGACCCCGTGTTCAGGTCTAGCCAATGGACAGCTCATTCTCCACAGTTGTGGGGGGAGCAGGGACTGCTTCTGGCATGAACTCTGGTGCCCCCAATTTGATCACTTCCTCTTGGTGGGTAGGCCCTGCGAGCACACAAAGGAAAGGGATACAGGCTGTCTGGAGGAGACCTGATAGGCTGTGGTCATATGGTGGGGGAGGAGGTCCCCTTCTGTCAGAGGTCTAGGAGAGCAGAAGAGGGTGGGAGAGGGAGGGAGGGTGGGAATGGTAATTTACAAGTGAGGGGATAACAACAGGGATGTAATATGAACAAATTATAATAAATGAAAAAGAAAAGTAAAGGACACAGGGGCCACTTAGGCCACCAACCCATCCAATTTCACACAAGAGGAGCCTGCAGCCCGGAGACAGAGACCAACTTACCTAGGATCCTGTGACATACCAATAGCAGATACCTTGAACCCAAGGGTCCTGATGACTCCACAGTTATCATCCTCTGCTTTCCTGAGGTAGGGGTTTTTCAGGCTCAGGGTACCTGCTCGTTCCCTGCTCTGTCCCATCATGAGTGCCATCTCTTTCATGAAGACCTGTAATAGACATTGGTCCATTTTTTTCTCCAGGTCTCGTCCTGGTGGGGTTTCTTCCATGGGAAGGCATTTCCTGACTTGCCCCACAATACTGTAAGACTGCACCCAAAAGCACCTACACACGGTGTACTGTTTGGTGTGTGTGTGTGTGTGTGTGTGTGTGTGTGTGTGTGTGTGTGGCATGTGCTGTTTTCCTTTGCCACAACTTTGTAATCATCCTCTCCTTCCAAGATGAACCATAGCCCCCAACATGGCATGCTGTTGCTCTGCTCTGCCTAGTTATCACCTCTCCCCTCCCGGCATCGCCTTTCTTTTTCTTTTGGTTTTTTAAGACAGGGTTTCTCTGTGTAGCCTTGGCTGTCCTGCACTCGCTTTGTAGACCAGGCTGGTCTCGAACTCACAGCAATCCACCTGCCTCTGCCTCCTGAGTGCTGGGATTAAAGGCGTGTGCCACCACGCCTGGCTACTGCATCACCTTTTATATATTCTCAGAATATATAGTATAGCCTGAGGGGGTTTGTAACCGCCCCCCTTCATCAACATACACATCTTTCTCAGGACTAAAGTGTGAAGCCTTTTAGGTTCCATTGGACTATTGCAGTCTTTTCTCTCTCTTCTCTGCTTCATTTATTGGAGAGAGAGAGAGAGAGAGAGAGAGAGAGAGAGAGAGAGAGAGAGAGAGAGAGAGAGAGAGAGAGCGCACCTGTGGAGGCCAGAGGGATGACTTGTCGGTTCTCTCCTACAAATGTGGGATGTGGGATCTGGGGATCAAATTCAGGTGGTCAGGCTTGGTAGCAAGGGCTTTACCTGCTGAGCCATTTTGCTGGCTCCAAAAGCTGCTCTTTTTTTTTTTTTTTTCTCGAGACTGGGTTTCTCTGTTACACAGAACCCTGGCTGTCCTGAACTCTCTGTAGACCAAGCTGTCCTCAAACTCACAGAGATCTGCCTGCCTTTGCCTCCCGAGTGCTGGTTGGTTTTTCGAGACAGGGTTTCTCTGTGTAGACTTGACTGTCCTGGACTCACTTTGTAGACCAGGCTGGCCTTGAACTCACAGCGATCCGCCTGCCTCTGCCTCCCGAGTGCTGGGATTAAAGGCGTGCGCTACCACGCCCGGCTACTGTTCACTCTTCTAACCCTGAAACATATGGTCTTGTTCCTCCAGCCCATCAACATATGCAAGCCAGCTCTTGCCACTCACTCTCAGCACACTGCTCAAAAAACCCCAAGCGTGGGACTCTCCTAGAAATGGAAAGGGACTTTGAGAGACAAGCCAGTCACTCCCCACTCTGCCACCCCACAGGGAATGCAAGAATAGAGGCCATTGCATCTTCGTCAAACAACCACTCAAGGGTTTCAGGAAATCATGTTTCCTCAGATGAGAGGGTGAATGCCAGTCACCCAAGCACTTGGGAGGGCGAGGCAGGAGGATTGTGAGCTTGAGGCTAAAATGCTTTAGACGGTGAGACTCACACAAAAAGATAAAATAAAAAGAAGAGAGGGCAGGTAGATTGTGTTTCAAAGTAGGACGGTTTACTGTTTAGCATTAGAAGCTAACTCCTCATGCTGAGTCAAACGTATCTTCTTGTGACATCCCCAGCAGTCCTAGCTGGGCTTCAGAAGGGACCCTGTGGCTTGCCTCCCAAGTGACCTCTGAGTACAGGCATCATGTGCCTGTGAGTCTCATGTGTCCCAGCCCACATCCTAATGTCAACTGTTTTTTGAAGAACTGGTTTCTGAGTACCTTTTCAGCCTGTCCTTTGTCCTCTGGGTGATTTCCTGTCAACGGTCCAGAAAAGGCGGACTAGAACAAGCTAAGGAAAAGTGAGTTTCCTTGCTCATGACTCTCAACAATCAGCATGCAATTAGCATGAGCGTTCCTGTAGGCTCCTTCTCCTCTTGAGACAAGGCTTAATGGGTTTCATGTTGATGGTTCTAACCCACCATTACATTTTATGAACGGAAGCTTGTCTCGCCTGTGGATGTGATGACAACATAAAAAAAGCCATCCTTAGGTGTAGCCAAGTCTTGCTAGGACAACTCTGGGCAGAACAGCCAAACCCAGCATCCTGCTTCATGGAAGTACCTCCAAGGTCGGGGAAGATATGATGGAAATAGGTCCTAAACTGGACATTAGGGAGGTGTGTGATGGAGTGGGTGTGGCGGTGAACGGAGGACCGCATAAAAGTCTGTGCAAAGAATCATGCCTTGTGTGGCGCACAGCAGTGGGGTGTGGTCATGGAATTGCTCTCCTTCATTTACTGTCCTTTTCCTATGCTGTGTTGTGGGCTCAGAGGGATGGCATGGAGGCTTGGAATTATTTTCTCTTCCTTTCTTCCTTCCTTTCCTTTTCTTTTTCAGTTTTTTTGTTTGTTTGTTTGTTTGGTTGGTTGGTTGGTTTTGGTTTTTCTTGCCCATTTTTTTTGGGGGGGGGTTTTCGAGACAGGGTTTCTCTGTGTAGTCTTGGCTGTACTGGACTCACTTTTTAGACCAGACTGGCCTCGAACTCACAGAGATCCACCTGCCTCTGCCTCCCGAGTGCTGGGATTACAGGCATGCACCACCATGCCCGGCTCCTGCTTGGTTTTTATTTCAGTTTCTGCCTCCGGGCTCTTGCTCTGGCTTCCTTGGATGATGGATTGTGACATGGAAGCAAAAGTCAAACAAATCCTTTCCTCCATTTTATCACAGCACCAGAGAAGCAAGCTAATACAGTAATAAAAATAAATAAGATATATGGGTAGATAAATAAAGCGATGGGGGCCTAAATCAGAGTGTGAAGGAGCATGTATCTATAATCTTAACGCAGAGAATAGAGTGTTGAGGCAGGAGGATTTCTGTGAGTTCAGGGCCATTCTGGGCCACCTGAATGTTCAGGGCAAGACACTGTCTCACAAGCCCAGACCCAAAACAAAAATAAAGATGGAGTAGAAGGAGCTTTAGGCTACAGAGATGCCCTCTCCATGCATCTGTCACACAGATGGGCCTCCTCTGCCACAAGCCTAAAGCAACAAAGTTCAGTGAGGATGAACTGAAACCTCGGAAGCTGTGAGAAAAAACAAGCCGATGATCGCAGACAGTCGTTATAGTAACTGGGAGCTTTCTGATACATCATTGTGGGATCTTCAAACCCGTAGAACCACACCAGCTTCCCTTCCCCAGGACGGAGAAGGCAATGCCTACATGATGGTCCTTGACTTAAAACACTTGAAGGCAGAGGTCTCATCTATGTTACAGTCAGCTGGATAAAACAGCCAAAATTACATCTCAATGTGCTGTCTGTGTGTGATTCCCAATTTCTACCCCGTGGACAGCTTTTCTGAGGCCGAATGACTATACCCTAGGCTTCTCACTGAAGTGACCAGCAGTGCCTTCGCCAAAGTCGGATTTGTGTCTGGATTAGGGGTGTGTGGCTGCTTAAGGCGCAGCTCAGGTGGATTTTCCTCAGTAATTATGCTTTGCTGTTAATGGCTTATATTGCATTTTCATTTGTCCCAGCCTCTAGAGATAATCACTTGTATGTACAGAAAAAATTGAATTGTTCCACAGTGGCTCAGAGTGTCGCTGGAGCCACTGGGTCCCCTCTGCCTCAGCCTTTTATTAGCCTAGAGTGTTCTGTGTTCCTGGGTGGGCACCTCATGGGTCTTTTTCAATGGTGAACAATAAATAGCGAGGCACAGCTCATTAACCTCAGAAAAAGTAGGGTCCCTCTAAGTCCCAAAGGAAAACGGTAGCAGGGTTTTCACAGCATTCACCAAGTTACAGTCCTGCCTCCCCAGCCCATAATGTTCACTTTTCACATAAAACTGTTAAAACACCTGTGTAGAAGTTATTGGCATGGTCCCTGGCCATATTTGGGGCCTGGGGGCGGTGGTGGAGAAACAATCCCTCCTCTTCCTCCTCCTCATTCTCCTCATCCTTTTCTTCTTCTTGTGATTATGATGAGAATCGTTTGGGAAGCCGGAGGCTGAAGGAGGCAGCTCCACAGGCATCAAGTCTGAGTCCTCACAAGGCCACACAATCAGAGACTCCTCTTTAAAGGATTTGTACTTTCCTGACTATCTCAGGGGAAAGCTACGCCTATCCCCTCCAGGGGCAGTTTCTTAGCGCTGTGTTCCACTCACGGAGCTAAATTCTTTATACTCTCGTTTCTTTTCATCCTCCGAACAACCTTTAAGCATACTAATTATATCACCACATTACAGACGTGGAAACTGAGCTTCAGACAGCAGTAGGCAGCAGTATGAAAGCTAACAGCTCACTCAGGCACCAGGACCCAAAAGCACATTACAATCAACACAGGAAGTGGGTGGTAAAGGTTGTCATCGCTGGAAGCCAGCTCCCACGCCTGCAGCTCCTCTGCCTCTGCCTTTAGGTTACAGGTAGTAAGTAGTCCACAGGGAGGAAACAGGTCCAGGTGTTGGGTAGGCATTTCAAGGTTACCATAAGGTTACAGGGGCCGTGTGTGTGTGTGTGTGTGTGTGTGTGTGTGTGTGTGTGTGTGTGT
>OU015749.1:100150270-100163779 GCA_907169655.1 Acomys percivali
AGGTGTGTCCCTGTTGGAGGAGGTGTGTCCCTGTTGGAGGAGGTGTGGCCCTGTTGGAGGAGGTGTGGCCCTGTTGGAGGAGGTGTGGCCCTGTTGGAGGAGGTGTGTCACCCCGACCCAGTCTCCTCTCTCCCTCTCCCGCCCCCATCTCTCCTCCCTCAACTCTCTCCTTCACTCTCCTCTCCCTCTCCCTCTCCCTCTCCCTCCCTCTCTCTCTCTCTTTCTCTCTCTCTCTCTCTCTCTCTCTCTGTTGTGTGTGTCTCTCCCTCCCTCCCTCTCTCCCCCCCCATGCTCCCCACGGTGACGGACTGCGAGTGCTGCTCCCTATGGTAATGCTCATGGACTCACCCTTTGACATTGTAATCCTCCCTCTGATTTAACACTTTCTGAAGCCAGACATGGTGGCACATGCCTTTAATCCCAGTGCCTGGGAGGCAGAGGCAGGCGAATCACGGTGAGTTTGAGGCCAGCCTGGTCTACAAAGAGAGTTCCAAGACATCCAGATCTATTACACAGAGAGAGCCTATCTCAAATCTCTCCCCCAATTTCTTTTTTAAATTAAAATAATAATGTTGAACAATAAAAATGAACCCTGCCAGGGCATGATGAACCACTCTTGTCATCCAGCCATGATTCAGTGGTGCATGCCTGTAATCCAATACTTGGCAGTCTGTAGGAGGAGGGTTCCCAAGAGCTTAAGGATAGCCTAGGCTACATAACGAACCCCAAACCAGCCTGGGCTACAGAGTGATAGCCTGTCTCAAAACCAGACAAATGAACAACAGATCAGGCTCAACTTCCTTTTTTTTCTGTTCTTTTTTGATGTGAGCTTGGTATGTATGTTTTGTGGGTCTTTTGTTTGCTTGTTTGGTTTTGCTTAACATTGTTTGAAAGCACCGGGCATGGTGGCGCACACCTTTAATCCCAGCACTCAGGAGACAGAGGCAGGTGGATCGGTGTGAGTTTGAGGCCAGCCTGGTCTACACAGTGAGTCCAGGACAGCCAAGGCTACACAGAGAGACCCTGTCTTGAAAAACCAAAACCAACCAACCAACCAAACAAACAAAAAACATTGTTTGAAAGCATCCTCTTGGGCTGGGAGGATGGCGGAGTGCTATTCTTCCAGAAGACAGGGTTCAGCTCAAAGCCCCCCAGGGATGGTTCATGAGCAGCAGTGATTATTGCTCCTTCTGGTACCTTCTTCTGGCATCCACAAACACCTAGGCACATATGTGCATACCTCCCCACATATGCATAGTTTAAAAAATCTTTTTATAAAATATTTTCTCGGTGGGTGAGGTGGCATATACCCTTGAAGATAGAAGATAGAGGCAGGTGGATCTCTGTGAGTTCCAGGCCAGGCAAAGGTATAAATAAAGTGAGGCCCAAAAAACAAACAAACAAACAAAAACAACAAGTGGCCCACGCCTTTAATCCCAGCACTAGGGAGACAGAGGCAGGTGGATCACTGTGAATTGGAGGCCAGCCTGGTCTACAAAGTGAGTCCAGGACAGCCAAGGCTCTAAGAAACCTGTCTCGAAAAACAAAACACAGACAAACAAAAAACCAAGAAAACAAACACACACACACCAGCATTTTCTCATGGTATTAGAAACTTTAAAAGCATGGTTCTTGGGGGAGTTGAGAAGGCTCAGTGGATAACATGTCTAAGACTGGAGGCATGAGTTTGTTCCCAGGACCCACTTTCTTTTTATTTTGAGACAGTCTCATTTTGTAGGCACGCTGGCCTCGAACTCACACCAATTGCCCAACTTGCAGATTTATAAAAGCTTGAAAGGACTCCATTTGTCAACTGTCTTAGCTATTGGAGCCGCTCAGAGTGCTGATGTCTTTCAGGAGTGGATGGTTTACCCTGACCCTCTTTATTCATTCTCTTTTCTCTAAGAGCTCCGTCCGGTTACCTAGCTATTAAGACCACAATGGCCCACTTTAACTAGAAAGCTGCTTTCCATGCCCTGAGCAGCAGAGCCATGTTAGCTAAGTCAGGTGTGTGAGGAAGATATAGACCCCTGAGAACCTGGTCAGATTTATAGTATATCATATATCAAGAACCCCACTTTAGCCAGGCAGTGGTGGCACACACCTTAATCCCAGCACTCGGGAAGCAGAGGCAGATGGATTGCTGTGAGTTCGAGGCCAGCCTGATCTACAAAGTGAGTCCAGGACAGCCAAGGCTATACAGAGAAACCCTGTTTGGAAAAATGCAAAAAAAGAACCCACTTTAAAAAAATGAACTCGAACAGTTCACAAAAGAGGAAACATATTGTGCTAAAAGACTCGGGGGGAGAAGTTCTACTTCAGTGGTAACAAAAGAAATGCAAATTTAAAAAAATACCCAAGTACCATTTTCATCTATAAACCTTGTATTAAAAGTTTTAAAGAAGAAAGAAAAAAAGAAAAGAAAAGAAACTTATCAAAAAAAAAAAAATTTGTCAGCTGGGCATGGTGGCACATGCCTGTGATCCCACTACTGTGGGAGGCATAGACAGGTGAATCTCTGTGAGTTTGAGGCCAGCCTGGTCTACAAAGTGAGTCTAGGACAGCTCCATTTGGTCTCCCATCTAGCCTTGGCTGCCCTGGACTCGCTTTTTAGACCAGGCTGGCCTCAGACTCACAACGATCCACCTGCCTCTGCTTCCCGAGTGCTGGGATTAAAAGTGTGCACCACCACGCCTGACTTGGTCTCCCATCTTTAATAGGCACATTTAAGTGAGGACGGGCTGTGTGTGGGACTAGGGATTTAGTTTTTAATCAGGCCATGGAAGGGGAAAGCTGTGATCTCACAGCACCGTGACATCACCATTCAACCAGCTCCTTGTGAGTCAGAGCTGCTTAGCATGCAGGGCGTGCGTCCTGGCATGAACTGGAACAGAAGTCAGGCTTTGAGGTTGAAGGTGAGTGTGGGGAATACCAGACCGGAACCTGACATTTGATGCTCCTTTCCTAACAGATCCTTTTCACAGAAACAAGAACCGAAATGCACAGTGAGCAGGCATGCAAAACAGGCCGCTATTTCAGTCTGAATCATGAACAGGGCCACTGTGGGCCATGTGAAACTAGGGTCAAAAGGAAACTGAACACTGGGCCATGAGCAGACTATGGTGGCATTGTCTGAATATCTGGACACTGTTTTTGGGTTTTTTGGGTTTTTTGGTTTTTTTGGTTTGTTTTTTTTTGAGACAAGATTTCTCTGTGTAGCTTTGATTGTTGGCCTTGAACTCACACCGATCTGCCTGCCTCTCCCTCCCAAGTGCTGGGATTAAAGGCATGCGCCATCACTGCCCAGCTAACTGGACACTCTTAGCATGAGCTATGCTGGGAGCTGGGCCACGGGGCAGAACTTTGGAGCATTCTTTTCCTGCTTAGAACAGGGATCCGTAGCTGTCCTCTCTCCTCTTCCTCAGGGTACCTGCAGTCCCCTTGGCCACCCAGCAGGCTCAGCACTATATTGCCTCTTAAGGCAATGCTGCCCTGTCACCCAGGGTTCAGGCCCTCACCCTCCCACCACAGCACCATAATAGCCTGCTGTGTTGCCAGGAGCCTGGGCACCTCTCCATCCTGAGCAACTGGGTCACCCACAGTGTTCACATACTAACAGCTCAGTCATGCCAGGCTGGCCTGTGTGCTTCATATTCATTCTGCTTTCTTTGGCCTTCCAGAACTGGATGGCTCTGATGGAAAGAATTTGCAGAGGCTGTGGAGTGGCTCGGTGGGTAAAGGCACCAGTGGCCAAGCCTGACAGACTGAGTTTAGTCCCTGGGACTTGACTCCACATATATGCCATGGTACATGCACAAAGACAGACCAAAAAGTAAATGAAAAGGTAATGTTTTCTTTTTCTTTTTTCTTTGTCTTTCTTTTCCTTCTTTTTTTCCCCAAGACAAGGTTTCTCTGTGTAGTGTTGGCTGCCCTGGACTCACTTTGTAGACCAGGCTGGCCTCGAACTCACAGTGTGCCACCACACCTGGCTCTCCTTTTCTCTTTCTTTCTTCCTTCCTTTCTTTTTTTAAAGAAAGGCTCTGCAGTCCTGTCCCCACCCCCCTTCCATCCCCCCACCCCCCCATCTTGAAGGATCTACTACTTAGCTTTTATGGTCAATTTGACACAACTTATGGCCACTGGGAAAGGGGAATCCTGGTTGAAGAATTGCCTCAGTCAAGTTGGCCTATAGCCTTGTGTGTGAGGAGCTGTCTCAATTGATGATTTATGTGAGTGGCCACAGCTCACTAAGGGCCCTAGGACAGGTGGTCCTGGGTTGTGTAAAAAAGCTAGCTGAGAGTGAGTGAGTGAGTGAGTGAGTGAGTGAGTGAGTGAGTGAGTGAGCGAGCCTTCCTCCACAGTTTCTGCACCAGCCTCCTGCCTAGAGTTCTGCCTGACTTACCTCAGTGATAGACTGCTGCCTGGAAATATAAACTGAAATAACCCCTTCTTCTCCCACACCCCCTGCCCCTCGCCAAGTGTTTTTGGGGGCAGTGTTTTATCTGAGCAACAGAAATCAAACTAGGGCAAAGGGGTTCTCCCTTGGTGAGGCATTTCCCACTTTCCATCCTGAGCCCCTTGCCTCCCCAGAAAGCATTCTCAAACCACAACTGGTACCCAATATCTGCCCGCAGGAGCGTCTTCTGATCACCTCTCCTATGGCCATCCAGAAGCAAGTATCACTCAAGGGGCTGGAGAGACGGCTCAGTAGTTGAAAGCACTGGCTGTTGTTGCAGAGGACCTGGGTTCACTTCCCAGTGCCCACATATCTGTTTACAGGAAACCGTTGCCCTCTTCCCGTGGGGCACCAGGCATGCATGTGGTGCACATACATACATGCAGACAGACACTCATATACTCATGTACATAAATAAATAAATAAATAAATTTATCGGTGAGCTGCGGTGCACATGCCTTTAATCTCAGCACTTAGGAGACAGAGGCAGGAGGATCTCTGTGGGTTAGAGACCAGCCTAATGTACAGAGTGAGTCCAGACCAGCCAAGTCTACACACAGAGAAACCCTTTCTGGAAAAACCAAAAACCAAAACCAATCAAACAAGCAAAAGATTTCATTCAAACCCAGTTGCCTTCTAACCAGGGAAACTTGTGGAGTATTTAGAAGATGTAAATTAATATGAGTGTGAGTCCTGAAAGTGTTTTCAGTACATAGCAGGCACTAAATGCCCTTAATTTAGTTGAAATAAGATGCAAAGATGCTCCTGAGAGCCATTTAATTTAAAAATTATACATGCATAAAAACGACAAAAATCTCACACTTTGACTTGGACCTAAGTTTAGGCCTAGGCATTTTAGTTACTTGGACAGCTCTCTTCACTTCTCTAAACTGCTTTACCTATACAGAGAAGATAAAATCTGCTCCAGAGGGCCCTTGAGAAGATTAAATATGACACTTTATGTAAACGAGCTACACTTGTTCACACTGGATGAGTAATCACCAGTGAGGGCTGGTGAGGCGGCCAGACTAGCAGAAGAACTTGCCATGGAGGTGGGTCCCCAGACTAGCAGAAGAACTTGCCATGGAGGTGGGTCCCCAAAACCCATGTGAAGGTAGAAGAACTCCACTTCCACGAAGTTGTTCTCTGACTACCACACACGGGCCACACACGTACATACATTATAAACACATAAAGTAAGAATTGTGAGCCAGGCAGTGGTGGTGCATGCCTTTAATCTCAGCACTCAGGAGGCAGAGGCAGGTAGATCTGTGAGTTCGAGGCCAGCCTGATATACAGAGCAAGTCTAGGACAACCAGGGCTACACAGAGAAACCCTGTCTCAAAAAACAAAAACAAAAACAGAGAATTGTTAAAAATTTTTGAAAAAATATTTACATTTATAGAGGAAAACAAAAGTTGTTTTTGTTTTGTTTTGTTTTGTTTTTCTAGACAGGGTTTCTTTGTGTAGCCTTGCTTGGTCTGGCCTTGAACTCACAGAGATCCGCCTACCTTTGCCTCCCAAGTGCTGGGATCACAGGCATGCACCACCACTGACTGACTGTTTTTGATTTTCAAGACATTTTGCTTGGTTTTTGTTTTTTATTTTGTAGCTCTGGCTGTCCTGAAACTCACTCTGTAGACCAGGCTGGCCTCCAACATGGAGATCCACCTGCTTCTGCCTCCCAAGTGCTGGGATCAAAGGCCTGTGCTACTACTGCCAGTGAATGTTTAACTTTTCTTTCAATGTTAATTTTTTTTTTTTTTTTTTTTTTTTTTTGGTTTTTCGAGACAGGGTTTCTCTGTGTAGCCTTGACTGTCCTGGACTCACTTTGTAGTCCATGCTGGCCTCGAACTCACAGTGATCCGCCTGCCTCTGCCTCCCGAGTGCTAGGATTAAAGGCGTGCGCCACCACGCCCGGCTTTCAATGTTAATTTTTATTTTATGTGCATTGGTATTTTGCCTGCCTGCATGTCTGAGAATGTTGGATCTCCTGGAACTGGAGTTATAGGCAGGTGTGAGCTACCATGTGGGTGCTGGGAATTGAACCCTGGTCCTTTAGAAGAATACCTCCTTCACCTTAACCACTGAGCCATCTCTCCAGACCTCCCAAAATAACATTTTTGAAAGCACTATAAAACAGTCATATAGTCAGCTGTGGTGTCCCATGCCTATAATCCCAACACTTGGGAGGCAGAGACAGGAGGATCACTGTGAGTTCAAGGCCAACCTGGTCTACAAAGAGAGTTTCAGGGCAGCTAGAACAGACTCCCCCTCCACACACTAAAAAAAAAAAAAAAAAGTCATATAACTTCCAAAAAGTATTTAGTACTACCTGCTCAAAAGTGGTCAGTCTGGGCCGGGTGTGGTGGCACATGCCTTTAATCCCAGCATTTGGGAGGCAGAGGCAGGCAGATTGCTGTGAGTTTGAGGCCAGCCTAGTCTACAAAGTGAGTCTAGGACAGCCAAGGCTACACAGAGAAACCCTGTCTCAAAAAACAAAAAACAAAGCAAAACAAAAAAACGACAACAACAAAAGAAAAAACAAAAAAGAAAAACTGGAATCCCACAAATTGTTTTCTGATCTCCAAATGCACACCATGGTGGGTGCATGTCTGCACACCGACAAAATAATATACATATATATATTTTTTAAAAGCCGGGCAGTGGTGGCTCATGCCTTTAATCCCAGCACTTGGGAGGCAGAAGCAGGAGGATCTCTGTGAGTTCAAGGCCACCCTGGTCTACCGAGAGAGTTCCAGGACATCTAGAGCTGTTACACAGAGAAACCCTATCTCAACCCCGCTCCCCCAAAAAATAGTGCTCAATCATATGTTTCCTAGGACCCAACCATTTCATTCTTAGGACCATATCCACATGGGATTTTTATGTACATTTGTTTCCCAAACTATGCAGCAAAACATTCTTAGACACAGCTGTGTGTGTGTGTGAGAAACAACCTCCACGTCCAGGTGTAGAAGTATGAAACCGTCTTCTCCCAGTACAATACACCGAGAAAGAATGAGCAAACCACAGCTTCGCCGGACAACAGTGTGAGTCTCATCTACATAATACTGAGCCTAGGAAAGCAGTGGATCTGTGGTGAGTGACATTCCGCTGGTGAGACCCCAGTCCGTGCTGGTTCACGTCTGTAACCCCAGTGTGTTCTCTGTTTCTTTAATTTGGGTGCTGGTTCTACCAGTGAAATTTGTGGAGTAGTACTTTCCTTCCTTCCTTCTTTCTTTCTTTCTTTCTTTCTTTCTTTCTTTCTTTCTTTCTTTCTGTTTTTGTTTTGTTGAGACAGAGTTTCTCTGTGTCACCCTGCCTAACCTGGACTCTCTTTGTAGACCAGCCTGGCCTCTGCCTCCCGAGTGCTGGATTTAAAGGCATGAGCCACAACGCCCGGCTTTTCTTTTTTCTTTCTTTCTTTCTTTTTTTTTTTTTTTTTTTTTTTTTTTTTGGTTTTTCAAGACAGGGTTTCTCTGTGTGGCCTTGACTATCCTGGACTCACTTTGTGGACCAGGCTGGCCTTGAACTCAGAGATCCGCCTGCCTCTGCCTCTCTGAGTGCTGGGATTTCAGGCATACGCCATCACACCCGGCAACCCTAGCACTTTCTATGCATCTAACACAGCGCAATACATAATTTCTTAGAAAATAGTGCCAAAATAATCTAATTATTTTGTAACCAGCTCAATGGAGTTTGGTTCGAGCCCATTCTCAGAGACTGCACAAAGGCTCAAGCAGTTTGCATATGTTCCTATTTTCTCTGTCCCTTGAATACCTGCAGGACACAGGTGTGGTCTGATCTCCTACCGCATGAGAGCTGATGTCTAGACAGCGCAGCCACCCTAAAGGACTGGCTCATTACTTTCTGGGTCTTCCCAGTTCTTGTCTACCAACCACGGGATTTTCCAGTCTGCAGAACTGTTGTACATATTTATATCTACTGAATAGTATATCATTTGGGTAAAACCCCAGCACATATGACTGAAAAGAGCTGTGTTCCCCATATATATGGAACAATAAAATATTTCAACAAAACAATACTTCTTACACTCATGCCGGAAGCCTTCCACTGCCTTCTACAACATAAGCTCCCTGAGAGCAGGAATTTCATTTCGTTCATTGCTTAATCTTTTTTTGTTTTGTTTGTTTTCTTTTTCAAGACAGAGTCTCTCTGTGTTAGCCTTGGCTGTCCTGGACTCCCTTTGTAGACCAGGCTGTCCTCGAACTCACAGCAATCCTCCTGCCTCTGCCTCCCAAGTGCTGGAATTAAAGGCATGCCCCACCACACCCAGCACTTAATCTTATTTTACTCACAATTTCAGTACCAAGAGCATCTAGAACAGTCTCTGGGATATGATGGGGAAACAATAAAATTTTCTTTTTTTTTGAGACAAAGCCTTACTTTGTAGCCCCAGTGGGTCTTGAACTAGTAACCAATCCTTTAATTTGCTTCCTAAGTTCTAGGAGTACAGCACTCCAGGCTTAAAAGGGTTAAAGTTACTGTTGTTTTGTTTTTTTGTTTGCTTGTTGCTTGGTTTGGGTTTTGTTCTTTTTTTTTTTAAGATTTATTTATTTTGTATACAGTATGCATAGATCACATTATAGATGGTTGTGAACCACCATGTGGTTGCTGGAAATTGAACTCAGGACCTCTGGAAGAGCAGCCAGTGCTCTTTTTTTTTTTTTTTAAAGATTTATTTATTATTTATACAATATTCTGCCCACACATGTGCCTGCCCACCACAAGAAGGCACCAGATCTCATTACAGGTGGTTGTGAGCCACCATGTGGTTGCTGGGAATTGAACTCTGGACCTTCGGAAGAGCAGACGGTACTCTTAACTTCTGAGCCATCTCTCCAGCACAGGATCTCATGTAACCCAGGCTAGTGTTCATCACAGTACACACCCAAGGATGGCCTTGAGCTCCTGACTGGGCTGAAGCCTGAATGAGCCAGCGTGGCCTTGGTTTGGCCCTCGGTCTTCGGTTGGCTCAGCCTGTGACCCTTGACCTTGTAGCCACCAATCAGCTTCCTAGGCTTGGGCAGGACTTGCGGGTGAGACTTTGGCGTCTTGAATGTGATTTCCTGAGGCGTCTCGCCAGCCCGGCACGGTACCCACTGCCTTGGCTTTGTAGGTATTTGCTCCAGGCCCTTCCTGCTCTTCTTGGCAAAACACACACAGTCCTCAGGAGCTTCGGGTCAACCTCCTTGAAAGATTCAAAGTTCTGTGACCTGGGTTTCTTGATGCCATTTCTGTGCCATGTTGGGGATTGGTGTGTGAGGTATGGTTCTTGGACTTGGTCATGTAGGCATCATAATCTGCAGCTCCCAGGAAGGCTTTTTTGTTTCCTTTAGAGACGTATTCTCATGGAATCCTAACTGACCTAACCTGTAGCTGGGGGTATCTCTTTACTGATCCTCCTGCCTCATACCCCAATGCCCAAAATGTCTCAAATGAAATCATTATATTCTAAGAGAAGTAACAAGGAGGATGAGAGCGTGTTTTCTAGAATCAGGCTACCTTGCTACAAATCCCACCTCTGCCACTTGCTAGCAAGGTGATATGAAACACATTCTTTAATTTATCCATGCCTCAGTTTCCTCATATGTGGTTAGGATCAGAATGAAGTTTAAAGAGCACTTGCAAAGCCAATGTGTGGAATTGTTTGGTGACAGTGTACCAAAATGTTCATTAGAATCTAAATAAATGAAATGCTTTTGAATAAAAGTCAGGATCCCAGCAAAATTTGCTGTAACAATGGGCAAGTTTATTACAAAATGTATATGGAAAGGAAGCTAGAGAGTTGGCTCAGTGGGTAAGAACGCTTGCTTGATGTTGGGGTTTGAATAAGAAATGTCCCCCACAGGCTTCTGTACTTAAACACTTGGTTCGCAGTTGGGAGTTCTGTTTGGGGAGGTTGTGGGTGTTAGTATACAGTCCCCAGTCTGCCTAGAAACCTATGACGTCATTACCCGCCCACTACTAGGTGTGCCAGCTGCCCAGGATATAAAAAGGGCCACCCCACCTCATCTCCCTCTCTTGCTTCTCTCTTACCTCTCTTCCTCTCTGTCTGTCTGTCTGTCTGTGTCTCTGGGGTGCCCTTCTCCCTTCTCTGTTCTCCTATGCGTCTACAAATAAACTTCTCCATCTCATATCTGTTGCTTGGCATCTTATTTTTCATATTGAATATTGGTGGATCCTTAGGAAGTAGAACTTTGCTGTATTGTACAGGCTCCTTTATTCAGAGATGGTTCTTTTTCTTTGTCTGTTTTTGTTTGATTGTTTGGTTTTGTTTTTGTTTCTGTTTTGTGGCAGGGTTTCTCTGTGTAGTCCTGGCTATCCTGGAACTCCCTATGTAGACCAGGCTGGCCTCGAACTCACAGAGTTTCCACCGACCTATACCTCTCGGGTGCTGAGACTAAAGGTGTACGCGACCATGTCTGGCTCAGGGATAGTTCTTGGTTTTTGTTTTTGTTTTTTTTTGGGGGGGGGGGTGTTTTGTTTTGCTTTCGAGACAGGGTTTCTCTGTGTTAGCCTTGACTGTCCTAGACTCACTTTGTAGACCAGGCTGGCCTCGAACTCACAGGCATCCGCCTGCCTCTGCCTCTCAAGTGCTGGGATTAAAGGCGTGCGCCACCACCGCCAAGCTTTCGGGGATAGTTCTTAACCTCTTCAGAGAATATAGAAGAATTATTGGCTGGGGAGATGGCTCAGTGGTTGAAAGTTCATACTGCTCTTCCAGGGCACCCATATTTAGTTCAGCACCCACACGGGGCACCTCACAACTATCTATAACTCAGCTCCAGGAAGAACTGAGGCCTCCCACCTGCACTCGCGTGCACATACACACACGCACATAATTAAAAATAACAATAAGTCTTTTAAAAATAGGCAAGGGAGATGATGGCTCAGTGGTTAAGGGCACCTGCTGCTCTTGCAAAGGATCCAGGTTTGGTTCCTGGCACCTACATGTAGCTCACAACCATCTATAACTCCAGTCCCAGGGGATCTGACACCCTTTCTCAGCTCTGCAAGCACTAGACACACACTTGATGTACATCTATAAATACAGACAAATAATCATACACACAAAATAAAATAAATAAATCTAAGTTGTTTTTTTTTAAAGTATATTGCCGGGCAGTGGTGGCGCATGTCTTTAATCCCAGCACTCAGGAGGCAGAGGCAGGTGGATCCCTGTTAGTTCAAGGACAGCCAAGGCTACAGAGAGAAACCCTGTCTTGAAACACCAAAAAATAAAATAAAATAAAATAAAATAAAAAAATAAAAATAAATAGATAAAAAAAAGTATATTGCAGAAGAAAAATATCTAAATCTTTAAATACAAATGTTTCACACTTATCCATTTTGTGTGGTGTGCACACATTCCCTGTTACCAAGGCTTGCAGGAGGAAGTCAGAGGACAACTTGCAAAACTCATTTCTTTCTCTCTTTCCACCATGTGGGTCCTGGGGATGGAACTCACGTTACCGAGTGAGGCAGCAAGTGCCTTTGTCCACTGAGTCATTTTGGTGGCCTTGCTGCCGCCACTGCTGCCTCCTCCTGCCCTTCCTCTTCTCCTTCTTGAGTCTCGTGTCACTTAGGCCGGCCTCAGATTTGCTCTGTAGCTTCAGATGCTGTGATTAGTCCTCCTGCCTTTGCCCCCGCCTCCCAAATGCTGGGATTAAGTGTGTGAATCAAACCAGTGGCTTCTATAACTGTTAACTAAGAAAGTCTTTCTTTTTTTTTTAAAGATTATTTATTTATTACTATGTATACAGTGCTCTGCCTGCATATATATTTGCAGGCCAGAGGAGGGTATCAGATCACATTACAGATCACCATGTGGTTGCTGGGAATTGAACTCAGGACCTCTGGAAGAGCAGTCAGTGCTCTTAACCGCTGAGCCATCTCTTCAGCCCTACAACCTGATTTCTTAAGGTCCATTAAGGATGTTGTAACCTGGGGATTTGTGTTTCTCTTTATTTCCCCACCTGGCCTATTTCCTTTTTTCAAAGGGACTTTGGTTGCCATAGAAACAGAAACAAACACAACTAGTTTCCTCTAATCGAAGGGCTGGATTCCACCCTGAGCTCTGCCCGCAGACACAGCTGTGTGACCCGTTACACCTCCCCACTGCCCTCATCTCCCACTCCTGGTCTGGCTGCATGCACTCTTGTAAGTGTGGATAGCTGTGGGAGTGTTTGCTTCCAGCTCACACACGAAATGTGCAAACCAAACTCTCATGTAGGGATTAACGCTTGCAAAAGCCCAAGGTGTTTTATAGACCTCTCTTGATAGGTCATCGGCACTGGGGCTACTTGGGTGTTTCTGGGACTTTGTTTTGTTTTGTTTCCTTATTAGATAGCTGTGTAAAAGTACTTTTTGTACACGGGTGTCTAAGTAGCATAGATCATGCTGAGAGGGGTGCACATTAGTGCAGTTCTAGCATCCTCTGAAGTGTGGTGAAGGAAATAGAGCGCCAGAGAGCAACTGAAAGCTGGAAAGCTCACGTATGGACAATTTCTGTCTTTCCTTCTTCTCTGTCTCCTTTCCTCCTAAGACTTCGTAACTTGGGGGGGGGGGGAGGGAAGACTTCCTAACTTGGGGAAGGATTTGATCACAGACCATAACAGGGCTGGAGAATAGGTGTAATTCTAAGTTAGTGGTTCTCAACCTTCCTAATGCTCCAGCCCTTTAATACAGTTCTTCACGCTGTGGTGACCCCCCATCCATAACATGATGGTTGCAGCTCCTTCATAACTGTAATTTTGCTACTGTTATGAATCGTGACGTAAAATATCTGATATGCAGGATATCTGACATGTGACCCCAGTGAAAGGGTCATTAGACCCCAAATGGGTGGAGACCCACAGGTTGAGAAACACTGCTCTAAACAGAATCCCTGGAATGTGCTGAGAGTGTGTTGCTGGGATAACCACAGTCAACAGGAAAGTCAGCGCATCGGGCACCTGCTGGTCAGCCACTACTGTGATTCACACACACACACACACACACACACACACACACACACACACACACAC
>OU015749.1:100186049-100242649 GCA_907169655.1 Acomys percivali
CGGGGTGGACGGGCGGGTGGCCGCCGAGTGGAGCGGGGGCGGCGGAGAGGAGTGGAACCGAGGAATGTGGTGCGCGGCGGGGTGAGTGCTCGGGGCCAGCCGTGTGGAGGACGGGAGAGGTGGACGGAGCGGGGGGCCTCCCCTGTTGGGGGCGGCCTGGCTGTGCTGTCCCGAGACCGGGCTAGGAGAGGGAGGACCCCGCGGCTGCACGGTCGCAAGTAGGCCTTGCAGGTTGGTGCGAACCTAGGTTTCAGGGAGACTACTCCGCGCCTTGGAGGAACGGAGACGCTGTCCGGTTTCGGGGTTCTCTTCCGGGCTTACTGAGGGGCGTCCCTATTGTTTCCCACTCGCGGAGCTGGTTCCGGCTCTTGTGGCGCAGATTGGATTGCAGGACAGCAACCCTTCTTTGCGTTTTCATCCGAGGGAGCTGGATTTAAAGAGAGTGTAGTTGGGGGAGGGGGGGGCGAAGAATTACTGCTTTATGGTTACGGGACTCCTAGCTTTAGCCTGGCTTTCCCCTTCTCCACAGCCTCCTTTTCCTTCAGAATAACCCCACTCCCAACTTCCTGTTGAGGCTTAGAGAAATTGCGCTGCATTTGCAAACAAAAGCCCTTGTTGGAGCTGATAGTACAGTTTTGGGTGTGAAACTGTCAGTTGCTAACCCTGTTCTGGGCAGTGTTGTAATTAACTCCACCAGGGGCTCCTCCCAGCTAAGTCTATGCGCTTCTTGGTTCTTGTTTCTGTTTTTGTTTTTGTTTATGTAGGAATATAACTTGCAAATCTAAATTGGGAAGGGGCAGGGAGAATATATTCTCCACTGAGACGTAAAGCTGCAGGGTAGGTGTCAGTTGAAGAAGAGGGCACCTATTGGAGGAGTCTCTGGATTTAAGGCAATAGGAGGTCTCACTGTCTGATTAACAGTACTGTACTGATGCTGCGGGTTAGTGTTCAGAGGTTGCCCCCTTTAGCCTCTTAGTGCTTTACAAACAGTAAATCTTCCTATTTGACGTACCTGATGATGCTGTTGATCATAAGCTGTCAGTGCAGAAAATAGCTGTTAGCAGAACAAATAAACAACTTCATGTGATGAACAGCATTTGCGAGCAAGTTGATAAAGTTTTTGTTTTGTTTTAGCAAATCGTGTTTGCGAACAAAACTTGACGTCTTTTGACTTGAAAATTTTGGATTTGAGGTACTCGGTGTATGGCCAAAATATCCTGCACTCGTTAAACTAGTATTTTGGGAGAAGGTGAGATGTAAGGGGATTACAAAATAAAACCAAAGGACTTGGGCTTGTGCTCTGGTCCGTAGTAATTTTTTATTTACCAAATATTAAGAATTCCATCTGGAAGCCGGGCGTGGTGGCACACGCCTTTAATCTCAGCACTCAGGAGGCAGAGGCAGGCGGATCACTGTGAGTTCGAGGCCAGCCTGGTCTACAAAGCCAGTCCAGGACAGCCAAGGCTACACAGAGAAACCCTGTCTCGAAAAACCAAAAAAGAAAAAAAGAGGAAAAAAAAGAATTCCATTTGGAGAACAATTTAAAATAGAGGAGGTTGATCAACTCTTTCTTAAAAATAACTGTTAATTAGACTTGGTACTCTGGGTGATTTGAGAGAATTTTTATTAAACCTACAAGTTTAACTCTTTATTTTTCTTTACCCCTCAACTACAAAAAAAATTTCCCCTCTTTTTGAACTTTGTTATTTGAAAAGTGTTATATTGAAAGGCAACACTAACAAAACCAACAAACTTTTAGTATTGAGGGTTTTTTTGTGTGTGTGTATGGTTGACTTTTCTTTTGTTTTTTTGAAATTGAAGAGAGTCGTAGGGTTTTTCAAGCAAAAGATTTTTGATATGTAGACTCCTTCATACTGATCTTTTGGCTGCCCTTTTTTTTTTAAAAAAAAAGACAAAATTCAGTGGGGGGGCAGACACCTCTATAGTTGAAACTGGTAAGAAAACCTTTTGTATTGTTTGAAAACGATCGTCGCATTTAAGGGCTCTTGGTTGCTGTCAGAAGTAGAAAAATATTAGTGAATTGTCTTGCCTTGGTCAGATCTAGAGTTACAGTAAGTAAATTGAGTGATGACTTGGAGGTGGCAGGACTTGGGAGAGAATTCATCAGAGAGGAGATTGAAGAACAGATTAATTTGCATTTTATCAATTGTATCTTTGCCTATTTTTCTCTAGGTTGCTTTGATCTTGAAATTTTCAATTTTTGAGGTTGGATCCTGTGTAGATTGGGTTTTTAAGGCAGTTCTTCACTGTGTCTTACCTATCTCATTAGTGATTTGGCCTGAGTGTGGCTGTTAGGAGTTCTTTTAAAAATGAACATTCCAGTGGAGTTCTTTAAAAGGGAGCAATTTCCCCCCTTGACTTTGCTGTTTACTAATTTAATTTTTTTTTCTTTGTTTCAGATTGAAGTGAGTGAATTCAGATAAAATTCAAGCTTGTTAGAGGGCTTTAAAAAAATAAAAAGTTGATTCGGTGCATGAGCGCAAGTTAATTACTGCTGCTGCTTACCGTTGAGAGACTTACAGGTGCTTGCCTGAATTGCAATAAAGGACTCATATATTGAGCAGGACTTATTTATCTCTTCATTTTGGAGAGCCTCATAAACTGTTATTACAGTTTCTCTACTGACTTTCAAAAGTTTGGAGTTTGAAAGAGACACCTTTGCAGTTGACGAAGCATGAGCACGGCCAGAACAGAGAACCCTGTTATAGTGGGTCTGTCCAGTCAGAACGGTCAGCTGCGGGGCCCTGTGAAGGCCAGCAGTGGCCCAGGAGGAGGGGGCACACAGACACAGCAACAGATGAACCAGTTGAAAAACACCAGCACAATCAATAATGGCACTCCGCAGCAAGCACAGAGCATGGCCGCCACGATTAAGTAAGTGTTGGAAGAGCTCGGAGACCCATAGTCTCTGCTCATGCCTGTTGTTGACTGCTTTACGCCTTAAGTTAACCATTGTGATTGCAGGTGGAGGACAGGTGACTCTGTATGGCCAGTAGGTGTTTGTAATAGAGTTATGTATTTCTGCCATAATTGACCCAGCAAGTGATGAACATAGGCATCTGTAAATGACTGTGTTTAGAAATAAATGTGTGCTGTTTGTAGTTCAATGTAGGGGTTTGGAAATGTGACTAAAAATGGTCCTGTTCTGTTTTGTTTTTGAGCAGGCTTACTCTGTAGCCCAGGCTGACCTGGAACTCATGCAGTCTTCCTGTTTCAGTCTCTTGAGTGCGAGAGTTATGCACGTCAGCTACCACACCCAGCCTTTTATTTATCTTTCTGCTTCTAGTGTTACCACTGCAGCACCCTAGCTTGTACAACAGAGTATTTGGAATTTTGAAAAAGAATTTATTTAAAATACTTTTAAAGGCTTTAAAATTTTCGTGTGTATGGGCATTTCACTTGCATAAATGTCTCTTTACCACATGCATGCATGTCTGGTGTTCATACAGACCAGAAGAGTGTGTTGAATCCACTGAAACTGAGTTATAAATGATGGTGAGCCTTCTGTTGGGTGCTGGGAAATAAACCTGGGCCAATCCTTTTAACCAATGAACTATTTCTCCAATCCCCTGAGAGAGCTTTTTGTTGTTGTTTGTTTGTTTTTTGAGACAGGATTTCTCTGTGCAATAGCTCTGGCTGTCCTGGACTCTCTTGGTTGACCAGGCAGGCCTCAAACTCTCAGTGATCCGCCTGCCTCTGCCTCCCAAGTGCTGGGATTAAAGATGGGTGCAACCGCATCTGGCCCAAGCAAGTTTTTTTTTTTTTTTTTAAAGATTTATTTATTTATTTATTATGTATACAATGATCCGCCTGAATGCACACTTGCATGCCAGAAGAGGGAACCAGATCTCATTATAGATGGTTGTTAGCCACTGTGTGTTTGCTGGGAATTGAACTCAAGACCTCTGGAAGAGCAGTCAGTGCTCTTAACCTCTGAGCCATCTTTGCTCAAAAGAGCAAATTTAAAGATTCAAACTTAAAAAAAAAAACCAAAAACAAAAAAGCAGGCTCTCCAGGCAGTAGTGGGGCGCACCTTTAATTCCAGCACTTAGGAGCCAGATGCATGTTCCAGGACTGCCAGAGCTACACAGAGAAACCCTCTACCCCCAAAAAGGGTCATTTTGTTTTTCAAGACAGGGTTTCTCTGTGTAGTCCTCTATAGACTGAGGCTGGCCTTGAACTCACAGAAATCTGCCTGCCTCTGCCTACCGAGTGCTGGGATAAAGGTGTGGGCCACCACCACTCGGGCCAGAGGCTCATTTTATGATCCTGGCAGCTAGCCTGCAACTTGGTGTGTAAACCAGGCTGGAAGTTCATAGGCTTTGAACTTCTTATGCAGCTGAGTACTAGGTGTGCAGCACTGTACCCACTTCACAAGCATTCTAAGCTCCAAGCATATTCACTCTAATTTTACCCATATCTTTTTTCCTTGGTGGAATTGACTTTTCAGGCAGGCATGGTGACTAAGGCTGGAAGATTGCCTGAGTTATAACTCAGTATGTAAGGCCTCCTATGTCCTACATAGTAAGACATTGTTTCAGTCCTGCCCCTCTACCAAGAAAATGTTTCTTCTCTTGAGTTTTTGTGTTTGGGGGTTTCTTGTTTTGTTTTTGCTTTTTCTTTCTTTTACAAATCATTGGAATTTAGGACTTTGTACTCTTGGGAAATACTTTTTTTTTTCTCCAGAAGTCTTAAATTTGTTAAACTTAGGATTTTGTCATCTTACTGTAGGTGGGAGGTTTTTTGTTGTTGTTTTGCTTGTCTTTGAGATAAGATCTTGCTATGGCCAGGTGTGGTGGCACACGCCTTTAGTACCAGCACTCAGGAGGCAGAGGCATGTGGATTTCTGAGTTCGAGGCCAGCCTGGTCTACAGAGGGACAGGACAACCCAAAAAGAAAGAAAGAAACTGTGATGCTAAAGGTTGATTTATAAGGAATTAACATTAAAAACTTTATCACAATCTGTTAAAAATACAGCTGTACGTAAAATGATATAACATTTATAAATCTTCATAGAGTAGTAACTTTGGTTTATTGACTTGTTTTGCTTTTGAGATAGGGTTTCTGTAGCCCTGCCCTGTTTGAATTCTGGGATTATAGGTGTGTGTTGTCATCCTGAGTTTGAACTGTATTAGGGTATTTGTAACCTGGATTTTTCTCTTTCTAGGGAAAAGTAGTCTTCCCTGGCTACTAGAATGTATAGATTATTGCTATTTGATTCACTATTGGTCTCTAAGAATTTCCACTTGTTTTGAGACCACACTGTGTAACCCTGGCTAGCCTGGAACCCTGTATATAGACCAGGCTGGCCTCAAGCTTGAGATCTGCCTGCCTGTGCTTCCTGATTGCTGGGATTAGAGGCATATAGGATTGTTTTGTTTTGTTTTGTTTTGTTTTAAAGATTTATTTATTATGTATACAGCATTCTGCCAGCAAGCTCGAAGAGAGTACCAGATTTCATTATAGATGGTTGTGAGCTACCATGTCGTTGCTGGAGATTGAACTCACGACCTTTAGAGGAGCAGTCAGTGCTCTTAACCTATGAGCCATCTCTCTAGCCCCCTTGGTTTTGGTTTTTTGAGACAGGGTTTCTCTGTGTAGCCTTGGCTGTTCTGGGCTCGCTTTGTAGACCAGGCTGGCTTCAAACTCAAAGTGGTCTGCTTGCTTCTGTCTTCCCAAGTGCTGGGATTACAAGCGCATGCCACTGCACCCGGCTTAGTTATAGTTTATTTTAACACATACAAATAGGCAAGCAAAATTTAGGCTCTTTTCGTTCCTGAGGAAAGTATTGTTTAACTTAACAATTTTCTGGGGTTAGTGGTTTCTAGTTTTGTTGTCTTTTTCTACATTTTAGTGTGTCATCTCTTTGAAGCCATATGAATTTCACCAGATGTTTTAGAACTCTTCAGTACTTACCTCTAACACCTATTTTTTCACTTTGATTTCTCATCTTTAAGATATAGTTGAATGGGGGCTGGAGAAATGGCTCAGGGTTTAGGAGCACTGGCTGCACTTCCAGAGGTCCCAAGTTCAATTCCCAGCACCCATATGGCTGCTCACAACTGTCTGTACCTCCAGTTCCAGGGGATCTGATACCCTCATGCAGGCAGAACAGTAATGCACATAAAATAAATACATTTTTAAAGGATATAATTGAGGGTAATTTGTGGGTCAGTTTTTGCATTATATCTCACATATTATGCATTGTTGAGTTTGACAGTGTGGCAAGCTACTTTACTAGGTTATCTGATGTTTTTGGTTAGAAATTCAGTGGTATAGGCTGAAGTAGAGGATCATTTATTTAAATATCATCTATTTAAATACATTTAAATAAAGAAAAGAAAGGAACCTGTGTTCGACTATTTACACTGCTTTGGCCTGTTGTGGGGATAGTTTCAAGCATCTCCAGATGAAATGATGCTGTTCATGAACAGCAAATACTAAGTTCTTATGTTGTTTGGCAGAGTACTGACTGACTGCTTTACAAAATTACCTATTTGCTGCTTTTTTTTTTTGATAGTACTTTACAAAGCCCAGACTGGCTTCTTGAGTGGCTATGTAGCCGCATATATCATTGACTCCTAGACCTCTTCTGCCTTCCAAGTACTGAAATGCCATGGTGCATGCCATGGTGCCAGCCTTTTATAAATTACTGATAAGATTATTAGACATCAAGTTTGTCTATGAGAGAACAGAGGTTTGTGGAAGTCATTGGTAAAGCATCACAGAAGAAGTAGAAATAGAATCAAGGCTGAACCTGTTTGAAATCCCAGGACTTTGTGCTTTTGTGTTCTGAGCCACATTCTTTCTGTTGTTCAGACTGTCCTGGGACGTCCAGGCTCAGGTGGTCTTTCTGCCTCATTCTTCTGGGCAGCTGGGACTACAGATTCTCTTGGTTCTAACAAGAGTTATTTAGTTACCAGAAGTTACAGGCTTAGATAACTATAAAGTACTGTGCCAAATTAGAAGGTACTTAACTATTTAAAGGGATCACCTGTTGATTTTAAGTTCTGGTTACTAGGTAGCCCACTGGAAATTCTCCAAGGACCTGGGTTCAATTTCTTAGCATTACAAAAAAAAAGAAGAAGAAAAAAGAAAATGTTGTAGTTACTAAGTCCTACCAAACTGTTGCCATAAAGGAATTTGAAACATGATTGCCAAAGTGTGTCTTTCTGAAGTGCTGTGGGTTGAATTCAGTTTTTCAAGAAAATCTAGAATCTGAGCCTTTATATGAAATTTACATGTTCAATGTGTGCAGCTAAAAGAAAGAAATACTATGCAGATGAAATAAAACATGTTTTGACAAACACTTGTGCTTCCACCCTTAGAGGATGGCTACTCAAAGCCCTTCTGTTCTCAAGTCGTTCTCCTCCTTAGAGGATTTCCCAAGAACATGTTCCTTGAAGTTAATGGTCTTATTAATTAAGTGCTTGAGTGTGTTAAACTTACTGTGCTTTTAAGAGGGATGATACTATTTGAGACATTATTATTAAGGAGGAAGCAGTGAATTGTGATAATTTCATGTTTACTGTATTCTCTCTAGACCTGGTGATGACTGGAAAAAGACTTTAAAACTCCCTCCAAAGGATCTAAGAATCAAAACTTCGGTAAGTTTGGTTGTAGAATTCAAATTGGAGAGTGGGGCAATTATAAGAAAAGAGTTAATGAAATGACACCATGTGGTTTGGTTTGGTTTTGAGATAGTGTCCTGTGTAGTCCAGGGTTCTCCTTCATTAGCCTCATTAGTGCTGGGGGTATAGTGACGTATGTGCTATTGGCCTAGCAAGTAGGCTTAATTTTTGAGCATCTTTAGTTTTTCTAGATAGGGTTTCGCTATTTAGCTGAGGCTGTATGTATTGAAATGGCTCAGACTATATAGTTACTAGATAATGGATTGTCAAAAAATTCCTTCCAGTCTTTGATGGGATTACATAATAGGTGTTATATATACTAAGTGGTGTTGGTGTGTATCTATGTGCATATCTTTGTTTTGTTTTTCCAGACAGGGTTTCTTTGTGTAGCATTAGATGTCCTGGAACTACCAGGTTGGCTTTGAACTCACAGAGCTCCACCTGCCTTTGCCTCCTAAGTGCTGGGACTGAAGGTGTGCACTACTACTACCCAGCCTGGCTGCATATCATAACCTTATTTTTCAACTTTTTTTCTCAGCCTCTCAGTGAGATATTTGGGTTAGGTGTCATAACCATTAGATGTGAATATGTAATCACAAGATTCAGAAAAGTTCTTTTCCAGTGTTCTCAACCAAGGCTAATTTTTGTGACCAAGGGAATATTCAGTAATAACTAGAGGTATTTTTGACTATCACTCCTTGATCCTTATAGAACATCCCCAAAACAATTACCTGACCACAAATGTCAAAGCACTATGCTTGAGAAACCCAGATATAGCCAGAGACATTGGTAGATAGTGAGTAGGAGAACTAGGGTTTGGTTTCACATCTTGTAACTAATTGAATGTTAGGTGTGTAGAAATAGTCTACTTTAGACTATTCTAGGTGGCTTTCTTTCTTTTTTTGAGACGGGGTTTCTCTGTGTAACAGCTCTGGCTGTCCTGGAACTTGCTCTGGAGACGAGGCTGGCCTTGAACTCACAGAGACCCACCTCCTGCCTCTCCTTCCCAAGTGCTGGAATTCTTTAGGAAAAGTTGAAATAGAAATTAAAACAGTAGTACTATATGGAGTTTTGTTTGTTTTGCTTTGAGTCAGGGTTTCTCTTTGTAGACCAGGCTGGCCTGGAACTCATAGTGATCCACCTGCCTCTGCCTTCCTGAGTGCTGGCATTAAAGGCATGTGCCACCACTCCTGGCTGTAATGTGTGTTTTTAAGATTAAGTGGGTAAGGCCGGGCGTGGTGGCGCACGCCTATAATCCCAGCACTCGGGAGGCAGAGGCAGGTGGATCGCTGTGAGTTCGAGGCCAGCCTGGTCTACAAAGCGGGTCCAGGACAGCCAAGGCTACACAGAGAAACCTTGTCTCGAAAAACCAAAAAAAAAAAAAAAAAAAAAAGATTAAGTGGGTAAAGGGTTGAGTAGGTTGGTCATAGATTTTTAAGCATGCTAACTATGAAAGAACCTGGACTATATTTTATCTTATTCGTTTTCATTTGATTAGGATGTGACCTCCACAAAAGGAAATGAGTTTGAAGATTACTGTTTGAAACGGGAGTTGCTAATGGGAATTTTTGAAATGGGCTGGGAAAAACCATCTCCTATTCAGGTATGTTCACCTTTTTGTTACATCAAAGTTGTGCATTATACACTTAAGCAAAGTTTTTTTAAAATACATATTTTATAGCGAGGCAGTGGTGGCATGCACCTTTAATCCGAGCATTTAGAGGCAGAGGTAGGTGGATCTTTGAAGTTCAAGCCAGCGTGGTCTACAGAGTGAGTTCCAGGACAGCTAGGACCACAGAGATCCTGTCTTAAAAAGCAAAACCAAGGGGCTCGAGAGATGGCTCAGTGGTTCACCGTCTGCTCTTCCAAAGGACCCGGGTTCAATTCCCAGCACCCACATGGCAGCTGACAACTGTCTTTAACTCCAAGATCTGACACCCTCACACCAACACACATGAATTAAAATTAAATAAAATATTTAAAAAAAAAAAAAAAAGCAAAACCAAAAAATAAATGTACAAGTTTTTCCTTTTCATATATTTTGAGTGTTTTGTCTGCATGTGTGGCTGGTACCTGCAAGAACAAGAGGGCTTCAGAGTCCTTGGAACTGGTTAAAGATGTGGTCCTGGGAATTGAACTGTCTCCTGAAAGCATAAACAGTACACATAACTGCTGAGCCATCTCTTTAGCCCCTACTTTTTTTTTTTTCCTTTTCCTTTCTTTTCACCTGTGGGAATAGTGTAACATGTCTTTGTATTTGTGAGCATGTACATTATTTTACTGAACTTTTTAAAAAGTCTTTTTTGAGATAGGGTTTAATCTAATCCATACTAGCCATGAATCTGAAGTGTAGCTGAAATTGGCCTTGGAGCTCTTGTTTCTTGCCTCGGCCTCCCCAATCTAGGATTATATTGCAGACATCACCACTCCCAGCTTTTTTCTTGAACTTTTAAAGGTTAAGTTACAGAGTCCTGTCCCTTTGCTTAGGAGTCTCTTGATGTATATTTCCTTAGAATAGGGATTCTGTGTGGTTTTATGTTGTTTTTTTTGTTGTTGTTGTTTTTGTTTTGAGATTGGTTGGGGTTTTTTTGTCATTGTTTTTGTTTTTCAAGACAGGGTTTCTCTGTGTAGCCTTGACTGTCCTGGACTCACTTTGTAGACAAGGTTGGCCTCGAACTCACAGAGATCTGCCTGTCTGTGCCACCATGCCCAGCTTGATTGATGTTTTTAATTTATTTAATTTTATATTTTTATGTGTATGGGTGTTTTGCCTACATGTATGTTTATGGACCACGTGTACAGTGCCTGAGGAGACGAGACAAGGATGTTGGATCTCTTAGAACTGCAGTTTTAAGTGGTTGTGACCTGCCATGTGGATTCTAGCAATCTAGTCTGGGCTCTCTGGAAAAGCAGCCAGGGTTTTGACTGCTGAGCCATCTGTTCAGTCTCTGGATTTTGTTTTTTAACATTTTGTGGGTTTGTAGAGGTCAGAGGAGTCAGGTCTCTTTCTATTGTGTAGGTTCTAGGGATCAGACTCAGGTCATTGCACTCAGCATCACCAACCCCCAGACCATAAAATTATTTTTGTTGTTACTTTGTAACTGGTTTACATACATGAAGCAGGGAGGCAAAAGGCTGGTAGTAGAACTCAGTGGTAGAGTGTTTGGGTAGCAAACCCCAAATAGTCTTTTAACAGTACATATATGGGCAGATTTTTCTTTGTAGGGGCCAAGTATGGAAGGATTGATTGAGCTGAAACACTGTAAGAAACTCACTGCAACCCAGACCAGTGAGACCAAGGAAGACTTAGAGTGGTGATCAGGAGATCACCATCATCATCAGGCTGGCACACCTTTAATCCCAGCACTGGGGAAGCAGGAGGAGCTCCTGAATTTGAGGCTAGCCTGGTCTACAGAGAGCTCCAGGACAGAGATACCCTGTCTCAAAAAAACAAAACAAACAAACACCTTAATAATAATCAAGAAAATTTGGATGAAGAGAAGCTATTTGCTTGATCGTTAAGTATTCTCTAGAATGTTTATTAGTTTTAAGGGAGGGGCAAAAAGTAGTAGACCTCATAGATTATGAAGTGAGAAAAATCAGACAACACTTGGACAGTATAATCCAAATTAATGACATCACCAATCAGCCTCTATGTACCTTCAAATTCAACACCAGAGAAACCTGTAACAGTTTTGCAGTATTTTTGCTGAGAAAACATGACTTGAGCCTAATCACAGGGACCCATTTTTAAACAGAATAAAACAAATGGAAGCAGCTGGAGATGTAGCTCGGCTGGTAGAGTGCTCTCCCGGCATGCACAAAGCCCTGATTTTGATTCCCAGCACTACTGGACAAGATTTTACAGACCTGTAATTCCAATACTCTTCTATAGAAGGATTACAAGTTTAAGGTCACCCTTTGCTACAAAGAGTTTAAGGCAAGTTGGCATATATGAGACCCTGTCTCAAGAAGCAGCAATCAGTAAGATGGCGTGTACAGTCTTGTTGTGTAGCTAAGCTGACTCCAAACTCAAGACCTTCCTGCCTTAACTGCCCAAGTGCCAGAGTTGTCGGTGTGGGCTGTGGCCCCTGCCTCTTGCTGCCGACCTTCTCTCCTTGCCCGTGCTCTGTTCTGTTCCTGGCTTTCCAAGACAGGGTTTCTTGCTGTACTGCAGCTCCACTCTGTAGATCAGGCTAGCCTCGAACTCAGAGAGCTGCTTGCTTCCTGCTGGGATTAAAGGTGTAGCCCACTGTGCCTGGCTATTACCCATTTTCTTGTTCTCCCTTAAAATGAATGGTCATCTTTTTCAGTACTTAAGACTACAGGGTGATTTGTTTATTTTATGTTCTGTGTTTTGTGTTTTGCTTACATGTATACAAGTGTACTCTGTGTGTGCCTGGTTGAGGCCAGGAGACTCTGGACCCCTGGAACTGGAGTCAGAGCCAGATAGTCGTCAGCTTCAGTGCGTGTGCTGGGAATTAAGCCTGGTTCTTTAGAGGAGCTCCTAACCACTGAGCCATCTCTACAACCCTGAGATTATAGTTTAAAAGGACATAATTTTTTAGATTGATTTATTCTATGCGTGTGCTTTAGCTATACAATGTACAGGCCTGTAAGAGATCAGAAGAGAGTGGAGTTAGAGATGTATATGGATTCTGAAAACCAAACCTGGGTTCTCTGCAAGAGCAGCAGGTACTCTAAACCACTAAGCTATTTAATGGGTATTTTCCCCTCAAATACTAAAGCCTTCCTAATTAGATGGTTACGGTATCTGTTTTTGAATTGTGTGTGTTTTGTTTTGATTTTCAGTGTCAGCTGTTTTTGCTGTTGCTATTGTCTGTGTGTGTGTGTGTTTGTGCTTTACTCTGTAGCTGTAGTCCATGCTGGCCTGGAACTATATAGCCCAGGCTGTCCTTGAAGTTGTATCAGTCTTCCTGCCTCTGCCTGCTAACTACTGGGATTACAGGTATCAGTTCTCAGCTGTGCTTTGTATGTTCAGGCTGGAGGACAGCCTCAGGTGTTACTCAGCGGCCACCCGCCTCTTTGTTGATGTTTGAGACAGCGGTTCTCTCTGTGGTGTTAGAGGCACTAAGTAGCCTAGACTGGTTAGTTAGTTAGTGAACCCCAGGGGTCTGTTTGTCTTTGCCTTCCTAGGGTTAAGCTTACATGTCCCTGCTATCTTGCCTGGCTTTTTTGACATGGATTCTGGGAATCAAATTCAGGTTCTGGTGCTGGTGAGGCAACTGCAGTACCAAATGAGCTATTTCCCTCACCCCTGAATCGCTTATGAGAGCTGGAATATAGTTGTATTTGGCTGTAAGATTATTGGAGAATGAAGGCCAGTTGTGGTAGTGCACGCCTTTAATCCCAACACTCGAGAGGCAGAGACAGGTGGATCACTGTGAATTCAAGGCCAGCCTGCTCTACAAAGTGAGTCTAGGACAGCTATGAAACGCTGTCTCGGGGGAAAAAAAGATGATTGGAGAACGAGGCATTTGAAATTGTTCTCAAAAGAAGTTTTACAACTTGGAATTAGATACAAAACAGATTGAGCCTGTACATCTCTCTGGATGTAGCCATCTGTAATGGCTATTCATTCCAAGCCCTGTGTCTTCATTGTGACTTCATTTTCAAAGTAGAGTATACTCCTTGGGAGAGCCTGGGAATCTGCCTTTCTCTGACTAGTGCTATACTAACTTTGAGATTCTGATTGTGAGGTGTCTGTGTGAGTGATATGTAAAGATCAGAAGACAGTTCTGGGTGGCAGTTCTAAGGCACTCTCCTGTGTTCTTCCCCCTCCCTCTGACTGCTGTGTATGCCAGGATAGCTGGACCTTGAGGATTCTGTATCTCCACCTCCTGTCTCACCATAGAGCTCTGGGGTTATAAATATGGACTACCATGCCTGGCTTAGCTTTTATGTGGGTTTTGGGGGTTCAAATTCAGGTCCTCATACTTGCTCATATTAGTCAGTTAACTACTGTTACTAAACTAATCTTCATACCCTCAGTTATCTGTTGAGGCAAAGAAAGAACAGTGTATGAGCGGAACATGGAAACCTGTTGCTGTTGGCCACAGAATTCTGCACTGTGCCAAGAAATCAAATTGCCTAGCTGGGGTGGTGGTGTACACCTTTAATCCCAGCATTTGGGAGGCAGGTGGATCTCTGTGAGTTCAAAGCCAGCCTGGTCTATAAAGTGAGTCTAGCACAACCAGGGCTGTTACACAGAGAAACCCTGTCTCAAAAACACCCTCCCCCCCCTTTTTAAAGCAAATTGCTTTGTCAACTAGTCTAACAAAAATGAGTAGCTTATTCTCTGTAATTACAGTATTCGGAATCCTTTAGTGAGTTATTCTAAGTAGTCATGAGTTAAAATAAGGCTAAAAGAATTAAGTTGTCTTCAAGTATAGTATTTATTTCTTTACTATTGTCATAATAAATTTGTTTCTGTAATATCTTTTTTAAACAATTTGGTTTTTCGAGACAGTTTCTTTTTAAGATGTATTTATTTTATGTGCATTGATGTTTTGTCTCTATGAGGATGCCCAATCTACTGGAACTAGAGTTAGAGAGAGTTGTGAGTTACTGTGTGGGTGCTGAGAATTGTACCTGGGCTGCCTGGAAGGACAGCCAGTGCTCTTAACCGCTGAGCTATCTCTCCAGGCTCCCTTTTCTTTCTTTTTTTTTTTTTTTTTTTTTTAAAGATTTATTTATTTATTATGTATCTAGTGCTCTACCTGCATGTACACCTGCCGGCCAGAAGAGGGTACCAGGTGTCAGATGGCTGTGAGCCACCATGTGGTTGCTGGGATTGAACTCAGGACCTCTGGAGGAGCAGTCAGTGCCCTTAACCTCTGAGCCATCTCTCCAGCCCTCCCTTTTCTTTCTTAAGACAAGTTCACTTGCCACTTAATAGCATTTTTCAGCCTTGTTTGTTTGTTTGTTTGAGACAGGGTTTTCTCTGTGTAGCCATGGCTGTCCTGGAGTCACTTTGTAGTCCAGGCTGGCCTCAAACTCACAGTGATTTGCCTACCTCTGCCTCCTGAGTGCTGGGATTAAAGGTGTGTGCTACCATGCCAGGCTCTCATTTTTTAACATTTTGTTTTGTTTTGTGATAGTGACTTAATAGCCCAGGCTGACCTCAAGCTCACAGCAGTCCTCCAGTCTGCCTCCCGAGTACTAGGATTAGAGTTTACTAGAAAATTTTCTGATAGTGGGATGAGGAGGTGTGTGCACTGGTAAACTCAAAATAGCCTGGGTCTCATGATTTCAGGCTAGCCTAGGGTACATAGTAACACAGCTGTCTCAAAGAGAGTTGGGAGGGGCCTCTTAGGAGAGCTCAGTGATAAGTATGCCTGGCACCAATTTCAGTGCCAAGTGAAGAGAAGCCTCATACTCCAACTAGATGCTCTCTGGTCTTGACCTCAGAGATCTTCCTGCTTCTGCCTTGATGCTTGGATTAAAGGTAAAGGTGTATGCC
This sequence comes from Acomys percivali, assembly GCA_907169655.1. Lineage (NCBI taxonomy): Eukaryota > Metazoa > Chordata > Mammalia > Rodentia > Muridae > Acomys > Acomys percivali. Next base: position 100,201,185 of record OU015749.1, read on the forward strand.
ACCATGCCATGGTCCTCCACCCCCCACCCCCTGCTTGAGACTGTATTCTATTTCTTAGCTTTTATCAACAAGTATGAGTAGGGATTCTGCCTTTTTACAGTGGCATGATACATTGTGCTAAATGATAACTTAATTTTTCATTTATTACTATGAATGTGAGCATGAGGTCAGAGGAAAGCTTTTTTGTTTTTTTTACAATATTATTTATTATGTGTGCAGAGAAGTTGTGTTGACTTTGAAGGTTGATGTAATAAAAAATAAAGTACCAACTTGGTCCCAGAGTAAATGTTTTAAGCTTATTTCTATTTTATGTAAGAAGCAGCTTTCTGACCTACAATTTTCATACTTTTTTGTTTTTATGTTTGTACTGGGCATTGAACCAAAGGCCTTGTAAATGACTAGCATATACACTTGATCAGCGACTTACATCTCCAGCCCAGTGTACAAATTTTTCCTGTGGTATCTGATTGGCTTTACTGGTCTGAAGATGGCATATGCTACATAATCTTTTCTTGGGATGGTTGCTGCCATTTCTTTTTTCTGTTTGTATTTTAGACAAGCTCTTATGTAAGTCAACCTAGTGTTGAACTCCTGTTCCTGCCTACTGGGCTTGCAGACATGAGCTACTATGTGGCCATTTTCATTTCTAACAGAAATGATCTTTCCTTGAGGACTATTTACAGCATTTTGAGAATTTTTTCCTCTGTTAATTTTCTTTGTATACACATACTCACATGTACTTTTGCTTTTTGAGACAGGGTCTTTCTCTTAAGTAGCCCTGCTGCCAAAACCAGGCTGATGTTGTAAACTTTGATCTGCCCTACTGCTTCTGGGATAAAAGGCCTGATCACTTACTTACCGTATGTTACACTGCGATTCAACTCAGAACTTTTCTCTATGAACAGTTTTGACAAACTTGGTTCATAATGACGTTAACGCTCACTGGTCCTGTTAATCCACTTGAGTCTTTGCCGTTCATACAAAGTACAAACAAAATATACTTCTGAGCAGTACCAAGGCGGGTATTCTGAAGTGTAATTCAGAGAAGAATGTAGTTACGTACTGCTTTTATTCACAGGTAAGTTTTTTATTCACAAGTAATTTTTGCATTACCTTATCTTTTAGGAGGAGAGCATTCCCATTGCTTTATCTGGTAGGGATATCTTAGCTAGAGCAAAAAACGGAACAGGCAAAAGCGGTGCCTACCTCATTCCCTTACTTGAACGGCTGGACCTGAAGAAGGACAATATTCAAGGTCAGCTGGGTTGAGTGGGTGAGGTGGGGGAAGGAAGACTGTCGATTTATACTTGGATCTTTGTAGAAGGGTTTATTTACCTTTGGTCAGGATTTATGCAATCTAGACTTGTTACTGTTTTTTTACAGTATTTGGCTTAATTGTCTACTCCCAACTTTTAAAGAGGATCTTCCATATTCAGAGTACTGATCTGTAGTTGATACACAGTTGTGGAGATTCGTGTGAGATAAGCAGTGCAGGCTTTACTGCCCTGTAGTTAGGAAAAGTGAACTGCTGAGAGGTGAAGTGAGTTACTGCTTATGGCTTGTGCACCTGAATTGTGTGAGCAGAGCTCTTGTCAATACAGTAAATGCTTCTGTTGTAAAGGCTTGAGCTTAGGGGATTTTGAGAGTTTAGAAGCAAATTTCTGTAGTTGTGTCTGAAATTAGTTCATATGATTGAGACTTCACCTCTAAAGCTTTTCTTAAATTTCCAGCTTTCAATTTATAATCATCTCCTAATTTTCATGTGATGTAAATAGAACCTGAACAGGAGGCATTTATTTACTACTTAACTGTTTAGATTAGTGAATCTCTTCTGTCAAACAAATGCCACTTCAGGCTCTTAGATATATTATGTCTATGTTAAGGCCTCAGGCTGTTTTCATAGCTTCTTAAACTTCTAAAAGTTGGTTGGTCTGTCTTTCCTTCTCCTTACTCTGTTCTTTGATATTTTCTAGCAATGGTGATTGTTCCCACTAGAGAACTTGCTCTACAGGTCAGTCAAATTTGCATCCAGGTCAGCAAACACATGGGAGGGGCCAAAGTGATGGCAACCACAGGAGGAACCAACTTACGGGATGACATAATGAGGCTTGATGATACAGGTAGGAAATGATTACGGTAGCAGAGCTCTGACTAATTGTAGTTACAAGTGTCTCCTTTTTATGTAGTTTTGAGACTTATATTTAATTATGTGGAAATGCAGGTGGTGTGTGCAAGTGCCCATGGAGAGGTCATTGGATTCCCTGGGGCTAGAGTAATGGTAGTTGTGTGCCACACAGTGTAAGTGCTGGGAACTGAACTTGAATTCTCTGTAAGAGCAGTAAGAGCTTATAACCACTGAGCCATCTCTTCAGCCCCCCTTTAGTAATTAATTGTGGCTTAGTAAATTGCTTAGATACACAAAGCCCTGGGTGTTCCACCAACAAATAAGCTGGATTCAGTTGGCACACACCTGTAGTTCCAGCACTGGGGTAGTGAAAGCTAGAGGATCAAATGTTCAAGACCACCCTTACCTACACAGTGAGTTTGAGGCCAGCCTGGAACATATGATGCTCTGTCCTGACCAAACAAGGAACCAAGGAGCAGAAGCCCTGGCCAGAACATGAATAGTGAAAACAACCATTTCTTTCTTTCAAGAGGGAAAAAAAAATAGATAACTAAAAGGATATTCAGCCTTATATAGTACTTTAGTTTTTTCTTTCTTTCTTTCTCCCACCTCCCCCCCCAAGACCAGGTTGGCCTTGAACTCACAGCGACCTGCCTGTCTCTGCCTCCTGAGTGCTGGGATTACAGACGCCCAGCGTTTTTGATTTCTTAAGGCCGTTCTCTCTATGTAGACCAGGCTGTCAAACCTCAAATTCACAGAGTTCTACCTGCCTCTGCCTCCAAAATACTGGGAATAATTAGTTCTTAGTATTATTTAATGTGCTTAAAAAGTACCAGATTTATATTAATTGTTCTGATTTTCTTCTTGTTTTTTGTTTGGTTGGTTTTGGGGGTTTTTGAAGCAGGGTTTTCTCTGTGTAGCCTTGACTGTCCTGGACTCGCTTTATAGACCAGGCTGGCCTCAAACTCACAGTGATCGACCTGCCTCTGCCTCCCCAAGTGCTAGAATTACAGACCTGTGCCACCAAGCCCAGCTAAATTGTTCTAATTTTTGAGGCCAAAAAGTATTAATTATCAGTCATGCACATTTGTAGAAAGGAGGCCATTTTATAACATGCGTATACAATATACATGACAGTGTATTTCAATTTATAAACATACATTTTCAAGTAATTGGATAAATACAAAGGTGTATTATATACAAAGTTGTTTATTCTGGTGTGCTTTGTAGCCCTTAAAAAGAAGGTATATTTAAATATTTCAGGAGATTGGGTAGATACAGTGAGGTATAGCCTGAATGGCATTTCCAGAGTTAGTAAAGAATTACTGACTTGTTTTTTGGTTGGTTGGTTTTTTTTTTTTTTTCCTTTTGTTTTTGTTTTTTGGTTGGATGTTTTTATTTTTGTGTTTTTGAGACAGGGTTTCTCTGTGTAGCATTGGATGGCCTCGAACTCAGAGATCTGCCTGTCTCTGCCTCCCCAGTGCTGGGATTAAAGGCATCCACCACCTCACCTGGCTGATCTTTGTACCTTTTTGTATTAATTTGGTTTTTTCGGTTTTTGTTTTTATGGGTTTTCAAGACAGGGTTTCTCTGTTTAGCCTTGGCTGTCCCAGACTCACTTTGTAGATCAGAGTGGCCTCGAACTCAGAGCAATCCACCTGCCTCTGCCTCCCCAGTGCTGGGATTAAAGGCCCAACTAATTTTTATCTCTATAAACAGTGTTTATGATGCTGAATACATATTATAAAATTATGGTGTCCCCCCCCCATCCTAGAAAAAACTTAACAAGAATGTATATATTTTCTGAATCTCTTTTTCCTGTAAATTTTTGTAGTGCATGTGGTGATCGCTACCCCTGGCAGAATCCTGGATCTTATCAAGAAAGGAGTAGCAAAGGTTGATCACGTCCAGATGATAGTATTGGATGAGGTAATGCTTCTTCATTTAGAGAATTGTGCAGTACTCTGTGGGCTTCGCTTACAATTTTCAGTGAATAAAGCAAAGGCTGTTTTTATTTGACCTTTCCAGGTACTTATGTTAGCAAGTAACCAAGCCAAGTTCAGTCTAAATTTATTCAATGATACATTTTTAAAGCATGTTATGGATATCTCCTAACCTTACTTTTCCACTTGCTCAGTGTGAAATTATAACCTAATAAGAATCTCTTCTTCTAAGAACTTAACTAAGGCCAAGTGTTTCACCTGGAAGGTAGGCCAGCTGGTCTACACAGCAAGTTTCAGGCCAGTCAGAGCCACAGAGTGAGACCTCTCTTAAAAATAAGTAAAGAAATAAATAAAATAAGCAACCAAAAAAACCTTAGCTGTGTCTTGGTGCTTTATATATTTAGCCTGTCTGTGTTAGTGTTTTGGTATAAAGTTACTTTCAATTTTGTTTTGTTGTTGTTGTTGTTGTTGTTTTTTTTTTTTTTTTTTTTTTGAGTCAAAGTTTCTTTGTGTAGACCAGGCTAGCCTAGAACTCAGAAATCTGCCTGCCTTTGCCTCCCAAGTGCTGGGAGTAAAGGCATGTGCCACCACCACCCGGCTCCAGGTTTGTTTTGTTTTAGATTACTAGTTTACTGACTTTTTCTTTTTAAGATTCATTTATTTATTATTATGTATGCAGTGTTCTGTCTGCATATACACCTGCACACCAGAAGAGGGCATCAGATTACATTATAAATGGGTATGAGCCACCATGTGGTTGCTGGGAATTGAACTCAGGCCCTTTCTAAGAGTAGACGGCCCTCTTAACCACTGAGCCATCTCTCTAGCCCCAGTTCACTGACTTTTGACAAATGAAGAATAGTACTAAATATTATTCAACATTGAGTACATAACATGTTTTTATGCAATTTTTAGTCTGATGAGGTCTAGGTATCTTAGAAAGTTGTTATGGGGTACAGGTAGCCTGTGGTTTGGTTTGGTTTTTTTTTTTTTTTTTTTTTTTGGTTGTTGTTGTTGTTGTTGTTGTTTGGTTGGTTGGTTGTTTTTTAAAATTTATCATATACACAGTGTTTTGCCTGTGTGTGCACAGAAGAAGGCACCAGATCTCATTATAGATGGTTGTGAGCCACCATGTAGTTGCTGGGAATTGAACTCAAGACCTCTGGAAAAGTAGCCAGTGCTCTTAACCTCTTGAGCTATCTCTCCAGCCTGTGTTTTTAGTTGAGGAAACTGTAGCATGCCTAAGTGGTACCCAGCACAGCTAATGAATAAAACTCTTTACCTCAATTGGTTTGAATTCAGAACCTAACTTGGCTTGGTTTTGTAATGGGGTTTTGCTATATAGCCTAGCCTGCCCTTGAATTTACCATCCTGTCTATATCCTGAAAGCAAGGTGTATGCAAACCACTCCCAGCTCAGAACCTATATGCTGTATTACTTCTTTAATGGAAATCATTTAAACCCTGTGAGAGAAGGACTTTGAGCCTGATTTTTCCTTAGGTAAGGATTACAGTCTCGTGTCTGTGTTACAACAGGCTCACCATGTAGCTCAGACCGACCTCAGCTCTCAGTCCCACTCCACCACTTGGGTGCAGGACTTACAGGCATAAGCTACTATACTTGGCTCTTTCTCCCTTCTGTCTTGATAACCTTGGATACTGTATTAAAGAAACTTATGGTCATAGCTGGGAACAGCCTGTGTAGGCTGTGCTTGCTCTTTGTTTATATGCTAACCAAAACTTTTAACATCTTACTCCTTTTAAATGTACCTTTTCTTTGTATTACAGGCAGATAAATTGTTGTCACAGGATTTTGTGCAGATAATGGAGGATATTATTCTCACACTACCTAAAAACAGGCAGATTTTATTGTATTCCGCTACTTTCCCTCTCAGTGTACAAAAGTTTATGGTGAGTAGTACGTCTACTTGGAGTCAGTGTCACCATGGTACCTATGAATTAGGACTTGCTATCAGAGTATATGCTTTGTGCTACTTTGTGGGTTTTGTTTGTTTTGGTGGGTTTTTCAGTATGTTTTTATGTGATCAGTAAAGATTGTTTGTGGATTTATTAATATTTAATTTTTAAAATTTATGTGCATTGGTGTGAGGGTGTCAGATCTTAGAGTTACAGATAGTCGTGAGCTGCCATGTGGGTGCTGGGAATTGAACCCAGGTCCTTTGGAAGAGCAGGCAGTGCTCTTAACCACTGAGCCATCTCTCTAGCCCCTGTATGTGGGTTTATAACAGGTTTTTGTTTTATTTTTGAGACAGGGTTTCACTCTGTAACCCTGGTCAGCAGGTTGGCTTCAAACTCACAGAGGTCTTCTGACTCTGCCTCCCAAGTGCTGGGATTAAAAATATGTGCCACCACATCTGACTTACACTTTTTTTTTTTAATAAACTGGATTTGTATGAGTTCTGAGGCTGGTTTATATGATGAGTTTAGAGCCTCACACACACACACACCTACACCCCACCCTACTCCACGCACTGAGTTTCTCTATGTATCCATGGCCGTCTTGGAACTCAAGTCTCTAAACCAGGCTAGCCTAACTCAGAAATCTACCTGCTTCTGGCTCCTGAATGCTGTGATTAAAGGTGTATGCCACCACCCAGCCGTGAGGCCCTGTTTCCAAAAGAGAGTTATAATTTTATTGATTTAGCTCTTTGTGACAAAGTCACATATCCCATAGATACTAGGGAAGTTGTTACAGTGGTATCCAATGCACAAAACGTGGTTGCCCTTGGAAACTCTGTGTAGTCATGGTGATCTTTTCATCTCAGCCTCTGAGAACTGGGACACAGGCATGCACAACCACACTCATCTCTGACATAGTTAGCATTTCGAGTCTGAGGTCTACCATTTTAAGATCACTTACTTATTTTATGAATATGTGTTTTGAAAAGAGAAACATCCCTTTAGAGCAAGAGACGGAAAAAAAGATGTATAAACGCAGGGCAAGAAATGGGACTCAGGGGCAGAGGTCTTGTCAAGCATGCCTGGAGCTTATGTTTAATTCTTCAGCACTCCCCACCCTCAGGGAAAAAGGTGAGAAAGAAATGCATACTTCTTTTTTTTTTTTTTTTTGAGACAGGGTTTGTCTGTGTAGCCTTGGCTGTTCTAGAGTCACTTTGTAGACCAGGCTGGCCTTGAACTCACAGAAATCTACTTGCTTCTACATTCTTAATTTAAGAGAGAAACCCAGACTTTTACTTAAGACTTCTCTTCTCCCCCTACCTCCAGAATTCCCATCTGCAGAAACCCTATGAGATAAACCTGATGGAGGAACTAACTCTGAAGGGAGTAACCCAGTACTACGCATATGTAACTGAGCGCCAAAAAGTACACTGCCTCAATACACTTTTCTCCAGGGTAAGTAGTGGACTTTTCCTGCTGAGTCCTATCCTCTACTAATTCATAATAAATTGGACAGTTACATTATTTTCTCCACTACTTTACTGTAAAACAAAGTGCTACTGTTCCGTAAAAAGCGGCTTTGGTTGACTTAAGGTTGAAGCTGATTGACACAGGTGCTTTATTTTTTATTGTTAAACAATTTGGTTTATCCTGATTATTTAGATTCTTTGTGAATACATGTAATTGCTAAAATGTATTTGTGACCCCCAAAATCAGTACTGAAGGTGTCATTTTGTAGACATGTGTGGTGTGGCCAAAAAACAAAAAAAAAAACCTGATCCCAGTTAAGGTCCAAGAAGAGGACATTCTTCCTTCTTGTTTTAGCTCTCATGCTATAAATAAACATATAGTCTTTGAGTCATTGTTTTTCAAATTTTGGTCCTGTTCATGGTTTGAGTCCAAAATGGCCCCTACACTGTTGGTGAAATGCTGACCTGTACTCTAAAGCTCAAGAAGACTGATGTACTGTATAGTACAGGGCAAATCTATTGGATAAGCTTTTTGTAGGCATGGGTTACATTGGTTTGGGACTGTTGATGTATTAGTAAGGCATGCTTAAAGAAAAGGAAACAGCTGGGCGGTGGTGGCACACACCTTTAATCCCAGCACTCAGGAGGCAGAGGCAGGCTGATTGCTGTGAGTTCGAGGCCAGCCTGGTCTACAAAGTGAGTCCAGGACAGCCAAGGCTACACAGAGAAACCCTGTCTCGAAAAACCAAAAAAAAAGGAAAAAGAAACAAAGTTACATGCTTAACTATTTACAAAATGTGGTCAGAGACTCACAAGTACTTAACTTTTATTTTCCCTAGAAACAATGGTTTTTATGTATTTACTTATTTTATTTATTTTAATTAGGTATATGTATGATGTTTCAGTCTATATGGGGTTTTGTACACATGAGTACAGCTGCTGGAACAGTCCAGAAAAGGATGTCAAAGCCTCTGGAAGTAGAACTAGTTATAAGTAGTTGTGAGCCTAGTGTGTAGCTGAGAGCTGAACTTGGGTCCTTGGCACGAACAGTGCTGCCTTTAATTGCTGAACCATTTCTCCATCCCCAAAGCAGTGGTCCATGTTTGCTGATTCAGTGTTAACAGTAGCATTTCCTACGATGTCTGCTGTGAATATTAAGTCTGTGTTTTGTTTCTCTGGCAGTGAGGTGGCCCGTATGAACCCTTATGGAGCAACTTTCCTGCAATAAAACCAATTCTCACAGCAGCTGTTCCTAAGATTCTGGCTAAATATTTTCAAGATTAGCAAAACAAATGTTTTGTCTTTCTTACACTTCTCTTTTGTGCTCAGCTTCAGATAAACCAGTCGATCATTTTCTGCAACTCTTCTCAGAGAGTAGAATTATTGGCCAAGAAGATTTCTCAGCTGGGTTACTCTTGCTTCTATATCCATGCTAAAATGAGGCAGGTGAGTGTAATTTGAAAACTTGAATAGATTTAATACAAAATTCTGCTGGGTGTGGTGACACATGCCTGTAATCCCAGCACTCAACGAAACAGAGGCCAAAAAAAGAAAAGGACACTATAGAAATGTCAGATCTCTAGGTCTATGCCTGAAATCCTAGCACTTGAGGAAATTAATAGTTCAAAGTCAGGGGCTGGAGAGGTGGCTCAGTGGCTAAGAGTGCTGCCTGCTCTTCCAAAGGTCCTGAGTTCAGTTCCCAGCAACCACTTGGTGGCTCACAACCATCTGTAATGTGATATGGTGCCCTCTTCTGGCTTGCAGGAGTACATGCAAGCAGAGCACTGTATACATAATAAGTAAATAAATAAATCTTTAAAAAAAAAATAGTTCAAAGTCATTCTCTACTAAGTTTGAAATCGACATGAGCTGCATGAAATCCTTGGGGGCGGTGGGGAGCACAGAAGATAGATTCATTCTTTCTCGGGTAATTTCTGGATTTTTAAAAAAGATTTATTTATTTATTATGTATACAGTGTTCTGTCTGCATGTACTCCTACACACCAGAACAGGGCATTAGATCACATTATAGATGGTTGTGAACCATCATGTGGTTGCTGGGAATTGAACTCAGGACCTTTGGAATAACAGGTGGTGCTCTTAACCACTGAGCATCTCTCCAGCCCCTGGATTTGTTTTTTTAATGCAGTAAACTTATTAGATAGCTCCAGGTAGCAATTTAGTTTGTTAAAAGCAAATACAACTTAAGATTTTGTTCCTCCATCAAATTAGTACATTTCAAGGATTATGTCTGCTAGCGATTCCTTTATTGGAGAATACCAGTTCAAATGTTTTCACAGAAAACATTGCTTTGGATTTTAATGTAACTCCTCCTTACTTAAAAGTTCCCAGATCCCTTGCCGGGCAATGGTGGCGCACGCCTTTAATCCCAGCACTGGGGAGGCAGAGGCAGGCAGATCGCTGTGAGTTTGAGGCCAGTGTGGTCTACAAAGTGAGTCCAGGACAGCCAAGGCTACACAGAGGGACCCTGTCTTGAAAAACCAAAAATAAATAAATAAAAATTTAAGAAGTTCCAAGATTCCCCATTGATGCATGAGATAGATCATAGACAGTGCCAGATTATATATGTATACATGCTATGACAATAGAATAAATATAACAATATATTGTCAAATGTTATATGAATGTGATCTGAGTATATCTTATGGCTGTCCTTGTAGTGTTAAAAAATGATAAAAATGTTTACACGATAAAATGAGTGTATCACATAGACATTGTGAGTGATACAGCTTTTTGACTGCTACAGAAAAGTTACTGGACGCTGATAACTGTGACACTTTATCTGATACCCCAGACAGTTAAATGACAAGGGTAATGTCTGTACACCGTAGATGCACTGGACACAATAATGATTCACATATTAGAGTGGTACAAAATTAGATCATTCCTCAGAGGTGTGTCATTTAAAATTTAGGGATAATTTCCAAAATGTTCCATTAAAGTTTTCAAACCAAAGTTGACTATGGATAACTGAAACCAGGCAAGTTAAAACCAAGAGTGCAGCTAAACTAGTGTGTACGTGGTCTGCAAACTGATGGTTTATCTTTGTATAAGCAAGTTTGGGGTGTGAAGAACTGATTGGGTAGAAGAAACCATGATGGAAAATTTGAGTTGTCTACAAATTGACTCAAGTAGTTTATCTCTCTCCTCCCCCGCCCCCAACACCATAGGAACATCGAAATCGTGTCTTTCATGATTTCCGAAATGGCTTATGCCGCAATCTTGTTTGCACTGGTAAGTGGGTTTTTTTGTTTGTTTGCTTGTTTTTCTTGGACCAACTATTTTCTTTATTGTCTGGGTTACTTCCTGTCACATTGTGGAGCCTGTGGCATAGCTGTCACTTGGAGAGCTTCTGAAGGTGAAGTGGGTGCTGTTTAGTTCCTGACATTGGGCTCATGCTGATCCTTATGCTGCACACATGACTAGGCTTTGCATTCGTGTGTTTTCTGAACAATTTTAAAAGTCTGTTTTTCCCTAGGCTAAGATTTTCTAATTTTTGGTTTTCTGTTACTGCAAAGAAATAAACCTAGGTAGGGTGAGAGAGGCACATAGATAGTCAAACAAAAATTTGCCAGGTGGCACATGCCTATAATCATAGCATTCAGGGAAGAGAGACAGGAGGATCTCTGAGTTCCAGGCCAGCCTGATCTACAGAGTGAGTCCAGGACAGCCAAGAATACACAGAGAAACTCTGTCTCAAAAAAAAAAAAAAAAAAACCTAATAAATTCAGTGTCTTCTCAGCTATGCACTTGGAATTTGATTTATTGGTATGAAGAGATTAATCATTTGAGTAGAAGGACTTGGAGTTTGTGTACATTGATAAATATACTCATCTTTATTATCGTGAATTCTTACATATGCATGCACCTATGTAATCACTCAGATAAGATTTTATTTTAGAGTATTGGTTGGTTAATTGGGTTTTTTTGTTTGTTTGGTTGGTTGGTTTTGGTTTGAGACAAGGTTACTGCATAGCCCTTACTAGCCTGGACATTGGACATGTTGACCAGACTGGTCTTCAACTTACTACTTTTCTCAGTTGGCCTTCGCTTCTAAGTGCTGGGATTTAAGGTGTGTATCACCACACCTAACACACACACATTTTTTTTTTTTTTTTAAGATTTCTTTTAATTTGTGTCTGTGTCTGTTTATCTGCATCTGTGAGAATGTCTGCCACATGTGCATGGGTGCCTGCAGAGGCCAAAAGAAGAAATTGGATCCCCTGGAACTGCAATTATGTGCACTCATGCCTTCTGGAAAGAGCAGCAAACGCTCATTTATAACTTTGTGGGTTTATTTATTTACTTACTTGTTTGTTTTGGCTTTTTGAGACAAGGTTTTTCCGTGTGGCCTTGGCTATCCTGGACTCACCTTGTTGACCAGGCTAGCCTTGAACTCATAGAGATCCTCCTGTCTGTCCTCCCTGAATGCTGGGATTACAGGTGTGTGCCACTGCTCCTGGCTTCATTGAGAAGTCTCTTTAGATAACTATTTTAGAATATTTGACTAAGGATTTTTGTGGAAATGCTCTATAAATAAAATACTTGTTACTTCTACCCAGTAATCAGGAAGTAACTATAACAATAGCTTGCAGACTTCTAGCTTTCTTAACTGTTTTGATCGTTGTTTTGATCGTTGTTTTTTTGTTTTTGTTTTTGTTTCTCTCTCTCTCTCTCTTTTTTTTTTTTTTTAACAATCTCATGAAGTGCCCAGGTTGTTCTCAAACTCACAGCAATCTTTCTGCCTTAGCCTCCTAAGTGCTGGAGTTACAGGTATATGCCACCATGCCCAACAAGAACCCTGAAGTTTTTAGAATAGGCACCAAGTATTTATTCCCCATCTTCACTTCATCTCCTCCCCCTCCCCCCCACCGCTCTGCCCCTCTCCCTCTCCCACCACACACAAAACACACACACACCGGCAAATCACATTTTTCCCCCTGATGTTTTTCTTCTCTAAACCAAAGATACCATACACACTACATTGTAAACATCCATTGTTGCTCGTTCACGCACTTTGTTGATGTTCAGTGAATGTTTACTCTGTACATTATAATCATACTAATATTACACAGATGCACATACAGTCAGGTTATTTTTTTCTCCAGTTCTGAATTTGAGAATTTCATTCATAAATGCGTTGTATTTATATCATTTCCATCCCTCCCTGTCCCACTTCCTTCTACTCCTGTACTTTTCCCTCTTAATTCATGACTTCTTCTGTAGTTACTGTGTGCTTTTTGTATATGGATGTGCATATGTGCAGACAATCCTTCTCCCCCCCCCCTTCTTTCTTGTTTTTTCTGATTTTTCAAGACAGGTTTCTCTGTGTAGCTTTGGCTGTCATGAACTCGCTTTGTAGACCAGGCTGGCCTCAAACTTACAGTGATATACCTGCCTCTGCCTCCCAAGTACTGGGATTAAAGATGTGAGCCACCACCACCCAGCTGACAATCTTTTCTTTAGTTTTGCCTGTGCATATGTGTGTGTTTAGGGCCAACCACTTAAGATTGGGGCTCAGCTCTGAAGAAAAGTGTTCTCTGGAGCCAGGCATAGTGGCACATGCCTTTAATCCCAGCACTCTGGAAGCAGAGGCTGGCAGATCGCTGTGAGTTTGAGGACAGCCAAGGCTAAACAGAGAAACCCTGTCTCAAAAATAAAAAAAATTAAAAAAAGAAAGAAAAGAGTTCTCTCAGCAGCTATTGGCTGCTGTTCTTCATGTAGAGGTGGAGCCTTGTGAAACATTATATAAGCATGTCAGTTGGTGTGATGTTTGCAGGCTTTTTGGTTTGGTGGAGTTTTGGGGAGTTGTTTGTTTGGGTTTTTTTTCTGTTTGTTTGGTTTTGGTTTTTGGAGGCATGGTTTCTCTGTGTAGCCTTGGCTTGGCTGTCCTCGGCTTTCTTTGTAGAACTCAGAGATCCATCTACCCCCACAGTGCTGGGATTCTAGGCATGCACCACCACGCCCAGGTGTTTGGGTTTTGGGTCGGGGTGGCTCTTTGCAGGTTTCATGCAGGCAGCCATATTTTTGAGTGATTAACTTTTAAAAATTGTTTTGGGGCCGGGCGGTGGTGACGCACGCCTTTAATCCCAGCACTTGGGAGGCAGAGGCAGTCGGATCGCAGTGAGTTCAAGGCCAGCCTGGTCTACAAAGAGGGTCCAGGACGGCTAAGGCTACACAGAGAAACCCTGTCTTGAAAAACAAACAAAAGAAAAAAAATAAAAATTGTTTTGAAGGGCTGGAGAGATAGCTCAGAGATTAAGAGCACTGGCTGCTCTTCAGAGGTCCTGGGTTCCCAGCAACCACATGGTAGCTTACAACCATCTATAATGAGATCTGGTGCCCTCTTCTGGCATGTAGCTGTACATACAGGCACAACATTGTATACATAATATACAAATCTTTTTTAAAATTGTGCTGAAATATTTGGCTGTATATGAATGTATCTGTTATATTTTTTTCTTGCATTTGGGAAACCCACAAAATAGCTTATTGGTGAGTGTTGAAGTTGTTAACTAAATTCAGTATTCACAAAAAAATAAAAGCTACATTCCCATTACGCACTCCCCCCATCCTCTCTGTTTTTCCATTTTAAGTAAAAAGTTGGGGCTTAGGAGCTGTGGGTATAATCCCTAACACTAAAATGAAGAAAAAGAAAGACATCGATCATAGTTATAGTGCTTGTTCATGGACGTGAATTATTACACTGATTAGTTGGTTTTATTTATTTTGTTTGTTTGTTTTTGTTTTGTTTTTTCGAGACAAGGTCTCTGTGTAGTCTTGGCCGTCCCGTACTCACTTTGTAGACCAGGCTGGCCTCGAACTCATAGTGATCCACACCTACCTCTGCTTCCGGAGTCTGGGATTAAAGACGTGCACCACCACGCCCAGCTTTCATTTATTTATTGAGTCAGGCTCTTCTCAGATAACCCAGGGTAGCCTGAAGCTCAGCATGAAGCCCAGTATGACTGCTTCCTCTTCTGCCTGCGTGAAGGGATTGTGGGTGTGCCTAGTCTTAATGTATGCCGGGATCAATCCTAGGGTTAGGGTTTTATGCACTGCAGTCAGTCAAGCTGCTTAATGAAAGTGTATGTATAAAGTCTTACTTGTTGGGGTGACCGAGGGAGGCTGTTTGAAGCTACCCTCAATCTGTGCTATGGATTTGAGACCCTGTCTCCAAAAAGCAAGCAAAATAAAATGCAGCTTCTTCTTCTTCAAAGAATGGCTTAATCAGAAAATAGGTACTAAAGCAGAGTTTGCATACCATGCAATCTTCATTAATAGTACTTGGCTTTGCTATAACAGTTTGGAAGCCGCCTTAAAATGGTATATAGAAGAATGGACAGTGAAAAGAAAGTTACAAAAATAAAAATAAATAGTTGGTACCAGGTGTTGTGATCAAGCACTGGAGAAGGTGCAAGAAAGTTGCCTCAAGTTCAAGGCCACCCAAAGCTACAGAGTGAGACCTCTCTTTATAGTTAAGCTTGCCCAGTGCTGTGGCTCACACCTTTACTCCCAGCACTGAGGAGGCAGAGGCAGACGGATCTCTGTGAGCTCGAGGCCAGCCTGGTCTACAAAGCTAGTCCAGAACAGCCAAAGGCTACACAGGGAAACCCTATCTTGAAAAACAATAAAAAATAAAAGTTAAGTTTAGCTGGGTTCACGCCTGTAATCCCAGCACTTGGGAGGCAGAAGCAGGCAGATTGATGTGAGTTCGAGGCTAGTCTGGTCTACAAAGTGAATCCAGGACAGCCAAAGCTACACAGAGAAATTCTGTCTCCAAAAAACAAAGATAAGCTTCGTTGACAAGGAAGTAATATAAAATATTTATTACTATCCCAGGTGCTTATGCTTATTAGAATATAAAAATAATAGCTGTCAAGTTTCAGGAGAGATGGTGTATTAATTGGCTTTAGAGAAAGGGGGATTTCAAGTTTGAAGACTTGGGCAAAAAATGGTCCATAATGGCCGGATGTGGTGATGCACACCTGTAATCCCAGCACTCAGGAGGCAGAGGCAGGCAGATCTCTGAGTTTGAGGCCAGCCTGGTCTACAAAGTGAATCTAGGACAGCCAAGACTACACAGAGAAACCCTGTCTCAAAAAACAAACAAACAAACAAAAAAGGTTCATAATGGGGCTGGAGAGATGGCTCAGCAGTTAAGAGCACTGTCTGCTCTTCCAGAGGTCCCAAATTCAATCCCAGCAATCACACGGTGGCTCACAACTATCTATTATGTGATCTGATTCCCTCTTCTGTTGCACCGATGATACACATGCAGATAGAGTACTCATGTAAAACAAATAAATAAAATTTTTAAAAAGGTTCATAAAATTCTTAATAAGGTATGCTAGCATGTGCTTATAATCCTAACCTTTGATAGTCTGAGAGAGGAGCATGAGTTCAAGACTAGCCTGGGCCATCAGAGACCCTCTCTCAAAAAAAGAAAAATCAGTGTCATGAATGATTTTGGGATGATAGCTGAGAGAGGTAAGGGAACCTAGTTATGACCCTGTTGTCAATTTGGGGGCTTTGCATGTTCGCTTCAGATACGTTGTAAGTCATTTACCATAAGTAGATGAAGGGCTTCTAAAAGCATAATCAGTGAATTACTTCTCAATACTAAATTTTTTTTTTTTAAGATCTGTTTACCCGAGGTATTGATATACAAGCTGTGAATGTGGTAATAAACTTTGACTTCCCAAAGCTGGCCGAGACCTATCTTCATCGTATTGGAAGATCAGGTGAGTAAAAAGGGAATGGCCTCACAGGCATTACTTGATGAGAAATAGTATCAGTAATTTTTCCTTTGTGAAGTAAAGTATAATAGCCATGAGAGCAGTGAAATCACACCAATTTAGTTGTTTGGTACTAAGTATTTTTTTTATTAGTAAAATGTTTTAAAGGCAGGGTGGCTGGATGTGGTGCACTTAGGAAAGACATCTGTGTATTAAGAGTCCAGCTGGGTTTACAAACTAATTCCTCCTCCCTCCCCACCCCCACCCCCCTCCAGACAGGGTTTCTCTTCTAATCCTGGCTGTCTTAGACTTGCCTTGTAGACCAAGCTGAACAAAACAAAACAAAAAAAACTACCTGTAACTGCAACTTGTTATTTAAAAAAAAAAAAGTAAACTTCATAGTATATCACATACACACAAAAAAGGTTAAAATAATTACTATATATTTAAAGTGAAATACAAGAAAACTTTATTGCTAGTGTAGTGTGTGGATATATTATTCAATGTGTGTAATTTGGCCCTATAAACGAGCATCCATTTTGTGATTTTTAAGAAAGTAAAATATGAGCTGGGTGTGGTGGCACATGCCTTTAATCCCAGCACTCAGGAGCAGAGGCCTGGCAGATCTCTTTAAGTTCAAGGCCAGCCTGGTCTATAGATGACTACACAGAGAAACCCTGTCTCAGAGGAAAAAAAAGGGGAGGAGGCACCAAATGAAAATATTAATGCTGTGTGTTTTGCGACATTACAGACTTTTACATACATGTTGCTTTAAGCCATTTTATTTGCCACTTCTTGAGCTTTTTTTCACACATTTAAAACTCATAAAGCACATTTTTCTTTAGGTCGCTTTGGTCATCTTGGCTTAGCCATCAACTTGATCACATACGATGATCGCTTCAACCTGAAAAGTATTGAGGAGCAGCTGGGAACAGAAATTAAACCTATCCCAAGCAACATTGACAAGAGCCTGTATGTGGCAGAGTACCACAGCGAGCCTGTAGAAGACGAGAAACCCTAACCAGCACGTACGTACCTCAGGGCACAGACCCTTCAGGGTTAGGAACGAAAGGGGTTCTTCTCCCCTGGCCTCATGTGGCAGCAGTAGTTGCACCCAGTGTCATAAATAACAATGAGAACCTAGAATCTCTTGGGTGAGGCAGCCATGTCATTAGAGACTAAGCCAGTGGCTGGTTGTGGTGGCACACATGCTTAATCCCAGGCAGAGGCAGGCGGAGCTCTGTGAGTACAAAGCCAGCCTGCTCTGCAAAGGGAGTCCAGGACAGCCAGGGCTACACAGAGAAACCCAAAAATAATAATAAAAGAGAGAGAGAGACCAAGCCAGCGCTACTCCTGAGACAGCATCCTCGGCGTGGTGATGTGTATCACGCCTAATGCAGATTTCGGGCATTGGCAGTCTTGGTTTAAAAATATTTCCTGCTCCCCTTCTTTAGCCCCTTCTCTCCCCCTCGCTCCCCCCATGTGTGTGTCTGTGTGTCTGTGTGTGTGTGTGTCTGTGTCTTGTCTCTCTCTCTCTTAAATGGGTGTGCTAATAAGTTAGGTAAAATTGCCAGGCGTGGTGGCACATGCTTTTAATCCCAGCACTCGGGAGGCAGAGGCAGGCGGATCGCTGAGAGTTCAAAGCCAGCATGGTCTACAAAGTGAGTTTCAGGACAGCCAAGGCTACACAGTGAAACCCTGTCTCAAAAAACAAACCTATGTTGTATGACATTCTGAACTAAAATGAGGGTGTAAAGTAAAGTGCCCCTTCTGACACCTTGGTAGGGTTTGGAAGGTGGTGGTTTATTTTCAAGTTACAGAGTGTACTTTTAGGGATTTTTTTTTTTTTTTTTTTGGTTTTTTGAGAGGGTCTCTGTGTTAGCCTTGCCTGTCCTGGACTCGCTTTGTAGACCAGGCTGGCCTTGAACTCAAAGCAATCCACCTGCCTCTGCCTCCCGAGTGCTATGATTAAAGACGTGCGCCACCATGCCTGGCATGGGTTTAAATTAGGGATTTAGCCCAAGACAGAGCACTGTCCACCATTGAGTCTCCAGGCCTGCCACAAATGCAGTAACTATAACTGTAGTTTCAGAGAATTTCTCAGCCCTTTATGGTGTTAACTCTGTAATGTCAACATTCTGGGAACTTAGAATTGGGAATTTTGACGTTACTCTGGGCTATACAGCCTTGTCTCCCAAACAGAAGGCCTTTTCTGTATTACCTTTTCACTTTGTTGTTGCTGCTGTTGCTGCTTGTTTTGTTCTATTTTTGAGAGAGGCTCAGGTAGCAAACAGTGCCTTCAAACTCCTCAAACTCCTCATCTCCTGTAGGATGGCCTTGAAAACTAGTCTCTGTGGTCCACTTCCCAAGTGCTGGGAGTAAAGATGTATACAACCAAGCTTGGCCTCTTAGTTATTGTGTGAACACTGTCTACAGTTAGAATTTGATGACAATCTCATTCTGTCCTGGGTGTGTGGGGAAAGTCGTTGGTTGATTTTCTGAGACAGTCTGTAGCCCCAGCTTGCCTGAAACAAACTCACAGTGATTCTCTTGCCTCAGCCTCCTGAGCGCACACGTTTACATGCTGAGCCGCCACCTCCAGCTCAAGTTCTCTTATGTAGTTTCCTGTCCTGGTAGATAATAGTAGTTTCAGGAGAAAGTACTGGAGAAAAGTTTGGGATAAGGGTTGTGAATACATGTCTCTTCGTTTTACGTTGTTTCCATGGATGTTAATGTTAAATTTCTAAACTTTTTCTGTAGGCTTTGACAAACTACAGAAGGCTCCTTGGATCTGTGACACATCATTTGGGGGGGGGGGGTGCTCTTCTCTTTGTGGGTTTTTTCATCTTTATTTTGGAACTATGAAGAGTTATATAAGAGCTCAGACCTTTTTCTTTTTTTCTTTTTTTGTTAATGGTGAAGAGAAACTGAAAAGAAGAAATCGACCTTTTTTGTTCCACTTGTTTGCACTGTGTGCTGACTGAATATTCGTTGCACTAACTGCTGGTTTTTAAAAATGTTTTCTGGGGAAAGGGGACAAGGAAGGAGAAAAAGAAAAGAAGGGGAGAAACCCTAAAAAGAGAAGAGTCTCGGTGAACACACATGCCTGTCCACAGTTCTCCAATAGCTGACTCTACTGCATTTCAACTTCTCCCTGGTTATTCATCCGTTTTTTAAGCCTGAAGAGCTTACTACTTATTTGTGCGAAGTGCCTTATGCTACAAGACCATTAAGAATATCATCTTTTACACACAGCCCAAGGAATCAACAAAGTCATGTTCTATTTTCTTTCTTTCTTTCTTTCTTTCTTTTTTTTTCCTTTGCCTCTTCACTTTGGTTTCAAGTTGAAGTCTCTCTTCCTGTTCTACCAGTACTCGTGCCCAGGGCCGGAAGGTGGACTAGTGATGTTAGCGCCATTTTCCTTTTCTTTATATGGAGGAGTTGATTCACAACTGCAGTCCATCCACACTGTAAATACATGTATTTAAAAAAACAGTACCAAGTAAAATTTTCTTCTGGGCTGAGTAGACGCACCATCGTCGCTCCCAAAGGAAAGAGCAGCCTCTCACTGCAGGAGCCACATGACAAGCCTCTGTGCTCTACAGCAGAACACTAACCTGGCTCACACGTCTCCATGAGCAGTAAGGCACTGATGCAAAGACTTGTCGGAGCCTTGACCCTCTTTCCTTCATGGCAAAGCGCGTCCCGTAGAAAATTGGATGTGTATACTTGTATAAACTTTGTAAATAGGTTTTTTTCTGGGTTCATATATATATATATATAAATATATATATATACATACATATATATATTATTTTTTTTGGATGAAGGTTGCTGGGATTAAGGGATTAGAGTGATTATGGGAGCAGCTAAAGATGAGAGGGGCTCAGTTTTCTGCAACACTAAATTCTAAAAACTGCTTTGGCCTCTAACTATAGGAAGCAGACCTCTGCAGGGCCCTGTGTTGGAAAAGGGCCCACACGCCCAGGGTGCACTGTCTGCGCCACACTGCTCTTGTGGTGCATATGTGGTGGTCTTAGCAGAGAGCAGGGAAGCTGTAGAAATCTGTGGTTCCTGAGGGCTTTGAGAAGCTCTGTGATTTGGTTCTCCTGTTCTAAAAGTTTGAGGAACTTCCCAAGTTCTGCAGAGGGGAACAAAGATTCATCTTCCTTGAAGTATGATAAGTGTATGGAGAGCAGAGTGGTGTGAAGTGGGCATTTGCATTTCACTAAACCAGCACGGGCCTCGGAGCATAGTTGTCTGTGTGTGAGTGAGTAGCTCTGCCCGCCCTGATACATACATTTTTGCGGGAATGGGCTACCCCTGAGAGCTGTTAACTTCCATGCTTCAGGAAGCTGCTTGCCGTTGTCTGTGCCGGACAGGAACTGTCTGTCATTGTGCGTTGTACATTGCTGGCAGATGCGTTAGGTGGGTAGTGTTGCTTTACATTGTGCCCCTCCCAACATGCTTGATGTTTGGCCTGATATCCAGGCAAAAGGAGTGAGATGAATCAAAACCAGTGAACTTTTTTTTAAAAATTGTTTTTAATTCCCTTTTAACCCAGTATACTAGGTCAGTCAGGAGGCATCTAGGGAACAAAAAAAGCAAAAAACAAAATTTTAAAAATTGATTTCCATATTCCATCATTTTCAAAACCTTAAACTATGACAAGGTATGTCGTGTATGCTTCCATGCTTAACTCACCTGAATAAAGGGATCTGTTATTCAAAGTTGCTTTTCGACTTTGCCTAGTACTAAAGCAAAACTACTTGTGATTTATCCCAAATTCTTGGGGATTAAAATCCTACAGATGCCTCCTGATCAGACATATCCGTGACCCCATAACAACTGTAGCAAGAGCTGCACAGTACAAACCCCCAAAAGGCAAGTCCGGTCAGTGTTGGTTACTAAACATAAACCAAATTAAGGAAGCCACTTTTTTAGGGAGGGTAGGGGAGGGGTCTTAAAATATCTTTTTGACCAACAAATCTTGCCCTTGTACTGATGCAGCTCTCCTCCTTCCTGCCTTCGGCGAGATGAGAGAGATCTTCATGTAGAACATGAGCAGGAAAAGGAGTATAAATGCAATCTGTTATCTCGCCAGAGGGCATGTGGTAACTCAACAGAAAGTGCAGTCTCTTGCCACCCTTGGACTGCTCTGCCAGGTGCCACAAGCCAATGGGTCCCTCTTAAAGCACAGAGTCCACATGGAGAGTACTCTGAAGTGCAGCCTCTGCTGAGGTGTGGCACTTGGACTAGCTGGGCACCCCTGAGTCACTGTCTAGAGAGGCAGCAGAGCGGGTGGTGCTTAGCTCACAGGAGCTGTTAATGGGAAGATGCCCTACTGATCAGGTCAAAGCCTGGTCTCTTTTTTTTTTTTTTTTTTTTTAAATCCCTCCTAATAAGGAACTGCTACTATTGGAAATTCTTTCAGGTTCTTTCCAGCCATTTTTAAAGTAATTGTTATGGGTTTTGTTGTTGTTTTTTGTTTTTGTTTTTCCAATGGTTCATTTGGGTGAGAACTGTGTCCCATTTTTAATATTCAAACTATATCCACCTCAGTGCTTTTAGCCTCTGGTCATGTGGTTGTGTAATAAGTTACACACACCTTGCTGCCTCAGGGCCTGTTTTGTTTTTCTTTCCCTTTATGTTCTGAACATGAAAGAAACTTTCTTAGGAATGGGATACATTTACCATAAAATGTTTTTTTCCTGGAAAAGAAAACCTAACTAGTTCTAAATTATTTCCAAATTGGTACCAGCATCATAACATTGGGTTGGCCCCAAATGGTGGGGTGGGTGGGTGGGCATCATACTTCATTTTCAGAATGAGATGAGGGCATCTTTCCTGGGCCTCCTGCTTTGTGTTAGACGGCATCGTGCTCTGTCAGCACAGCACAGCACAAAGCTTCGAGTGAAAAGTGTTGGAACAAAACATCTCATTCTGATGATTTGTTTTTTTGTTTGTTTGTTTGTCTTTTTTGTTTTAATAGGGGTGGGAGGGGAGGGTACTATGTCCCAAAAGGGAGGGTGTCTGCACTAAGGATTTAGAAACACTTTGGAAGCTCATAACCTCATGGGAAACTGCCTTTAGCCACACTCCTGACCTTTAGATGAGTAACAAAAAGATGAAATAAGTTCTTGGGAATTAAGCCATGTTATTTTAATTGGATACATTTTTTTTCAACTTCCTGTGTATCTTTAAAATTGTTACTGTGAAATGATTTTCTTGCCAAGTATCTTTGTCAGGCAAAATTATTGGCCTCGTGGGAGGTGAAGTAAGCCAGCTTTTGGGTGAATTTATGTGGACTTTGGTGAGTTTGTAGTTCTTTATATTCATAAAGATAGTTTTTTAAAACTCCCAAAGCAAATCTATTTTCTTCTCTAATATAAAAACTCATCTTTGGAATAAAGAGTTAAGTGTCCAAGGGTTGTAACAGTTATGAGGTCAGAGGGAGCTAGCCTGGCCTGGCCTCTGCCCCTCCACAGCTGACAGACTCCAACAGAGGTGTATTTAAATCTCCAGTAGACAAGAGCTGGCCGGGAAAGGGAGGGGTGGGCCTGGGTTAGTGAGATACAGGCTGCTGTATTTTAACCAGTGGTTCTTGGGGAGGGGTGCCTGGAGAATACAAAGTCACTTCCCTTTTTTTTGAAACAAAACAAATTAGAAAATTAAAGTTAAAATTTTTGTTCAGTAAAAATAAGAAAATTCTAATGTCCCTAGCCACAAGGGACCAATTCCACTTTGAACAGTGGGAACTTAAATTTTTGAAAACATTTGGGGAAAGGGAAAATTGGCTTTAATTGGCAAATGTTCCAGTGGGGGGGTGTGTTTTTTGTTGGGATGTGTTACATTGTATGTACATGTCTATGGACGGAGGCTTACCAAGTTTATACACGGTTCAGAAAAGATGGTTGGTAAAATCTTGACTATTTGTTTTTGTTAATTTATCTCAATAAAAGCCCACTGGAACTCCAGGTGTCTTGCATGTATGTTCTTGGAGTAGGTTGTGCCTGAAGGAAGTACAATTTTGCCGTTGTACTTGAGGTTATGAATCCTGTTCTCAACAGTCTTCTTGTGAGCCTAGTTGAATAAACTTGAAGGCTTCTGTTGTCCACCCTACACTTCCTGCTGTGCACACAAGTTTTAATAGCAGAGGTGAAGAGCCAGGATCCATTGGGATTCTAAGTCCTCACCTCAGCTCCCAGAATTAGTCAGGTGTAAAGCTGAACATACTCACAAATTTTTTTTTTTTTTTTTTCATACTCACAAATCTTAGATAACTACAAGGAACAATTAGTAGCCAGGCACAGCTCTCAGAATCCCCAGACACGGTCCTTGCCAGTTCTCCCCCAGAGTGCGCAGGTACAGGAAGATCTGCTAGAAAAAGATAAGCCTCAAGTAAAGAGATGGGGTGGAGGAGAAGGGGACCGCAGTCCACAGAGCCACAAACTGACTGTAAACCAGCGGCCCCCACCACGCACGCCTTTAATCCCAGCATGAGTTCGAGGCTAACCTGGTCTACAAAGTGAGTCTAGGACAGCCAAGGCTACACAGAGAAACCCTGTCTCTGAAAACAAAAACGTGGCCCTTGGCCTTCTAATGCTACAACCCTTTAATGTGGTTCCTTATTTTGTGGTACCCCCAACCATAAAGTTGTTTTAGTTGCTTCATAACTGTAACTTAGCTGCTGTTAAGAATTGTAAACATCTGTGTTTTCCTATGGCCTTGAGTGATCCCTGTGAAAGGGTCTTCTGAACCCAGAGTGGTCTTCACCTACAGGTAGAGAACCATTTGTAAACTATAGGAAGTTGAGCCATAACAATATTGTATACAAGAACAAATGTAGGGCTCCGCTGAAAGATGACTGCTTGGAGCATTGTAGGACTGGGGGGGCGGGGGGAAGGCCCCAAAGTAGTTGCAGTTTTGCTTTGCTTGTTTATTTTGAGAAAGCTTTGTATGCATCCCAAGCTGGCCTTTGACTTTTCTTCCTGCCTCCGCCTCGGAAGTGCTGAGGTTTCAGGCAGGTTGCCACCACATCAACAATTGATTTATGCCAATGCAAAGAGTTCTGTGGGAAGAGGGCGATAAAGAATGCTGGCCTATTGGGCATCCATATTGCCAGAAAAATCTAGCATTTGGCAAGGCATTGTACAAAAAAAAATGGGCCGTAGGAAACAGTGTAACATGCGTAAAGTCTGAAGGTTGTGGCAGAAGGATCCCAATCCTCTGCTCCATGACTTCCTGTTCCCTCTTCCCCTCAGAAACTCTTGATCCTGCTGGATTTGGCCAGCTAGGTGTGATTGTGGAGTACAACGTAAGTTCTGTTTTAGGATAACCCGAGTTAGCATTTAGTTAAGGATTTATGATGTGCCAATGTTGACAGTTTGTATGTGTAAAAGTCACAGCAGCTTATCCACCTTGAGACTCGGCTCTGTGACTGCTACATTGTCATGAAGGCATGGGGACGCGTCCTTGGCCTAAGAACCATTTGAGATTGTAGGGTAGATGTGCTGTAAGAGCGTAGGGAATTCCCATAGCCACACTGACACCCTCCAGCCAAAGGCACCAAGTGTCTGCCTCCCAGGTGCTTCCTCACTTTCTCCATACATGGGCTAAGTTAGCGTCCGAGCTCTGGCTTCCATTTAGACTTACTTCCCAGGGATATCCAACCCCCTCAGAAATTCAGAGGAAGGAAAGAGTGCAGTCCTTAAGTTCCCTTGTAATCGTCTTTTCATTCCTTCCATTCTTTATGGCAGGGATCCCCTGGCTGCTTTGTCTCAAAAAAATCTCAGTCTGAAGCTGTTTCCCACCTCTTCTGTCACCTGTCATTTTCCCTTGTTGGGCTCCCCTAGGCCTATTGATAAATCCCCCCTCACACTAACATGACATGTTGGGAGTGTGTCATCTGTTTCTTGTTGGAATCTAGTCTGATAAATACTTGGTATTAGCGGCCCCAGGAAATAGATTGAGAATGAGGTTCTAGCCAGGTGGTGGTGATGGCACATGCCTTTAACCCCAGCCCTCCAGAGGCAGAGGCAGATCTCCTGGTTTGAGGGCAGTCTGGTCTACTGAACAGGCTCCAGGATGGCCAGGCCTACACAGCACAACTTGAATCTTCAGCTGCTACATTGAGTATGTGTTACCAAGTCAGCATGCTGTGAGCTGCCCATCACAAATTACATGTCACCTAGTTCATTACGCTACCAGGCAGCTTTGAGCTTTGTTGGTCCAGAAGTTTTGGTTCTCAGTGGAGGAATACCTTCGTCGGGGGGTTCAGCAGTGGCTCTGTTAAACTAGAAACAGGCTCTCCCTGGCCCACTTAGGGTAAAGGAACCAACAGGCAAAATGCTACATCCAGTGGCCGATCTTAATTGGAAAAATTAAACTGGGTTGTGGCTATACTCAGGATAAGGAAGAATATGTCTGTAACAAGGCAGGTCCCTCAGGGCTCCCATCCAATATGATGATAAAAGTGACAGTGTCTTAGGGTAGGCTAGACAGCTCACAGACCAGATGACTCAAGGACGACGGTTTGGGCTGGAGATGTATCTTAGTGGTAAGGTGCTTGCCTAGTAAGTGCAAGTCCCTGGGTTTGATCTGTAGGTCTGAAAAATAGTTTTGTTTAAATTAGGAAAAAAAAAAAAAAGGTGGTTTGTTTGAGCACAAAGTTTCAGGACAAGAGTGTGCAGGAAGCAAGTTGCAGTGAGCATTTGTGAGTGTCCTGCCAGTTGCAGAAATGAGGACTATTACAAGGTTCTGAGCATTTCTTGCTTTATTAATCAATTCTCTTCTTTCTTCTTTCCCATTCTCCTACCATGTAAGCTAAATGTCTTAGTCAAAGAAGGCCTCTGTCTCAGCCAAAAGAGGAGGCTTGAACATGGCCTGAGGAGAAAGTGACATGGAAGAATTGGAATCCTCTCCTGCAGAGAAGTTTGGCATATTTTTGATACTTTGTTTTGTGAGACAGCGGCTCATGTATCCCCAGGCTAGCCTTCAGCTCAGTGTGTCTAAGGGTGATCTCAGAACTCCAAATCCTAATGCCTTTCTAGTCTCCAGGTGCTCAGATAACATGCATATGCCACCATGACCAGTTTATATGGTTCTGGGGATGCAACTCAGGCCTCATGCATGCTACAAGCTGAGCTGTATTTCCAGTTCTTGTAAGAGATAAGAATATTAGGTAAATAAGGGCTGGAGAGATGGCTCAGAGGTTTACAGCACTGGCTGCTCTTCCAAAGGTCCTGAGTTCAATTCCCAGCAACCATATGGTGGCTCACAAGCATTTACAATGAGGTCTGGTGCCCTCTTGTGGTGTGAAGGTGCACATACAGGCAAAACACTGTATACATAGTGAATAAACCTTTGAAAAAAATATGTGGCAAACAAACAGTGTCACTTTGATGTGAAAATTACATCGAACTAGAAGGAAATAAACATGGATGAACATCCAGAGCTTCCTTTCTTTGAAAATATAAGGAAAGAGAAGAGGGAAACGACAAAAGGAGTGAAAGGAAATAGATGGTGGTTGAAAGTTGTCAGAACTAATGAAAGATATAAGGCCCGGATTGATTCAACAGCCGTTGAAATGCTGTCTTCTCTCCCCTTACTCTTTTCTTTTGACAAAGCCATGCTACGTTGCTTAGGCTGGTCTTAGTCACTGGGCTCAAGTGATGCTTTTACCTCAGCCTCTCCAGTAGCTGGGACTACAAGCTTGCATCACCACACCTGGCTAGTGCTTGCTTCTAAATTATGCTGCTGTGTGTTTCATGTCTTTCCAAGCAGTCTTTAATATTGGGGGAGGGGGGTGAGGATGATAAGATTAGTTAAATACAAGCTAATTAAGATAAGGATGCCAAATTTAAGCCAGGCCACACCTTTAATCCCAGCATTTAGGAGACAGAGGCAGGTGGATCTCTGTAAGTTTGAGGACAGCCTGGTCTATAAAACAAGTCCAGGACAGCCAGGACTACACAGAGAAACTCTGTCTCAGGTGCGGGGGGAGTGGAGGGGGGTGGGGCGGTTAAGAATGCCAAATTTTGGATCATCAGAATCTGAGATAGTTTTGCTTATCCCACCTCCAAGTTTTTCTTTTCTGTTTTCATTTGGGGGGGGGGAGGTGCGGTATTGTTTTGTTTTGTTTTGTTTATAGAGGCAGGGTCTCTCTGTGTAGCCCTAGCTGGCTTGGAAATCACTGTGCAGACCAGGCTGGCCTGCCTCTGCCTCCTGAGTACTGGGATTAAAGCTATATCTCACCTATTCTGATTCTGCTCTCATTCACCCTCTCATTCTGTCTCTCTTTTCTTCATCCCCTTGCTTGTCTCCTTCTCTTCTTCCTTTCCCATCCCCCTTCCTCTCCTCTCTCTCTTTTCTGGGTCTCTGTTTCCCTTGCTGAGCTATGGTTCTTGTGGACCTGGGCAGCCCCAAGCTGCCCTTCATGCTGTGTTGTTCTCATGTGAGCAGCTGGGCTAAGAGGCAGTGTGCATCAAGCAGACCAGGGCATGGTCCTTCTCCACTGTTCTGAGGCTACTCTCTGCTTATCTGACTGTGCTATAGAGAGAGTGCCCAAGTGAACTTTCCTCTCTTGGCTCAGGTCACAGGCTGGGGTCAGATAACTGGGGGGGGGGGGGGGTCCATAAGGAACCGCTTTGTGATGGAGGCTGAGAAGGAGGTCCTCCTAGAGTAGCACTCTCAAACCGTAGATCTCGACCCTGTGGGGGTCAAATGACCCTTTCACAGGGTCATCTAAGACCATCATAAAACTCAGATTTTACACTACAGTTCATAACAGAAGCAGAATTATAGTTATGAAGTAGTAATGAAAATCATTTTATGGCTGGGCAGGGTGGTGCAAGCCTTTAATCCCAGCACTTGGGAGGCAGAGGCAGGCGGATCGCCATGAGTTCAAGGCCAGCCCTGTCTACAAGGTAAGTCCGGGACAGGCAAGGCTACACAGAAAAATCCTGTCTCCAAAAACCACAATCTAATGGAGTCAGTGTCTCAATTGAGGCACCCTCCTCCTCTCTGATGACACCAGCTTATATCAAGTTGACCTAAACTAGCCAGCACACCATAAATCATGCCCTAAACATACCTTCTCTCAAGGTCAGTGGAATATTCGTCAGCCACACGACAGGCTGCACAGTGGAGCAGGAGGCTAACTGGTGTGTCTCCACCCCGAGACTGCCCTCAGCTAGCCACCTGTGGACCACATCACAACAGCCTTTGAAGAGAGTTGCCATTATCTCCACTTACCAAGAGAGGAAACTGAGGCTCCAACAAACTGTTGACTTGGCTGCACTTATGGAGAACAAATGTGACCAAACCTGGCGTTGTGTCTCTGAGGTTCTCAGTAAGAGTTACCTTAGTGGTCCGAGGTGAGTGGTCTGGGGACAGGCTTGGCTACCCCTTGCACAAGTGACTCTGTGGCTTTAAGCGTCTGTGGCCACAGGTGGCACTGATTGAAAGTGAGTGGGAGGTGTGAGGACCATAGCAACTTCACCACAAAAAAAAGAATTGCCACAGTCAGGACCAGCTGGGCCCTGGCCTGCCTTTACATTTCTTTCTTCCACTGTTTCTCACCACAACAGAAACTGCTTATCTGCAGGTGTGTGGCTATTCTAGGAGAGTGAACGGTGTGTGGCTTCCTATTAGCTGTGGGAGGATCAGTCATACCACGGCTTGCCATCCCACGGCTGTGTCTCCTCCCATCACCGGATGCCTGCAGCTCCTCGGCTGGAAGCTGTTGTTTAAGGCTAGTCTTCGGGCCCTTTCTCCTGTCAGATGGGGCCAAGCCACCCAGCCTTGGTGGGAGTTTTTAGTTTCCAAATGACTCCAGTTGGCTACATACAGCAGGACGGTGCGTGACACGTCTAGCAGTTGAACAGTTTGGTGTAAGTAGACCCTTGTCATGGGTCATGACACTGACCATGTCAGCATTCCATGGTTGGTACAACGAAGTCATGTCATTCTGGCATCACGGAACCTCCAGGGAACTAAGAGTTCTTTGCCTGAGAGTGCCATGAAATGCAGGTGGCTGGAGCAGGTGCACACTTGTGAGGAAGGCAGGCAGCAGCCTTGCTCTACATCACCAGGAAGGTGGTTGCTGACATCCCTATGTAGACATCATGGCCTCTAAAAAGTAATAATTTCAGCTAGGCAGTGGCGGCACACGCCTGTAATCCCAGCACTTCGGAGGCAGAGGCAAGTGGATCGCTGTGAGTTCGAGGCCAGCCTGGTCTACAAAGTGAGTTTAGGACAGCCAAGGCTATACAGAGAAACCCTGTCTCAAAAAACAAAACAAAACAAAGAATAAAAATAAATTATCTTTCTTTTTCTTTCTTTCTTCTATTTGTTTTTGTTTTGTTTTGTTTTTCGAGACAGAGTTTCTCTGTGTAGCCTTGGCTGTCCTGGACTCACTCTGTAGACCAGGCTCGCCTCAAATTCATAGTGATCCACCAGCCTCTGCCTCCTGAGTGCTGGGATTAAAGGTGTGCGCCACACGCCTGGCTTAATGTTTTTCTTAGAGATTTCTGAACACTGTGAATCCCAGGGACTGCACCACCTGTGGGCTAAAGTGCGACCATGGGGGCAGCATGGCTTGAGTTGGGTCACCAGGTGGCACTGATTTTGCTGACAAGAGCTGTGGCAGTGGAACGCTTGGCTCAGCGGGGAGATGCTCAGTCACTTGGGCACATGCCATGCTCCCACGGGGAGACCGGAAGCCACAGTGGTTGGGGTGCTATCAAGAGTTCAGGCAGGTAGAGTAGGCAGGGTGGTACAGGCAGCTGTGGGGCCCACACCCCTTTCTGCAAAATTGCTGTCCTGTGCAGAAAGGAAGACGAATGGGTGAGACACCCCCAGGCCCTGCTCATGTGTGCAAGGGCTTGGGTTTTTTTGTTTTTTGTTTTGGTTGGTTTGGTTTTTGTTTTGTTTTGTTTTTTGATCCATACGTGGCTGTGGTTTAAGCCAGAGGCCTTAGCCAAATGGGAGGCTCTATCCTGGTGTGGTGGAGGTGGGGGTGTGGAGGGTGGGGGTGAGAGGAGGGGTTGGGGTAGGGACGGCACTGCATGGCTCAAGCTGCAGCGAAAGTGCAGGGAAATGTAGTCCTAGCTGCCTGGCCTAGCCCGCCCCCTCCTCCACCTCTCCTTTTCTTGAGTTAAGTATAGCTCTCCTACACCCCTGGCCCGCAGGCCTTGCAGGCTTTGCTTTTTCCTTACCAGGGTCTTTTCTGTCTAAGGAACAGCCCAGAACAGGACATAAAATTCCAAGAGGTCCCACCACAAAGCCTCCACTTCTGCCACCAGGTTGCGCACTGAAGCAAAGTCTCCACAGCAGCCCTTGGACAGTTCTCTGGAAAAGGGAGCCTCAGCCTGTTTGTTTGCACAGTTGGCTGCCTCCAGCATCAGTCTTACACCTTGGGACAAGCTATACCCACATGAGGCCCCAGAGCTGCTGGCCACAGCCTTCTGTCTGTCCATCTGTACTGCTATTTGGACTTCCCTGGGTGTGAGGCAAGCCCAGTGCCTGTCAAGAGGCCCTGGGGTTCAGCCCAGACTGGTGCATTCTGTGTCCCAGGGCAAGTGAAACTGATGAACTCTGTGTCCCAGGGCAAGCCAAACCTCCCTCTGAACTCCAGCTTCCCTCTGTATGGACATACAGCACACTTATCCTAGCTCCATGTCACCAGCTCTTACAATATCAGTAAAAACAGGCAGGAGCTAGGCAGAGTGGTGCACACCTTTAATCCCAGCATTCGGGAGGCAGAGGTAGGCGGATCAATGTGAGTTTGAGGCCAGCTTGGTCTACAAAGTGAGTCCAGGACAGCCAGGGCTACACAGAGAAACTCTGTCTCAAAAAAAAAAATAGAAAAAGAAAGAAAGAAAGAAAACAATCCAGGAGACCATGTGAAAGGCAAGCAGTGTTACCCAGGATGGGACATGTCTCAGAGGAGGTAATGGGTGGCCAGAAACATCTCTGAGCAAATAGAGAGGGGACAGCCAGACAAAGGGCTGAAGTGCAAAGGTCCTGAGGTTATCTTCCAAGAGTCACCAAGTCCTAGGTGTCTGTGACTGAAGTAGAACAGGCTGAGGCACAGAGATGGCTCATGGGAAGAAGGGAGCAGGGCTCTGATGGTGGGGCATTGTCACCAGGGCCTATAACCCTAGTGTGTGGAGGGCAGAGTCCTCTGCAGCTCACTGGATGCAGCCTAACACAGGTCAGTGAGAAACTCTGTCTAGGGGACAAAGCGCTGACATCCTTCTTTGGCCTCCGTGGTTTTAAACTCACCCCCAACATGGGCACATACACCTCACACAAACATGCAAAATAAATAAACAATTAAAAAAAAAAGCAACCAACAACCAGACAACTAGTAGATTTCGTTCTAAACAACATAACAAGGACTTCAGAAGGGGGAAAAAAAAAAAAAAAAAGACAGTCCCTCAGAACTGTGCCGAGGGTAGAACCACATCTTGCAGCAACAGTTGCTGTCCCTGTGAAAAAAGATAGCATACTGCTACACCCACAGGGATACAGCGGGTAGACTTATCAGCCAGGTGATGCCAGCGCTGGCTAGACCTTCCTGGGGTCTAGGAGGCTCCCTGAAGGATCTGGAGATAAGCGATGACCCCTTCTGTCCTAGAGGTTCCTTGGGGGGTGGGCGGGAAGGTCCCCTTAATATCCAAGAGCAGGGTCCTACTAAAGGCGGGACTATACAGACGCCCTCCCAAGCCACATGTACCAGAACTTGCAATCCCAGCGCTTGGCTGCCATGGAGGCCATCCTGTGGGACGAACAGAAGGGTGCCTGGTTCGACTACGACTTGGAAAAGGGGAAGAAGAACCTCCTGGAGTTTTATCCCTCCAACCTCAGCCCACTCTGGGCTGGATGCTTCTCAGACCCTAGTGTTGCTGACAAGGCTCTCAAGTACTTGGAGGTGAGGGGACAGGGGGCAGGCCTGGCATCAGGGAGATAGCACCTTCCCTGCCTGAGGGCAGCGCCTGTCCTAGCCTGCAAGTCTCGCTGAGGCCACTGGGAGCAGCTGTGAGACAGACCAAGAAGGGTCTGGAGGGGCAGCTCTGCCTTCCCTGAGAGCCCAGTGTCCTTGGCTCCTGCCTCAGCCACATTGATGTCTGGAACCTTCAAGGACACAGTAAGATCTTGGCCTAACAGTGTGTCCTCTCTCTACCTGTGGGATTTCCCAAAAGTATGGGAGCCCTGGGCTAGTTATCAGAGGTATGGATGCCAGGGCATCTGCCAGGGCCTGACCTAGGCTGTAGGGGCATGCTTGTCCTGGCAGTCATAAACCAGAATACAGGGCTCCTCATCCTTTTCCTGGCACCTCTGCTCTATTGGGAAGCCCTCAGTGACACACCTAACCTGTCCGAAGTGTCCCAGCACTCTCCTTCCTTCCCACCTGCCCCTGGACCAGCTAACTTCCTAGAATGCTGGAGTTGTAGTTCTTAGAAAATAGCAAGGTCATATGGGAAAATAGGGTGGGCCTATGGTTTTGAGACACATGTCTTATCACCACTCACTGGGAATTCTAGAGAGTTGTCCCGATCAAAGTCCATTCTGGTCAGTATTTAATTAAAACTTGCTTCAAATTTGGTTCAAAATTGTGGAACTGGTTTTCCTCTTGTGAATCTCAGGACGAACATTTGGAGGCCCCAGCAAGAGGACAAAGACCATTCTACCTCAAGTGGTCTTCACTCCAGGCCTGGAGGGCTGACCCGGGGGTGCACACTCTGGACACCCCACCCCACCCCCACCTCTGCCGTCACATCGAATGGCCATGCTCGAAAAAGGAAATAGCAAGCCTTTTTATTTTTATTTTTATTTTTTTGGAGGGCTCCTTTTGGTAAGGCATAGTGACATTTTTTGCCTTTTTTTTTTCTGGACTCTGGTTATGGGGTACTCTATCTGGAAATGCGGAGGACCTGACAAGGTTTATGCACCCCGACTCACAGCAAAGGAAAATGTCCCACAGCCTGCTAGGGACTTCTAGTTAACTGGGGGGTTTTCTCTCCTAACCTTGTAGCCCTGAGGAAGCCCTTGTGAGCTGAAATACCCAGAGAGGCCCAGCACCCTGGCACACGTCAACAGGATTCTAATGCCTAGGCTGCACGGTAGAGCTAAGGAACCACAGGGATATTTTACCACACTGGGGGCCAAGATAAGTGTTTGGACAGGCCCAGCATGGATTTGGAATCCAAGGAAACAGAGGCCCAGCCTCTGGTGGGTCCCTAGCATCTGGGTTTTGAGGGGAGGCTATTTAGAAAGAAAAAAAAGAAACCTCATATTTTGTTAAGAAAATTTCTCTTAGCCGGGCGGTGGTGGTGCACACCTTTAATCCCAGCACTTGGGAGGCAGAGGCAAGTGGATCGTTGTGAGTTCGAGGCCAACCTGGTCTTCAAAGAGAGTCCAGGACAGTCAAGGCTACACAGAGAAAACTCTGTCTCGAGGAAAAAAAAAAAAAAAAAAAACAGAAAAGAAAATTTCTCTAGGTCAGCCTGGTGGATCTCTGAAGTAGAGTGCTCCAACTGTTAATGTCTTGTTCTTTTTTTTTTTTAGTTTTCGCTTTTCTGTTTTTTCCTCCTTAAGCTTACTACGACATACAGAGACACCCCAGCTTCTAGCAGTGACCCTTAAAGTCTCCAGGAAGATAATGGTGCATGACAACTCCCCCAGGAGTGTGGTGGTAACACTAACCCTTGTAAAGACTGCCCCAAATGCCTCGCCTGCTGCTAAGGCCCGCCCCAAACTGTGGACAAGCAAGACCCTGGAGAATTGATTACCCCATTTTAACTAGACAAAGTAAGATCAGTGCCCCGTGATTGCGCTCCATAGGAAAGCCTCTCATCTTCTGGGCCTGGCGGCCAAAGACTGATTCTGTCCTGGTACCTCTGCCCACAACGCCATGGAGACCATCGGAGCCTGGATGACTGTCCAGGTGGTGGACTGCTCTCTGTCATTGTAACTGGTGCAGAAGCCATTTGGATTATGCTTCTTGCTGTAATTTATCCTTCTCAGATCTCTGATGTCATCCGTGGCTAACTGTAGCTTTGTCAGCTTGTCAGCAACAGACAGCCTGCTCCTTCCCTGAAGGCTGCAGCACTGTGTTAATGCATTTAGAGCTATCAGATCTCTTGTTAAGAAAAGGCAGATAAACCAGGCCCTAGGACAGCCAGGGCTACACAGAGAAACCCTGTCTAAAAAGGAAAAAAAAAAAGAAAGAAAGAAAGGAAAAGAAAAAGAAAAAAGAAATCATTTGCTGAGATCCTCAGAACTTTTTAAGTTTTCATATCCTTAGACCTTTGTATAATTTAAAAACATTTTTTTCTTAGATGCTCCAAACATGCATGGGCTTTAAACCACTAATCATTTACCAGAGACAAGAATAGGTCCACCCCTCCCACCCCCCACCCAAGATAGTGAGATAGAGTTTCTTTGTGTAATACCCTGGCTGTCCTGGGACTCTCTTTGTAGTCCAGGCTGGCCTGGAGCTCATAGAGATCCCTGCCTCTGCCTCCCTAGTGCTGGAATTACAGGCATAAGCCACCATACCCGGCTAATAAGAGAAGTTATTATTGACAACAGTCATTTGCAAGGTCTGTTCCTTAATGAAAAGTTACACCTGTAGCCCGTTTGTCCTTTATTTTGAAGCCTGTAGCAATGCAAAACTATCTGCCTTTTCTTTTTATCTTTTCTTTCTTTTTTTCTTTTGGTTTTTCGAGACAGGGTTTTCTCTGTTTAGCCTTGACTGTCCTGGATTTGCTTTGTAGACTAGGCTGGCCTCGAACTCACAGAGATCCGTCTGCCTCTGCCTCCCCAGTCCTGGGATTAAAAGCATGCGCCACCATGCCCAGCTATGTCTAGAACTTTTATCTGTTTTTGTAAACTAAAAATTCATGTAAGCTTCAGGAAATCATGGAAGTCGTAAGATTTGAGTTCACCTGTCACAGGTCAAGTGGACTCCAACTAAGCCTAAGATTCCCACCTGGATATTCCTAAAATGGGATCTCTGGAGCCGTATGTGGTGGTGCATGCCTTTAATATCAGCACTTGGGAGGCAGAGGCAGGTGGATCTCTGTGAGTTCCAGCAAGTCCAGGACACCCAAAGCTACACCGAGAAACCCTGTCACACACACACACAAAAAAGAAAAAAAAAAAAAGAAAAAGAAAAGAGAAAAAAAAAAAAAAAGAAGAAGAAGAACATGATGTCTCCCTGGTCTTGAGACTCCTCCTTTTCCCCAATTACTAGGACTATGGGCCTGAATAATCCAAATGTAAGCTCCTAAATTTTTTTTGAAACAAG
This sequence comes from Acomys percivali, assembly GCA_907169655.1. Classification (NCBI taxonomy): domain Eukaryota; kingdom Metazoa; phylum Chordata; class Mammalia; order Rodentia; family Muridae; genus Acomys; species Acomys percivali. The sequence goes on from OU015749.1 coordinate 100,236,718, forward strand.
GTTTCTCTGTGTAGCCCTGGCTGACCTGAAACTCACTTTGTAGACCAAGCTAGTCTTGAGCTCACAGGGATCCCCCTGTCTCTGCCTCCTGAGTGTTGGAATTAAAGACGTGTGCCACTGTGCTGGGAGTAAATTCCTAAATTTTAACTTCTTTTTTTTTTTTTTAAAGATTTATTTATTTATTTATTTTTTCTTTTTTTTAAAAAAATTTATTTGTTTTATTAGTATACAGTGTTCTGCCTGACCACCAGAAGAGGGCACCAGATCTCATTATAGATGGTTGTGAGCCACCATGTGGTTGCTGGGAATTGAACTCAGGACCTCTGGAAGAGCAGGTGGCGCTCTTAACCACTGAGCCATCTCTCCAGGCCCCTAAATTTTAACTTCTGTCCCTAGTCTGTATTTGTCTCAGCAGATATGGGCTCACCTGACAGACGCCATCCAGGGGACACCTGTGAAGTGCAAATGCTGAGGCCTGGACCTGTTGAAAGCGGATGTGAACCAGTCCAGCGTTTGTGATTGCTGCTCCCTGTTTCCTCAGCTAGGTGAGCTAACCTGATGTTTCTGATGAAAGCACAATTGGCCAGCCTTTGACTAGGCTTTCAGCGGTCCTGTTATCTGGCAACAATGTCCTAGTTTCAGCCGGAAGTAGGTACAAAAGAGAGCGTGTGGTTCCTTGCCTCCCACAACAGGCTGAAATGCTACAAAAAGAAAACTCTGGCATAGGGAACAAAATGCTTCCTAGAGTGCCAACCGGCCGACCAGAAGAGGAAGCTCAGATCTGTCAACAGGTAGATTCATTGACTGAAATAGTTCCACAGTGTGGTAGGCCATCTCACCTGCTTTATGCAGAACAAGGAAGTATTATACAGCTTTAAGAGGAAAGTATTATTTCTATACAAACCATTCAGGACTATAATCTGGCTGTACTCAAATAAACATTACCAAAAGGGGATCTGAGCCGGGCGGTGGGGATGCACGTCTTTAATCCCAGCACTCGGGAGGCAGAGGCAGGTGGATCTCTGTGAGTTCAAGGCCAGCCAGCCTGGTCTACAAAGTGAGGCCAAGATAGCCAAGGCTACACAGAGAAACCCTGTCTCGAAAAACCAAAAAATAAAAAATAAAAATGATGGTTATTGGACCCCAATACAAACAAGTGCCCATCATAGAGTTGAAGATTTGACTCAGGGTACAACTCCAGGGGGGAATGGAAAACCCCAAGTCAACCTGTAATCCCCACCTGCCCAGGGACAGGTGACTTCCTGCAATGCTGGGAGCAGTATGTAGTTCTTGGGAAAAAAACAAAAACAAAACCAAAGTCAAATGGGAAAATATGGTGGCCATGTGGTTTTGTCCTTAAGAAGCCCCTACAGTCATGTCTGTCACCATTTGCTGAGAATTCCAGAGTGCAGACCTGACCAAAGTCCACCCTGGTCAGTACTTAATTAAAGCTTCCTTCAAATTTGTATCAGAACTGTGGTTTTTCTCTTGCAGATATCAGGATTAACCCCTCCCTCCAACAGAAGCCCTAACAGCCCTGGGTGCGTGGGTCCAGATAAGAGATCTGGAGGCCACCTTGGGGAGAATAAGCCCCAAGTTCAGGGTGGGCACTTTGGAAATTCAGCTCCTGGCTGGGGTGGGGTCTAGACTTAATTAAGCCACTTTCCCTCAGACCTGGGAGGTAGCTTTCCAGCTGCCTTACTTAGAACTGAGTCAAAACCAGTTTTGTCATTCATTCTGACATCTCTTAGTCAAGAGCCTTCTTCTCCAGGTGAAGCTGTGCCAATCTCTGGGTGGCACAGTCAGGACTGTGGCGGCCCCCAGTGGCCATGCTTGGGCACCGCAGAGGCCGGAGCTGCAGGCAAGTACTGCTCTTTGTAGGCCCTGTGGCTAGAGTGGTGAGCCTAGAGGCAATGCCCCACCTACAACTTATCATATGTGTATACACAAACACACACACACACACACACACACACACACACACACACGTATGTATGTATATGTACATATATGAATTGTAGTGTGTTTATATATACACACATATCACTGTAAGTATATACATATGTATGTATATAAGCATGTGTATGTATGCATGTATTGATTATACACAGGGTTTCATTATGACATTTAACAAATATATATTTAATATATTTTGATCATATCCACTTCCATTACCTTAACCCTGTCCTTCATCTTCCAAACTAATCTCATTTTCACTTTCCTGTCTCCCTTTTGGATGACCCACTGAGTTTCATTATGGTTGCTTACAGGAACATGGATGAGGAGCTACTTACAGGAGCATGGGCACCTTACCAGGGCTACACTACTAAGAAGACATATCTCACTCCCCCATTAGCTGCTATAAACTTCAGGGAAGTCTGGAGCCCTGTACGTCCCTCCTCCTCCATGTCAGGGTGTTGGCAGGCCTAGTCCTGTCCAGTCTTGTGCTGTGAAGTCAAGAGCACAACAGCCACAGCACAGCTGGGAGAGAACATGTGACAGGAGTCCACCCTGTCGTCCAGCTCTTCCATCCTGCCCTCTTCCCTCTGGTGTTTCTCGAGCCTTAGCATCAGTGCCACAGATGTCCCATTTATGGCTGGGTGCTCAACAGTCTCCCCCTTTGACCACTGTGAGTCCGCAGTTGCTGCGGTCCGTGGCATTAAGAAGCTTTCTATGCTTAGTGATGGCACACGCCTTTAATCCCTGCTGTGGAAGTTTGGGTTTATGTGTAAACATGCTTTTGGGTGTTTTGGTTTTGGTTTCTCTTTTTTCTAAAATATTTTATTTATTATTATATTTTAAATTTTTATTTATTATTATTATATATGCAGTGTTTTGCCTGCATGTAGGCATGCCCACCAGAAGAAGGCATCAGATCACTTATAAATGGTTGTGAGCCACCATGTGGTGGCTGGGAATTGAATTCAGGACCTTCAGAAGAACAGCCAGTGCTCTTAACCTCTGAGCCATCTCTCCAGCCTTTGGGTTTGGTTTTTCAAGGCAGGGTTTCTCTGTGTAACAGCTCTGGCTGTCCTGGAACTTGTTTTGTAGTCCAGGCTGGCCTCAAACTCATGGAGACCCACCTGCCTCTGCCTCCCAAGTGCTGGGATTAAAGGTGTGCGCCGCCACCCCCCGGCTCACATGGTTTTGTTTTAATCCCAGGTGTGGGATATGGGGGCTGCTCCAGTTTGTCCACAGCTGACTATTGTCTCCTGAGAGGGCACGTGGTCTTTGTCAGCTGGGAACTACCTCGTGCAGGGGCGTGGTCTGACTAGGGGTGCCCAGAGAGAAGAAGGCTGGTGGTGCTTCCCCCCCCCCCCCCCCCCGCTGCTCCTGGTTGCTGTTGACGCAGTGTGAGAAGTTGGAGTTACCCTGAAACGGAAGATTGGGCTTGCCTCATGGAACCCGAAGACCCCAAACAGCAGGAAGCAGCTAAGCTACGCCCCCTCTCCCCTCTAACCTTCTTTCTCTCCTACGTGGTGTTAGGGTGTTGGGAGGGATTGGGGTGGAAAATGGAGAAATATAAGGAACCCAAAATAAAAAAATAGATTTTAAAAGTACGCCAACAAATTCCATCACTTGGAGCCAGAGGCAGGTCGATCTCTTGAGTTTAAAGCCAAGCTGGTCTATATATCAAGTTCCGGGCCAGCCAAAGCCATGTAGAGATCCTGTCTCAAACAAACAAAATAAATTTTTTTCTGACAAAAGCACTAGTGAGAGAGAAATGTGATTATTTCAAGGGCAATTTCTTGAGCATGTCATGTCCCATTTAGCAAAACAACCATAGCTTTCACACCAGAGCCTATCACTTCCCCAGCCCAGGCCTCTTGACTAGGCATACAGTATCAGACATGAATTCATTCCTGGGTCATAGGCTTCAAATCTAATCAGAAAGCCATTGGTTACCCTTATGGCATATTTGCCACTCCTTCACCAGTTGGCCCATCTTGCCTGGCTGGTCCCTAATGTAGCACCCAGAGTCCACAGCTAAGTAATAACCACCCCCAAGCTACATGGTGTTGGTCTGATGTATTTTGATGCTAATTAATAAAAAGCCAGCACACCTGGGCAGGGCTAAGGTTCCTGGGCTTGGGGAAACAAAGAATCTTGGGAAGAAAGACCAGAGAAGAGAGGAGAAGAAGGTTGCGCCATCATGAGTTAGATGAAGAGAAGCACATGGCCGGTGTGGATGGAGATGTGGCCCAGATGAAGAACATTAGCAAGTATTTGGTATTATGGATGGGAGGTAGCTTGATAAAAATTATTAGAACCAGATGGCATGGCATTAGGGCAGGTATCTCAGACCTGCATCACTATGGGAAGTAGTTTAGAGGATTAATGTCTATCCTGCCCCAGGTTAACTAAGGCTATTTTAAAATATAGCAGGTGTCTGTGTCTTTATTGATTGCTAGGAGGCTATAATGAAATAATTATAATTATAGGCCTAACGATAAACATTACCAGGTCGTACAGGCAGTATTGTTAATTTAACAACAACAACACGGCAACTTCCCAAACTATGAAGTCTAGCCCTTGAAGGGGAAGCTCCCAGACCAACAGTTCACTGAGGGGAGTGCCCCCTCACACAGCCCGTCCTCTTGTTCTCAGGATGACATCGTCATAACAGTGGGTAGCCAGGAAGAGGAAAGAAATATGGCATTCAGGTGAGCAGACCAGGGTCAATACATGGATCTGCTGTTCCTCAGAGCATACGTGGCCTTCTGAGGTCTCAGGGGGCAAGCTACGTGGGCCTAGGCGGAAATTCTGAATGGCAACCATTGGTGCACCCTGAGCTAAGTGGAGCCACAGCTCCTGGTGAGAGAACCTTCCAAAACAGTTTGGGGCCCTCAGAAATCTGGCCTCTCTGACCTAGCCTTTCTCCAGGAGGAGTTTAGCTGGCTCAGCAGAGTTTAGTATTCCTGGATTGCTATGCTAACTCTGACCTCAGGGGCCCAGATGGTTCTCCAGGACCACACTGTCTGGAGTCTACTTTCTGCTAAGCTTCTGCCATGTAGATGAAAGAAGAGTGACTGACTACTCGGGTGGCATACATCTGTAATCCCAGCACTCGGGAGGCAGAGGCAATGTGAGTTCGAAGCCAGCCTGGTCTGCGAAGTGAGTCCAGGACAGCCAAGGCTACACAGAGAAACCCTGTCTCAAAACAAAACTAAACAAAAACCAAACAAAACAAAAACAAAAGGAAAAGGAGGAGGAGGTGTAGTGGCTGTAAACATGTTTTTGTTTTGATCCCAAGTATGGGATGTGAAACTGCCTTGTGTAAGGGGGTGCGGTGTTTCCCACCCTCCCCAAAAACAGGCTTGTGGGAGAACAGGTAATGTCTGTGCACCTCTTGCAGGAGCATGGTCATTGCCAACTGATAAACATCCTAGTACAGACTGTGAGAGGAGATGTGTATGTGAACCCAAAACAAGAGGCAGGGCTTTTCAGTCTGTGCTGTTCATCATTCCACTTCAGGACGCTCCTCACGAGAATTGCTCCAGCAAATGCCTTGAGGCTCCGGGCTCCAGTGGCTGTGGTTGCAGTCACCTTCGCTGAACTGCTGGTTTGCTGTTTAACTGGTCTATTGGAATCCTGCTGCCTACACCAGCGGAATCGTTCTAAGGAACTAAGTCTAAAAAAGGTCTATTTCTTCTGTTCCTATTAACCTCTTTTCTCTCCTGTCTAGGGTAGGTGGGTTGGAAGAGATGTATAGATTAAAGAACCCCAAATAAAGTAGGTTTGAAAAAGTTCAAAGCCTACAAGGAGGAGGAGCGGAAGAGGAGGAGAGAGAGAGAGAGAGAGAGAGAGAGAGAGAGAGAGAGGAGAAGGAGGAGGAGGAGGAGGAGGAGGAGGAGGAGGAGAAGAAGAAGAAGAAGAAGAAGAAGAAGAAGAAGAAGAAGAAGAAGAAGAAGAAGAAGAAGAAGAAGAAGAA
>OU015749.1:100248303-100289833 GCA_907169655.1 Acomys percivali
TTTCTTTCTTTCTTTCTTTCTTTCTTTCTTTCTTTCTTTCTTTCTTTTTCTTTCTTCTGAGACAGGGTTTCTCTGTGTAGCCTTGGCTGTCCTGAACTCACTTTGTAGACCAGGCTGTCCTGGAACTCACAGCGATCTGCCTGCCTCTGCCTCCCAAGTGCTGGGATTAAAGGCGTGTGCCACAACGCCCTGGCACTGGTCCTAATGTTTTAGCCCTGTTCTCTCAGGAAATTTGACTGTGTGGAGGTGGGGACATGGCCACCTGTGCAGTCAGCCCTTTTCTGCTGTGACGAGGCATCTGAATGGTCTTCCTCTTGAGTGCCTGGCAGGTTATCTCTATGCCTGAGGTGACTATGGGAACCTTCACATTTATACACAGTTGATCAGAACTGCGGGTGGAGTGAGGACCCCCCTAAGTTTATGGCTGTCCTCTTCATAAAGGAAGGGATGTTCCCCAAGCCAGTGTGTGGACTCTGCATGTCTCCAGATGGCTGGCACCAGAATTAAATAAATCACAGCTGGCGTTAGTGTGTGATTCAGGAGAACAATACGAACCTCTTAGGGGACTGTTTAGAAAAAGGGAGGACAGAAGGTCAGGTGATGAGGAAGTTTTCATTCCTGGGTGACCACATGGTCACTTTCGTACTAAAGAATCCATGCACCAATCTCAGCAAACTCCTTTAATTCAAGCACTAGAGAAGCAGAGGCAAGCAGACCTCTGTGAGTTTGAGGCCAGCCTGGTCTATCTAGTAAGTTCCTGAACAGCCAAGATTACATAGAGAGACCCTGTTTCAAAAACAACAAACTAACAAGAAACCAAACAGAAGAGTTGTGCTGTGTTAATTAGTGAGGGGACTTTGAGATGATGGAACCATTTCCTAGGGAACTGACTCCCTGATACATGAGGCAAAGGACACCGACAAGAAATCAGCAGGGGCTGGAGAGACACTCTGTATTTAAGAACACACACTGGCCGGGCGGTGGTGGTGCACGCCTTTAATCCTAGCACTTGGGAGGCAGAGGCAGGTGGATTGCTGTGAATTTAAGGCCAGCCTGGTCTGCATAAGCGAGTCCAGGACAGTCAAGACTACATAGAGAAATCCTATCTCTAAAAACCAAAAAAAAAAAAAACAAAAAAAACCGAACACACACTGCTCTTCCAGGGTATTGGAGTTTGGTTCCCAGCACCCACACCTGGCAGTTTACACTGGACTGTAACTCCAGCTCCAAGTGATCCAACACCCTCTCTGATTCCTTGGTGCACACCCATATGCATTCTCACTCTCCCTCCCTCCCTCCCCCCTCCCTCCCTCTATTCTTTCCTTCTTTCTTTTTTGTTTTGTTTTTGTTTTTGTTTTTTTGAGACAGGGTTTTTCTGTGTAGCCTTGGCTGCCCTAGATTCACTTTGTAGACCAGGCTGGCCTCGAACTCACAGCGATCCACCTGCCTCTGCCTCCCGAGTGCTGGGATTAAAGGTGTGCGCCACCACGCCCCTCTCTTCTTTCTTTCTCTCTCTCTCCCTCAAAAAGCTTTTTTTTAAAAAAAGCATTCCTCCTGCTTGAGCTTCCTTTATGCTGAGATCACAAGTGTATGGCACTATGATTGGCTTCAGCATCTGCTCCAGTTAAGTCTCTGCTACCTACATCACGTATCCTGTCACTTTGACTGTGACCCATAGTAGGAAATGTGTTTTATGCAGGCTGGTTGGCATGCATACACTTATGTCTTTTTATTTTTCCCAAGACAAGGATCTCTCTGTGTGTAGCCCTGGCTGTCCTGGACTCCCTTTGTAGACCAGGCTGGCCTCGAACTCACAGTGATCCACCTGCCTCTGCGTCCAGAGTGCTGGGATTAAAAGCTCAAAAGGCTTTTTAAAGTAGCACCTGGGTTGTAGGTTAGTTTGTAGAGGGCTTGCCCCAGCATGAGTGAAGCCCTGGCACTGCATAAACAAGGCATGGTGGCACCCACCTCTAATGCCAGCACTTGGGAGGTGGAGGCAGGAGGATTTCAAATTCAAAATCAGCCTGAAGGTCATTCTCAGCGATGTAGCAAGTTAGAAGCTACCTTGGGCTACATGAGATCCTGTCTCAGAAACTGAGGAACTGGCGAGATGGCTTGGTGAGTGTCACTGTGTAGGCCAGGCTGACTTGTAACTCTCAAGCCTCCTTCCTCCCCGACTTGAGTATGGGATTATAGGCATGCACCACCCCTCCCAAAGAAATTGCTCACCTTCTGTTGAGCAAAGAACGGGCCTTGGAGCAGCAGCCTTTGAACGCCTTCCCAGCGTAATTGCTGATACCTTGGACTAGAGAACTGCCAACTGCTGAGGTAATTAGTAGCTTGCTATCAGATATTAGTTGAAATTTCCCCTAAAACTAAAGGCCATGAGATATTGTTGACACATGAACGACTATGGTACCCTGGAACAATGTTGAAATCATTCTCTCGGAGAGAGGGCTGTGCCCTCTGGACACTCTGAATGAACCCACAGTTTGTGTACATGTAGCATGCTGTTTTGGTTGAAAGGAAAAAGAAATCAGCTCCATGGGCTGAATTAAGACTCTGCCAATGAGTGTGGGTTTCAGTGACTCTTGAGTAGGGGCTAATGGCCTGGCGAATATGGTCAGGCAGAAAGATAATGGAAAAATTAATGAAATTACCCTTAAAGGTTTGAGGATATAGCTCAGTTGGTAGACTGCATGCCTAGCATACAGGAAGTTGATCCCTGGCACTGCATAAGTGGGGTGGCATGGTCCGTTCCTATAATCGAAGCACTCTGGAATGATCGGGAGTTCAAGTTCATCCTTGGCTCCATATCTAGTTCATGGCCTCTCCAGGGTGAGACCCTGAATGAGAAGAGAGGAGGAGGATGGGAACAGACAGTTGAGACCTTTGTCGTGTTACAGCAGGCAATAGTGAGAGACGAAGATGTAGAAAGGCTTGCACACCTTCACACGTGTGCTAGCATTCATGGAGCTCTACTGACTGTTAGTGCAGGCCTCTGCTTTTCTGGGTGGCTTAGAAAGCAGGTGTGGGAGGACGCTGGGCTCGGCTAGCCACTTCTTCCTGTGGGGGGAAGGGAACAGTACAGCTGTTGTTTTCCTGTCATCTGAGCTTGCTCTCTCTTACCTGATGCCATGGCCCCAGTAGCAGGACTGCGGCTACAGAGTGCCAGAAGCCAGTGTGGCTCCCAAGCAAGGGAAGGAAGCTGCGCCTATCAGCCACACTTCCCATGCAGTGCAGTCTGTAACAAGGTGCTCCAAACTACAAGCTGCCCGGAGGCCCTCACATTTACAACTGGCACCTGAGTGATGGTGGCTTTATTACACTGTGCCCCCTTAAACGTGTGGAGCCTGATTAGTATCAGAACTGAAATGCCTACATCACAGCTAGCTATTCTAGCCTTGACCAAGATGATGATGATGCTTATTATTTTTTTTAGTTTTTTTTGAGACAGGGTTTCTCTGTGTAACAGCCCTGGCTGTCCTAGTCTTGCTTTGTAGACCAGGTTGGCCTTGAGCTCACAGAGATCCATCTGCCTCTGCCTCCCAAGTGCTGGGATTAAAGGCGTGTGCCATCCCCCCATCCTTCCATTCCCCCCGTTCCACCAGAGGATGCTCTTGCTTGATCTCCCAATGTATTTGATCATCAGTACCAGTGTCATGAAATGAGTTACTTACAGCAGGTAGTTAAGCTTACCCATGATGCCACAGCACCAGTCTGCAAAGATTATAGAGAAGTGTTCTGTGCCTCATCTTTTTACCAAGTAAGGTGTGCAGATATTACTGCTTGGTGTTGGGAGGGGCTTTGATCATTTTCTAGATCCCAGGTAGGTTGGGAACAAAGTCAATCACCCTTTCAGGTGGTGGTGGCTCATGCCTTTAATCCCAGCAGGCAGATGCAGGCGGATCGTTGTGAGTTCGAGGCCAGCCTGGTCTACAAAGCGAGTCCGGGACAGCCAAGGCTAACACAGAGAGACCCTGTCTTGAAAAACCAAAAAGAAAAAAGAAAAGAAAAAGTCAATCACCCTGTCTCAGTTCAAAAGCCTGGGTCAAAATTGGTCCCCATGGTACATTATGAGGCCAGGGCTTCCAAAAGGGCAGGCACACACGGTACTCGGAAAGGGCACCTATCTATCCTTCCTAGCGTCCCAAAGAGTGTGTCTTCTGACCTTTGGAGCAAGGGAGGTCAGGGTGCATTGGTGAGTGTTGTAAGCCTCCGGGCATATGGTAGAAGGCTGTGAGCTTGTCCCTTGAGCCCTGGCAGCTGGAGTGGAGATGTAACTCTTGACGACTTTGGCCTCAATATGCATTAAATAATCAGGAAGCCCTGCTGGGCCAGTATACTGCCCATCCCCAGGGCTGGAACCTGGTATATCTAGCAGTATTCATGGACTTGACCTGGATCCTCCTCTTCCCTCTCCCAACCTTTGCTCCCATCTCTGCTTGCTCTAATTAATCAAATCTTTGCATCTGAACCCTTCTCATGTAAAGTAAGTCCCAGCTGAGCTCCGTGGCATGTGTTTGTAAACCTCAGCATCCAGGGGGCTCCGGCAAAAGGATCTGAGACCAGCCTGAGCTACACACAGTAACAAGGGAGCTCAACAGAACAAAGCAAAAGGCTGGTGAGTCTTTGTGAGTTCAAGGCCAGCCTAGTTTACTTAGTGAGACCTGATCTCAAAAATAAACCGGTGGTCGTGCACACCTTTGATCCTAGCACTGGGGAGGCAGAGGCAGTGGGATCTTTGTGAGTTCAAGGCCAGCCTGGTCTATAGAGTGAGTTCCAAGATAGTCAAGGCTACACAGAGAAACCCTGTATTGAAGAAACAAAATATACATACATACATACATACATACATACATACATACATACACACACACATACAAGCAAGCAAGCAAAATAACACAGAACTGCAGAGGTGGCTCATCAGCTTAAGAGCACTTCCAGAGAACTTGGGTCCAGTTCCCAACATGTCCATTTGATGTGATGTCATTTGGCCCACTGGTGGCCTCTGGGGACTGTATCTCCCCCCCCCCCATTAAAAAGTGTATGGGCAGCTGGGCATGGTGGCACACACATTTAATCCCAGCACTTGGGAGGCAGAGGCAGGCGTATTGCTGTGAGTTCAAAGCCAGCCTGGTCTACAAAGTGAAGCCAGGACAGCCAAGGCTACACAGAGAAACCCTGTCTCAAAAAAACAAAAAGTGTAAGGGCATTTTATCCTCATGTACATCTGTACACTACTTGTATGCCTGGTGCTCATGGGGGCCAGAAGAAGCATCAGATCCCCCAAAACTGGAGTCACAGACAGTTGTGAGCAGTCTTGTGACCACTGCAAATCAAACCTAGGTCCTCTGGAAGAGCAGCAAATGCTCTTATTTGCCTAGCCATTTCTCTAACTCTTATTTTATTCTTTTGAAGGAAGTGAGGCCAGTGGTCTTGTTTGTTTCTTGTATTTGAAGTACCCTTAATGACATCCTTGGCCTGATATTCTTTACTTAGTCTTTTTGTTTGGTTGGTTTTTGAGATAGGGTCTCATTATGTAGCCCTGGTTGTTCTGGAGCTGATATGTAGACCATTCTGGCCTCTAACTCACAGAGATCTACCTGCCTCTGGGATGCTGGGATTAAGGGCATGTTCTACCTCGCTCAGCTTGGGAAAGATTTATTAAGGCATTTCTACAGACAGGCTTAGAGGTGCATGGCTTTAATCCCATCACTCCAGAGGCAGGGGCAGGTGGATCTCTGTGAGCTAGAGGCCAGCCTGGTCTACATACCAAGTTCCAGGACAGCCAGAGGTGTATTATAGAGCTATCCTGTCATCACCATCACCATCACCATCCTCCTCCTCCTCCTCCGACAACTAGTGTCTGTCCCCAGCCCTCTCTTCTAATTCTAACTCTTCCTCCTCTTCTTCCTCTTCTTCTTCTCCTCCTCTCCTCCTTCTCCTCTCTTTCTTTTTTTAAAAAAGATTTATTTATTATGTATACAATGTTCTGCCTGCATGTACACCTGCACACCAGAAGAGGACGTTAGATCATATTACAGATGGTTGTGAACCACCATGTGGTTGCTGGGAATTGAACTCAGGACCTCTGTCTGAGCCATCTCTCCAGCCCTCTAGCCCTCTCTTCTGACTGCTGCTGCCCCAACTGTCTCTGCAGCCAGATCTATTGCCATGGGGAGCTCCTGCACCAAATTCAAATGACCAAGCTCTTCCAAGACGACAAGCAGTTTGTGGATATGTCACTGGCCACATCTCCAGGTAAAGTCACCGTGGCTTCTGAACTTCCACCCAGGCAGGAGAGGGGGCAGCATAGGCTTCCGTGATCAGGGGTGTCTTGGCGTACCCACTGACCCCTTGATGTCCCTTGTTCTCCAGATGAAGTGCTGCAGAGCTTCAGCAAGCTGGCCATGGCGCACAACCACAGCATTCCCAGGCAGCAGCTTCAGGAGTTTGTCCAGTGGCACTTCCAGCCCGTGGGGCAGGAGCTGCAGCCCTGGACCCCTGAGGACTGGAAGGACAGGTACCATTCTGGAGAGAAGGCAGGAGAGGGTCCTCACTTAGGCATGCCTCCATGAACTCTGTGGGGTCATCTCTTCTAGGCCCCAGTTCCTGCAGAAGATCTCAGATGCCAAGCTGCGTGTCTGGGCGGAAGAGCTACACCAGATCTGGAAAAAACTGGGAAAGAAGGTAGCAGTGGCCTGGGTCTGCTTCATGGCCCAGCTGACTGTTCTGGGGATGGGACAGAGCCATGCCTGTTCGGGCTCACAGTGCTTGAGAGCACATATATTCCCTAAGAACACAGCCCACACTCCTGAGCTCTAAGTAGAAGCCTTCTAGAATGTACTTCTGACTTCAGAAAGGAACATCTGCTTCTAAAGCCTCGCATCCACTCACACAAACCAAGCCAGTCCTGCTACTGGCAGCCTGTCCTCTACCTCTTTCCCTGTGCCAGCCTCACTCCCAAGGACAGTCATCTTGCCTGCAAGTGGCCAGCCTGTGTCCCTGCCTAATGATTTGCCCTAAGGCTGCCCAGGGCCAAGCAGTCCATTAGGTACATACCTGGTCCCCACTCTGCTGCTTGCTCAAAATGATTGAGGCGGGCTGCACTTGCCCCTATCACACTTAGAACTGGCAGGAACGGACCAAGGAAGGATCTGATGGGTCCCATGCCAGTCGTCACTGCTCCCAGTCTCCTCAACTGCCCCTGAGGACAGGCATGGGTTTCATCACTCTGGAAGGGGGACTGGGAGAAGGTGCTCTGCCTTCTGAGTTTGTCTTCAAGGGGCAGCACAGGGGTGCTGGAGTATGGGAGACCTCAACTAGCATTGCCTCATCCACTCAGCCTCATCTGCGTCATAACAATGGATAGTGCCAGTGGCCACCTACCTGATTCCATGCTGAGTGACCCAGGCTTCAGCATACCATCAAGTTGAGCTAGGACCCCAGAGGCTGGCATGTGGAGAGTGAGGACCCTAAGGCTCCCAGCAGCTGGCCTTGACCACACAGCAAAACAGAAGGAACAACAGAAGCAAACTCCACAGCCAGAGATGCTAGGCCCTCTGCCCCCACCCCTCTGCAGCCTCCAACCTCAAGGCTGGTGCTAGGCTCCCCGTGCCTTCTTTCCTGACTGCAGATGAAACCAGAAGTCCTCAGCCACCCAGAGAGGTTCTCCCTGATCTACTCAGAGCACCCCTTCATTGTGCCTGGAGGACGTTTTGTCGAATTCTACTACTGGTGGGTGCCCACGTCTGAGAGGCTAGAGCCTCATGGAGGCTGGCAGTGATGTGGGGGGGGGCCTGGGGGGGCAGAGGGGGCGGATCCAGGGTCAGCACTCTCCAGCGTGGGAGTGCAGGGCAGAGGGTGAGAACTGGGTGACTGGGTGACATGCCTGTGCCCTGCTCCCTCCCCAGGGACTCCTACTGGGTGATAGAAGGACTGCTTCTCTCTGAGATGGCCTCAACGGTGAAGGGCATGCTGCAGAACTTTCTGGATCTGGTGAAGACGTAAGAAGGGAATCTTAGGCAGGGAGCTGGGCTTGCCTTGGCCTAGCTCTTGGGCCAAGGCGGGTATCTAAGCAGAGTCCCTCTCAGCAGTTATGGACATATCCCCAATGGTGGGCGTGTGTATTACCTGCAGCGGAGCCACCCCCCACTCCTGACCCTCATGATGGATCGATACGTGGCTCACACCAAGGATGTCACCTTTCTTCGGTGGGTACCGTCATGCTGGCCGGAGACTCCCCAGTGCCAAGGGCAGTGGCTATGTACCTGGGCTGAGGTGTTGCTTGCTTGCCCCACCCCAGGGAGAACATTGAGACCCTAGCCTTGGAACTGGGCTTCTGGGCTGTGAACAGGACCGTCTCCGTGAGCTCAGGAGGACAAAGCTATAAATTGAATCGCTACTATGTTCCTTATGGAGGACCCAGGTTACAAACTGGCCTGCACTCAGTTCCTTGTCTGCTCAGTCTGATGTGAACATCTCTGTGACCTAGAGCTAGAGTGTGTGTGTGTGTGTGTGTGTGTGTGTCTATGTGTGTCTGTGTGTGTGCGTGCATGCACATGTGCATGTGTGACTTAGCTTTTCAGATGTGGACTCTTCGAGCCATAGGCCCCCTTGTGCTGTGTGTGTCAGGGTTGACAGGGTGGCTGAGTCAAGATGACCTAGCTTTCTGGTTGAGCAGAGAGGCTTAGCACCTGCGGATGTCAGGCTTTGCCCTTCTCTTTGCTAGGCCAGAATCCTACAGCAAAGATGCAGAATTGGCAGACACTGTACCAGAAGGTGAGCAGGGGCAGGAGGAAGGATGAACTGAGCGTCCGCGTATGTCCAGCTCTGATCAGTGGCTGCTTGCTCCTGTAGTCACTTCTGCCCTGGGGGCTGCTGTTCTGTCCTCACAGGGGACCAGGAGGCGCTGTGGGCTGAGCTCAAGGCTGGGGCTGAGTCTGGCTGGGATTTCTCTTCACGCTGGCTTGTCGGAGGCTCAAAGCCTGAGTCGCTTAGCAGCATCCGAACCAGCAAAATGGTACCCGTGGATCTGAATGCTTTTCTGTGCCAGGCAGAGGAACTGCTGAGTAACTTCTTCTCCAGAGTAGGTGAGCACCCAATGAAAGGAGACCTCCAGTATGGGCTCCTGTGTCAGCCTTGGCCACAGACCAAGGGATAGGGCTCTCCAGGCAGTAAGCCTTCCTCTTGAAGGAGGCATTGAGAGAATGCTGCCCCTTTTGTTCCCTGAAGCCCTCAAGGGCCTGTGAGGACACACTCTGGTGCATGCATCAGAGATCTTTTCGTTGCCCAAAGCTCTCCACAGCCCCTCAGAGCAAGAGTCCTCAAAATCATGGGCCTGGCAGACAGACCAGCAAGTCCCCAGGGCCTGGGCAGGGCCATTAGTTGAAGGATCCACGAGTCCCAGTGAGTACTGGGGCATCATGGTCCTTGGACCTTAGAATTCTTAGCCTGTGTGGGCACCACATATGGAAGAGGGCGATGTAAAGACACCTAAAGCCAGGGACCCAAGGGTGGTGGCCAGTGCTCTGCCTGGTGAGACTAAAGGCAATGCCACACAGGGAATGACACTGAGGCCACGAAGTACAGGAACTTACGGGCCCAGCGCTTGGCTGCCATGGAGGCCATCCTGTGGGACGAACAGAAGGGTGCCTGGTTCGACTACGACTTGGAAAAGGGGAAGAAGAACCTGGAGTTTTATCCCTCCAACCTCAGCCCACTCTGGGCTGGCTGCTTCTCAGACCCTAGTGTTGCTGACAAGGCTCTCAAGTACTTGGAGGTGAGGGGACAGGGGGCAGGCCTGGCATCCGGGAGATAGCACCTTCCCTGCCTGTGGGGCAGCACCTGTCCTAGCCTGCAAGTCTCGCTGAGGCCAACTGGGAGCAGCTGTGAGACAGACCAAGAAGGGTCTGGAGGGGCAGCTCTGCCTTTCCTGAGAGCCCAGTGTCCTTGGCTCCTGCCTCAGCCACATCGATGTCTGGAACCTTCTAGGACAGCAAGATCTTGACTTACCAGCATGGGATCCCAACCTCTCTTCGAAACACAGGCCAGCAGTGGGACTTCCCCAATGCCTGGGCCCCCCTGCAGGACCTGGTCATCAGAGGTAGGAAAGCGGGCAGCTGATATACCCATGCCACCCATGCGGCTTGTCTAGTAGGCCCACCGTCCTCTCCAACTCCAGGCCCTGGGTTAAGAACATGTTGGTCATCAGCAGGTGTGGTGGCACATGCCTGTAATCCCAGCACGCAGAGAGGCTCATCTGGGCCTTGACCCTGCTTCCTGCCTTGGGCAGAGTAAGGCTGAAGCCGCTAGGGGTTCTGCCCAGGATGGGGTCTCTGAATACTCAAACATTATCTGGGGTGGGGGTCTAGGTTTGGCCAAGTCAGCTTCTCCCCGGACTCAGGAGGTGGCTTTCCAGTTGGCCCAGAACTGGATCAAAACCAACTTCAAAGTCTACTCCGAAAAGTCGGCCATGTATGAGAAGGTGAGCTGGCTGGCCTCATTCTGTGGTTGGAAGTACCCGGCATGTGAGAGGCTTTGCCAGGCCTGAAATGGCACAAGCCAGTATGATGCGGCTCCTAGTGGCCGTTCTTGGACACTGCAGGGGCCTGAGCAGCAGCCTGGTACATTCTTCTGTTCCTTCAGTGGCTATTGCCCTATAGTTAGGGTGGTCAGCGTAGGGACAGTACCCGCCTATTAACCCATGTGTTTGTCCCTAGTATGACATCACCAACGGTGGACATCCAGGTGGAGGAGGGGAGTATGAAGTTCAGGTGAGCAAGTAGGGTGAGCTAACCGACAGTTACAGGCAACTCCTGGGATCTGCTGTCCCCCACGACATAAACATCCCCCCTAGGTCTGAGATGCCCAGGAGGTGGGCCTATGGGTGAGATTCCAAATAGCAAAATCCAAAACCCTGGGAAGCTAGGATCCCCAAAACAGGGCTTGGGGGCCTCTGAAGGCTGGCCCCAGCATCGTGGCTTCTCTCCAGGAAGGATTTGGCTGGACCAACGGACTGGCCCTGATGATCCTGGACCGCTATGGTGACCGGCTGACTTCAGGGACCCAGTTAGCTTCCCCAGGACCCCACTGCCTAGTGGCTGCCCTTCTTCTCAGCCTTCTGCTACACTAACCACAAGGCCTCACTACCTGCCATGCTGCCGCCTCTGGCTCCACCCCTCCCTTTTCCCATGCTGCCCCCAACCCAGCTGTCCGCTTGGAGTATGTGGAGACAAGACCTGATTCAGGAGGTCGAGACTGGGGCTGGATTCCTTCCTGGAACTTGCACTAGGGGACAGAGTCTACACTTGGGAAAACTGAATCCTGATGTCCGAAGTACCCCCACTGGGTTCCACATACAATCTGCATGTACACACGCGTACATAGTCAAAATGCTTTTACTGTTCTGCTGAAATGCTTACAAATACTGCAAAACACCCAGCCAGGCCCAGCAACCAAAGGCCCAGTGCTGGGGAGGGCCGGGAAGGTGGCTTAGTGTTAAGGCGCAAAGGCTGAGGCCAGCCAGCTGGAGACTTGATCCTCGGCTCTCCTTTCCCATCACCCTTGGGAAACTGGAGGGAGGGGAGGGTACCAGAGCTCAGGGCCTCTGCTTCTTCCCACCCCACTGACGATGACTCAGGCGCCCTGAGCTACTAGTCCTGTCAGAACGGGAAGACCAACCCTCTTAGCTTCCTCTCCCCTCAGTGCTGCTGTTCCTCTGGTCTTGGATTCCCCGGACATCTTTCCTTCTGGCTCTAAGCAAGGCACAGTGGAAGGAGAGGGCTGGACTGGGGGGACTGGAGAGACACGGCAGCAGGGAGGTGTTCTGTCTCCTCCCACCATGTGATGTGCCCCCAGGCCTAGGTTGGAGAGATGATGGCGTGTACCCTCGTGTGGCCCACAGCTGAAGCCGTGGGCAGAACCACAGAGTGGCCATGGCAATTAGTGTGTAACCATGGTGATGAAGCAGTCACCATAGTAACTACGATGATGGGTTTGCAGCACGATGGTGGGGGCTGGACCTCAAGGATGACACTTGAGGTCTCTGGTCCTTGAGCAAAGTAGTGGAAAGTATGGAGGCGGGAGGATGGGGAAACAACAGGCAGGGGAAGTGCAGGCCTGAGCTGCTCCCCAGCTCCACACATGGCTCTGCTCAGTAACCCCCAGGCCCCTGAAGAAGGGTGAGATGAAAAGGGGATCTTTGGCAGATTCTGGTACCATAATTTGTCTTTTGTAAAGAGAAAAAACTGGGGTGAGCGGGTGCCAGGGCAGGGCTGAGAGGCCAGCTCTCTGCAACACCTCTCTAGCCTGCCACACCCAGGAGGGAACCCTGCACTTTTGGGCTCCCAGGAGGCAACAGGCCTCTCTCCCTTTTCCTTTCCTCTCTGCTGGCTCTTCAGGGACCGGAGCCCAATTCTCAAGCACCAAACTCCTTACAGAACAATTTGTCTTCTTGCACGAAAGCCCCGGGGTATTCTACTACAGCCGGACTCTTTGAGGCCCAGTGCCCCGTGTGCCACTGTCTCTAAGGATAAGCAGAGCGCCCAGTGGCAGGGCAACGGGGTCCTGGGGCTGACCTGGGGACCCAGGAGGTGCACAGCAATTAGTTCATGAACTGAGTGTAGCCCTCAGCTCCCGTGACAATGACATCCATCCAGATGCGCATGGCCTCTGCAGATGGGGCCACCATGTAGTACAGCCGGTCATGGGTCTTCACGCAGAAGGTGAGGGCCGGATTCGGACTCTGTAAGGCAAGACAGGAAGTGCTAAGGTGAAACTCTATGCCTAGAACATTTTGTCTACGTGCCTACTTTGCTTTCCTCTTCCAAGTCCCCAGGAAGGCCTGATTGTAAGGCCGAGCCTCCAAGAGGCCAAAGCCCCGCCCCCAAGGGGGCCACAGTTTGCATTCTAACACATGGCAGAACTAGGCGGTTTTTTTTGGGGGGGGGGGGCGTTTCAAGACAGGGTTTCTCTGTGTAGCCTTGGCTGTCCTGGACTCGCTTTGTAGACCAGGTTGGCCACGAACTCACAGCGATCCACCTGCCTCTGCCTCCAGAGTGCTGGGATTAAACAGTACTAGGCTTATAACCCTTGCAACCACAACAGCGGCATACAAGAGAATCTGTCATAAGGGTTGTCCCAGGGAGAATCAGATTCTCCTCTAAGCCAGAAAGAGGAAGGAAAAGGGGGTAAGTAGGATGCTGGCCCAGACCCCAGAGGGGCACGTATCAGGGTGAGGGGGATGAGGGGTGCTGAGGGCTGACAAGAGAGGGTGACTTACATAATGCTGGCGGCCTGGCTCAGCCTCTTTATCAAGTCTCCATCTCCAATCTAGTGCCTTCCTTTCCCCCACCTGCCCCTTCAGTTCCCCTGTCTGTACTGTCTGTCCCCAGGGTTACACCAGCTGTCATGGCCAGAGAGGATGGCAACAAGAGAGCTTCAACCCACAGGAGCTCCTTGCTTCCTCCTCTCTCTGGCCTGGAGCAAGTTACAGGGATGGAGGAGGGGGGTCAGGGATCAGGGGCCATAGTGCAGAGGAGCTGTTAATATGAGCAGTTCTGGTTACTGGCATGTGGGGTTGGGGGTACCTCAGTCACCATAGTGAAGTGGAAAAACCTTTTCTGGGAGCGAGAAGAAGAAAGGGAGAGAAAACTGGTAAAGAGAGGGAGAGAGAAGTGGAACCTCAGCCGAGCCCCATTGTGACACCCGTTCCTGGTGGCCGTCCCTGCAGCCACGCTCTGGGACCTCGCTGCCTCACCTTGGCTGCGCTGCGCAGGTGGTCATAGTACACTTCCTCGATGGCCTGGAAGTAGATGACCCCCTTCAGCTTCGTCTCATGTTTGTCTGCAAAGGAAGCAGGGCTGGGCTGAGTGGGACAGAGCACGGGGGGCCCCCCCCGAACCTGAGCTCGCTTCTTCACCTGGGGCATGGGTTACAGTCCTGGCCTCTAAGACTCCAAGACGGGAGTCTAAAAGGGAAGCCTACAGACAGGGAAAATGCCAATCAGAGTTCTGTCAGGATGCGATCTGCCATAAGACAAAATTATACAACTGGCGAGAAATGTTAAGGATATGACAGTTGGGAGCGACAGGGGTGAAACTGTTATGGACAACTGGACCACATCAATCAAAAACAGGGCACCTGAGCTCTGAGCAGTTGGCTGAGGCAGGATGGTTTTGAGCTCCAGATCAGCCTAAATGAAGTAATACTTAAACATAAATTACATTTTTAACATAAATACAAATAATGAATAACTTAGAAGAAAGACTTTGATCTCAGCACTCAGGAGGCAGAGGCAGGTGGAACTCTGTGAGTTTGAAGCCAGCCTGGTCATCCTCGTAAGTTCTAGGCCAGACAGAGCTACATAATTGAGACCCTGTGTCAATAAACAAGCCAACAACACAAATTTAATTTATCTGACTTCTATAACAGACTTACAATAGTCACAGAAAGTTAGAGCATACCATGTGTATTACGTAGCTACTGTTCTATGAGGATATAGTGTGTGTGTGTGTGTGTGTGGTGTGTATGTGTGAGGGTGTGCACTTAAGAGGCCAGAGGATGATGTCATTTTCTACCATATCCCCTTGAGACAGGGTCTCTCAGTGAACTCAGAGCTGGGTTGGCAGCCAGTGAACCCCAGCAAACCTCAGTCTCGATCTGTCACAGCACTGGGGTGACAGCTATGCATGGGGCACAGAGTATACAAGGATTTGCACTCAGGTTGAGCTCTTCCCCACTAAGCCATCTCTGCAGCCCCAAGAAACACCTGATACAGGTGTGGGAATAAATCTATAAAATGTACCAAGTGTGAGTATACACTTGTACATGTATCTGAAACACACCTTATGAGGCAAATGAGAATATATTAGCTTTTATTGGGAATAAGAACGCTGTTCAGCCGGGTGTGGTAGCGCACACCTGAAATCCCAGTACTCAGGAGGTAGAGGCAGGTGGATCAATGTGAGTTCGAGGCCAGCCTGGTCTATAAAGTAAGTCCAGGACAGCCAAGACTACACAGAGAAACCCTGTCTCAAAAAACAAGAATGCTGTTCATCTGAGTATGTGCTCACCTATAACCCAGCATCTGAGGAACACAGGCAGGATGGTAAGGAGTTCAAGGCCAACTCTGACTGCAAAGGGAGTTTCAGGCCAACGTGGGCTACATGAGTGTCTCACAAAAAGAAAAGACAAAAGCGCTCATATTACCCATACTTGGAGGAGGCACAGTTCTCACAGTAAACTTTTCCACGTTTTGATTTTTGAGCCACATAGACATTTATCTCGTGTTATTAAAGGGAAGAAGGAAGGCTGGAGGGGTTCAGCTCAGTTGGCAGCATGCCTGCCCAGCACACGCAGAGCCCTAGGTACAAACCTACCGTCACGCAACCCTGGCATGGTGAGTGGGGGTGGGGAGATGGGTGGTTTGGCGATGAAAGAGCACCCACATCAGACAGCTCACAAACCACCTATAATGCCGAGGTCTCTGGCCTCCGCAGGCACCTGCACATGTGTGCATATACTCACATACCCGCACACATGCCTATATGTGTACCTTAAAATTATTGTTTACTTAAAAAAAAAAAAAAAAAGGACAGGCAATGTGCTTCATACCTGTAATCTCAGAATTTGGGAGGTAGAGGCGGGAAGATCAGAAATTCAAGGGCCAAATTCAAGGCCAAATCTGGGCTATGAGGGAGTCTGTCTCAAACAAGGAAAACAAAAAGCAAACAACAGAATGAGGCAGCCACAGAGCTAGGGATGCACACAGCAGCTCAGTGGCAGAACATTTCCCTTGAAAGCACAAAGCTGTAGGCTTGATTCTCCAAGCAGAGGAAGAGGAAGCTACGGAGGACTGACATACGCTGAGCCCCAGTGGGCGGGCGACTCAAGGTATTCAGTTCACTCACTCTGAGTGACGTGTAGGATACATGCAGCATTCAGCATTTAAGGTGGGTGGCTGCAGGGAGGAGGGTGAACTGTCACAGCACTGGTGACCACTTGGTATGGAAGAAAGGGGACAGTTGATGACAAACACCAACCAGATGGTACAAGTGACACCCCCAGCCACCAGCCTGAGTCCACGGAGAGGGTGATGCCAATCACTGAACTCGGAAGTGGCAGCTATTACTAAGCTCTTCCCGTGGTCCCCTCCCCCACATCCCAGGTTATTTCAGGCCCAGTTCCCAGCCCTGCCTCTCATCTGCCGTGATGCTGAGGGACAAGCTTTGAGAGCTTCAGTTTTCCAGTGCACGGTTCCTTCCTGGCAGAACCAGCTGCCTCTGTGTCTTGGCACAGACTGGTGCCAACACATCCCTTCAGCTTGTCTGACAACCTCCTCTACACACGGAGCTCTGTGGGAGTCAGTTGAGCTTCTCACTGTGGCCCTTAGCAGCCGCCCTCTTCACATCCTGGCACCATCTCTTCCCGTCCATATGCATGGCAAACACCTAAGCAACCTTCGAGACCCTCCATGGACCGCTACAACACACAATCATGAATCCTCAGCAAGGAACCCACAACGCTGAATCTGAGCCTCTGTTACCAACACCTGTATCTTCCTCTGCCAGCGATGGCTACGTGCCAGGCACAGAGGAGGTGCTCAGTCACTGCAGAATGACCGAATCCTAGGTATCTAGAAAGAAATCACAAATCTGCTAGGAAGCTACCACATGGTGAGAAGATTCAGGCACACAGCTTAGTCGCTTGGCCAGCGTGGCTCAGAGCTAGAGAGTACCCTACCACATCTGAGGGTGTTAAGAGTGTGAAAGGCGAGAGCACATGCGGAGTCCAGCTGAGTCTGGCACAGAACGCGGCATCTGTCAATACCGCATAACGCTCTGGGCTGATGTTGGCTGCTGGAGCACAGAGGAGGAGGGTGGGAATCACTCCAGGAAGGTGGAACCCCTGAAGGGTTTACCCAGGTTAATCTCTGAAGTGATTTCCTGTAGGAAGGAGGAGGGTGCTGGGCCAGCAGGCAAGCCACACCCATCTCAGCGGTTCCTCCTCTGACATTAGAAACGTGGCCACTCTCCAGTCCGGTCGTGCCCCACCCCTCTTCCTCTATTCCTGGAAATAGTAACAGGTTCCTGCCCACACTGTCCCGCCCACCTGTGCAATCTGGCTTCTGCCTCCTTGCATGGTGGAAAACCTTCTCTCTACAGATCTCAGTCCCGGAGTCAAATGGCCTTTGGGCCACATCATTCTTGGCCTTCGGGCAATATCCATCACTGCTGGTGACACCTTGGGCTTATAAATGTCTGTTCCCTTGGCCGGCTTCCTTTTCTGTTTGCGCTGTCCGCCTAAACGTGGTCTCCTTTTGTTTCACGGACATGAAGCGAGATCACATTTGCCAAGTGCCAGCACAGCACCTGGCATGAAGTCAGAGCCAGCTTCCTGCTTCCTGCCCTTCTGCCTCTGCTGGCCTCTCTCCCTGCATCTCCCCTCTACTCTGCCTCATCCTTGCTGGAGCTTTGAGGCCTTGGGCAGAGGCTTTCTGAGCCCCATTTTCCTTACGCAAAAGTAGGTTGTAAATATAGAGCTTTTGGCATGAGTTCCTCAAGTGCTTGATAAACAGGACCTGAATTGGCTCTGACTATCACTCAAAGGCCTCACAGCCTAACCTTTCTCCTGGACATAGCCGGATGCACCTCAGCCTCAACGTGTCTGAAGTGGAGCTCTACTTCCCAGCTGACAAGGTCCTTTTACAGTCTTAGCCTAGCTCCAGCCAGGCCTCTGTCTTCCCACATGCAGGACTCACTGTGATTGGGGAAGGCTTCTCAAGAGGGTAAGAATTAAGAGCGGTAAGGGATGCTGGGTGGCGGTGGCGCACACCTTTAATCCCAGCACTCGGGAGGCAGAGGCAGGCGGATCACTGTTGAGTCTGAGGCCAGCCTGCTCTACAAAGCAAGTCCAGGATAGCCAAGGCTACACATACAAAAAAAAAACCCGTCTCAAAAAAAAAAAAAAAAAGAGAAGCAATCGAGCCACTGGGTCCGGGCATTCCCCTTTCCCGGCTCTTGGTAGGACTTCTTCCCCCGGCTTTGCAGGTGGCGGGGCTGAGTAACTGGTAGACACGTGTGGTACATGTTACTTCCCAGCTGAGGCACTTAAGGTCAAGGAGAAGCCCCTCAAACCTCTCTCGTCCAATATGGCCAGCAATGTCCCAGAAAGATGTACTGTAAAGGAAAGCCAACTGGCCCGCGATGCACAGCGACACTGTGCACAGGACTGCTGATCATTGCTCAGTCTAGCCTTTGCTGACTGGAAGGCCACACGGCTCCTCATGCTCTAAGCAGGAAAGCCCAAAGGTGTTCTGTGGATGGGAGTCCAGGCCAGAGACTGGGTGAGGAAGAGAGAGAGCAGGGCAAATATGGCCCCTGGTCCCTGGACTGTCCCAAGAGTCCTTGAAACTGTCTAAGCGATAACCTCGAAGTCTCTGAGGGAGACCAAGGGGCAGTTCACAGCCCAGATATCGCATCCTGTCAGCAAACTCAAGCATTGCTTTAACTCTCTGCTTAGTAGGTCCCTTCCTGACCATCTGCGCCAAGGGAGAAAGCATGGCCACTTGGCTGTCACCGGAGCCTAAAACAGGAACTAGTTTATTGGATGCTCAGCAACACTACAGAGCGAATGAGTAAATGATAGAATGAACGAATGAATGAATGAATGAATGAACAAATGTGACCCAGGTACACTCTACATTTTTAGAGGTGGAAGCCAAAGCCCATCAGAGCTTCTGGCCCTCTACTTGGACACTCGGCCTACCTCTAGCAGACCAGCTAACTCAGTTGCTGGAGCCCAGGGTGTCCCCGCCCTGAATGGCGCAAGGGAACTTACCCACATAATAGGAAAGGGTGCGCTTCAGCCGATCAAAGACAAACCAGCGCTTCTTCCACGATTTAATCTTGCCACCCATCTTGATCAAGTACCCACGGCAGACCTGATGGGGAGCAACAGTGAGGACGGAGCCAAATATGGAGTCCCTGAGGCTGTCTCTCCCAACAGCTCCGTTACTGTGTGTCATCCCTCAGGCAGCACACAAGGTGCTGGGACAGTCCTGACGATGTTGGGACATACTGGGGCCACATTCCAAGGTGCCACCCCCCCCCCCCCCCCCCCCCCCCCCCCCCCCCCCGGTTGGTGTGGTACCTTGCTGCTAAGCACCACATGCAGGCAGGTGTCCACCCCATGGCCTGATGACTCTATGTGGGTCTTCAAGTCAAAGTCCTCCTTCCGGTTGGGCAGATAGCGTGTCAGAGGTCGCGCCTGGGGAGAAGGGGCGCGGACAGCAGAGTTAGTTCTGTTTTTTTTTTTTTTTTCTTCGCTCTCATTCCCTTGTTCTTGTTCCTCTGCGTCAGTCCTAACCCTGACACAACCTCACAGCAAGCCCCTCTTGACTACTGCAGGTGTCACCGGCTTCACAGCACCTGGGACCACAGTGGAGACCTAGCATGCCTGTGCGGACTTATCTAAGCCCGGGCAAGACACTGATCAGCTCCCTGCCTCTGTTCTCCCACTTATGACCAAGACGTGCAGCCATTGCTGTCTTCTTGCCCCTCCTCTCCCTCCTGACAGAATGAACAAGAGGCCAGATGTGAGCATGTGCTGGAAAAAACTTGGCGGGTGGGAGGTCTGCCCTCTAGGGGTGGGATACAATTCTGCAGATGAGCACCTCCCCACAGTCTCAAGGCCCCGGGTTCCATCCTCACTATCAAAAGACAGAGCTGGCAAGATGGCCCAGTGGGTACAGGAGCCTGCTGCCAAGCCGGGTGACCCGAGTTTGATTCCCGGGACCCACATGGTAGGAGACAATCTCACAAGTTGTTCACTCCCCACAAACATACACTAAATATATAATTAAGAGAGGTAGGGGAACCCCCCCCTTTGTTTGTTTGTTTTTCAAGACAGGGTTTCTCTGTGTAGCCCTGGCTGTTCCGGGCTTGCTTTGTAGACCCACAGAGATCCACCAGCCTCTGGCTCCTAAGTGCTGGGATTACAGGTGTGCGCCATCTCATCCAGCTTGGGAACCTCCCCCCCACCCCACCCCCGGCCGAATCTCTCTCTCTAAATGATATATTTATTTATTATTATATATACAGTGTTTTGCTTGCATGTACACCTGTACACTAGAAGAGGGCACCAGATGCCGGTATAGATGACTCAGGACCTCTGGGAGAGCAGACAGTGCTCTTAACCTCTGAGCCTTCTCTCCAGCCCAGGAACCTCTCTTTTTAAAAGATAAATAAATGGGGTTGGAGAGATGGCTCAGAGGTTAAGAGCACCACCTGCTCTTCCAAAGGTCCTGAGTTCAGATCCCAGCAACCACATGGTGGCTCACAACCATCTGTGATGTGATATGGTGCCCTCTTCTGGCCTACACTTGTACATGCAGGCAGAACATTGTATACGTAATAATAAATCAGTCAATCTTTTTTAAAATTAAAAAAAAAGATAAATAAATAAATGAGTAAGACAGCGATCTGCTCAGCTACTCTGTTTGGGTTATATTCTTCTGGTTTCCTTATATTTAACACAGAGTACAAATTAGACAAACACTGATTTGTCTACCCTGTCTCTGTTACTAAGAGCTGTCCACCAACTGGAGTATTTTTCTACTCTTGCTTTTCCAGAACAACTCTGAAATGTCAACTAACCTTACGATGTCACAGATTACTTAAACACAAAATGTACAAGTTGCAAAGAGATGCAAAGATGGCTTGGTCCCGCTGCTCCCTCTCCTCTAGCCTCAAAGATGGAGGCTGGAGAAGAAAGTCTGAGAGGCTCGGGATGGGAACGGAAAGGGAACGAGGCTTCTGATAAAGATCAGACCTCTAGAGCTCCTGAGGGGTTTTTCTTTTCCTTCCTTAATTTGCTTTAATTTTTTGTATACACACCTGCTGTGTGTAGGTGACTCACACAGTGCATGCCCACAAAGGCCAGAAGGGGGCAGTAGGATCCCCTAGAACTAGACTTAGAGCTGGTGGTGAGCCACTGTGTCCGTTTGCTGAGAACCAAAGCTGGCTCCTCTGCGAGACTAGTAAATGCACCTAACAACTGAGACATTTCTCCAGCTCTACTGGTGGTTTCTTTCCTTTTTGGTTTTTTGAGACAGAGTTTCTCTGTGTAGCCTTGGCTGGCCTGAACTCCCTTTGTAGATTAGGCTGGCCACGAACTCAATGTGATCCACCTGCCTCTGCCTCTCGAGTGCTGGGATTAAAGGTGTGCGCTGCCACATCTGGCTCTTTTCTTTCTTTTTAATTGCGGTTTTTTGTTTTTTTGGTTTTTTTCGAGACAAGGTTTCACTATGTGTGTGTGTCTCTCCATATATTTTATAGTATTTGTCTAGATGTTTTTCTTCAGACTCTTACCTGACTCCAAAGATATATAGGTGGCCTGCCACAGCTTCAAATCCCACCCACCTCAATAAACACAAACACAAACACAAACACACACACACACACACACACACACACACACAAAACCCTATGGGCCTGTTTTTTCGGCCAGGGAGTCCCAGGTAGAGTTCTGTCTGTATTCAGTCCCCAGCAATGTTTCCTGGAAGAGAGGCTTGACAGCCCAGCAGAGGAGCCTGGTTCATTCCTTCAGCCAGCCACTGCCTGATCTCCCAACCACTTACCTGGGAGAACTGTTTCTCCCGAAGCTTGACTTCCTTCTCCACCAGCTGCTGCCTCCGGGCACTCTCACTCTGCAGCCGCCGCTCCACTTGCTCCCGCCTGCGCCGTTCCTCCTCCAGGGCCTGCCTCCGGAGCTCCATCTCCCGCTCCTGTCCACGAAGCGAGCGGTCAGTGCCCTCAAGCCTGGCCGGAGCTGCAGCGGCACCGACCCTGGACAGTGGCCTGGCTGAGCAAGCAAGTCCTCCGTCTCCGGAGTTGTGTCCTCTCTCTGTGGGCTGCAACCTCCCTCACAAAACCCCTTACGCTTCTGAAGCCTGAGCTACCTCATCAGACAAATGGACTTCAGCTGGGCGTCATGGCTTACGTCCTTAATCCCAGCACTCAGGAGGCAGAGGCAGGTGGATCGCTGTGAGTTCGAGGCCAGCCTGGTCTACAAAGTGAGTCCAGGACAGCTAAGGCTACACAGAGAAACCTGTCTCAAAAAAAAAACCAAACCAAACCAAACAAAAAAGGCAATGAAGTGGGTCTTGTTATGACTTTCTTTTACTGAGACAGGGTCTCATGTAACTCTGGTTGGCCTAGAACTCTCTGTGTAGACCAGGCTGGCTTTGAACTCACAGGTCTACCCACCTCTGCCCTCCAAGTGTTGGGATTAAAGGTGTGCACCACCACAGCTGGTTATAACTTTTTAAGAAATTGTATTTCTACTTATGTGTGTGTGTTTGTGTGTGCGCGCGCGCATGTGCGCGTGTGCCATGTAGATCCACAAAGGCTAGAAGAGGGTCCCGGGTGCCCTGAGATAGCAGTAAGCACTTTTAATTGTGGAACCGTCTTTCCAGCCCCAGGCACTTATAACATGATCTGAATTCCTACAGCATGCACTATTCAGCCATTGTTCTTGACGTCTGGTACATGCAGTCCCTTCCTAATCACTGGTGTAATAAGGCTCCTTAAGCCTCCACATGAAGCCAGGCGTGGTGGCGCACGCCTTTAATCCCAGCACTCGGGAGGCAGAGGCAGGCAGATTGCTGTGAGTTCGAGGC
Organism: Acomys percivali; assembly: GCA_907169655.1. Taxonomy (NCBI): domain Eukaryota; kingdom Metazoa; phylum Chordata; class Mammalia; order Rodentia; family Muridae; genus Acomys; species Acomys percivali. The sequence goes on from OU015749.1 coordinate 100,270,988, forward strand.
CAGCCTGGTCTACAAAGCAAGTCCAGGACAGCCAAGGCTACACAACCCTGTCTTGAAAAACTGAAAGAAAAAAAAAAAAAAGGGCGAGAGGGCTGGAGAGATGGCTCAGGTTGAGAGCACTGTCTACTCTTCCAACGGTCCTGAGTTTAGTTCCCAGCAACCACATGGTGGCTCACAACCATCTATAATGAGATCTGATGTCCTCTTCTGGCATGCAGGCACACATGGGGGCAGAATATTGTATAAATAATAAAGAAATAAAATCTCAAAAAAGTATTAAAAAAAAACAAAAAAAGACTCCACGTGTAAGCTTTATTGTTGAATTTCACACTTAGCAGGTCCCCCATCCATAGGGACAGTTCCTCTGCTTGTTTTATCCGGTGGGGTCCCTGGGGTCTACTTATTACTTCTTAATCAAGAGACTAACAGGGAAGTGGCTGGAGAGATGGCTCAAGAGGTTAAGAGTACTGACTGCTCTTCCAAAGGTCCTGAGTTCAATTCCCAGCAACCACATGGTGGCTCACAACCATCTATAATGAGATCTGGTGCCCTCTTCTGGCGTGCAGGTGTACATGTAATGTAGGCAAAAACACTGTATACCTAAATAAATCAATCTTTAAAAAAAAAAAAAAGACTGATAGGATTTTTATTGTTTGGTGGTTGGTTTTTGACTGTTTGAGACAAGGTTTCTTTGCATAGGCCTGGGTGTCCTGGAATTCACTATGTAAACCAGGTTGGCTTCAAACTCACAGAGATGTGCCTGCTTCTGCCCTCCAAGTGCTAGAATCAAAGCTGTGAACCACCATACCTGGCAGATACAGATTTTTTTTTCCTCACCAAGACAGGGTTTCTCTGTGTGACAGCTCTGGCTGTCCTGGGCACTCTCTTTGTCTCTTTTTAATTTTATTTATTTTATGTATATAAATGTTCTAGCTGCATGTACACCTGCAGGCCAGAAGAGGGCACCAGATCTCATTATAGATGGTTGTAAGCCACCATGTGGTTGCTGGGAATTGAACTCAGGACCTCTGGAAGAGCAGCCAGCGCTCTTAACCACTGAGTCATCTTTCCAGCCCGGTGGGCTCTCTTTGTAGACCAGGCTGGCTTCGACCTCAGAGCTCCACCTGCCTCTACCTCTCTGAGTGCTGGGATTACAGGTGTACACCACCACACCTGGCTGGTTTTTGTTTTTTAAAAAAGGCATTGCTTGCCGGGCGGTGGTGGCGCACGCCTTTAATCCCAGCACTCGGGAGGCAGAGGCAGGCGGATCGCTGTGAGTTCGAAGCCAGCCTGGTCTACAAAAGGGAGTCCAGGACAGCCAAGGCTACACAGAGAAACCCTGTCTCAAAGAAAAAAAAAAAAAAAAAGGCATTGCTTGACCTAAGAAGTCTGAGGTCATCCAGACCTCTGTTTCAGGAAGGAAGAAAGGGGGGAGGGAAGAAGGAGGGAGATGCAGTGATGGAACAGCTTCTACAGGCCCTTTCTTTCAGTTGCCACCCAAGCACTGATTTCCTCTACCTATCTGTGTCCAGGATAAACCTAGATCCCTCTTTTTTTGAGCCTTAGCCACCCCTAGATCCCCACAGTCAACACTTCTGCCCTAGCTTAGATATTTGCTTCCCCCCCCCACCCCCCCACCCCCCATCCGCTATCTTAAGCCTTCACTTTGTTTTCTCAACTGTTCCTAAGGAGAAAGTCCTCCTCCTTAGGTTCCCACAAGGCCCACAGAATGGGGCACTCTCCTATAGGAAACCTGTGGTTAGGTGAGGTGACAGCTGCCCTGTGATCCACAGGGCTGAGATGCTGTAGCCTGCCCGAGCCTCCCATGCCACTTTGAGAATTGCCAACTTTCACTGTATAGTTAATGTGGGTGGAAGGGCTTGGGGTACAGCGCAGGCACTGGAAGGCGGAGGGCAGCTCCGTGCTCACCACCTGCTGCCTCCTGGCTCCAGTCAGCCTCACCCTGGACTCCATGAGCCGGCTCTTCTCTGCGTGAGCTTCCTTTAGCATCTTCTCCATTTCCTCAATCTTGCCCATGTCCAGGCCACTGGCACTAGGAAGGGAAGGGAAGGGGAAGAGAGCGCGTGTCAAGCGAGCTTGGGGTTATGTGGCAGGGGCACAGGGCTGGAGGTGGGAGGCACCTGGACATGTTGTCGGGAGAGCAGGCCGAGTTGCCCCCTGTTGAGATGCTAGTCTCCATGCTGTCCGAGCTCTCCAGGCTGAGGGTGTCGTAAGCGTGTTCGACCTCCTCCCCACGCTCCCTGCCGGCCGGCAGGTGGTGCAGGATGGAATGGTGCATGAGTGCAGGGAAGCCGGAGGGGCCTGCTGGAAAGGGCGCTGCACCATGCAAGGCATCCCACTGGCACTGAGCCTCCGCTGCAGCTTTCTGCTTCAGCTCAGCCAGCCGCCGGCGCTGCTCCTCGATCACTTGGTGCCCTGTAGGAGAAGGACAGTGGGAGTCACCGTGAGCTCCTCACTCGCCCCGGGGAAGGGAACGCTGGAGCAACACAGACAGAGACAAAGCCAGGAGAGGCTAACACAGAGCAGCCCCTGCTCCACAGCTTCCTCACAGTTCCCACAGCCCCAGGCCGTGGCCCCGCCAACCGTGCGGTTGTGCAGGCCAGTGTCCACAGTCTGACTTCAGGCCTCTTTCTGTAGCCTGAGCACACACAGGGCACCAGAACTGCCCTAGCCGTGCCCAGGCAGCATGCCAGTCAGCTGTCCAAGAGGCCTGTACAGATGAGCGGGGCACATGCACCCCCACCGTATCTCCTGGGGAGGGAGGAAGGGAGCTGGTGGGAACCCTTGGATAGTGCAGGTCCCCAGCAATGCAGAAGCGAGTGCAGCCAGAGCAGGAGAGAAAGCAAGGAGCCCGGGAAGCACAGCTGAGGGCAACAGGGAGGGAAGCTGGTCAGGCACCCCCAGCTCAGCGAGGCCCAGGGGGGGCGGCGGGTAGGGGTGAGGGGGGGAAGAGTATGCCGGCAGGCAGCGGAGCCTGGGCAGAACACACCATGCTAATGTCAGGGCAGGGGCTGCCTGGCCAAAGCAATGTCCTGAACCAATGCTCTACCTGCTGGGTCGTCAGGTGGGAGGGGCTCGGCAGGAGGTAACTCGACTGGTGTGGGGGGGCCAGGGTAGAGGGTGCAGGAGAGAGACACAGAGGGGATAAGAGAGAGAGAGGCACAGACATGGGCTTTCAAAACAACTGAAACACACACAGGCACAGGACTCCCGTCTGAAGAGCCAGTATCTCGGGCTAACATTTCTAAGCCAGCATCACATCCACCCCCACTGCTTCCAAAGTCGACCCTACTTGGTCAACAACAGCTTCTCCTTATTGGATGGGCCCTCTACAATGTCACAAGCCCTCAGATCCTGCATCCCGTCCTGGGGTCTTCTGAAAACGCCCAGGTAGATCTTTGTGAGACCATTTCTGCTCTTGTCCTGAGCCCAATGGCAGGAAACAAATCCTGTGAGAGGGCTGATCATGCGTGAGGTGACAGAGGATCTGTCCAGGGAATGGAGGACACGGGCCGGGATGGCATCACAGCCACTTACTTACCCTTCTGCTGCAGGGCCAGCTGGCGCTTGGTCTCAATGTCCTGCAGCGTGGCTGCCAGATTGCGAGGAAGGCTACTGGTGCCATTCTGGGCGAGCAGAGCACTCTGGAGGGGTAGGGTGGGGGAGATGCAGGAGCACTAGTACTGGGGCTCAGCAGAACCCACCCCCACTCTTAGCCATTGCCCAACATGGCTATCTCTATTCCCCACCAGCACACATATCCTCAGACCTTTGGGGATGGACTACGACCCAGGGTAGCCACGCTGAGCTGTGAAGAGGAGGACGAGGAGCCGGAGGAGGAGGGCAGAGGGCCGCTACGGGTCCGGGGCAGAGGGCTGGCCGCCTCACCATCCATCTTAGAACGGTAAACCTGGAGACGAGAGATACTTCCCAGTGATCCCCCAGCTTCCCCACTGGCTGCCACATTGTGGTACCTAACCCAGCTGGGAATCCAAGGTACCACCCTGGCCCAGGGTCTCCCAGACCTCCTTGTCTCCTGCAGACAACAGGGTTGAGCCTCCTGAGCCAGCACAGTGGGCAGATGCTACTGGCCAAGCCTCCTTTCCAGGCCTTTCCTCCATGAGCCCATCTCCAGCCCAAGCCTGGATCTGACCCATGCAAGAAGTGAGTGTCAGCTGGGCAGAGCCGTGCAGGAGACTAAGTGGAGGCCAGGCTCCCGTTCCCAGCTCTGCCAGTAACAGACTATGTGGCCTTGGGCCACATACATCCCCACCCTGCACTTGGGCATTCTCCCACTCTGTCAAGGAAAGCAGTGCAGAGAGCTACCCTAAGTAAGTAGCCACCAAACTCCCTCGTGGCGCTGACACGCGTCCGATCTGCTCTCTGAGATCGAGAGCTCTGAGTCTCCACACTGCTTCTTAGCTGAGTGGCTTGGCTGAGACTATTTTATTTTCCTCCATGCCTCAGCCTTCGATCTGTGCGCTGAGCACTAGCACCATCTACCTCAAAAGCCTGTGGTGGGGATTCAAGGTAACAAAACTTGTGGAAGTCTCCAGCCAGCTTGGGCATCCAGCAGAGGTAGCACACGCGTTTACATGAACCAAAATCCTCCCCGAGGGACTAGAGGATGTTCGCTGAGGTCACAGCCTCAGAAGTACAGCCCCTCCACTGAAGACCTAAGTTTGAAGGTGGAACTATGAGTCCTAAGGCCCATCAGTGGAGCAAAGTTTGGTGGAAGACCACACGAGTATCCCCTGGCTCCCACAGTCGGCAGATTGCCGCACACTCAGATATGACGGTAGTCACACAGGCCACTGCCACTTCAGAGAACCTGCACTCTTTTCTGCCTCCAAGTTACCCCTGGGAAGACCAGGAGAACAAAATGCCAGCAGCTTTCCTAGGTCACACCAGTCCTAACTGCAACAGGACCACGGGCATGTCAAGCCCCTAGTCTGAGTCTGAGTGAGCAACTCTGGAGAAAACTCCCCCTCTCATTGGGTCAGTCTTTTTTTGTTTTGTTTTGTTTTTGAGACAGGGTTTCTCTGTGTAGCCTTGGCTGTCCTGGACTCACTTTATAGACCAGGCTGGCCTTGAACTCACATGGAGCCACCTGCCTCTGTCTCCCAAATGCTGGGATTAAAGCTGTGTGCCACCATGCCCCGGACTGGTCAGTCAATCTTGACCCCCTTGGACTGAGGTGGTGCCCCATTCCCACCCCACACACACAGGGCACTAGAATGGTCAGATGGCTGGCCAAGAAAAGACCTTTGTTTCCCCCTCTGTGCCCAGAGGAGCCTCCTTGCCCTGCTGGGCTAACCGCATGACCCTAGGTATGCATTGTGCCTGAAGGATTGGCAGCAGGTGCTCAGAGCAGGCAGTGAAGGTTACCTGCAGCTGACGAGAAGCTTTGACAGGCAGAGGTGGGGGAGAGGAGCGAGGGGAGGCTGCAGCAAGGCCAGTCCCCAGCCCGGCCATCAGCTCCTGGTACCACTGCTCTAAGTCTACAGCAGGGAGTAGCAGCTTCTCCATCTGGAGGGGTGGGGGTGGGGGTGGGGTGGGGGTGGGGGTGGGGCAGGGAGAGAGAGGAAGGGCCAAGAAAGGGGGAGAGAGAGGAAGAAGAGAAAGAAGACCAGGGGAAGGTAAAGGGAGGCCATGTCAGGGGAAATGGGAAGGGAGGTTTGAGGGAGGGAGGAAGGAGGGGGAGAGAGCGTGAGGAGAAGGAAGAGAAAAACAGTGAGACAACAATTGCGCTACGTGTGCTAAGAGCAAAGAGAAAACAGTCAGGGCACAAGTTCCAGAGTATAGACTTGAGCTACATCAGCAGCCAGGCAGCCAGCACCTGCAGGCATCAAGCACAGGCCTAGGCCCTCAACTAGCTTAGAACACAGAGGCCAGCGAGCAGGGGCAACACACAGTCACAGCAGCCGTGAAAATTGGGGGGGGGGGGGGCAAGGACACACAGGCCACCAACCTTAGATGAAGGCCTGATGGAAGCGAAGGAAGAGGAAGGCGGCATGGGAGGAAGGCAGGTGATGGGAACCAGATCCTGGGTGGCAGAAGCCCAGGAAGACAGGCCTGGCGAAGGGGTGGGGGGCACGGGCGAGGTGCCCCACATCGCTTTTAGCTGCTCAAGCGTCACGTACTTGGGAGAAGGACAGCCACGGGAGGGAATATAAAAAGTTAATGGGAGTAGAACCCAAGAGATGAGCCCTGACCACTGGGGAGGGGAAGGGTCAGAGCACAGAGGGAGACCAAATCCTAGGAGAGAAAGAGCATTCTCTCACCATAATTCTCTCCTTGGAGATCAGGAGGCCGGGTTTATCCCTCCCAGGCCATGAGGCGCTAAGGAGAGCTCCCAAAGTCCCATGGAAGAAAATGAACCACGTTCAACCTCCAATGATGCCAAGTGAAGACCCTGTTGCCTCTGGCCCCCACTCAGGCTGAGAGGCAACTGAAGTCCTTGGGCATAGGTAGGCACACTCTGTGGCTGATACCTCGCTGTCAGGCAGGGACTGGGGGAGGCTGTTGGGGCAGGTAGCAGACACATAGGGGTCCAAGCAAGAGAACAGCCAGAGAACCTGAGCCAGGCTCACATACTCCCAGGGTGCCCAGCGTGGGAGACAGAGAAGACATAAAGAGTTTCGATACCCCACACTCCATGGCAGGCTAGAGTCATCACTTCACGTCGATGCAGAATCCAGAAAGGGGGAGGGTTACTCAGTAGCCAACTATGGCCACAGTGGCTGTGGGGAAAGTGGGCTTGCAAGGGGCAGGTAGGGGGGCTGGAGAAGACGGCTCAGAGGTTAAAAGCACTGACTGCCTGCTCTTCCAGAGGTCCTGAGTTCAATCCCCAGCAACCACATGGTGGCTCACAACCATCTATAATGAGATCTGGTGCCCTCTTCTGGCTGCAGGTGTACATGCAGGCAGAGCACTGTATACATTAATAATAAATAAGCAAATCTTTAAAAGAAAGAAAGAAAGAAAGAAAGAAAGAAAGAAAGAAAGAAAGAAAGAAAGAAAGAAAGAGTGGCTGCCCCAGGAGAACCAACATACCCATCTATAAATTGACCCCAGAGAAGCCCCTTCCAAAAGCCCAATGAAAAGCAGAACCTAGATCCTGGAGCCCTTCTGCCTCTATCACACTGGGCATCCCCGGTTAGGCACACACAGGCAGCATTAAGCACTAGTCATAGTGTCCCCCGAGGTCCCCAAGGGACTACCATCAGAGCAGGAGCAGGAGTGGTGGAGAGGCCTAAGCGAGACAAGCTCCGGGAAACAGGTCTGGCATTAGCAGACAGCAGCTTCTGTCCCAGCATAAAAACAGGCCCACTGGTCATGGAAAGATGTCAGCCCACTTCCCTAGAGGTCAGAGCACAGGGACTATGGTTCTCCATCACCTGTCCTTAAGCCCTGAGGTTGTGTGGGTGTTGGTTGTCTACACAGAGCGTCACCAAAGCGAAGATCCCTAGGCTGCCTAGTCAGGGTGCCCACTCTAGCCCCAGAGACAGACTAGATTGTCTTCTAGGCTCAAGGAAAAAGGACACCCAGCCAGAGTGGAGTATGTTGGGAACACTAGAGCATGGCATGCAGATTACATGCAAATTAAAATGCAAATCAGCGCGATTATTTTGCCAGGGCTGCCTAGGCACTCTGCGAATGACATGATGATACACTCCGCGTAACCTCTCAAAGGATATAAGCCACGTGCCCTTCGGCCCTCCCTGGGAAGAGCTGGAGGCAGGAGTGTGGCAGGCAGGCAGGCAGGCAGCGGGCAAAGCAGAGCACGCAATCAACTGGGTTACCTCTTGTGCTTTGGGACAGAGCTGAGTGGAAGCAGGAGGGGTTAAGGAAACAGAGGAGGGCCCGGCCTGAGAAGACCTTGGGGACAGGCCCAGAGCCGTGGTCTCCAGCCCCATCTCTGAGGACTCGGAGATGAGGAGCTGAGCCTATAAGAGGACACAAGGTGAGAGGCGCCCTATCCTACTGCTCAGCTCATCTACCCTGGCCCAGACCTAAAGTGAGTGGACAGTGACACAGAGAAGAAGAAAGGTCAGGCAACCAACACGTCCTGACTGGACTTTCCACACCAGACAGACGTAAAGATTTGGGGAAAGAACCATTCAGTTCAAGGCCCACTGCTAAGCTGAAAGCCCTAGCTCCAGACTGACACCCAGGTGTTCCAAGATAAGGCACTCTAGACCCCGTATCCTCTTCAAGGTAGGGCCACCCAGTCATGTACCTTACTAAATTCTGAGCTCTCCATCACCCCACCTAGGCCCCTGGGTCTCTCACATATACTCAGCCACCCAAAAGGGTGAGATTCCAAAGGCAACTAAAAGGCTGCTGGCCGTGGAGGGCTAAAGGCCAGCCCCCAGGGCCTTCCTCTTCAGAGCTTTCCAGTTTAGGCGAAGGTGCCACACCATGCTCTGGAGCCTCTCAGGAGCGCCCCCTGAGCCTAGAGCTGGGGGGGGGTTTACCTCTTTGAGGGTGGAGGTGGTCTTCGGAAAAGGCCTTCCGCCAGTGAGTGAATGATACCTCCTCTCCAGCACAGTCAGCTTCTCCTTCTCCTGGAGCCCAGAACAGCAGGGTCAGAGGCAAAGGAGCGGGAATGAGGAAGGAGCCCTGTGAGGGTCCACACCCCGACTCTCGCGCTGGCAATCCCACCCTGACTTTCCGTTCTCACCTCCCCTTACCCACTTCCAGCCCCTCAGGCCCCAAGTCTAGCTACCTTTTGCAGCAGCTGCAGGGCAGCATTCTTGTCGCGGGCCAGACGCTCTGACTCCTGTACTGCTTGGGCCCGGATCTGCCCAGCCTGACTGTCCAGTACAGCTAGGCGCTCCTGAGGAAACGGGATGAGATCAGGCCCTAGAGGGACATAACTCAGGCCACAGCCTGTCTGATTCTCCTGTCCAGAGACCCAGGACGCTGTGAAGGTAACTGCCACTCTCTCCTGCTTGGCCTTAACTCACCCCAGGAGAATTCTGGCCAATAAGGCCAGTTCTTTTCTCTTGTTCCTCCCTCCCTCCCTTACCCAGTGGCCCCAGTGTCATCAGGCCTCATGAAACCAATCCCCTAGTCTCTATTTCCTAACTCCATAGCTAATGGCTCCCAAAAACTTGGTGACATTGCACAGTTACCCGCCCCCCCCCCGAATCCCCGCCCATCCCCCACTGCCATCACTGGAATCCAGGCTCTCTTCTTCCTGCCGGGCTTTGCCGGCGGCTCTCTCACAATCTTTAGATCCACTCTACATTTCCACATGTCTTCCTAAAATAACCTTTGAACCTTATTTGCATATCTGAATTTCCTAACCATCCTAAAAAATAATTCCATTATTATTTGGGTAATTTTTTTTGCTTGATCTTGGTTCTTCAGTCTTGCTATATAATCCAAACTGGCTTTAAGGTCACAGTTCAGTCTAGGCTTGCTTTAACATACTCTGTAGCCCACGCTGGCCTTAAACTGACTTTGTAGTCTAGGCAAGCCTTGAACTCATGGCAATCCTCTTGCCTCAGGCTCCTGAGTTCTAAAACCACTATGTCCCACTCTTCCTTTGGTTTTGAGAAGAGGTCTCACGCTCCTTGGCCTGGGCTTGAACTCCTGGGCTCAAGCACGCTTCTTGCCTTTTCACCAGAGAAACTGGGACACATCCTTAGAACCGAGTGGGGACCACAACACTGGCTCTTCAGTAACTTAAAGAACTCAACATTCAAGGGCTGGAGAGATGGCTGAGGGGCTAAGCGCACTGGCCGCTCTTCCAGACGACTTAGACTCAATTCCCAGCACCCGCACGGCAGCTTTCAACTTCCTCTAACTCCAGTCCCAGGGGACCCAAAACACACACACACACACACACACACGTGGGCAAAACACCCGTTCAGATAAAATAAACATGAAAACAAAACAGAACAAACAAACAAGACCCCAGTGAGGCCAGATCACCCCTCTCCTCAAAACCTTTCAGTGGCTCTTCACACACACACACTCCTTGCCCAGCATTATGGTGCCCTGCCTGCTTGTCCAAACATGCACTCTGGCTCCACCATGCCGTACTCTAAGCTGGGCCACTGTAGACTTCCTAGTCTGTCACTTTCGGCCCAGGAGCGCCATCCAGGTCTTTTCCACTATTCCGAGGCTCCTCCTCCAAGGCCAGGCTGGGTATCACCACCTCCTCCTCCCCAAAGCCTTCTTTGCCTGCCATTCCATTTCTGTGCTCCTGCCCAGGCATTCACGTTAGTCTATATCCATCCACCTTTGCCTTACTGTGATCTGTGACTGTGTCTCCACCATTGCCCCGCCCTTTCTGTAAGACCAGGCGCAAAAGACCAGTGTCATTTCTGTCCCCACAACCCCAAGGGGGCTTAGCACAGTACCTGGCTTAACAATCATGTGCTAAAAGAAAATAAAAATATTTTTAGGAGAAAAGATAAGAGCTAGGCAAAAATATGTTGGCTTAATCTCAGGTAGTGTTCAACCATCACTCTTCGGGAATAGTACACAGGAGGAGGCACGAAGGGAGCTATCCTAAACTTGGGAGTCAACACACACACACACACACACACACACACACACACACACCAACAAAAAACAAAGCAAACAAACAAACCCGGAAACAGCAGACAGGAATTCTCACAGTGGCAGCTGCCACTTAGTGGGACCATGGGAGGACTTGGGGGTGCTGCAGAGTGGTTTTATCTGTCACTTCATCTAACCTCATGCAGCAGGGGCCCCTATGCCTCTTCTAGAGATGAGAACACGGCCATGTTTAGGAGCTAGGATAGTAGCTAGTGAGACATCCAGTCCTACTGGGACCAGCTCTCTGGGATTCCACGGCCAGCTTCCTCAACCACTCTGAACCATAGCGGACAGATAAGTAGTGCTCCAGGGAAGACACAGCCCAAAGGGACTCTGCAGGTACAGGTACAAGGGCTGGACAAAGCTAGGCCAGCTGATCTGGAGCTCCTGGCCGCATTCTCTGCAGACAAAGAGGAAAAAAGGTGAAGAAGTGCCAACCCGGACCACGTGTAGCATAGCAGACCCTGACTCTGAAGCTTGTATGCTGGAAGGTTCTGTGCAAACAGCTAGTTCCTGAGTCCCAGTGACCGGTCTACAAAATGAGGCGGTACCCTAAGAATAATAGCATGAGAGAACCCAAGGGATGGTCCTAGCAGGGTAACCGCCATGTGAGCCTGGGGAACAGTTTTCTTCTTTCCTGCATCTTATATCAGAGCAATAGGCACATTTAAAAAACATATTTATTTCCTTTCTTTCACCGGCATTTGTGTGTCTGGGTATATGGCTGTGTACCATGTGTGTACGGGAGCCAAGGAAGGTCAGAAAAGGTGTTGGATCCCCTGGGGACTCGGGTTAGAGATGACGGTGAACCACCATGTGGGTGCTAGGAACCTAATGTGGGTCCTCTGGAAGAGCAGCCAGTGCTCTTAACTGCCGAGCCACCTCTCCAGTCCCCAAACAGCTCAGGGAAGGAAACCAGGAGTCTAGATTTATGATAGCCAGGGGCTCTCTCTTACCACCAAACCCCAGGCTGGCCTGCAAGCCCCCAGCTCACATGCGAACCTCACTGCCCAGACCTCACTGGCCTCACCTCCCACACTCACTCTAGCCAGGAAACTGCACGTGAGCAAGCGGTCTATGGGCCTTTGACATGGGTATCAATCACAGACTCGGGCATCACGTAGGCCACCTCCCTAACCCTTTCCTGTAACACATGCCCCCATCCTCTGTCTCTGTCCATGCCTGGTGTGGCTGAGCTCTACAGCTGCAGCAAATCAGAACTGACCATCTTCTCACTTTGCAAAGAGTCACCCCTGAGCTGGAGCTAGGCTAGCATCTAGTCTCCTCCTCCGTCTCTACTCTCCATTCCTGGACAAACCTAGCTATCCTTGCTGAGCCCTGTCCATCACACTCTGCTCCGCCTTTGCATATTACTCGCCCACCAGAGCCCTAGCTCTCACTTTCACTGAGAGTCTTTTTGTGTGGTTAACTTTTATAAGTCAGGCTGGGATTCTACCCCGTGGTCACTAGCCTCCTCCATCCTGCCCCAGGGCAGTATATGCACACCTTCCTCTTGGTCACGCTGCGCAGCAGCTCAGCCTTGCTCCGCAGCAGTCCCTGGCCAGCCAGTTCCCTCTCCTCCTCCACTCGACTCTCTCGCTCCAGCTGCTGGAACTCCAGGTCCTCAAAGAGCTTTGTCTCAGTCTCTAGAGCATCTGCCTCCTTCAACGACAGCGACATCGCAGTTGGGTGGGGGATACTCTCAAAACCACTCTGGGCCAGGCAGGCCAGGCCACAGAGCCATGAGTTATGGGGGCGGTTGTGGGAGGGGGGGCGCTAGACCCGGGGAAACTAGGGAAGGAAGTGGCCCCACCGCCCAACTCCCTCTGTTCATTTGGCTGAGCCCTTTCCGCGGACACCAAGGTCTGCAGCGCTGATCCCCACCCAACCGTGCCGGTCCCCTTCCAAGCCACTGCACCGACCCTGGTGTCCGGCAAGTACTGCAGGGGCCAGGCGGTCCTGCCCCACCGCTCTCCTGTCTTCGATCTGGGCGGTGGCCCACGGGGGCCGGGGGAGGGGGCTGGTGGAACTGACCCTTCTCAGCTGCTCCTGTAACTGTTCCCGCACTGACTCGGGGCAGTTATCGAGCTGCGTCTGGAGCTCGGCGTAGAGCGCCTGGCGGGCCTCCAGGTGCCTCCGTCCCGCGGCCAGCTCCGCCCTCTCCTGGTCGGCGGGAGGGGAGGGAGGCGGGGCACAGGGGAGAGAGAACACACACTCCTCAACTCCGGCCCAGCGAGGGGGGCAGGGGTGGGCACAGGGGTACACCGGGAGTAGGGGGTGGGGGGCAAGCACCGAGACGGAAGAGAGCAGGAGGGGAAGGAGGGCACGTGGGAGGCGAGAGGCAAGGAGCAGAGGTGTAAGACAGGACGTAGGGCAGGGGACGGTGTAACAAAGGCAGAGGTGTGGGGGCAGGGTGGAAATGTTGGTCCCTTTAGAAATGTTTAGGCGGGTCCTAAGACTGGACCTTTCATTTCCGCTCCAAACCAAAGTCAGCTGACGCAACATGGCAAGAACAGAGAGCTTCGAACTCTACCACTGTCCCGAGACCAAAATTTAACCCTGGGGAAAATGGGAGTAGCGGGAAGGGTTAAATCCAGGAGTTGAGAGTAACCGAGAAGCTCAAGACGTAAGAGTTACAGCGGTGCAGCAAGGGGACCCCAGCCCAACCCCCATGGCCTCCCTCCCCTCCTGCCCAGGGTGGGGGTGGGGTGCCAGCAAAGCAGGCTGAACTTCAGTAGGGATGAGGGTTGCAATTAGTTCGGCCCGTTGCCATGGTAATAGGAGCCCCAGGAGTGGATACACAGAGGAGGTGGATGGCTCTGTCTGGGGCGAGCTGACACCTCTGAGGGCGGAAAGGGGGACGAGGGGAGGAGTTGGTGAGTCACCCCTCCAAAGGACTGGCAGAGGAGAAACTGTGATTACTGATTCCAAAGGCAGAGTGGGGCCATGGGCTGGCAGCTGGAAGGGAAAGTCAAGAGAACCTTCCCAACACCACCTTGATCACCATCACCACCACCGCTGCCACTTTCACCACCACACCTCAAACACCTGGACCGGAAGGAAGGCAAAGTCCAGGCCTCTGGGCAATCTCTGTTAAGAGAGGCTAGCCAGGTTGCTTGTGGAACAGCTATACCCTATGCTGCACCTGCCCAGCTCACCTACCCATCCCAGACCTTGATCGGGCCAGTCCTGAGGTCTAGACACCTCTGCCTTTAAAATATCCAGTGTTCTAGGTGGCCTCCAAGAGTAGAAGGAGGGAGGGGACCATTGGAGTTCAGGGAATCAAAGATGGGTAATCACTCAGTAGGCAGAAAGGCCCTGTCCGAGCCCACACGTGGACCTCCTTATCGCTCAGCTTCTGAGGGCTAGGCAGGAGGGACAAATAGCTCACTCCACCTCAAAACCTCTGCCCTACAGGGAGCTGCAAACATTCTGGAAGCAGCAGCCCAGACCTTTCCAGTAGGAGATGCTGTTTGGGCAGGGCAGCTCTTTGGCTATGAGTACCTCCACCAAGACGCAGGCACTCAAGCACACACGCAGGCATGCACGCACCCACCCATACCCTTCCTGCCAGTGTTCCACCAAGCAAAGTTTAGCTGTGCCTTCCTGCCAGCTCCTTTCTGATAATGGGGTCCCACGCCAAGAAAAGGGGGCAACATTAGAGAGGAGAGGCCAGGGGCACAAAGGCACCCATGGGAGTTAGTAAAGCTGGCATGACTCAGCCCTTCCTGGGTGGCCTGGCAGTTAGGGCATGCGGAGAACCCAGGACAGTGATTAGAGGGGGCGTTAGTGCAGGCCTGGTCGGCAAGCATATGGTTAATCTGGCACAGAATCTGGGAGTGTGGTTTTGGGGGCCAGAGTCAAAAGCTCCATTTTAAAAAAAAAGGAGTGGGGGCAACAAAATTTTAAGATCCTCAAAATTGAGAACAAAAGGAAGAAAAGTCTCAAAAAAAAAAAAAAAATCCAGGAGAAGTAAACCTCTTAGAAAAATACTGTCAAATCCAGAAATAGATGAGCCCTCTCCACTTCAGGGCTTTGGGCACGCGGTTGGGCATCTTGGACATGGCTGGCATAACCCCTGTGGGACGGAGCAGCCCCTGAAGACTGGCAGGCAATCTGAAAGGGGCAGGGGCAAAGCTGGGACCATCTGGGATGGGAGGCTGCAGACCCTGATGATAGGAAACAGAGGCCTGTGGGCCATTTCCCAAAGACCACATCCTACGCCCCTGAGGCATGCTGGAGGGAGGTTTCTCCTTAGGGTAGGTCCCAAACCTGAATCATGCCCCCCAACCCCAGCAGCAACTATCTGTCCTTCAGGCTGTGCTCAACTGCCCAAGAAAGGGCTTTGGCACTTCCTAGAAGAACCACGCGGGCTCCAGAGTTGACAGCAACCCAGGCAACCAGTGGTAGCACAGAGATCTAGGTAAGTGACAGTCCAGACACCAGCCCAGCCCCTGGCAGTACCGTCCAAGCTTGTATCTTCAACAGAGAATAAGGCCCCCTGTCCCTGGACGGGCTACAGAGACCTCTTGGTGTGCAGGATAGATGCTGAGGGATGGACAGCCCTAGGGAAGGCGTTTCTCCTTCTCTTCTGGGCCACTGGTCGTCCAGGTATGGTTACCTTGTCCCTCTCCTTCTGGATGCCTGTCTCCAAGGCCACCAACTTCTCCTGCAGCTGGTCCACTGTTCTTTGTTCTTTCTGCAGCAATGCTCGCTCCGCCTCCCTCTCGCCCTGCAGCAGTGCCCTCTCCATTTCAGCCTAGACACAGACACCAAGACCCTCAAGGCAGGGAACTCAAGGGGCGGAGGGGGGGAGGGATGGGAGGCGTGCCCATCCCAGGGCCTGCACTTCTCCCAGCCACCTCACCTCTCGGGCTGCCTCCTGCAGCTGCTGTTCCAGCTCCTTCACTCGGACCTTCAGCTGTTCTACACGCCCCAGAACCTGAGCCCGCTCCTCTTCCACGGCCAGCACCTCTCCTTGGAGCTTCGTGCCAGGAGCATCTTCATTCTGAAGAGGAAGAGAGCGCCCGTGGAAGAAGACTAGAACCTCCCAGATCAGATGATCAGGGCAGATAATGCATTTCCTCAAAGCACTTGGAAGGGTTAACCAGACTAAAAACAAGAGGCTACTTTCCTCCCAGCTGGGGAGCTCAGCTATAGGGAAAATATTTACTGGAGTGCCAAGGTTGGGTGAGGCCCCACAGAAAGACAGGTCATAAAAGCACATTTATAGCTTGGGAAAGTCATGGTCACCTCCTTTTCCTCTTTGCCCCCACAGTTCTTCACGTCTGGTCTCATCCAAACCTTGACCCTTTCAATACCCCTTCAGCTCTGGCACCGGCCACTGGCACCGCCCATGGCCCCCTCACCTCCTGCTGGGTGCTCTCTGTGCTACTGCACTCCTCTTTGAGATTTTCTTCATCTGAGCGCTCCATGCTCTCCCACAGGCGCTGGGAGACACCTCCAGACTCGTCACCGCTCCTCCCAGGGACCACTATGGCTCCTGCCAAGCCTCTCGAGGGTCTCCTGCCTGCCAATGCCAGTGCTGCGGTGGCCTCTCCAATACTGGGCAGTTCCCCAGCCTCAGGTCCCCCGTCGGCTCTGCTGTACTCGGCACACAGGTTCAGGATGGTCTCTAGGCGCTGGCGTTCCTGGGGGACAATGGACGGTGCAGAATATGAGGAACAAGTCTGAGACCCAGTAGTGGCGCAAGCCTTTAATCTCAGCACGGGGAAGGCAGAGGAAGGTTGATTGCTGTGAGTTCGACGGCAGCCTGGTCTACAAAGCGAGTCCAGGACAGCCAAGGCCTATCTCAAAGAAAAAAAAAAAAAAGAAGTCTGAGACCATGTGGCTTGAGGCAGAGTGTGTTGAACACCAGGGACTGTAGGCCTGGCATCTGAGGCTAGTCACAACCTTAAGATCTTTGGGAAACCAGGTGTGGTGATGTACAGCTTTAATCCCAGCACTCTGGAGGCTGAGACTGGCAGATCTCAGAATCTGAAGCCAGTCTGGGCTACATAGTGAGATTCAGGCCAGCCAGCAAAAGACTACGTAGTGAGACTCTGTCTTTTGTTTTGTTTTGTTTTTCCAGACAGGGTTTCTTTATGTAGCCTTGGCTGTCCTGGA
Source organism: Acomys percivali (assembly GCA_907169655.1). Taxonomy (NCBI): domain Eukaryota; kingdom Metazoa; phylum Chordata; class Mammalia; order Rodentia; family Muridae; genus Acomys; species Acomys percivali. The sequence goes on from OU015749.1 coordinate 100,287,713, forward strand.
CTCACTTTGTAGACCAGGCTGGCCTCGAATTTACAGAGATCTGCCTCCCGAGTGCTGAGATTAAAGGCGTGCACAACTACCGCCCAGCTTAAGACCCTGTCTTTTAAAACAAACAAACAAACAAAAATTTATGGGAGACAGAGGGAAAGAAGGTTCTTCACAATCAGGCAAGGGAACGTGGCCATATGCCACCTGTCCATGTGGCCGGCCCCTCCCATCTTCCTGTTCACTTTCCCTTTTCATTCTACCCTAAGTTGAGGCTTTTTCAGAGTCACACAGAGAGACGCATCCACACACACGGGGACATAAAGGGGTAAGCAGCCTAAAGACCATAATGAAGCTGGGTGGTGGCGGCAGCGCTTGCCTTTAATCCCAGCCCTCGGGAGGCAGAGGCAGGGGTGAGGGTAGGGTGGAATCTCTCTGTGAGTTCAAGACCAGAATGGTCTACAGAGCAAGTTCCAGGATAGCTAGGGCTACATAGAGAAACCCTGTCTAGAAAAACCAAAAAGACTGTAATTAAAGACACAGAGCCATCCAGGTGCTCATGTTGACATGGGTACAAATACTACAGGCACAAGGGCACATGGATATACTGGTCCTGTCACATAGGCACACACAGACACTCAATGTGCCCTGGGGGGGGGGGATACATCAGCATTAACAGGTAGGTACACACAAAGACACCAGCCCTGACATGCATGCACACAGAGATAAACATAGTCTACATACAGCTGGATGGGCACCTGCAGACAGACAGGGCTGGAAAACAGGCCACGGGGCCATAGGACCTGACAGTCCAGACACATAGAAAAGGCAGAAAGGACACTGTCTTTCCAGTCCCACTTCAGCCACTTCAGTCACCCAGGCAGCCAACCCTTCGCTCATTAAGGCAACGTGAACTAGCCAGGTATGAGCAAAGACTCTGTGGCCTACCAATCTATTCTCCCACTATAAATGCAGACACAGACATGGTCACCTCTCAGGTGCCCAGGATGTGAGGGAACTATGGCAGTCACGGTCCTGGTTTCCTCTGTCCTACTCATCCATCAGTAACACCCGAGCCCTGACTTTCAAACCCAGAGCCCTAAAGTGCTCTTTAGGGTCTCTTCTGACATCAAGTCTCTCTCCCCGCCTACACTGTGGCCTCAACTTCCCATCCCGCAACAACTTACCCAGTTTCCTTCCTGCTGCTTGCCCAGTTCTGTGGCAAAAAAAAAAAAAAATCCAGGAACCAAGCCTCAGCACCCAGGAGGTTGGGCCAATGCCTCACCTCCGCCCTAGGACCCAGATAAGCAGGCGGGCTAAGGTGGGAGGGGCAGGGTGCAGCAGGCGGAGGCCTCTGACTTAAAGTGGCAGGTGGGGCAGGTTGAGGCTGGTGGTGAGGTGTGTACCTGTTTGAGGGGGGATGGGGGTGAGGAGGCTGGGCCCAGCACTGACTATGCCAGGCTCACTGTCCCTCTCGGGATGAGGACCCAGAGTGGCCAAAGCACAAGAGTGATGAGAAGACATGACAAAGAAAGACCAGGGGTCCTGACAAGTACACTGCCCCACACACACCCTCACCCCAAACTGGCCAGTCTCTTCTCAGATTCTTCACACAAATGTCCTCCTCAAACCAATTCCAGGGTATCCATGTTCCCCCAAAACCCTGAGCTTCTGTTCTCAAGGCGAGGAAGGGAGAATATATGTTCTCGTCTGTGGGCTTTGAGCCCGCACTCAGCAAGCAGCCAATGCCCCTGGAGCTCCCTATGCTATTTGGGGGAATCCCTGCCCCCTCCAAGCTCAGATGCCATCTCTAGGACAGCTGCCCAGAACCACACCCAGACTCGGCAGCACCCACATTTATGCACGCAGACACATACAATCACGGAGGCAGTGGGGGGTGGGGGGTGGGGCTGCCCACCCTGTTTTTCCCTCTTCCTTAGTACCATACTCTTAGACGGCCCACCTGGGCCAGAGTAAGTAATTCACGCCCATTTGTAGATGCCAAAGAGAAGCAAGAAAGGGGGACCAGAACCTTCCTAACTAACGAGGTGCTTGCTGTGTAAGCCTGATGACCTGAGTCTAGTCCCTGGAACCCAAGGAAAGGTGAAAGGAAATGGCTCCACACTGTTCATTGTG
>OU015749.1:100289843-100324843 GCA_907169655.1 Acomys percivali
AAAAAAAAAAAGTACAAGGAGAGAAAAATAATTCTAGGGCCAGGGGTATAGCTCAATGGTAGAGTGCTGTTCTGACATGCCAAAGGTCCTGGGGTTCAATGCCTAGCACCTTACACGGGATAGGCCAAATCACTGCTCCTCTCTGGGCCTCAGCCTCAAAACCTGCTTTTCAAATCTGGGGGTGCCGCACGGCTTCACCGTAAATGTGATGTGTTTTCCAAAATACTGTGCTCAGGTAAACAATATGAACAAATGATCTGCCACGAAATAAATGCAAAATCGGCAGGAATTTAAAACAAAGCCTTAGGGCTTGGAAAGATGGCTCTGGTGGTAAAGCTCTTGAGGACTTGAGTTTGAGCCCCGAGCCCCCCCCGACCGAGTCCCCAGTAATTCCAGTATGGGGGAAGGCAGAGACAGAAGATCCCTGGGACTTGCTGGCCAGCCGGTTCAGCTAAATTTAAATGCTTCAGTTTTAACAAGTGACTGTCTCAAAAAAAAAAAAAAAAAAAAAAAAAAAAAAAGGATAGTGAATAGGAGCTGAGGAAGACACTCTCCACTTATCTCTGGCCTACCCGGAGATACACACCTGCACGTGCATGCACACACACATGCAAAAATAAACTCTAAAAAGCCTTAGAGATGTCAAAAGAGATACTGGTCTCTTATCCTGACAGTCTATCCCGAAGAAGCCCAGACCGGGTACACGGCCCCTCCTGCTCTGCCAGCTGGCCTGCCCACACCCTGGCAGAGGCGCTGCCTTGGGCAGCAGCAGCAGCCTCCCTGGCAGTGCCTCACCAGCCTCTCCATCTCCTGCTCACGGAGCCGCTCCTGACGCTGCCGTCGGTGGTACTCCAGGAGATCATCCTCATTATCACTGATCTCTGTGATGCTATTTTTCCTCTCCCTTGGGATGGGTACCCGCAAGTCTCCACTAGAGAGCTTCCTCTGAGCACGGGGGCTCTGACGAGGTGAAGGCCCAGTAAGAGAGCCCAGACTGTAGGCTGGGCTCAGCCTGCCGCTGAAGCTGCCCTTGCGAGGTGCCAGGGACTCCCCGAGTGTGGGCGAGGGACTCCGAGTCCTGCGGCCCCGTGCTCCTAGAGTCAGGGAAAAGTCTTCTGTGCCGTGGGCTGCCCAGCGCCGGGGTCGGGGACTCTCTGCCACTTCCCTGCTTAGCTTGGGGTCTGGGGTAGTCCGGGCTGGCAGTGGGGACAGAGCCCTTCGAGACAGAGATGGACTCAACGGTGGTAATTCTCGCATACTGTCCAAGCCCCGCCGGCCCAGGCGGGGACTCTCCGGAGGCTGGAGTGTACGAGTTGCTGACCCATCTGAAAATGTTCGGCCCACCAGCTGTCGGGAGGGGCTGGTTGTTAGCACCCGCTCTGTGCTTGGGGGCTCACGGAAGGGACTGGGAGGGCGGTCCTGGAGTGTGCCGATCTTGTTGCGGGGAGCAGGGACTGGAGGCTGGAACTTGGGGCTGCCAGGAATACTGGTGGGTTGGCTGCGGGCACCGGGAGATGGATATTCACTCAGGCTGATGGCCACCACAGGCAACTGCCCACCTAGCCGGGGGCTCTCAGTGGTTCTGCAGGCCTCAGCCAAGACTGTGGCTGCAGGACTGTCCGTCAGAAGACCCCGGAGACCAGGGCTGGGAGGTCTCTCATGACCCCCTTTTCTGCCCAGCCGGGGACTTTCAGAGGAGTGGGTACCACTTGGCCGAGACTGTGGGGGTTGCAGAGCCAAATGGTAGCTGGAGGAACGTGCAGGCACCAGTGGGGGCACAGAAGGTCCTGGCTCCTGCCCACTGGGTGAGTGACTGGCACAGCTTCCACTGCTGGCTGGGGAGGAAACTGGAGAGAAAGCTGGAGAGGTGTTCTCGTAGCTGGAGCCCATAGACATGGCACCGGGGCTGGTTGCAGGGGACAACAGGTAGCGCCCACCATTAGCCATTGGTGACAGTGGCGACGTGGCTGCAGGCTTCTTGCCAGCCGCTCCAGGCTCCTCTAGCACCAACGAGTCCATGATCTCCTGCAGGTCCTTCTCAATAGAGCTCACCAGGGAACTGTGGCTGGCACAGGCTGAAGGTCCCCGGGTCGCAGGCTGTGCTGCTGTGTGGTTCCCATTGACCAGGCTCTCTGATTCGGCTGAGGGGAAATGCAAAGAGGCCTCAGGCTCTGACTGTTGGTTTGAGGGAGCCACACATATGCAGAAGCAAGTAAAGTACCACACAACCAAATCCTAGGGCAACGGGGCCATGTCAGGCCGTGTCGGTTCTGGAGAAGGAGCCAGGAGAGCTAAGTTCTGGCACCAGCCCCACTCTGCCACTGACCTGGTTCTGCAACCTTACCCAAACCCTTTTGCCCTGCGTTCCCCTCCTATAAAGGCAGATGATAGACAGGGCCTTCCTGGCTCTAAGCCGAATGACTCAGGACAGACTCGGCAACAATACCAGGTACTTACTCCTAAATCTAGTGGTTTCCAATGCACCCCGACACTACAGTCCTCCTTGCCTTGGCTTTCCCCAACTTTCTGTGCCTCTCTTTTAGGAGTAGGCACACTGCAGAAGAGATGGGGATACACTGTAGAGTTGGCCAGAAAGTTCCAAGTCTTTTTTTTTTTTTTTGGTTTTTCGAGACAGGGTTTCTCTGTGTAGCCTTGACTGTCCTGGACTCACTTTGTAGTCCAGGCTGGCCTCGAACTCACAGCGATCCGCCTGCCTCTGCCTCCTGAGTGCTGGGATTAAAGGCGTGCGCCACCACGCCCGGCTCCTTCCAAGTCTTCTTAGTCTAAGAAGCCATCAGAGCCTCTCAATAGACAGTCGGAGGCTGGGAGTGGGGGTGGGGGTGTGGCGGTGAGCATTGGGCGGTACCAGCTTATTGAATCCAACATAGGAGAAGGATCTGCTAATGGCCTGTGCCTGGAAGCCTGGCCGAGGAGCCTCGAGGTATAGTTCAGTGTCTCTAATTATTCCATTAAGCCACACCAGCAGGAGCTGGCTTTTGCCTGCCCCTAGCCCTCCTTCGTCCACTAACCAGGAACCAATACACAAACAGCTAAAGGAGTGACTTGACCAGACTGGGTTGGGGGCAAAGTGACCCCCAGGCACTGAAAGACACAGGCGTAAGGCCTGAAGAAAAGAACTGGTTTGCAAGACTGCATTTGGGTCCCTGAACCAGTCAGAGGGGGGGAGCACCCCACATGCTTCCAGTGACCACTTGCCTTTTACTGCAGGTCACTAATAACCATCCCTTCAAGAGAATCTAACACACAAGCTCACTTGTCACAGAACCAGCACTGGCCCCTCTAGTCCCGCAGCCATCTGAACCCCAACGCAGAGCCTGCTAGCTTCCCCCACTGCACCCTGCCCCCTAAGCAGCTGGCTTGAGGGACCTGTGTTGATTCCTAGAACAATCACCAATTCTCTTCTATGGATCAATAATTCACACATAAACTGCAGCTGTTCTCTGAGTCATCGGTCAACATGGCATGGCCTGAGGGTTGAGCAGCAGCGCCTCAGGATGCGATCACCAGCAGGTGGGACCCCTCAGAGGCTACTGAGGGTTCATCAAAATAATCAGGCCCCCTCGAGTGATGACACAAGAAGACTAGGGTCCCAGACGCTGAGGGACACCTTCCAAGTCGGTAGGTAGGGTTTCAGGCTAACAGTATCTCAAGACACATGACTTCCTGGTTTGAGCCAAAAAGCACTGCCTTGGATCTTTTCCAGTGGCCCTAGGGCCTAGCATTCTCCACCAGCCCATGGCAGGTGGCAGTGAGCCCAGACCGTCGGTATTGTCCTGCCCTAACACTCCAAGAGTGGTTGGAACGGGCAAAGACACATGTCCAAGGGGTGCCACTTACCCAGCCACCTGCCTCAGCTGGACACTTACCAGGGCCAGGGTTGTAGGAGGGCGCTGGGGCCCGACCCCCTGCTGGAATCATACTCTTCATCCACTTGGCTTCAGCTGGGTGGTTAAAGCGCAGGAAGGTGGACTGACCCAGACATAACATGCAGCCTGCAAAGAAAGCAATAGCTTAGAATAGGCAGACAGGGCCAAAGCCACCACAGCCACAACACTAGTGCGCTTACCCTCAGCTCCCAAGAGCCATCTTGCCTTGACTCAGTGTCCAAGCAATGCATATCTGTCCTGCCTCTCGGCAATGGAGCCCTGAGATGGGCACAACTCAGGGTAGGAAAGATCACTGGCTGGTAAGTTCCCCCAAAATGGAGTGCTACTGTTAGCTCCTCAGTAGCTATGAAATCTTCAGGTGACACCACTACACCTCCAAGCTAGTTTTCTCATAAAAACAGAACACTTGATATTACCAGATCTCCCAGGGTTAACTAGTAAGACTGTATTTGCAGGCTGGAGAGATGGCTCTGTGGTTAGGAGCACTGGCTGCTCTTCTAGACGACCAGGGCTCAATTCCCAGCACCCACATGGCAGCTCACAACTGTCTGTAACTCTTGTTCCAGGGGATCTGACGACCTCATTCAGACATACATGCAGGCAAACACGAATGTACAAAAAATAAAAATTAATTAATTATTAATTAATTAATCCTTTAAAAGACTGTATATGTGAAAATACTCCAGAAGTGGAGAAAGTTCTTCAGAAAAAATGAGTATTTGGGGGCTGGAAAGATGGCTACTGTGTAAGAGCACCTGCTGTTCTTACAGAAGACTAGAGCTTGGCTCCCAGCGCCTACAAGGTGGCTCGAAACCATCTGTAACTACAGTTAACTCCAAGGGCTGTGATGCCTTCTGACTTCTGAGCACACCACACATTCATGTGGTACCTGTACATACAGGCAAAACACTCATAAATAAAAATAAAGCATGAAAGAAATAAGTCTAAAAAAGAAAAAAAACACCCAACACCAATGGGTGTACCCGCGATTCACCGAATTACCCCTTGGGTAAAACTGTTAGTTTTAGAGGCGGCATTCCAGACACACACACACACACACACACACACACACACACACACACACACACCAAACAAATGAAGACAAAAAAGATACAGAGATATTCATTAAGAGATACGGAGACAAGGAAAACCCCACAGATCAGTCAGGTGCCCGAGTGGGGCTCAAAATTCACACCAATTCCTTCCAACGGTATGACTTCTGGAGGGCTACGACCCTTGCTAAGCATATCTAGGGAGGAGCACTTCTCTTTTTCAGACAAAGCACCCCCTGGCTGCTTCTTAGTCTCCCATAGAATCCAGCCAGTTCTCCACCACTGGGCCAGCTTCAGCCAAACACATTCCCAGGCAAGAGACACAAGCCCAGTCCTGCCCAGGAAGTCTAAGTGCATAGAAGGAGGTGGGTATGTGGGAGCCAGTAAATGTAGCCAGGGGCTCAGCAGTGTGCACAGAAGCAGGTGTGCCCACAGGCACCTAAGCCTGGCTGGCAGAATTCCTCCTCCTGCCGTGCCAGGTGTTCCAGGCTCCTGCGGAAGATGCTATACTAAAAGAAGCCAGAGCCCTAGGGCTCTCTACTACTTAGCCTCCCAATTTGTCCACACTCCCGGCCGCAACCTCCTGGCTCCCCAATCTGGTGCTACTTGGTGCCCCATGCTTCATGCCAGTCTGGGCTAAGACTGGCAGGGAAGTCTACATTCCAGGACGTTGAGGCAGTTCAGCTCAGGGAGGCTGCAGGGGCAAGGGGCATCCCAGGCCAAGTGGGTACTTTGACAGGACCCCTACTGAGCTCAGAGGCCTGATTCTGGGACCCTGGATACTAAGAGGCTGACACTCTTAAGTAGCCCACCCATGGCAGAAAACCGTGGCGGACAAAGCCACCCACTACTTTGGCACACCCACAGGCCCTCCCAGGCAGACGGCACCAACAGTTCTAAAGGCTGATGGGTAGTTGGGAGAACCACCTTCCCTGCCAAGCCACCAATCAGAGGAGCTAATCCTACAATAATCATAACTGGTATAAATAATAGTCACCCAAGCCATCCACCTAATTACAACCACAGCTGTGTCAGAGAAAGCCAGTTGCCCCTCCCCTTTCAGCCAAATATTTAGCAGTCTAATTAGTGATGAACTTGAAGGGGTCTAGACAGATTCACTCAATTCCAGTTTGACAGGGGGCGAGAGCTGTGGCTCATCACAGTCTAAACTGGTCAGCAGGTGGGGAGGCAGGATGGACTCCATCCAAATAGTGCCAGAACCACCCAAGGAGGATGTGAGTATCTAGGGACCCTCTTCCCTGGGCACCTACAGCCTGGAGTCACTGCCCTGCTCTTCCCCCCCCAACAGGGGGTGTGGCCATGTTGCTCTGGGCTATAAATAGTGGTGCCAGGCACCAGCGCTGTATTAATAGAGTGGGCAGGAGGGCATCGGAACAGAGAGCAGACCAGCTCTGGCCCAAATTAACTTACTATTTGTACTCAGGGGCCCCAGGCACTGCTCCAACTCTGGCACATACTGTCCCCCTCCCCCCCAGAGACCAGACCAGCCTGTCTACCTTAGGAAGCCCCTTCTCTGCTCACATCCTCAGGACTAGCTAGCTCCAGAATCTCTGGAAACCCTGGCCATCCAGTCACGAGTCCCCGCCTGTCCTCCCTGCCTAGAAGGGTCCAGCTGTGTACAGGTGGGTGGAGAAGCTGAACATCTGGAGGGAAAACACGGGGCGAAGGAGAGGGTGGATCCTGTTTGTGAAAGACGCAAAAGGGAAACACCCCACACCGACTCACACACACACAGACACTCACAAACCCTACAGGCTCACGGCCATATGGGCAGACATGCTTGCTGCACACTCAGAGCGACAGTCACTGTCCTGCTGGCCACACAAATAGAATGGACTGGCCAAAGGGAAGCTGGATGAGGGAAGACTGTGAGAAAAGAACCTTGGCTGTTCCCATCAGAGACTCCTGGTCATAGCACAGGCTCCCTCAACCTAAGCAGGACCCCACAACAGGCTCCATAGGCGGGTCTTAAGCAGCAGACTCCCCAGAGGTGGGGAAGATGGGGTCTGCACAGCCACTCAGTAACTCGGACCCCCACTCAAAGACGTTCTGGGTACACGAACCATCAGATTCACAGCCTCAGGCTCTCATAGAGGGGAAAGGACCCCGTTCCTCTCATTGCACCCACCCTTCCCAGGACGCCCCTCCCAGCCAGAGCGTCTACGCCTGGTTGCCTGGGGCAGTGGCTGACCTGGGTGAGGACTCACCGCTGGACCTCCGGACCGTTCGCTCCCCCACTAGCCCGGGCCCTGCAGGTCGCCCGCCCGCCAGCCCTGGGCCTTTGAGGGGGCGGGCCGACCTCCCGCGCCGCCGGCTCCAGGCGCGGTGCGAGCAGCTAGGCAGCGAGCAGCCGCCAATGCCCGGGGAGGGGCGGGCCAGCCACCAGTGGCGGGGGAAGGGAGCCAGAGAGGGAGGGACAAAGGCGAGGAGGAGGGGAAGAGGAAGTGATGGAGGAGAAGAGTGTGGAGCTGGATGGAGAGGGCGGGGTGAGAGGGAGGATGCCACCAGGCGGCGGGATGGAGAACCCGCGCTCCCGGCTGGAAGGCTAGTGGGACAGGCTGGAGAGGTTCCCTGGGAGATGACGTTGGAAGTTAAGGTGAGAGATTAACAGAGGCCAGAAGATGGAGAGCCAGAGATCGGAGTGATACCAGGTTCTGTCTCACAGAGTCGCAAGACTATAACTGGGCCAGAGTCACCTTGGGGGCAGTCACACCTTCTGACCTGGTGGCCTTGGATTCCTATCTACTGAGTGGGGGAGAAAAGAGTGGGAATCCCCATGGGATCCAGCTAGGGTTACTAAGTTCAGCTATGACCCTCTGTCCAACACTGGGACAAGGTCACCCTGGGCTGAGAGCTCAGGCCAAGGCAGTGTTCTGTGCAATGCAAGCAACACCTACCTCGGCTCCTGTCACCACCCACCAGTGCTCACCCCATGGACCGAGGCTGCTCCAATACACTGCCTCCTCCAGAGGCAGCCCATGGGTCAGCCCTCCTTTGTTCAGGCCACAACTTGCAGTTGTGGTAGCTGCAGCAAAAAAAACAAAAAAAAACAAAAACAAAAAAACCTGTCCTCTATTAAGACCCTTTCTGGGCTTGGAAAGGTGGCCCAGTAGTTAAGAATCTGGGTTCAATTCTCAGCACCTACATCGCTCTTTATAACTGTAACTCCAGCTCCTGGGGCTCCACCTTCCCCTTTGGACATTAAGCACACATGTGGTGTACAGACATAATTGTAGGCACACATAAAATAAAGTGGGTTTGTTGTTGTTGTTATGGAGTTTTTTAAATTTTTATTTTTATTTAAAGACTTTTGCTATCTGGAGCCTCCAAGGTCAAGTAAACATTGTGAACCAGACTGGAACATACTGGCTGGGGCCCCTAGAATGGCTTCACCCCCACCCCCCAGGGCAGTTTCTCTTGTAGTCCTGGCTGTCCTGGACTTGGTTTGTAGATCAGGCTGGCCTCCAACTCACAGAGATCTACCCGCCTCTGCCTCCCGAGTGCTGGGATAAAAGGTGTGCGTCACCACACCTAGCCTCCTAGAATTGCTTTTAACCTAGAGACCTGGCCCTGGACACCAGAACCTCACACACAGACAGACCACACACACTCTCAGGCACACTCTGTGCCCAGCTACCCAGGAAGGTCCAACTGTCATCTCCAATACACACCAACACTGCCTAATCACACTGACACCCCTCCAATCAGGCGCACAGTGACCCTGACAAACCTCCATGTTGTACTTGCTCTATCACACAGTTACTGTCACATTTTCGTGTCCCCAGCCTCCAGCCTTCTCTTACATATGCTCTCATTTGAGCAGAGCTAGCCTTTCTTTTTATTTTTTTATTTTTTATTATTTTAGCGCTAGCCTTTCAATCAGCCCCTGGGGGGATTCTGAAAAAAAAAAAAAAAAGCCAGCTTCCTTAGAGAAATAAAGGAATTTTCCATTCTTGTTGAATAGGCCAGTGCCTCACCCACTCACTGACATATTATACATGTCCACGTGCAAACACACACATACACACACACACACACACACACATGTACACAGGAAACGTGTTTCCCTTCTCAAGAAAAAAGGAAGAACCATATAGGGTCAAGTGTAAAATGAGGGGAGGCATTTAAAAAAAACCAAAAACCAAAGACTCCCCAGGAAAGAGTGATTCACCAGTCTGGGAACTGTGATGGCCAGCTGGACTGGCCTAGGCAGACAGGGAGGGCGCTGCTGGCAGGGGAAACAGAGCAAGAGGCAGACACAAGGAAGCTGGGAGCTCCCAGTCTTCACTCCTGCTTTCCTTTCCTTGAGTTTGCCAGTAAAGATTGCTATCAGTCCTAACAGAGAAAGCTCGGAGGCTTCCTGTCCAGTTCACAGAAGGAGTAAGTAGCATAGCTGGAGAGGAAAGGAAGAGGCGGGTGTCCTGGGTCACAGGATGGCAGCTGGCACCCCAGGAATCCTGGCTGTACTGAGGCAGGACTCCTTCCCACCAATGGGACGGCTTCAGATCGAAGGACGCTTGGATGGTGGCAGCCCATGGTAGGGGTTGATGGGGGAATCTACTGCCTAGACAGCCCAGGCCCCGAGCTGTGTGGCTCTCTGGAGTCTCTCCTCCCTAGTCCCCTCCCAGATCTTTCATGTGGTTTGGTGCTGTGGTCCCAGGGTGGAGCAGCCTAGACTCAAGACTGAGATGCAGCCGCCTTTTATCCTTGGTCCCTCTCCCAGCTCCACCCTTTCCTCTGTAGAGAAGAGGGCAGCATGGGATGTGCCAAGATGCCTGGGTACAGGGGTGGCTCCCTTGCGTGTTCGTTTCTCTAGGCTAAAGGTTGGCATCTGTTTTCTGGCTTCCTCTCCCTCCCCTTGCCCAAGCATACTCCTGACTAGAAGAGCCAGTCACTGCCATCGCTGCTTGACATGAAGCGTGTCACTCCAAGTTGCCTATGGCTGGGCACAGTGCCCAGAATGATGCTTCTGAGGCCTGGCCCCAGTCAAAGAAGGCTCCTTGTTATTCCTAAGATATCCTTTTACCTCTCAAAGAGGACCCCTGATACAAAGCCAGAGTAGACAAACAGACAGGAAAAGAGAGAGAGACAGAGAGACAGAGAGACAGAGAGAGAACATGCTCAGTGTATGATCTTGTCTTACTAGATAAGTTCTTCACCACTGAGCGACATCTCCAGCCTCATGTGACCCTCTTGTATACGTGACAGGCCATGGAGTTCTCATATACACACAGAAACACACACACACAGACATCGTGATGGCATCAGTTCTGAGCTCACCCTCTCTACCCATTTGAATACACCCATCTGTAAACACAAGGAAAGGCACAAACAAACAACAAAACACACAAGCCCAGAGACACAAACATATCCGGAGACACATAAACACAGTCCGGTTACCCAGACACACAGAGATAGCAGTGCACCCCCGCACCACCCGGTTTCCAAGGAAACGCACTCCCAAGAATGTCCGGACTGGGGCCAGGCAGGGCTGGGCTTGGTGCCTTGCTCCAGAGATGGGACAAGGAAACTCTCAGCTTCTGGAACCCAAGGGAAGGGGAGGGGGAGGGCTAGGAAGAACACCCATTCCTTTGTGCCTCCGCCTACCCTGCCAAGCTTCTGAAACAGGCGAGCCCGGACAAGAAGTCTGGGTGGGGGGTGGCAAAGGGAGTTTAGGGTCAGAAGAAACGTAGGAAGGTACATACTTGGCAAGATGAGCTTCTTGATCTGGAGAGGGGTCACTAGGGCCACAGGAAGTGTTTGAGTATTTGGCTGTGCCCTTGGACCCTCCCTCTTCTCAAGAGCTAAATGATGCCCTAGGAACACGCAACATGCTTTCACCCCGTTCACTATTCACAGAAGGCAAGAATGATTTTCCTCGGGCAGAATAATGGGATTAGGAGAATGAGGTGGAGACTGGGAGGTCTCTGAACTTGCTCAATCTCTGCCTTTGCTGCTCTGTGTCTCACTGAATCTCGGAGCAGATGCTCTCTCCTGACCCTGGACAGGTCTACCGGGGGACCAGACAAACATCACAGTCAAAGCCCCAGCTTGTGGGGACTCCTGTCATTCAAGCCAGAGACCCTGAACCCCAGGAGAAGTCAAGTCGGCCCTCAGCTGCAATAGGACCTACCTCCCCAGGACATGTTGCCTATGCTCTGCCACACCCCAAATGCAGAACGGAGGAGAGGGCCTGGTTGATTCCTATGCCAGAGGTGAAGGAAGTGGCACTTTTAGAGCCCCAAGGAGCTTGAGAGATGGTGGGGTGGGTGGGGTTTCCAGAAGCTTTCAGCTAATGGGCTTCTCATGAGAGACAGGCTCAGCTCGAAGCCTCCACCCTTATATGAAGGTGACTCACAGAGATGCACCTGCCTCTGCCTCTGCCTCTGGAATGCTGTGATTAAGAGTCTGTGCCATCACACCTAGCCAGATGTTCTTTCCTCAATCCCTTAACACAAAGACCCACAAATGAACTAATGATGCTTAGTGCCTGTTTCCAAGGTGACCACATCTGGCCTATTCAAAGTACCACCGAGCCAGCCCTTACCTGCCTGGTAACTATGATAATTAGGGGCCTTTACATACCAGGGCTTCCCTTAGCCAATAGAGCAGACTGGTGCCTTAGGAGACAGAGGGGTAGCCATATCCATGACCCTAAGAATGTTCTCAGATCCCGCCCTCATCCCATCCCCTCAGAGGATTTTGTCCTCTAAGGCAACTCAAAACAACTCCGTCCCGACATCATAAAAGTCCCTGACCCTTTCTCGGTGCTGTTCCACTTGCTCTCTCTCCACCACCACTAAAAGCCGTACTATAGCCAGGTCCCCCTGACAACAAGGACTAAAAGCTCTTCTCTCCATGCGGTGTGTGAAGAAAGAGTGAGGAGGGAAAAAGAGGTCTGGGAAAGTCTGGACAGTGGGGGGGGGGGAGGGGGAGGTGAGATTTTTTAAAGATATTCTGACATTGCCACTGAACTTGAGTATAGCCAGTCATGCACCTGACATGGGAAGCACCACAGCAAGTCCCCCACCCCCACCCGCACCCCGAACAATCTGTAAAACAGAGACCTCCCTCCCTCGTTGGTGTGGAGGTATCAAACCTTACCCTGAGTGAGCCGGGTCGGCTGCCGGACAGGGAGCCCGTCAATAGCGCAGGCATTGCCACAAGGGTACAGGGTGAGAGTGCCCCTCAGATTCTCGATGTAGCAGTGCTCTGGAGCCAGGCCTGGACCCTGGAGTGAGATGTCTCTGGCTGCAGAACCAATGACAGTCCTCCCTGGAGACAGGAGGTAAACTGAGTCAGAATGGTCAGCCAGGCTAAGAAGGCAAGGAGATGGCAAGGGGGCCCGCTTGCAGAAGCCCATGTCTATCTCCCACTTATGTTGATACTCTGCCAAGTTCTGGCTACCCATCGTGGGTCGAGCCAGTAAGTGCTAGAAACTCATTTTATTTTATTTATTTGTTTGTTTGTTTGGTTTTGGTTTTTTGAGACAGGGTTTCTCTGTGTAGCCCTGGCCATCTTGAACTCACTTTGTAGACCAGGCTGTTCTCGAACTCACAGAGATCTGCCTGCATCTGCTTCCCAAGTGCTGGGACTACAGGCGTGCGACGCTAGAAACTCATTTTAAGCAGCGAAAACTCTGTGTCTGGGTGGAATCCAGAGAGAGGCCAAATAACTACAACACCTTGGCAGCAGAGAGGGGGGCCTCCCTCTGTTCCCCTGCTGTCTTCTTGTATGTCTTCCTCTTTCTCCCTCCTTCCTAGTCCCCTATCTTCTTAGAAATGCCCCTTCTCTCTCTAGTCCTGTTACCAGCATCCCACCCCTCCCTTCCTCTCTCCTGTCCTTCCCGCCTCTCTCTCCAGTGCAGCCTCTCCCCTCCATCCTTCCCTGGTGGAGCCCCTGAGACTGGCATTTGGAGAATGTGGGGAATGCAATATCACCCAGGCAACAGGTGCAGCCAGGAAGGGAGAAGGGCAGGCAAAGCCATGCCAAGGCCTCCTGTTAGGATATATGCCCGTCTTTTTCATGTTCCACATAGTTCAGGCTCCCATGCCAGGCATCACCCTGGACCAAGGGTGGGGGTGGGGCTCACTCTGGATCCCACAGACTGCTAGGAGCACTGTGCTTTCTTCTTTCCCCCTCCACTCTTCCCTGATGCTAAACTAATCTTTAATCCCAGCCATGGAGCCAGTTTATCTGCCCGCAGAGTCAGGGGAGGCAGAGACAAGGCAGGCATTACTTGCACAAAGCGGGAGGAACCCCCCCCCCCCCATCCAGTCTCCAGGGCAGGAATGCATGCAGTGACAAAGAGGGCAGATGCCACATCCTGCCAGAACTTAGCTTACCTTCCTCCAGTGGCAGGAGGGTGATGGCTGTGCTGAGTCTCCCGCTGCCCAGGCTCACCAGATGAGGTTTGTCTGTCTGCACTTTCAGGCCTTTACCCGTCTCAATCAGATCCAAGGGACCTTTCTGCAGGTAATGTGGATGGGAGGTGAGACTTAAGAGACTCCAGGCCAGCACCCTACTCCCAGTCACACCAACACTCCCTGCAGCCCTTGGCTTTCTCTGAAAGACTCTGAGGTATCTGGAAGGCTTAGCACAAAACTCTTACACAGAGCATTACTGCAGTAAATTCTATTTACATCTGAATCCGGGCCTCTAGTTCGTCCCACTGGATTTATCTCAAGGCTAGGTTCTCTCTCCTTCTTGTTCCTGGTTCTTGTTAAAACAGAAAAACAAGGTGGGGTACAGAGTAGGAGGGGGCGCAGTAGAGGAGAGTCTACGCTCCTGGTAGGCTTGTCATGGCTACACACATGGCTGTGGCTTGCTCCTGCTAAAATGAACTGCATAGAAGGGTGGAGGCAGGACCCAGGAGAGCGATCCTGCCGGAGAGGAGCCGGAAAGCGATTTCAGACTTTCACAGAGTCGACTGGCTGAACCCATTAACCTGACTCAGATCAAGACTGAGCTGGTAATAGGCTTATGACTAGGGATGGGTAACAGGCAAAACAGTGGATACAAAAGCTGGGTACGTGAGCTGAACCCAAGGCTGGAGAAATGATTTAGTGATGTAAGGGAATGTTCTACTCCTGCGGAGGACCCACGACCAATTCCCAGCACCGACATCAGGAGGCTACAATTCCCTCTAATTCCAGCCCAGGGTTATCTGACTCCTCTGACCTCCTTGGGTACTTGCACTTTACACACACATCCCCACACACGTAAACATAACTTAAAATAGAACGTAAAGAAGAGCCTCTCTCCCTGTGGTTCTGGCCCCTCTCACCTGCACCACAGCCTGGGTCTTGCATCCTGGGCCTAGCTGGTTCCTACTGAGACTATCCATGGTTCTAGGATACCAGTGCTCCTGGAAACATAATAAAAAGCAGGTAAGTGGGAAGGCTGGGGATGAAGGAAGGAAGGAGGCCTTGTAGCAGGGTTCTGGGGCAAAAGCCAACACCAACCTGGAGGATCTCCAGTACGAGAATGAAGAAGGAAAGGTGGGAAAAAGTAAGGAGCTTGGGGGAGGGGGTAGCCGAGGTGCCTCCACTTAAGTTTCCAGCTACAGCGTGGATGCTACACCACGCCAGTCCTGACCTTTGCCACCACAAGCATAACCAGCCCTAAAGATCTAACCCATGTCCCTGCATTTTCTTACTCTATACTACCCAGGTCCCCAGACATAGCGGCAGAAAGTGTCTGCCCCAACCCCTACCTATCTGGAGCCTTAAACAGAGCAGGCAGAGCCTACCAAGAGAAGAATGAAGTCCAAGGAAAATCCTCTAAGGATGCCGACCAAGCCAGGTGGGTTCCCCCGGCTGACGCAACTGCCACCCCTCCCCCAACCTTTCCTTTTCCTCTTCTCCCTTTGTCTCCTTTCTCAAGGGTCTCAAGAGGATGTTTTCATAAAGGAGACAGAGAGGAGAAACTGTTCCATTCCTGTCACGTCTGTATGTCTCAGTGCCTGCACTTACTCTTTTCCTTGGAAACTATAAAATTCCAGTATAGCCTGGGCATGGTGGCGCACGCCTTTAATTCCAGCACTCGACAGGCAGAGAGGCTGGCGGATCGCTGTGAGTTCGAGGCCAGCCTGATCTACAAAGTGAGTCCAGGACAGCCAAGGCTACACAGAGAAAACAAAAAACAAAAAAATCAAAAAAACAAGCAAAAACAACAACAACAAAAACAACAACCAAAAAAAAAAAAAAAAAAACCAAAAAAACCAGTACGCACAGAGTACAGGACTCTGGGGCTCCTCACTGGCTTGGTGATGGAGTACCAGAACCCAAACTTGAATCTCTTGCCTATCTATCTCAGGAAATCTGGTAGCTGCATTTTTTTTAAAAAAGTGTTTTAAAGACTAAGCAGTATCCTAGGCCACACCCCATGAGGTGCAGTGTGCTCTGGGAATGGCAGCTATTACAAACTGTGTAACCTTGAAGTCTAAACCACTGACCACCACACCACTACTCCCCCACCTCTGTTCCCAGGCTTATGTTTTGGTGTCTGACCTTTGTGTGTGAACACACTGCCAACTCATCAGGGTTTCTTCCCACTTTCTCTCCCAGCTGTCAGGTGACTTTCAAAAGAAGTAGAGATGGGAGTACTCCTTCCAAGGAATGTCCCCTCCCGGATCTCCAAGGCCCTCAGCCGTGGAGTTACTAAGTGTACTCTTCCCCACTTCCACCCTTCTTTTTGGCCTGGTCTTCATCATCTGTCACCATTTCCACCCAGGTTGGCAGAAAAGAGGCAGGAACTGTGCCTGGGACCCACCCCAGGATCACCTGGGAAGAGGGAAGACAAGCCACTGGCTCACACCAGACCCCACACTGGCCCCTCCCCAGACAGGGGACAGGGACAGAGCTGTACGTCTTTCTTTTTTAAGATTTATTCATTTATGTGCATTAGTGTTTTGCTTGCATGGTCTGTGAGGATACCAGATCCCCTGGGACTGGAACTGGACTCACTCACAGTTGTGAGCCATCTCTCCAGCACCAAGGTCTTCCTTACACACAGGGAAATTTCTCCCTGTGTTTTTAAGGGAGGGGAGGCAAGGGAGTGGGTTGAAATTGTAGAATTATATAAAAAGAGTGGGAAAGGAAAAAACAAAACGACAAAGGAAAGTACTGTCCTTTAGGCGGAAGACTTTCAGACTGGGATGCAAGACCCCTAAATTTATCCTGGCTGGTTATAAAGTGGAAAGTGAAGGTTGGTCGGTATGGTGTTTGCTTTTAATCCCAGCACGCAGGAGACAGAGGCAAATGGATCTCTATGAGTTCAAGACCAGTTTGGTCCACACAGCAAATTCCAGGCCAGCTAAAGCTTCATCCCAGGGAGATCTTGTCAGACACACCACAACACACACACACACACACACACACAGACAGAGAGAAAAAGAGAGACAGAGACATAGAAAGAGCGAGCTTGAAATTATTTCTAATCCTTCTGATACACCTCAGCTGTTATGACATCATGCCCTCTTTTATGTGGTGCTAGGGATGGATCCAGGGTTTTTGTTTGTGTTTGGTTTTAGTTTTTCTTTTCTTTTCTTTTTTTTTTTTTTTAGTTTTTCGAGATAGGGTTTCTCTGTGTAGCCGTGGCTGTCCCAGACTCACTTTGTAGACCAGGCTGGCCTCAAACTCACAGAGATCCGCCTCCCTCTGCATCCCGAGTGTTGGGATTAAAGGCAAGTGCGACACCACTTGGCAAACATTCTACCAAATGAGCTATAACCCCAGGACCCTGGAGCGGTGTTTTGTTGTTGTTATTTGTTTGTTTGTTGAGACTGCTGGCCTAGAACTTATTATGCAGCCCAGGCTGGTCTAGAAGTTCTGTTTTCCCCCTCCCAATTGCTGGGTTTAGACCAGTCAGGTAAGCCACCATGCTTGGATGGAACAAGCCACTAAACTCTCATTGTCAAATCAATCTTCTATAAAAACCAGAATGATAATAATTAAAGGAAAGGAAACTTAGCTGGAAAAGGGCTTGTTTGGGACTCGGAGAAGAACAGAGATAGGCTGTGAATGGGCATAAGATTTTTGAGGAGCTGTGTGCAACAGAGATGTTCTTTTGTTGGGCGGTGTCATGTGTGCACATGTGTGTTTGGACACATGTACAGAGGCCAGAGGCAGGTGTCAGGTGTCTCCCCCTGCCTTGTCCCCCCCACTCCCTGGAGTTATTCCCTTGAGTCAGGATATCCCATCAAATCTGAACTAGGCTGGTGCCATCTAACCCCAGCAATCCTCCTGCTTCTGTCCCACCCCTGGAGTTAGACACAGGCACTGGGGATTTGAACTCAGGTCCTCAGGCTTGAGCAGCAAGCGTTTTTACTGGCTAAGCCATCTTCGCAGCCTGCAACAGGAATGTTCTAAAATTAAGTTTCAATGATGGTTGCATAGCTCTGCAAACATACTAAAGATAATTGCATACTTAATTTGGGCTGGTTTTATGCTATGTAGACTAACCTTCAAGAAAGCTGTGAAGAGAGAGAAAGATCGGGAGCTGGAGAAATCGCTCTTTGGTTAAGAGCACTTGTTGCTCTTCCTAAAGACTGGAATTCTGTTCCCAGCATCCACATGGTGGCTCACAATAATTTGTTAACTCCAGCTCTAGGGATCTCTCACCCTCTTCTGGCCTCCCTGGGCTCCACACATACACACATGATGCACAGACATACATGGAAGCAAAACACTAAACACATAAAATGCAAACTTAGTTTTTAAAATGAAAGGTTATCTGAAGACCCAGGCAGTAAACTAAATCACAATCTATGAACTACAAAGCAATCTAAAAAACGGCAGCTATGATTAGCTGTGGAAGGCATTTAGGTCTGGGCCTCAGTTTCCCCATCTACCTCGATGGAACATTTGTCACTGTCACCTGTGAAGCGCTTGCTTATTTACACTAAATACATTCAAATGGAGATAAAGATTGTAAAGGAATTAGGTTAGTGAGGAAATAAGAGTGACTCCAGGAGAGACGAGAAGGGACTAAGGAGGTGAAATGAGAGGAAGCGATAAGGAGAGAGGTGTAGAGAGAAGATAAGAAACCGCACAGCAATTGGAAGGCGCGAGGCTATGGCCTCAGCTCAGAAACCTAAGCCCCGGCAGAGGAAAAAGACACCAGACCAACATGACCTGGGCTCAGGCGGTGTTTTGATAGAGGGATCTCACCATGGCCTAGGTGCCCTCTTCTCTGACCCCAATCCCATGTCCCTTGGAGAAGCAGTGTTGTCCCCTGCCGCCCTTCACGGGCTGGCTGGGGCTGCTATCTGTATCTAGGGCTGTAATTACCCACTCTGTGTGGCACTTCTGGGGAACTCAGCTGTACCTAGATGCCCCCCTGCCAAAGGCCCTTGTGGTGTGCCTCCCGCTGCTGAGGAGTCGGCCTGGCTCTCTGCAATCATTCTCAGTCTCCTAGCCAGACTAGGCGGTGGGGGGTGGGGGGTGGGCCAGGCTGTGCGATTATTATGAACTGAGGGAAAGAAGCCCTACAGTACAAGGACTGGGAAACCCACAGGTAACCCTAGCCCCAACCCCAATGCGCCAACACCCGACACCTATCCCCAAGTCTTAGCACCCAAATAAAGGTGAAGAGAGGCCTGGTGTAAGCCAACAGCTCCATCACCAGCAAGCACTAAAGGAAATCCCTGAGCTCCCAAAGGGCCCAAAAAGAAAGGTCCAAAGCTAGCCTCGGAGCGAAAAGCCAGGTTCCCCTCCCTCACCTGGGTCCCGCGGGGCCAGCCGGCAGATCGCGAGGGGCAATGCATAGCTGCAGGTTCAGGCCTTTCGGGTCACAGTGACTTTTGTCTTCCCTACTTACATCCGCCTTCGAAGAAGGGCCACCAGTAGAGGAAGGAGTCAGGACGGGAAGGAAACTGAGGCTGAGGCGGGGCGCGCGGGGGTGGGGAGTAGGGGGCAGGT
Source organism: Acomys percivali (assembly GCA_907169655.1). Taxonomy (NCBI): domain Eukaryota; kingdom Metazoa; phylum Chordata; class Mammalia; order Rodentia; family Muridae; genus Acomys; species Acomys percivali. Next base: position 100,308,747 of record OU015749.1, read on the forward strand.
TATCCAGGAGAAGCAGCGCAAGTGTCCAAGGGCCAGGAGTGTTGAGAAAAAATGAGAAATTAAAAAAAAAAAATTTTTTTTTTAAGGCAAAGAGAAAAGAGGGTTTGTGGACGGGCAAGGGGTGCAGGGATATGGAGTGTGAAATCGCGATAGCCTAGAGAGGAGGGAAAACTGAAAGCTGGCGAGGAGACCCGGGTGTGGTGGTGCACGCCTGTAAACCCAATTCCCAAGTACTCCGGATGTGGCGACCGGAATATCATCCACTCAAGGCCAGCCTCGGCCTGGGCTACATGAGACCTTGTCTCAAAAAATAAAAAATAAAAAATAAAAAAAATAACAGCAACGCTGGGGATGAGACAGGGACCTCAGAGACTACTTGTGGGGAGGCAAGAGGTCCACCCCCCCCCCCGAGAAGCGCAGCATCGTGTATGCTGGAGAACTTTGAATACAGTCCCCCCAAGTAGGAGAGGTGGCAAAGGAAGAGCTAGGCGCTTCAGAACCTCGGAGGGGGAAATCGTGGGGCAGGTGGGAAAAGAGGGAACCCCAGAAACGGGAGAAGAGAGACGTGGACAGTCGGGGACAGAGAAGACAGAGTTAGGACAAGTCATTGGCGGGGAGACGTAATTGGGGAGCGATGCTAGAAAGGTGCACTTCTGAAAGCCGCAGGCTTCGTGGATCCCCGCACACGAAAGGGCTGCCCTTCCCCGGGCCACCGGGTGGGACAAGGCTTCAGTGTTGGGCAGCCTGCTGCGACTGCCCCGCCCGCCAGGCCCTGGGACAAGCGGCCTTTCTTCAGCAGGGCCGGGAGAAGAAGTCGCTTGTTTGCACGGCAGGGAAAGGGGGCGACATGGCAGCTGCAGGAAGGGGGCTGGCGTGTGCAGGGGGGTGCGTGTGTGCGAGAGGTTGCGTGTGAGTGAAGCCGCCACCTCTCCTGGCAACGCTTTCCCGCGCGTGGAGTGCGTGGTGTGAAGTGTACCAAGTGTGTGATGAAGTCGAGGCGCATGTGAAGGATTCTTGTGTGCACCAGTGGTGTGACACAGGGCTGTCGGTGTGACGTGTCTTGAGGGCGCGTGGAGGTGAGGTGTGGGATGCTATGCGTGGGAGCTGTGCGGATGCTCGTGTTAGTGGTCTGTCTTGTTTGTGTGACCGCTGTAGGGTGAGTCCGAAGTGCGATGAGTCAGTCACCGGGAGCCTCCGGGACCGCTGAGCTAACGGGCCCAGAATGCAGCCCCACCCGGGTTGACTGAGTCCCCCGCTGGGCTGTGCGGTCGCGAGCCAAGTCCCCACTGCGCTGGCCTGGGCGGAAGCGTTCGCGGCGCCTGGGCAACCCCTCGCCCCGCGGCCCCACCCAGCCGGCGGCCCGCGCTTCCCCATCCCGGGGGAGCCGGATGACGGGGCTCGGCCTCTGTGGGGGAACTCCGCGCTGTATTTGGATCCAGACCGCGGAGGCGGAGCGACAGCCTGCGGCTCAGTCATCCCAGGTCTCCCTTGGAGGCTTCTGGGACCCTTGAAGACACCGGAGTCCTGGAGAAGTGCCCAGGAGACCTAGATGTGGAAACCCCAGGATCCCTCCCTGACTCCCACGCCTCATAGCAGGACTCCACATCGTCGAGTCTATCCAGGCAGCTGGATCTGGGACAAGAGCAGAGACTCCTCGGGGATACCCTTTCCTACTGTAGTAGAGAGGAACCATATGGGGTGCTGTAGACAAGGGCACGAGACTGCAAGTGTGGGATACTGGCCGTCGAGGTACCCACAGGAGAATCGAGGTCCCTTAAGGCTCGGGGGTGGGGTAGGGGTGGGTCCCTCCTCAGGGTACCAGCGCCCCCTCTGGCGGTGGCGCTGGCAACGACTCCGGAGGGCAAAAGCAAGTAGTTCGTGGAGGGCGGCCCACAAAGCCCCTTCCGCCAACGCACTCACCTGGCATAGCACCTTTCTACCAAGCTCTCTGGGCTAGACTGACCTCGTCTGGTCCCAAGGACTTTCCCTTTTGCAGACCCAGCCATACGGCGAGTGGAACCCCAAGGCATAGTGGGAGGGGCATGCTTACCTTGTAGGGAGTTGGGGGACACCAGTCCCTTTGCCCAGCTGGGCCCCAGCGGCCTCAGGCAAGCGAGGACACTGTTGCTTTTCCACCGAAGCCAGCTGAGTAGGAGGAGAGGGAGCCTGCCCCGCCCCCCGCCCCGGAGTCCCCGCCCTCATCCCGTCCGGTCCGCCTGGCCAGCCAGAGAAGACGCCCTTGTGGTGCTGGAGCCCAAGGCCCCCACCCAGCCTTTCCCATAGCAGCACCTCCCCCGCCTGCACAGCGCCCGCTTTGTTCATCTGTACAGCTGGGCTTTCCACCACCACCACAGCCACCACCGCCGTACGTCTCCTCGTCTCCTCCGCTCTCCCCTTCCGACCTTCCTAGACCACCCTCCACTCTGAGCCTTCAAGCTCTTCTTTATTTATCCCCTACCCAAGATGCTAGAATCTTCCACTGACTCCCAATGAGCCCTACCACAATCCTACCACAGAGTCTCAACTATTCTTTCAGAACATCTACTGAGGTCACACAGGTCTTCCCGTCAGCCCCTCCCCTTCCCTATTCCAAGCCCTAGAGAGCTGTAGATAGAATTAATAATTGCACACCAGGCTTCAGAAATTAACAGGAAGGACTGTTAATAGTATGGTGCAAGCCAGGCATGGTGGCACACGCCTGTAATCCCAGCACTCAGGAGGCAGAGGCAGGCAGATCTACAAAGTGAGTCCAGGACAACCAAGGCTACACAGAGAAACCCTGTCTCAAAAATTCACCCCCCCACACAAAAAAAAGAAAGAAAGTATGGTGCAAGCCAGACGCTGGTGGTGGTGGTGCACGCCTTTAATCCTAGCACTTGGGAGGCAGAGGCAGGTGGATCGATGTGAGTTCAAGGCTAGCTGGGTCTACAAAGTGAGTCCAGGACAGCCAAGGCAACACAGAGAAACCCTGTCTCAAAAAAAAAAAAAAAAACCAATAAATAAATAAATAAATAAATAAATCTCAGCACTCAGGAGACAGAGGAAGGCAGAATTCTGTGAGTTTGAGGCCAGCCTGGGTTCCAGGACATACAGGACTACACAGAGAGACCCTGTCTCAATAAATAAATAAATAAATAAATAAATAAGAGAGAGAGAGAAAAGAAAAACAAAAAGTATGGTGCAAACTACAGGACCCAGGAAAGCTGGATGGAATCGTCTTCTTGCCTCTGTAGATTCACCTCCATCACAAATTTGTTGGGTGACAGACAGAGCTGGAGGCAGGGTAGAAAGACACCAGGTTGGCTGAGAAGTGAAAGTGTGGAAGAAAAGAGGGGAGCAGTCTACGATCCCAGCCTGGTGAAGTCCTTTGCCAATTCAACCCCCACCCCGAAATCCAAGCTGCCAGTGGAACCGTACCTTGCAAAGCCTGCTCTTGCCCCAGGAGACCGCTGGGAGGCCCCCAGGGAGCTGATCTCAAAGAGATCCTGCCCTAGAGGACCGGCAGACACTTCCTCAGTGAAGGAAGGAGCAGGAAGCCCCCAAGTCTGGCCTAAATTCCAGAGGGGATGGGTTGGCCAAAAAAAATGTAAAACGAAAAGCCCTCTCTGGAATGCGCAACCCCTGTTCTGATCCAGTGGCTTTTGTTTTGCGCCCTCTCTCACTTACCCACGAGTGGCAGGAGACTTCAGTGAACTGCAGGAATTTGGTCACTCATTGACAGGGCCAGAATTAGTAGGGGGCACCCCGCAGCTGGCAGTTAAACTAGAGGCAGCCAAGCACTGACCAAGAGGGAGGGGGAGAATGGGTCCCACTTGCCACCCGCTCCAGCCAATAGCGGTAAGACAGACTGTGGACACCAAGAAACCCCAAGATGTATGCAGTAAGTCTCTTTCTACCTCTCTTCATATTATGTGAGGCTCACGGAAAGATTTCAGCTCTGGCCAACGTTCCTGAGGCACATATCACAACAGTGACTTTCAGCCTGTTCTAGTGTCTTTTTGAGCAAAGAGAAAAACAGAACAAAATTATCTTGTTCCATATGTGAAGACCTAGCGTTTGGAGAGGGGGCTCAGATAGTGGGTGTCTTGAACTCTTCAGTCTTTTTCTTAACCTCCAGCTGCTGTTTACTGAGTTGGCCAAGAGGACTGTGAAGTAGTAATTAAACCTGCCAGAGGCCAATGATGCTGAGGCAGGGGGTTTAAAAAGCACCTAATGTTTCTCAGTGTCCTGCCAATGCAGGGACCAGCTGACCTTATGACCAAGGAGCGGTGAAATTGGTCCCGTCTCCTGCTGTGTCTGGCCTCTCCGTTCCCACAGTTGGAGCACACAGGGGACTAAAGACCTTCCGCCCCTACCCCTCCACCCTCATCCCATTCCACATCTGGGGCCCATCAAAAAGCTCAGCGCTCTCTCACAGTTATGCAAGAGGTCGAGCAGCTGGCTGGGAGCTCAGAAAAGGGGGAGGAAGCGAAGAAAGTAGAAAACAGCTTTCCAAGCATGCTTCAGACTTTCCGAAATGGAAGCAGGGGAAGAGGGCAAAGGCTGGATGTGGAAGGAAGGAAGGGTGAGTTCTTCAAAGCTTTCCGCACTTGGCTGTAGCTGGCAAGAGTTGGTTTCCACACTCCTCCTGTCTTTGCCCTTGGCACGTTTCTTACTCTGTCCCTCTTCTCAAATTGTGCTGCTCCCTCTGGCTCCAGAAGAGGGTGAATGTTACTGATTTGGCCAGCAGCCTCTGTGGGCGGCCTACTCCCTCTCCCAGAAAGCTATCCCTCTTGTTGCCTAATAGTTTCCTCAAGATTGAAATTCTTTCCTGTAGGGAGGCTCCTTAAGAAAGAAGGTAAACAACTCAAAAAATAGCTTCAGGAAGTCCCTGAAACTGACCAGGTTCTCTAGGCTCCTCCCTGCTGGAGTAAGCAATGAAAGCTGACTGTCCTTCTTAGACAAGCTGCCTGGAAGAGGTTTAAAGCAACCAATCTCTTGGAAAGGCCGCTCTCCTGGCACACCCTACAGGGTGTGCAGTGTGCTCAAGGTTGCCAGCTCTTGTGAGCAGTTACTCGTGCTGGGGTGGGCTTGTGCTACAGCTGTTTTTGAGTCATTTCTGCTCCTATAAAGAAACTCATCACCAATACTCCTGTAAGTAACCCCAATAAAACTCATTGGTTCACCAAGTTGGACTTTGGTGGATCTGTCCTTTGGTCTGTCATGCGGTCCCTTTCTGGGGGAGGGGGGGTGAGTGGAGCTGTGTGTTGTGTCTCCCTAGGAAAAGTTTTGTCATGTAACACCTCTGTGACCCCTTTGGGTCCTAAACGGCATTATTGGTGTAGGTGCAGTGGCATCAGTGATGCCGGGTACCTCTTCACTGCATCCGATTTGGTGAAAAGCTTGCTCATCCCTTCACAGGGGTGAAGCTGCTCCTTTATCAGTTGGTCTTAGATAATTTGCACAATCTACATTTGTATGCAAAACTAATCCAATCAAGCTATGTGGGGACTTTGGCCAGCAGTGGTCTTGTCCGCCTCTGACTCAGGACCTGCCTATGAGCAGACAAGAACAAGCACTCAGGATGAGTGTAGCCCAAATGTAGAGTGCATGTTGTTTGGTAGGTAAGGCCTTTTTAAAAATATATATATTAAGATAGATTTATTTATTTATACAGCGTTCTACTTGCATGTACGCGTGCACACCAGAAGAGGGCATCAGATCTCATTACAGATGGTTGTGAGCTACCATGTGGTTGCTGGGAATTGAACTGAGGACTTCTGGAAGAGCAGTCAGTGCTCTCAACCTCTGAGCCATCTCTCCAGCCCCCGGTATATGAGGTCTTGAATTCAGTCCCTAGATTGCATACACATTTATTTGAGAAGTAAGATCAGTTCTGTTTTTTCTCATTGCCTTGGATTTGCAGGACCACTTTTTAAGGCAGTTCCTGTTCCTGTTTGTTAATCAGCTTGATCAAATAGGGAGCACCCAGGTGTTTCCTAGAATTGGATTGGAACGTTTAAGGGCTTTGAGTTGTTTTCAACTATTTGACATCGGAACACAACTTGTCATCTATAAAAAATCAAACCCAAGAACCATGGCATTGAGTTAAAGGGTGTATGTGGGAGCACTGCAGAGTTGACCTAGTTGTTAAGGTGCTGGCTGCTCCTCTAGAGGACCTGGATTTGATCCCCAGCACCACATGGGGTTCACCCCCAAGGTGGTTCCTTGAGACTCAAGTCTCAGGGAAACAATGCCCTCTTCTGGCCTCTCTGGTGTACATACATCCACATAAGCAAGACTCATACACATAAAATAATTTTTAAAATCAAAGCAGTATGAGAGTAAAAATTATTTTAAAAACAAAAACCAAATGGGGCTGGAGAGATGAGTCAATAAACTGCTCGAGAGGATCTGAGCAGTTCCCAGCATCCATAGTGACTTACCACCCTTGTGACCCCCAATTCCAGAGAATCTGATGCCTCTGGCCTCTGCCAGTACCTGCATTCATGTGCACCTACCACACTCAGGCAATCACACACATACACAGTATTAGAAATACTAAAATAAATAAATAAATAAAACCCAACAAGACAGAAAAATAGTCTTACTTTGAGTGAGTTTATGGTTTTGTTGGGTCACACTGCTATCGTCAGCCATATAATCATTTAGCCCGCGCTCAGTGAGAAGCAAGGTAAAAGACCTTTCCTTTTTGGCAGAGGACGGGATGAGAAGAAGCACATGCTTCCAAAACTGGAGGTAGCTTGACTTGTGTTTATGAGCAGGAAAAGCCTAGTTGGGCAAGGTGGTCTCACTTCTGTAAAGGCCTACTTTGTGTCAGTAGAGTTGCAAACCCTCCCGGACAAAATGAGGCATGTTGTTTGGGATTCGCTCCACCCTTGGACAACAGCAACGCACCGCCAACAATTCATGGATTCTCTACCCATCATCTTGGAAAAGCGCACTAGAACTGCAAGTATGTCTACAAAAAAGTACAAGGAAAGGAATGGAGGGGCATGGTTGTGAGAAGTGTCCCTGTGTAATAAGGGGTCACCCATAAGGCTTTGCTTCTAAGCCTACAAGGCAATCTTTCTCCACCCCCCCTCCCCCGCCTACCCCCAGGGCCTTGGCTTTGTAGACCAGGCTGGCCTCAAATTCAGAGATCCTTCTGTTTCTGCCTCCCCTAGGCCTGGGATTACAGGTATGCGCCACTATGCCCAGCTACTTAAGTTTTTGTTTTTCAAGACAAGGTTTCTCTGTACCACCCTGCCCCAATCTTTCTTTTCTTTTTAAAAGACTTATTTATTTATTTATTATACAGTGTTCTGCCTGCTTGTGTGCCTGCAGGCCAGAAGAGAGCACCAGATCTCATTATATATAGATGGTCGTGAGCCACCATGTGGTTTCTGGGATTTGAACTCAGGACCCTTGGAAGAAGAGCCGGTACTCTTAACCTCTGAGCCATCTCTCCAGCCCCCTCCCCTTTTTTTAAAGATTTATTTTATGTATGTGAGTACTTTATCCGCATGTATACCTGCATGGCAGAGGAGGGCATCAGATCACGTTATAGATGGTTGTGAGTCCAGGACAGCCAAGACTATGCAGAGAAACCCTGTCTCGAAAAACCAAAAAACAAATAGGTAAAATAAAAAAAGACAAAAATCTTAGCCTCCATCACAAAAATTTTATCATCCCTGACACAACTATTTATTAGGGAGAAGAATCTGCCTTCCAAACAATTTGTTGGTTGTTAATGTGTTTTTCCAAATAAAAGGTAGTAAAGAAGCCTGATTTGAGACAAGGTCTAAGTAGACCAGGCTGGCCTCAAACTCACAGAGATCCACCTGCCTCTACCCTCTGAGTGTTGAGATTAAAGGTGTGCCACCACACCTGGCAAGAAGCCTTTTAAGGGAATACGTTTTGTTGTGTTTTTTAAAAAAAGATTTATTATGTTTATTATGTATACAGTGCTCTGCCTGCATGTACACCTGCAGGCCAGAAGAGGGCATAAGATCACATGGTTGTGATGCACCAATTAGTTGCTGGGAATTGAATTCAGGGCCTTTTGGAAGATCAGCCAGTGCTCTTAACCACTGAACCATCTCTCCAGGCCTGGAAATAAGTTTCTAAAGCACCTCCATACCTTCCTGGCTCACTTACTCCTCACTGTTTGATAAAGGGAAGGCTCCTGGGTACTGCAAGAATGCTTCATTTGGGGCTGGAGAGATGGCTCAGAGGTTAAGAGCACCATCTGCTCTTCCAGAGGTCCTGAGTTCAATTCCCAGCAACCATATGGTGGCTCACAACCATCTATATATACCTCTAATGCCCTTTTCTGAGATGCAGGTGTACATGCAGATAGAACACTCATATACATTAAAAAAAAAAAAAGAACGCTTCATTTGACTCTGAACGGCAGAAGCTCTAAGCAGCTTTAATCCTACACAAAAACTACACTGTCAGGAGTGTGTGTGTGTGTGTGACTTGAATACACACAACAGAAAGGTACAATACCTGGAAAATGGAGACAAGGCAATGAATACACTTGGATAATTTTCTTTAAAAAAATCATTAATCTTTAATTTTAGATCCTATTACAGTACCATGAATCAGTGAGCAGACATCAAAGAGTCCAGTAAACATTTCATTTTATAATACTCTTTTATTTGATTAAAGAATTTGCTTTCGTTGTGTACATTGGAATGTTATATTCCCTATGTATTTTGCAGGGTTACAAAATGTCTCTCATTTTAAATATTACCCCAAAAGTAACTTCAGAAAAAAAGTCTTTGTGAAATTAAACTTGACTTTAAAAATCATAGGGCAACAACTCTGAAATACAACTGGATTAATAAGATTTCTTGTCTACTTATTAACTACATGACAGACTTCTTATCCCAGTCCCTTCCTCAGAAAACCTTACATGAAAACCAAGCTAGAGATAAGGATTCTTCCCTGATGCAGTTTGGGGGAAAGGGAAAGGCTAGAGATCCCTTTGGCAAGCCATCCCAGCCAGGGTTTTTTGTATCTGCTCTGCTCTCCAGCCACCTCAGAGTGTGGATATCATCTACTGTCACATACTGCTTCCCACTGCTAGTGCCTGCAGCCTTGCAGCAAACTATCATGCACCCTGCCCAGTGCAGTGCTTGATGGGACCGGCTGATTCAGCCTCCACTGAAAAGGTAATGGGTCAAATGGAACTGAAAACAATGACTACATGATGACACCAAAAAGGCTGAGGAGAAAAGGTTTTCAGAAACAGGGCTAGGCAGTGGTAAATGTCAGGTTAGATGGAGTGTATTTGAGTAACCCCTCTCACACACCAACATAATCACCTGCCTCTCAAATTGCTACCACTCAAATGGTGAAGATGGGGGTCTCTTCAATGGTTTAGGGCTGACGGGGAAATGGCAGCCTCTAGCCTCATTTCTGCTGGAAAAAGATGAGGGGAAGCACATCTGGGAAGGGGCAGGGGGAGGACATGAGGAATCTAAGTGGACTATGACACCTTGACACTATGACACTATGCTTTAACTCAACTGTCCCACATGAGAACTACAAGTTTGGGCAGCACTAGCAGCAGACATGATTGTATGTGGAAATGGATGTAACCATCTTATCAGGCATCTAGAAAAGGTACGTACACCTGAAAGCTGCTTCTCAGCTACCGTTAATATTGACACGAGTGGGATTCACAGTACTGCCTGCAACTGGAAAGGCATGGCTTACAAGGGAACAACTTAGTAAAGAGATGGAGCATTGGATGGAGACAGGAGAGGACATAAGACAATTTTGTATTTCAACTTCTAGACTCCACATCCCTTAAGCAGCTCTCTGGTACTGTCTAAAGTCAAGAATGGCTTAGAAAACCTTGTTCTAGGAGTGCTGAACACAATACCTACAAACAAATGATCCCAGTATTGATTGAGTGTACTGAAAGAAAACTCAAAGTAAAGGGGTGTGAAAGACTCAAATCTATAGAGAAAACTTTTTAAAACAAAGTATGAAATATAACTTTATGTAGGGCTTAAAAATAAAGGGGAGACTTAGGTGGAGGCAGAAGAGCTGGTTACTGGGGCATTCCCTGGACAGCTCTCTTCCTGTTGGCCAGTAAAACCTGCCAAAGAAATCAGCAGCCTTTCCCTTTATGTCAGTGTCATTTCTTTGTCAAAGAATGTCTCTGTGACACCGCAACGCTGGGGGTAAGTTGAGGGTCCTTGAGCGCAGAGAACGTGCACTGTATCAGAAAAAAAAGAGGGGGCTCCAATGGCTTGTAAATTTGGAAAAACTCTCCAGCCACTTTTGGCTTCTTCTTTATTAATCTGAAATCCTTCTTTTTCGGCTTTTCCTTCTTGGTATTACAGAATTTCATATTTGTCCACTAAGAAAGTGGTCTCTGTAGAAAACCTGACAGGGCTGTTTCCATCTACCTGGGTCACTTTGGTAACCTAGGAAAACAGAGGGGGGGGGAGAGGGAGGGAGGGAGGGAGAGAGAGAGAAGAAAAAAGGACGGTGAGTCTTTTTCATTACAGATTACAGCAAATTCTCTAAAAGCAGCTTAGAAATACTAAAGAGCACTCAGCTCACACTTGCAGCTCATAGCATCATCAAATCTGCTCTGTAGAAAAAAACAACTGCTACAATAAAACAGTAGCTGCCACATGTAAAAGCCAGGAAAGTCAGACATTCTAGAAAGACGATTACCTAACATTCTGATTCTAAATGCAGTATGCGAACTCTCCTGTGTTACTTATTAAATCCATCTCAGTCTCTTGTGTTCAAAGCCCCATTACACTGTGATTTTTCTTTTTTAAATTTTACTTTATGTTTTTGGGTGTTTTGAGTGCATGTCTGTGTACCGCTTGTGTGTCTGGTGGCAGCAGAAGCCAAAAGTAGGCATGGGATCAGCTGGGACTGGAGTCACAGACAGTTGTGAGCAGCCATGTAGACTTGGAAGGCAGAGGCAGGCAAATCTGTGAATTTGAGCACAGCCTGTCCTATACAGTTCCAAAGCATCCAAAGCTATACCTAAGGATCCTGTCTCAAAAAACAAACAAACAAACCAGTTACAGGAGAGTAGTGACAAAATGGCTAAGTACTGGGACTCAAACTTGGGTCCTCTGGAAGAGAGCAGCCAGTGCTCTTAAGCACTGAACCATCTCTCTAGTCTCAGGGCTAGTGTTTTCTTCTTCTGATACACACAAACACACACACACACACACACACTTTAAAGATTTATTTATTATGTATTGTGTTCTGCCTGCATGTACACCTGCACACCAGAAGAGGGCACCAGTTCTCATCATAGATGGTTGTGAGCCATCATGTGGTTACTGGGAATCAAACTCAGGACCTTTGGAGGAACAGACAGTGCTCTTAACCTCTGAGTCATCTCTCCAGGCCTTCTTCTGATTTTTAAAATAAGGTTTCTCTGTGAAGCCCTGGCTGTCCTTAAACTCACTCTATAGACTAGGCTGGGCTCAAACTCGGAACTCAAGAGATCTGCCTGCCTAAAGGCATGTGCCACCACTGCCTGGTTTAAGATTAGTCTTATTTTGTTGTTGTGTTTTTATGCTTGTTTGTTTTCAGTCCAGAATTTCTCTTTGTAACTCTTGCTGTTCTGGAACTCCCTCTATAGATCAGGCTGGCCTCAAACTCAGAGATAGAGATCCACCTGCCTTTTGCCTCCCAAGTGCTGGGATTAAAGGGATGAGCCACTATGCCCAGCTCAGAATCACATTTTAAAAAAGATTTATTTATTATTTATACAGTACTCTGCCCACATGTGAGCTAGCAGGCCAGAAGAAGGCACTAGATATCATTATAGATGGTTGCGAGCTTCCATGTGGTTGCTGGGAATTGAACTCAGGACCTTTAGAAGAACAGCCAGTGCTCTTAACCTCTGAGCCATCTCTCTTCTGAATCACCTTTTTTTACAACCCAGGGCTTCTGGTATGCTAGCCAAGCATTCTCCACTGAGTCATATTCCTAGTCCTATGCACTAATTTTGCTTCTAAATAAAAACATTTGGGACTAAAAGTAGAGCCCAGTGGTAAAGCATTTGCCTAGCATGATCAGGTGCTGGGTTCAATTCTTGGCACTACTAAAAATATAAACTAATGTATTTTCATTTCCTGGGTAAAAGGTAAAGCAACAACAAGGCACTGGAAAGCCATACGAAAATGGATTTTAAGATACATGAGGTCAGAATAAATTTAATGTATATGAATCATATATAATCAGTAAATAATTCTATAAGAAACATTTTATTTATTTTAAAACTTTATCTAGAGAAGAAATCTGAGGCCAGAAGGATGGCTCAGTAGGTACAAGTGTTTGCCTTGCTGCCAAGAAGGAAAGAACTGACTCCATTAAGCTGGCATACACATGGTCCTACATATACAGACCAAGTGATCTTTCTTTTTAGATTTTATTTTATGTACATGTATTTATGTGCCTGGTGCCTACAGAGGGCAGAAGAGACTTTGGATCCGCTAGAACTGGAGCTTTGAATTGTTGTAAACAACTGTGTAAGTGCTGGGAAGCAAACCCAGGTTCTCTCCAAGAGCAGTAAGTACCCTCTCAGTCCTGAGCTATCTTTCTAGCCCCTGCAAACCAGGGAGGGGTAGAGGGTGGGTGGAAGGTACGACCCTCTAGGAGCTGGAGAGACACCTGGTCTACACGGCAAGTTCTAGGGGGGGAAAGATAAGAAATGAGTCGAAACTAGAATCTGCAAAAGACATCAGCTTTGATGTGTGTGTATGTGTGTGTGTGTGTGTGTGTGTGTTGAGACAGACTTTCTTTGTGTAGCCTTGGCTGTCCTGGACTCACTTTGTAGACCAGGCTGGCCTCAAATTCACAGCAATCCGCCTGCCTCTGCCTCCCGAGTGCTGGGATTAAAGGCATACGCTACCACCGCCTGGCTTTCAGCTTTGATTTTTGCCTGGACATGAAACCATGCTACCTATCAAGACAATTGTCCTGCCTTTCCCATATCTGTCTTCTGTAACAATATAGTACCTGTATGTTGCAGTAATTTTTTTTGGAGATGAAGGAAACTTGAACAGGGAAGAAGTCATTGGGCTGCCCAGGAATGCTGAACTCCAGGCTGCCACTCTTATTTTTGGCATCGATCACTGGCAGGCACCACTCTAAGGTATTTCGCCGACTGTCATGCCGATATTCCCCATCGATTTCACCAATCACAGGTGCACCAACACCCGATCTAGAACGACAAACAGCTGGTCACTGTAAATGTCTAGAGCTCAGAGAACTCCAACAAGAAAAAACAACCTTAAACTTGATCACACACCTCAAATTCTTCCTCAAGTTTTCTAAAAATTATGCTGCTTAGTAACTTCAAGGATCTAAGTTGTATAGAACACAGGCATTTAAGATACGCTCTGGGCTGGGCATGGTGTAGCACACCTTTAATCCCAGCATTCTGGAGGAAGAGGCAGGAGGATGGCTGTGAATTCAAGACTAGCCTGGTCTACAAACCAAGTCCAGGACAGTTAAGGTTACACAGAGAGGGCTGGAGAGATGGCTCAGAGGTTAAGAACACTGACTGCTCTTCCAGAGGTCCTGAGTTCAATTCCCAACAACCACATGGTGGCTCACAACTATCTATAATGTGATCTGGTGCCCTCTTCCAGAGGGCAGGCACACATGCAGGGTATACATAATAAATAAATGGTTTAAAAAAAAGTTACACAGAGAAACCCTGTCTCAAAACAAAAGCAAAAACAACAAAAAACAAACGTGGGAACTAGCAGGGAACTGAGACTGCAAATGTCTGTCAAAATATTTTTCGTTGTAAAAAAAAAATCACTAATGGTTTGCTAGCCTGTTAAATACTTTTTGTGTTTTGTTTTTTGCGACAGGGTTTCTTTGTGTAGTCTTGGCAGTCCTGGACTCACTTTGTAGACCAGGATGGCCTCAAACTCACATAGATCCACCTGCCTCTGCCTCCCCAAGGGCTGGGATTACAGGTAGGTATATACCACCACGCCCAGCTAACTACTTTAATTTTTTTTAGATTTACTTATTTTATGTATATGAGTACTGTATCTACATGTATGCCCGCATGCCAGAAGAGAGCATCAGATCCCAGTATAGATGATTGTGAGCCAACCACCATGTGGTTTCTGGGAACTGAGCTTAGGACCTCTGAAACACCAGCCAGTGCTCTGAGCTATCTCTCTAGGACTTTTAAACAACGAAACTCTTTAATAAATAACAATGAAAAATAAAGCAGGTTGGTAGTGGGAGGAGATTTTACACACCAATAACAGAGGTGAACTTGGATCTTCGAGAAGATTTGGTTTCAAAAAGAGTTCAGAATGTTTCAAACCTTACTGAAGTCAATGCTAGTGAGTGTATCTAATTTATAATTTAGTGAATTTATTTGGTAAATGAAAGCATGACTACAAAGACTGGACAAAATAGAAATAGATTGGAAAAAGAAATACATGGCTGTCTTTGGTCACAGAAGAAACAGGGCTAGTTAGGATGTACTTTGCACTCCCACAAATGGCTGACAGGCAGTGTCATCCACTCCCACACATTCTAAATTTACCCTCTTTTAGTTCAGCAGTGACACTCAATGCTTACAGTTGGGGTAAGTGTGGAAAACAAAGACTACTTTAAGGTGGCAAACGACTTTAACTCTTTCCTATCAATTTTACAGTGCTGGTTCCTTCTCTGTGCCCCAATTCTGATTTGGACTTGTAACTGATCAGCTAGACACTGGGGTAAAATATTTTCTAAAGATTTAATCTTCAGAGCCAGGCATGGTGGTGTACGCCTTTAATCCCAGCATTTGGGAGGCAGAGGCAGGCGGATCTCTGTGAGTTCAAGGCCAGCCTGGTCCACAAGTGAGTCCAGGATAGCCAGTGCTACACAGAGAAACCCTGTCTCGAAAAACAAAAAAACAAAAAAAAAACAAAAAAGATTTCATCTTCAGAGGCGGGCATGGTGGCACATGCCTTTAATCCCAGCACTTGGGAGGCAGAGTTCAAGGCCAGCCTAGTCTACAAAGCCAGTCCAGCCCAGCCAGGGTGACATAGAGAATCCCTGTCTTGAAGAAGAAGAAAAAAAGATTTGATCTTCAGGCTACTGCAAAATTGAACGAAGACACAGGAAACCACCACAGCCATAATTATAGAGTAGACAGAAAGGCCTAAAAACTGTGGCACTCTAAAAATAGTCTACTAAAATAAATATGAAAAGTCCACCCATCAACAAGAGTCCTGCCACTGTTCAAGGTAGCTATCTATTGTTCTAAAGGAACAACGGACTTGTGAATAGTTACCCTATTATTATTTTACTGTTTTCAAAATAGGGTCTTTTTTTATATAGCACAGGCTTGAAATCAGAACTCTCCTACCTCTGCCCTCTCAACTACAAGTGTGTTGGCTAATTCTAGTGATGTGGTGGTTTGAATACAAATGGCCCCCACAGATCCATAGGGAGTGACACTATTAGGTGGTGTGACCTTGTTGGAGGAATGTCACTAGAGATGGGCTTTGAGATGTCAGAAGCTCAAGCTAGGCCTAGAGGCTGGCTCACTGTCCCTGCTGCCTGAGGAACTGGATGTACAATTCTCAGATGCCTCTCCAGTACCATGTCTGCCTGCATGCTGCTGTGCCTCCTGCCATGATCCTGCCATGATGATTACTGACCAAACCTCTGAACTGTAAGCCAGCCCAATTAAATGTTTTCCTTTATTTATAAAGTTGGTGTCTCTTCACAGCAGTAAGGCAATTGGTAATATACCATATTTTAAAAAACAGAAATAAAAATGACTAAAATTAGACTTGGTCAAGATAAATCCCTCAGTAAACAAAGGAAACAAACCTAGATATAAGTATTTTGTTGTAATAAAAATGGAGGCATATAACAGCACAAATATTCCATGACTCACAATTAACCCCTGTATTGCCTTGACAGGGTTGAGGGAGAGGGTAAAAGCCTAGATGCGCTGTTGAGGTAATGACAGGACAGTCTACTAGAGATGTATAAGAAGCAAACCTTAGGCACACAGTATTTCCAGAGTACCCTGAGAGTACACCAGTGAAATACACAAGATATCACTGGAACTAAAAACTTGAAGTGCA
>OU015749.1:100329523-100350148 GCA_907169655.1 Acomys percivali
TCTGCCTCCCAAGTGCTGGGATTAAAGGTGTGTGCCAATGCACCCAGCTTAACAATATTTTTTTTTAATTTTTAAATTTATTTTATATATGTGAGTGCTCTATCTGCCTGTACACCTGCATGCCAGAAGAGGGCACTAGAAGTAAGTCACCATATGGTTGCTGGGAATTGAACTCAAGACCTCTGGAAGAGCAGACAGTACTCTTAACAGCTGAGCCATCTCTCCAGCCCTACAAACAATAAGCTGTTTTGCCTCAAAGTATGTATGTGCACCATCAAGTGCATGTTTGATCATTGAGCAGTCAGAAGAGGGCAACAGATCATCTGGAACTGGTTGTAAACTCATCATGTGGTACTGGGAATCCAACCCAGATTCTCTGTAAGAGCAGCAAGTGCTCTTAACTGGGGAGCTATCTGTTCAGCCCAACAAACAATTTTTTAAAATAAATTTTTTGATAGAGCAATTACTTGTTGGGGTTCGTGGATCAACAGGCTTCTGGCCATGGTGTTTATAGAGAATCCCCCAAAGCATTTCCAGAATTTATCCTAAAAGTAAATTCTCATGCATGAAACAACAGTCTTATCTACTAAAGAATGGTTTATAATAGCAGAAGTTTAGATGTCCACCCACACAGGGATACTAGATAGCATTGGGAAACCTAGCCGGGCGCGGTGGCGCACGCCCGTAATCCCAGCACTTGGGAGGCAAAGGCAGGTGGATCGATGTGAGTTCAAGGCCAGCCTGGTCTATAAAGCCGGTCCAGGACAGCCAAGGCTACACAGAGAAACCCTGTCTCGAAAAACCAAAAAAAAAAAAAAAAAAAAAAGAAAGAAAGAAAGAAAAAGAAAAGAAGAAAAAAAAAAACCTTCCACATGAGAATCATGTTTAAGTAGACATGGAGGCACATGCTTACGATCTGAGCGCTAAGGAGGCTAAAGCAGACTCACAAAGTTGAGCATGGTCTCCTACAGAGTTGCCTCATGTTTAAAAAGACAAAAACAGACAAATAAACCACCGCCAACAACAAAAAACAAAAGGAAAGAAAAGAGACAGTCCAAACTTTTTTTTAGGTTTTTGTTGTTTGTTTTTGTTTAAGATTTATTTATTATGTATACAGTATACTGTCTCCATGTACACCTGCACACCAGAAGAGGGCACCTGATCTCATTATAGATGGTTGTGCGCCACCATGTGGTTGCTGGGAATTGAACTCAGGACCTCTGGAAGAGCAGACAGTACTCTTAACCTCTGAGCCATCTCTCCAATGTCCAAACATTAAAAAATAAAATTTGTTTTATTTTGTTTGTCTTTCAAGACAGGGGTTCTATGTGTAATAGCCCTAGCTGTCTTGGAACTCTCTTTGTAGACCAGGCTGACCCTGAACTCACAGAGATCCACTTGTCTCTGCCTTAAAAAAGTAAATTTATGGAAATTACTTTGTAATCAAATTTAAAAATAAAAGCTAGGTGTGGGTAGTAATACACCATTTTAATCCCAACACTTGGGAGGCACATGTAGGTGAGTTCAAGGCCAGCTTACCCTGTCTTAAAAACAAACAACAAAAACCATAATCTTACAAAAAAAAAATAAATAAAAAAAGGAATTTGAACATAGGTATTCTGTAAAGGTGGACAATGCTTCCCTAGAAGACATGGGTTAGGAAATAAAATTGCCTGTGCCAAGTATGGTATACAGGCCTCCAAAACAACATAGGCCGTTGCCACTGTTCTTGTTTGTGCACCTTACCTAGGTGATAAAACTATTATTATTATTATTATTATTTATTTATTTATTTTTTTTTTTTGGTTTTTTGAGACAAGGTTTCTCTGTGTAGCCTTGGCTGTCCTGGACCCACTTTGTAGACCAGGCTGGCCTCGAACTCACAGCGATCCACCTGCCCCTGCTTCCCGAGTGCTGGGATTATAGGTGTGCGCCACCACGCCCGGCCGATAAAACTATTATTGAAGATACAGCTCACTTTGGTTGCAGGACATAGAGAAATCAGTGGGCCTGACCTGAGACTCTCCTCCCTGTTGGCTGGCTTTCAGTGCTGGCAGGTACTCTGCAGGCCACTGAGGAGAAAAGATGAACGGCCTTCCCCAGTACTGGACCCTGAATTCTGTACTATTGATCTGCTGGGAAAGATATGCTCAATGGATACCATTAACTCTTAAGAGGAAGGTATGAACACCACAGCCCTTTTACCTCAAAACACTGTATTCTTACTTTACAAGAACAAGGACATTCTGTACTGGGTGTAGTTCAGATTAAAGTGCTTATTTAGCATGCCTAAGAGTATTCTCTCTGTCTCTTTGTCTCTCTCTCTTTGTGTCTCTGTCTCTCTCTCTTGAGACAAGGTTTCTCTGTGTGGCCTTGGCTGTCCTGGACTAACTTTGTAGACCAGGCTGGTCTCGAACTCACAGCGATCCACCTGCCTCTGCTTCCTGAGTGCTGGGATTAAAGGCGTGCACCACCATGCCCAGCCTGAGTAGTCTTATATAGCCATATTAATGCCATCACCAACTTCATGAGTTTATACTGAAGTAATACTTTCCCGTCAGTTGTCTTATTATCACAGGATAGTACAGTACAGGATCTATCCAAGGTAAAGCACTACACTTAGGTACCACATTGCTATGGTTTCAAATAAGTAAATTCTTGAGTCTTCTTTTTTTGGTTTTTGTTTTTTAGAGACAGGGTTTCTTTGTGTAGCTTTGGCTGTCCTGGAAGTCATTCTGTAGACCAGGCTGGCCTCAAATTTGGAGATGATCAACCTGCCTCTGCCTCCTGACTGCTGGGATTAAAGGCATGTGCCACCACCTTTTTTTTTCTTCTTTTATACCTCCAGGAATTAAACCCAGAGCCTTTCACACGTTAGGCAAGCACTACTGAACAGCATCCCCAGATCTCAAATACGTAAATTATTGACTGGAATTTAATAAGAAAATGCAACTGGGAACTATATCTAGTTGTGGCTGCTTGACTGAGAATGGTCTCCACAAGCTCGTGTGTTTGACTGTTTGGTTCCCAGCTGGTGAAGTGTTTAGGAAGAATTAGGAGGTGTGTCACTAGGGGCTTGCTTTGAGGTTTCAAAAGCCCACACCTAGGCTCTTTCTCTCTACCTGCTGTCTGAGAATTAGAAGATAAGTTCTCAGCTACTGCTCCAGCACCATGCCTGTCTGCCATGATGCTCCCTGCCATGGTGCTCATGAACTAAGCTCCAAAACTGTACATAAGCTCCGATTAAATGCTTTCTAAGTTGTCTTGGTCATCGTGGGTTTTTTGTTTTGCTTTGTTTTTTTACAGCAATAGAACATAACTAGTATAGACACAAGTGTATGTTTGCTTCGTATTAAAGTTTAGTATTTTAGGGTTTTTTTTGTTTTGTTTTGTTTTCTGAGACAGGGTTTCTCTATTAACAAGAACTGGCTGTCCTGGACTCACTTTGTGGATCAAGCTGGCCTTGAACCCACACAGAGATGTGCCTGCCTCTGCCTCCCTGAGTGCTGGGATTGCAGGTGTACACCACTGTACCCAGCTTAAATATTTTTATACAAACATATAAAAAAAATTTTTAGCTGGGTGTAGTGGCCCATGCCTTTAATCCCAGCACTCGGGAGGCAGAGGCACATGGATTACTGTGAGTTTGAGGCCAGCCTGGTCTACAAAGGGAGTCCAGGACAGCCAAGGCTACACAGAGAAACCCTGTCTCAAAAAACAAAAACAAAAAAAAAAAATTTTTTTTTACTATAAAAATTAAAAATACTGACAAAAAATAATAATAATACTGCTACGGGCAACTAGTTGATACAATCTATACCTATCCTATAATAGAAATGTATGTTTAGCACATCTGTGCCTATGGCCTGGTGTACCACACGCCTACAGAAGCCAGAACTAGAGTTGCAGATGGTTGTTACTCACCAAGTAGGTGGTGGGAGCTGAATTGTCCTCTAAAAGAGGCTCAGAGGTTAAGAGCATTGGCTGCTCTTCTAGAGGTCCTGAGTTTAATTCTCAGCAACCACATGGTAGCTCATAACCATCTATAAGATCTGGTACCCTCTTCTAGTGTGTAGGCATACATGCAGGCAGGACATTGTATATGTAATAAATAAATAAATCTTAAAAAAAATAAAGTAAAATAGATAAAAGAACAGCTAGTCAGTACTCTGTAACTGCTGAGCCTCTTCTCAGTTCTAGAATTATGCTGAAGCTAGGTAAACCCACAGTGGCCACAAGGAATATTTTGGGTTCTTTTATTTTTCTGTCCCAGTCTCTTAGTTCCTTAGAGAAACAAAGGCACCAGACTCAACAAACACAAGTCTAAAATTTTGGATAATGTGGGCCCCACTTTACGTTTACAAGAGTTTGCTGTGCTTGAGGTAACTTAATCACTTAGAAAAGAGTCCTAAATTCCCATTTGTATGTGATGTTGTTTGTAAGTGTGAAGCCTCCAGTGGTTAAGAACACATTCTGCTCTCACAGAAGACCTGGGTTCAGCTGTCAGCCCCCCCACCCTCCCAGGGGAGTGAGCGTTTAACTCCAGTTCTAAGGGAATCCAATGCCCTCTTCTGGCTTCTGTGGGTACCTGCATCCACATACACACAGACTCATTCACATAACACATAATTAAAAAAAAAAAGCCCCAAACAAATCTTAAAAAAAAAAAAAAAAAAAAAAAAAAAGCATTGGGGCTAGAGAGCTGGCTCAGTGGTTAAGAGCACTGGCTGCTCTTCCAGAGGACCCAGGTTTAATTCCCAGCACCCACATGGCAGCTCAGTTCTCTGTAACTTCAGTTCCAGGGGATCTGACTCCCTCATACATGCAGACAAAACACCATAAACAATTTTTTTTAAAAGTATGAAGCCTCAGCTTTCCTCAAAACAACCAAAACAGCACAAGTACTTTAGTGAGAGATGTGTCCAATGTAACTGTTCATTTCTAACAGAACAGAACATACAAAGAGTCAACAGTCCCCTTTACGCACACCTGATAGTAGCATCCTCTCAGATTCATCTTTCAGTTGAGCTCAAAACTATCACCAACTGTAGGTCTGGGGTTAAGGACAAGAAATTCGCATCCTGATTATATGAACTTGATTAACCTATCACCTAAAAATGCTACCGATCATTATTTCAGCCCTGAGATAAAAGACAAATCAAACTGTAGTAGAATCAAATACTTAAAAGGTAGTGTGGTAATTTGCTTTAAAGACCTTTACTAATTTTATATTAAAGAATGACTTTCCTTTATAGTTTTAATTAGAAAGACACAGGACAAGATATGGGGTTAAAGTAGTTCTAGCCCTATAATTCAAGTTATTTGGGTTTTGTTGTTGTTTTTTTGTTATTGTTTTAGTAATGTTCTCAAATAACTGAGGCTGGCCTCCAGATCTTCCAACCTCCATCCTCCAAATGCTGGGATTACAGACATATCCCATCATGCTTTAAGAGACAAGCTATACAATAGGCTAAGTTATTTTTCTAAATTAGCCAATGAAAGGAAAGTTCTAAACATCATAGGACAGAGATGACAGAGAGTCTCCAGTGATGTTTAAAGTGAGGACAAATACTTTAAGGTACACCTTAAAGGTAGTGTCTGGAATATACTCTAAATAAAAATTTAAATCAGTAAAAGTTTAAAAGCCCCAAACTGTGGGACTAGAATGCATGCAGCTCAGTAGTAAACAGTATACTCAGCCTGGGTTAGCACAAAATAGATTTTAAAGACAACTATAAGGTCCGGAGAGATGATACAGGAGTTAAGAGGGCACACTGCTCTTGTAGAGGAATCCTCCAGCACCCACATCAGGTAGGTCAAAACCACCTCTAACTCTAGCTCCAGGGAGGGCTAACACCTCTGGCCTCTTTAGGCACCTGTACTCTACAAACCTATACACAGATAGACACTTAACTAAAATATCCAGGCCTGTTAGCACTTAACTTTAATTCCAGCATTTGAGAGATAGAGGCAGAAGGATATCTTGTGAATTTGTGGCCAGCCCAATCTGCACAGCTGAGTTCCAGGCCAGCCATGGCTACACAGTGAAACCCATTTTTATTTTTTTGTTTTTTGAGACAGGGTTTCTCTGTGTAACCTTGGCTGGCCTCGAACTCACAGGGATCCATCTGCTTTGCCTCTCGAGTGCTGGGATTAAAGGCATGCACCACCACCGCCCAGCAACAACGAATTTTTTATTTTTATTTATTTTTATTTTTAAATTTTTTTTTTGTTTTTCGAGACAGGGTCTCTCTGTGTAGCCTTGGCTGTCCTGGACTCGCTTTGTAGACCAGGCTGTCCTTGAACTCACAGCGCTCCGCCTGCCTCTGCCTCCCGAGTGCTGGGATTAAAGGCATGCGCCACCACCGCCCAGCAACAACGAATTTTTTATTTTTATTTATTTTTATTTTTAAATTTTGTTTTTTGTTTTTTTCGAGACAGGGTCTCTCTGTGTTGCCTTGGCTGTCCTGGACTCACTTTGTAGACCAGGCTGGCCTTGAACTCACATCGATCCACCTGCCTCTGCCTCCCAAGTGCTGGGATTAAAGGTGTGCGCCACCACGCCCGGCTAACAACGAATTTTTTAAAAAGACAATTTTAAAAAAATTTATTGTTGGGGGCTAGAGAGATGGCTCAGAGGTTTAGAGCCCTGATGTTCTTCCAAAGGACCTGAGTTCAATTCCCAGCAACCCAACAACCACATAGTGGCTCACAACCATCTATAATGAGATCTCATGCCCTCTTCTGGGCTGCAGCTGAGCATGCAGGCAGAATACTATATACATAAATAAATAAATTTTTTAAAAAGAGAGGAAAAAACACAAAACCAAACAAAAATTGTATTGTTTGTTCTTGAAGAAGTTGTTGCTTACCTTTCCATATTAATGGGCGGAGCATGCACTTTGGTTGCTTCCGAGGTACGTTTCCCCATGTTAGAAGACATAATAGTTTCACCTTCCGATTTCAATTTGTCCACAAAGTTATCTACTTCCTTTCCTTTAGCTCCAAGTTTCAAAGCCTTGCTGGGGCCTGAAGGTCTAAGTGGAAGAATACAAAATAAGTAAATATATGATAAATATACAAAAAGCCCCAAATAGTAATGAAGACCCAAAGGGGAAACTTGTTTCCTAGTGTTGGTGGACAACTAGAATGCTAATGATGCAAATGGACAGCTATTATTAATATGCAAGCACCAAGTACCCAAATGCCAAAGGTATAATTCTATAATCACAAATGATCTGATGAAAACTCATCATCTTCCATTATGATAAATGTTGCTATGCACAAAAACAAATTCTACATCAATTTCAGGCAGCCCAGAGATTCATCTTAAATATTAAAACTGAAAAAACATATCCTGGGCCTAGAAAGATGGCTCAGAGGTCAAGAACACTTGTTCTTGAAGAGGTCCTAGGTTTGGTTCCCAGCACCAAAACGGTGGCTCATGATCATCTCTAACTTCAGTTCTCATGTACTCTCCTCACTTCTGTGGGCACCAGGTACTCATGTAATGCACATTACATACTTACAGGCATACACATAAAATTAAAATAATCACCCTTTTCTATTACTCCAGCTCAAGGTGATCTGACACCCTCTTCCGGCCTCTTAGACATCAGGCACAAATGGTGATGAACATACATGCACATAGGCAAAGTAGTCATACACATGAAATAATAAATCTTTAAGAAGGAAATCCATATTCCACAGTTAAATATCTCCTTCTTCCCCAAATTAAGACAACCGTCATAAGAATGAAGAAATCATGGCATAATTTGTAGAACTCTCTTACAAACAAAAGGAAAAATAACACAGATGTCTCCTTTATCCCTTTTATGTATCCAAATTTAGTATCACAGTTTACTTCACGAAGTCCCTCATTATTTACAGCTAGCTTAGAAACCAAATATCTCTCCCAAGAAACATACACATACGAACCTTCCCCTGCGACCTAGGGTTGCTGATAATACACTAGACTATACCTGGCTGGTGCAGGTGCCACTTTGGGTTTATCAGTTTCAATGATAGTCTCTGTGATCATGGCTGCTGTGCTGCCTCCAGACACTGCAGAACTACCAAATCCCCCAAATCCTGGTGCCTTTTTGCCCTGTCTTTCTGCATCTCTTCGGGCCTGTTGTAATTCCTTTGCTTTACGCCGCATCTCAGCCTTAGCTTCACGTTCTTGAGTCTATGGAAAGAGACATGCTTGTTTATAGCTTTCAATACATTAGCAAGGAAAACCAGGTTAACGAAAACAAAAAGAAAGACACTCCAAGTGACAGTCTCAGAGGCTTCACTTACCTCTCTGACTGCTCTGAATACTTTCTCCTCATGAGAGTCCATTTCTGTGAAGGTTCTGATCTGTGCCAGGTTAACATTCTCCCGGTATCCCAGGGCAACAATTTCATCAAAAGCAAAAATCAAATCAAAACAGTGCTCAGATATTTCGTTTTCCTCTAAAGCTCGGCAATATTCAGGGATCTAATTATGGAGAAAGTAACAGAAAACAAAGATTAAGAGTTTCCCAGCAAGGCTGGAGAGATGGCTCAGAGGTTAAGAGCACTGGCTGTTCTTCCAAACGCCCTGAGTTCAATTCCCAGCAACCACATGGTGGCTCACAACCATCTATAGTGAGATCTAGTGCATGCTTCTGGCTGCAGGCACTCTTGCAGGCAAAACACTGTGTATAAATAATAAATAAATGAATCTTTAAAAAAAAAAGAGTTTCACAGCAGCTGGGCAGTGGTGGCGCACACCTTTAATTCCAGCGCTCAGGAGTGGATTGCCGTGAGTTCCAGGATAGCCTGGTCTACAAAGTGAGTCCAGGACCGTCAAGGCTACACAGAGAAACCCTGTCTCAAAATAAAAATAAAAAAATTAAAAAAAGAGAGAAAAAAAAGAATTTCACAGTAGCCAAGCATGGTGGTGCATGCTTGCAATCCCAGCAATCTGGAAGGCAGAGGCAGGCAGATCTTTGTGAGTTTGAGGTCAGCTTGGTCTACAAGGTGAGACCAGGACAGCTAAGGCTACACAGAGTAACCCTGTCTCAAAAAACAAAAACAAATAAACAACAACACCACAGAACTTCACAGAAGCTATGCTCCTAAGTCTAAGTCTTATCTTTTTTTTTTTTTTTTTTTTTTTAAGATTTCTTTATTAAGTATACAATATCCTTCCTGCAAGCCAGAAGAGGACACCAGATCTCATTATAGATGGTTGTGAGCCACCATGTGGTTGCTGGGAATTGAACTCATGACCTTTGGAAGAGCAGTCGGTGCTCTTAACCGCTGAGCCATCTCTCTAGCCCTAAGTCTTATCTTTTAAATACAAGTTTTAAAAACAGTATTAGCACTTGCGAGGTATAAGTTCAAGGTCATCCTTGGCTACAAAGCAATCTTATCTAAAAAAAAAAAAAAAAAAAAAAAAAAAAACCAACTAAGAAAACAAACAATAGGGTTGGAGAGGTAGCTCAGTGGTTAAGAGCACAGACTGCTCTTCCAAAGAATCTGGGTTCAATTCTCGCACCCACATAGCAGCTCACAACTGTCTTTAACTCCACTTCCAGGGGATATGGCACCCTCACTCAGACATACATGGAAGCAAAACACCAATGCACATAAAAATAAGTAAATAAATGGATCTCTGTGAGTTCAAAGCCAGCCCAGTTTATACAGCAAATTCCAGGACAGTCAGGGCTACACAGAGAAACCTTGTCATAAACAAACAACAAACAAAACATAAAAAAAAAAAAAAAAGAAAGAAAAAGAAATCTGAAGCCTTTCTTAGCCTTAAGTCTTTCCTTTAAATGGGTTAGAGACATAGTTCAATGGTTAAGGGTACTGGCTACTCTTAAAAAGGACTCAGGTTCAATTCCCAGCACCCACATAGCAGATCTCTAACTCCAGCTTCAGGAGACCTGATGGCCTCTTCCAACCTTCCTGGGCACCAAGCATACCTGTGGTACATACTTATACATATAAGCAAAACACCCACACACATAAAATTAAAAAAAAAACAAAAAACAAAAAACTAGACTTTGGCATAAAGGTTTTTTTGGTGTGTTTTTTGGTTTTTTGAGACAGGGTTTCTCTGTGTAGCCTTGGCTGTCCTGGACTCCCTTTGTAGATCAGGCTGGCCTCGAACTCAGAGCGACCTGCCTGCCTCTGCCTCCTGAGTGCTGGGATTAAAGGTGTGCACCGCTGCTGCCACCACTACCACCGTGCGGCTAACATAAAGTCGTAATCTAAAAACATTTTCAAATTTGGCCATGGTGGCACATGCCTTTAATCTCAGCACTTTAGGAGGCAGGCAGATTTCTATGAGCTCTAGCCTGGTCTACCATAGAGAGCTCCAGGCCGACCAGAACTACATAGTGAGACCCTGTCTCCACACCAACAGACAGAGACACACATACGGGGGGAAGGGGGAGGTGGCGCGGGTGTGGATGATATGATTTCAGAAACAGACATATTTAATTAGTTAGGAACTAAGATATGAAAGAGCAAGTCCACAGTCTCTTTTAGACTACTTATAGCTTAGGAAGGTACCTGACATGAGTCTGCTAAATGAATAAAGAGCTGTTATTGCTAACAAAGTGCTAATAGATGAGTACAGCACTCCAAAATAAATAGGAAAAAAAAGCACTCCGGAGGCAGAGGCAGGTGGATCACTGTGAGTTCAAGGCCAGCCTGGTCTACAAAGTGAGTTCAGGACAGCCAAGGCTACACAGAGAAACCCTGTCTCGAAAAACAAAAACAAAACCAGGTGTGGTGGCATACCTTTAGTCCCAGCAGGCAGGTGGCAGAGGTAGGTGGGTCTCTGTGTTTGAGGACAGCCTGGTCTACAAAGTGAGTCTAAGACAGCCCAAGCTGTTACACAGAGAAACCTAAATAAAACAAAATAAAATGGAATTGCATTGGTAAGTTGTTGAGATGTGGGTGGGGGCATAGAGTTCACAAACTGATCAGCCACTTTGGTGTCAAACCTACTTTCTACAAAAACGTTAATAATCCCCAGTGTAATACAGTCTTATTCTCTTACCACTCTTGAGAAGAGCCTTAAAGTCTCCAAATCTTCTAAAATATTGCTGTTTTTGGTAGTGATCAATACCATGTACAGTTTCTCCATAGGTTGGTAGACATATCTTACACTCTCTGTTTCAACAAAAGTATGTTGTTTTCCAGTGTTCATGAGTTTTGGGAAGGCTGCTAATAAACCCTCAATTCGAGTTCGGGTCATCTCCACAAACTGCCGAGAAACAATAGCCTTTCCCGCTTTCGTGCAGACTGCCGCTGCCAACAGCACCTGTCAAGAACATACACGTAAGTAAGTACTCCTTACTTCTTTCTTACATGTGTTTTCTTTTCTTTTCTTTTTTTTTGGTTTTTTGAGACAGGGTTTCTCTGTGTAGTCTTGGCTGTCCTGGACCCGCTTTGTAGACCAGGCTGGCCTCGAACTCACAGCGATCCACCTGCCCCTGCCTCCTGAGTGCTGGGATTATAGGCGTGCGCCACCACACCTGGCCTTTCTTTTCTTTCTTTTTTGGTTGAGAAAGGGTTTTCTCTGTATAATAGCCCTGGCTGTCCTGGACTCCTTTTGTAGACCAGGCTGGCCTCGAATTCAGAGCGATCTGCCTGCCTCTGCCTCCTGAGTGCTGGGATTAAAGGTGTGCACCACCATGACCAGCTCACATTTGTTTTCTTAGCATCTCAGGAGAGCTTCCATACAATAGCACATTCAGTGACATTATTATGTCTTTCAAACTATACTTCATTGTTCCTTTAACTACAGCATGCAATTTATAAGACAAATTAAGGGAGAAGAAAATGAAGCAATTATTTCATAATATACCTAAAGCAAAAGAATAAATAAATAAAATAAATTTTTTTTAGCTGCACGTAGTGGTGCACACCTTTAATC
Source organism: Acomys percivali (assembly GCA_907169655.1). Classification (NCBI taxonomy): domain Eukaryota; kingdom Metazoa; phylum Chordata; class Mammalia; order Rodentia; family Muridae; genus Acomys; species Acomys percivali. The sequence goes on from OU015749.1 coordinate 100,341,443, forward strand.
CCAGCACTCAGAGACAGCTCTTTTGTGAAGTTGAGGCCAGTCTGGTCTGCAAAGAACAGCCAAGGATACACAGAGAAACCCTGTCTCAAAAAAACAAAGCAAAGGGCTGGAGAGATGGCTCAATGGTTAAGAGCACGGTCTGCTCTTCCAAAGGTCCTGAGTTCAATTCCCAGCAACCACATGGTGGCTCACAGCCATCAAGTGATCTGATGTCCTCTTCTGGTATGCAGTTGTACATGCAGATAGAATACTCATATACTTAAAATTAATATTAAAAACAAGGCTGGAGAGGTGGCTCAGAGGTTAAGAGCACTGCTCTTCCAAAGGTCCTAAGTTCAATTCCCAGCAACCACAAGGTGGCTCACAATCATCTATAATGAGATCTGGTGCCCTCTTCTGGCGTGTAGGTGTACTTGCAGAGAGAACACTATATATAATAAATCTTTTGTAAAAATTAAAAACTAAAAACAAATTTTAGTTAAGAAAACAAAAATTTTGCGAGATCTACCACCAGCACTACACATAAGCATATGTAGTAATTTTCACCAAAGTCTATATTTAGTTATTATTTGTATTGACTGATTGATTGTATGTGTGGGTAGGTGTACCCATGTCCCAGTGCCCACCTGTGTGGCAACCAGAGGACAACTTGAGGGAGTCAGTTCTCTCCCCCTACTATGGGTTCTAGGAATTGAAGTCAGGTTGTCAGGCATGGTGGCAAGTATCTTCACCAGCTAAGCCATCTCACCAGCCTGGTATATTCACACCACTGATTGATTAGTCAGTTATGACTCAGAGCTGGGTTGCATTCTACTTTGGAACAACCAAAGACAACAGAGCAAACATGTTCTTTAAAACAGTATAGAGATTCCATGCCAAAGCAGAAGTCTGACAAGGCAGATTAAAGGTTTGTAAGAGCACCACCTGAGTGAGGTGAAGCACACCTAATTCTACCACTCAGAATGCTAAAGCAGGAGGAGCAGTCAGCTTAGGCTCTACACCTGTCACAGAAAAAGGAAACAAAGTGGTGCTTAAGAAGCTCCTGAGTGGAGTAGAGCATGGTGGCACACGCCTTTAATCCCAGCACTTGGGAGGCAGATTGCTGTGAGTTTGAGGCCAGCCTGGTCTACAAAGTAAGTCCAGGACAGTCAAGGCTACACAGAGAAACCTTGTCTCAAAAAAACTTAAAAAAGAAGCTCCTGAGTTTCCTTTCTGTTTTACCTAGAATATGAAACCTTTATTTTAAGTCTGAGTTGATCTGCTCTTTGATTAGCCTTTCCACCCCTCTTCCCCTTCTATCTAAACATGCAAAAAAGCTGTGAAGTGAAAAATCTACATAACCTGCTGTTTCATAAGTTTTGACAATGAACAATAATTAAGACCCAACAACCTTCTACTGTCTTCCATTTATTTAACAAAACAAATGCAGAAGAAAGAGGAGAACCTTCAAATGCCAATGAGGGGAGTCAGAAAGCTAAGCAGTGTGGGGTTTTTGTTTTGTTTTTTAGTTTTTTTGAGACAGGGTCTCTGTTCGTAGCCCTGGCTGTCCTGGAACTCATTCTGTAGACCAGGCTGGCCATGAACCCAGTAATCCACCTGCCTCTGCCTCCCACGTGCTGGGATTGCCAGCTTCTGCAGTGTTCTAACAGCCTCTTTAGTATATAGATCCAAGCACTCATAAACACAAGCAATAAAAAAAGAGCGACACATTTGGGAAGATTCACTGTTAGATATAGTCTCTTAAACAATAAACCTACTGGTTAAACTTCTCAACCTTTTGGAAACCTGTCCATTACAGATGTGCGGTTTGAAAAATAAAAGTCTGAAGAATTGGCTCTGTGGTCCCAGGCTCAATTCCTAGCACCCACATGGCAGCTCACAACTGTCTGTAACTCCAAGATCTGACACCCTCACACCAATGCACATAAATTAAAATTAAATTAAAAAATATTTATAGAAAATTTTAAAAAATGTTTTTAAAGAAAAAGAAAGGTCAATTTCACAGTGGCCACATTCCCCTCTCCCAATACCGGAGACTGAACCCAGGGCCTCTAGCACAATAGCAAGCATGTTATATATCCCCAGCCTTTTATCTTAAGTTTCTATCTTATTTTATCTTATTTCAAGGTCTTCCTAAATTGCCCAGGCTGCCTTCAAATGTATGCTCTTTCTGCCTTAGCTTCCAAAGCAGCTGGGATTACAGATGTGCATCCATTCAATTTCAATGTACAGTACAGGAGGCCACAATATCCAAAAAGAATACATGGTCTCAGCACCTGGGAGGTAGAAGCAGGATTAGAAGCTCAAGGTCATCCTATTATATACACTGAGTTCAAGGCCAGCCTAGGCTACATGAAACTTTGCCTCAAAACAAAACAAAACAAACAAAAAAAGGAGGAGAAGAAGCTGGGCACTGGTGATGCACACCTTTAATTCCAGCCCTCAGGAGGCAGAAGTGGGTGGATCTCAGGGCCAGCCTGGTCTACAGAGTGAGTTCCAGGACAGCCACGGCTATACAGAGAAATACTGTCTCAAAAAAATAAAAAGAAAAGAAGTTAGCTAGTTAGGGTATCTGAGAGAAAATTACTACCATGCTTATTTTTAAGCAGCAGAATAAAACAATTCATACTGAGCCACGTGTAGTGATGTACGCATTTAGCCCCAGCACTTGGGAGACAAAGGCAGGTATGTAGATCTGTGAGTTCAAGGCCAATCTGTTCAATATATCAGGTTCCACGACAGCCAGGGCTACATAGAGAGATTCTGTCTCAAACAAAACAAAACAACCCCACCCCACATCCTAAAAGACAATTCATATTGCAAAATGTTTCATCTATATCCCTATATCTATATCCCTTCACCAAACAGATTTGTACTTTTACTGATTTACTTTAAGTGGACACTGCATTTTTCTCATGTGAAATCTCAAGAGCTAATACTATCATCTACTCCACATCTTAAATAAGAATAAAAATCGGGCTGGAGAGATGAGAGGTTAAGAGCACTGGCTGCCCTTCCAAACATCCTGTGTTCAAGTCCCAGCAACTATATGGTGGCTCACAACCATCTAAAATGAGATTTGGTGCCCTCTTCTGGCCTGCAGACAGAACACTGTATACATACTAAAACAAAAAACTAAAAAAACCAAAGTTTAGAAAAATCTAGATTTAAAGGAATAACACAATATTCCTGTACTGAGTCTATTAACTCTATACTGAATTTACTTTGTGCAGGGCTGTGTACAGCTTAGTAAGAGTCATATCACTACAGCTCCAACCTTTGGTTCTGTTATTCTGCTTTGCTTTGAGAGTTTTCCCTATGTAGCTGAGACTGGCCTGTATCCTCCTGCCTGTTTCCTGAATGCTGAGATAACCTGCACATGCCACAATGTCAGGGCTGCATGACGTATTCAATACCTATTATCAGAAAAAAAAAAAAAAACAAACCTATTATCACACTTGATGTGCTCTAATTATAAACAGTTGGGGCTGGTAAGATGGCTAGGTTCAATTCCCAGTACCCACATAATAGTTCACAGCTCTCTGATATTCCACTTTTAGGTTATCTGATAACTCTCTTCTAGCCTTTCCAGGCACTAGCCATGCACATGATAGAGACATACACGCAATCAAAACACACCAATACATACAAAATAAAATTAAAAAGAAAAAAGAAACATTGATGCTCTGCTCAGAAGCAACCTACTTCGTAAATTTAAGAAAAAAGTTGAACACTGTAATATAAGGCATTATATGCTCAGAAACCTAAGAGACTGGACAGAGGAGGAAAAGACTACCTCTAACTGATAAAAGACATAACTTTGATGAATTCAGGAATTGAGTATGTAAAGATAAAACAGCAGGGTAAAATTGGCATGGTAATACACGCCTTTAATTCCAGCACTGAGGAGGCAGAGACAGGTGGGTCTCTTGTCAGTTTGAGGCCAGTCTCGTCTACACAGCAAGTCCCAGAACAGCCAGGTTTATATAGAGACCCAGGAAAATGAGCAGGGTAAAAATAATATCTCAAGTAGGAAAACTCTGAGACTATTTGAGTCATTTCATTAACCAGATATAAGCAAATAAGACTCCTAAAGCAGGACCAAAGTTCCCTATGTTAAATGTAGATAAGCCTCAAAACACCTAGGACGTAAGTCACAGGGTCCATACTGGTGACACAGCTTCCAATCACTAAATATCTCTAGAAAGGTCATCTCTGAATGAGATAAATTTATCCTCTGCAAAATTAACAATTACCTTCTTTTTTTCCCTTTCTTTCTTTTCTTTCTTTTTTTCAAGACAGAGTTTCTCTGTGTAATAGCTCTAGCTATCCTGCAACTCTCTCTGTAGACCAGGCTGGCCTCGAACTCACAGAGCTCCTCCTGCCTCTGCCTCCCAAGTGCTAGGATTAAAGGCGTGCGCCACCGCTGCGCCCCTCCTTCCCCCCAAGAATTACCTTCTTAAATGCCTCAAAATAGTAAAGCTTCTCCTCATAGTTACATTTCCCGAAGTTTTAGTGACTTCTGAAATAGAGTTCTCCTATGACATTTTTCATTAGGTTCTCCTTATGTAGCCCTGGCTACCCTGAAACTCACTACGTAGACCCCATGAACTCAGAGATCTCCCTGCTGGAATTAAAGACATGCTACCTTGCCTAACAACGGTTCAGCACTTATAGAGAACCTGGGTTCCATCCTAGCATGCACACAGAAATGCACAACAAGCTGTAACTCCAGTTCCAAGGGAACAGATCCCCCTTTCTGTGCGTCTTCAGGTACCAGGTATGCATGTAATACACATATACAAACATAGGCAAAAACATTCATATACAGAATATTTTTTAAGAGTTACTAAAAAAGAATGAATAACTATGATTTTCAAATGTTGTTTGAAATTTCATATTATTTGAAAAAGAGCACCAGGTACACATGTCATGGTACATATATTCATATGCAGAAAATAATCAAATCTTAAAAAAAAAAAAAGGCTGGGGTGTAGGGAGATAATAAAGAGCTTGCCTTGCTCTACTAAAGGAAGCTCTACTAAAGAAAAAAAACAAAACAACGCATGGGACAGCCTGGGAAGATGGAATTGGTAAGAGCACTTCAAAGCTCTCTAAGTATGAAGACCTACATTTGAAACTTGTCACCTACATAAAAAGCCAGCCATGCCACCAAGGATGCAGATGCCTGTAACCCCAGCATTGGAAGGCAGAGACAGGCAGAGCCTAAGAGCCCACTGGCCAGCCAGCATAACTGAGACAACAAGCTTCTGGTTCAGTAAGGCAGAGAGCAATGCAAAATGTTCAATACCTACACCACACACACACCCGCGCGCGCGCACAAACACACACACACACACACACACACACACACACACACACACACACAGGGGTGGGGGGTGGAGGTGGGGGGTGAGGAGGACAGACTAAGTTTCACTAAGTGCCCCATAAGTCTATAGACTCTTTAAGTTTAAGGATGTGAAAACTTCAATTTCTGGGCTCAGTAGGCAAAGGTATTTGCCATCATATTAAGTCTATTTACTGCCAGGGAGTGGTGGTAAATGACGTAAATCCCAGCACTCAGGGAGGCAGAGGCAGGTGGGTTTCTGTAGTTGGAGGCCAGCCTACAGAGGTCTAGGACAGGCAAGGCTGTTACACAAAGAAATGGATGAATGATTAAGTGTGTGATAAAAATAAGTCTGTAATAAAATGTTGAGGAAAAACTACTAGAAATTTTGATACAACTTTGAGATCAAAATTCACCCCATAAACCAGGTATGGTGGCGCAAGCCTTTAATCCAAGCACCCGGGAGCCAGAGGTAGGTGGATCGCTGTGAGTTCGAGGCCAGCCTGGTGAAAGGGAGTCCAGGACAGCCAGGACTACACAGCAAAGCCCTGTCTCCAAAAACTAATAAATACATTAATTAATTTCACCCCACTTGATAATGCTATGCTACAGTGATCTTCTTATAATTAAATAGGGCCCAAAAAACATTATGCAGAAGTCTTTTGACTTGACAGAGCAAAACATACTGAGATAACTGCTCTCCACAACACAGGGGGCCTGGGGATATCTGAATCATGCTAAGTCTCTAACTCAGAACTAGAGGACACAACTATATGATTATGTATACACCTCAAAAGGACAAGCAAAAAATATATGCATGCACAATTGAAATGTATATATACACACATATGTGAATGTATAAACACATTACCACTGAACACCTAGAGCTTTACCATTTCTCAATTATCTTTTGTTCTGTTTTCCCAGACAGGGTTTCTCTGTGTAGGCTTGGCAGGTCCTGGAACTCTGTAGACCAGGCTGGCTTTGACTTCACAGAGATCTGCAGCCTCTGCCTCTCAAGTGCTGGGATTTCAGGTGTGCACCATGCACATCCGCCATGTTCCTCAGTTATCAATGAATTTAAAATATTAAAGGTTCCAAAATAATCTTTTGGTAAAGACTATCTGTATTTGGTCTCTATAAGGCTCTAAATTTAATATTAAAATTATCTGCTTTAACAATTACTATGAATACTCCCTAATATGTAAAAGAGTAGTATGCACACCTTTAATTCCAGTGCTGGGAAGACAGGGGTCGGCCTGGTCAATATAGTGAGTTTCAGGATAGCCAGGTCTACATAGTGAGAAACGCTTTCTCTAAAAACTAAAAAATGGGGGCTCAGAAGTTAGGCACACTTCTTGTTCTTGCTGAGGACCTGGGTTAAATTATCTATACCCTAGGGAGGCTGACAAGTGTCTACAGTTCTGGGGGGTTGTGATACCCTCTTTAGGTGGTGCACAAACATACATGTGAGCAAAGCACTTCATACACACAAAATAAAAACATCTTAAAATATAAAAGAAAAAAACCATACAAACAAAGACAACAACAACAGCACGAAAAACCAACCTTGTGGCATTGGGGGCTCGGGATGGATATATGAGGTTTAGGAAACTTTATGTCTAATAGCAAATTGGGGAGGTAAACCTAATTGATGTAACTTATACGTCTGAGCCTGGGAAAAAAAACCAAAGCTTCCAGTGATTTTAAAAATCAAACATGAATCTCTCCCCTAACCAAGTTCTTACCAAGAGTTGTCAATAGAACTTAGTTTAAGTACCAAAATTGTCAAGACTTAGGTATGCTTTCAAAGTAGCCTTTAAAAAAATTTTTTTTCAAAAGATAAAAATCACTAGATCGCTGGAAAATGTAGAATCTCTTCTATTTCCAGATTTCAGTAGACAGAGCAGGATCTGGCGGAGCCGATTCTGCTTTTTCCCAGCCTCGCCCACATTAATGTCTCCTATCTCGGTAACAGATGAGTACGTAAAGATAAGGCCTCCGAAGGCACCTAACAGGTCCCCAAGCACAGCCCACCCCTCCTAACTCCACCCAGCACCTGCGATTACCAGATGCCACACTCATGTCACTCCACCTCAACAGGAGGTTCCTTGTAGACGGAACCCCCGTGTTGTCACCCCGCTTCTCATTTTCTATACACACTCTCCACTCAGCCTGGCAGCCAAAGACACCACACGTACGCGCTACCCCAGGGCACACGCTTCGGGGACACTGGGGTCCTACAAACGGGCGCCCGAAGTTACTACTTCGCGTGGAGCCTCCACTTCCCCATTCGACTAAGTGGGGGGCGGGGGGGAGGGGAGGGGAGGGGAGAAGAGTCTCGGGAGACCAGGTGGCGACAGGAGGACAAGAAGCGGCCGACAGGCCCAGCCTGGCGGAGCTCGCAGGGAAGCGGCGGGACGTGAGAACTGAAGGCCCACGCGACAACCACCAGCACGAGTGGGCCCGGCGGCGGGGCTGGCCGGCGGAGGCCGGGTGGGCGCGGCGGCTCGCTCCGATTCTCTCCGGGAGGCCTCGCCAAGCCCCGGGCCGACAGCGGGGCTCCGGCGGTCCCGGCCCAGCTGGCGAGGACCGGGCAAGCGGTCCCGGCTCGGCGCTTACCATGGTGAGGCCGCAGGTGGGGCGCGCCGCGCTCTGGCTCCGCTGGGGCTCGGGCTGCCGCCCAGGGAAGCGGAGCTCTGGCCGCTCCGGATCCTGCTACCCCTGACGGGACGCTTCGCTTCTCGCCAAGATGGCGGCCCCAAGCCACGTCTCCAACCGGAAACGGCGCGGGTCAAAGGGCGGAGGGCGGGGCCGACAGCTCCTGGGTACCAGTGAACTCATTCCTCCGTTAGCCCAGGACTTGCAGGAAGTTTGGGTAGAGTTGTGTAGCATCACCCTTCTGACCTTTCCTCGTCTTCGCCTGCGTGTTTTTTGGGTTTTTTTTTTTGTCTTGTTTTGTTTTGTTTTTTGGTGCCTCTTCTTGCAGTTCATAAAGCCATTCAATAGAATATATAAAATAATCTGTGAGCATGAGAAACTACTATCCAGAATACATAAAGAACGTTTAGAACTCCATAATAACGCCGGCATGGTGGCCTCTCACCTGTAATCCAGCACTCAGGAAGAGCCTGAGCAAGTCTCAAAAGTTGGGAGTCCAGATGGGTTTGCGCCTTTAATCCCAGCACACTCCTGAAGCTGACGCAGGAAGATCTCAGTGAGTTCCAGCCTGGTCTACAGAGTGAGTTGCAGGACAGGGCTACACAGAGAAACCCTGGCTCAAAATGGAAAGAAAGAAAAGAAAGAAGAGAGAGAGAGAGAGAGAGAGAGAGAGAGAGAGAGAGAGAGAGAGAGAGAGA
>OU015749.1:100350158-100362932 GCA_907169655.1 Acomys percivali
AGAGAGAGAGAGAGAGAGAGAGAGAGAGAGAGAGAGAGAGAGAGAGAAAAGTTGGAGTCCATCCAAAGCTCCAGTATTGAGTTGAATATCAACCTGGTATACATTAGGAGACACCCCCCACCCTCTGTCGCAAAAAATAAAAAACAAAAACCATCTGAGGACAGCAAGATAGCTCAACGATTAAGCCTGACAACCTGAGTTTCATCTCTAGGACCTATATACATGGTTGAATAAGAATCAACTCTAGAGTTATCCTCGGACCTCCGCAGAGTTCAATAGCATCCCCCCCATCCCTTTCTCTCTTACACACCCACACCATGCACACTTATATAATTAAACAATAATAGACGCTGAGCAGTGGTGGCCGTGCCTTTAATTCCAACACTTGGGAGGCAGAGGCAGGTGGATCTCTAAGTTTGAGGCCGGCTTGGTCTACAAAGAGAGTTCCAGGACAGCCAGGGCTATTACACAGAGAAACCCTGTCTTCAAAAACCAAAAACAAAAAACAAAACAACCAACCAAACAAAAAAACCCAAAACCAAAACAATAATAGTAAATATTTTGAGTGAAAAATAGAAAAGGAACAAAATGCTGACATATGTTACAACATGGATTAAGCTAGAAAACAGGTGAAAAAAGCCAGATGCAAAGGCCACTATTTATATGGAATGTCCAAACCAGGCAAATCTGTGAAAATAAAAAGTATGTAAGTGGTTTCTTGGAATTCCAGAGGCCTAGAAAGTGACTGTTAGTGCACAAGAAGCTTATGTATGTGTTTGGAGTTAGCCAGAGGTAAATATCCTAAAAGATACTGAGCTGTATGCTTGATCTTTTTTTTTTTTTTTTTTTTTTGATTTAATAAAGTTTTATTTTCCCAAATGTACAGCTGATTTAGCCGGCTCATGCATCTTCACCAGCAGCTGGGGCATCTCCACCCTTTGTATTTCTTGTGTAAATTACTTGGGCTCTGTGCTTCGAAACCAGCTTGATAAGTCCTTTACTAAGCAGCTCCTGAAGGGCCGCCCTGGCCAAGGAGCCGCGGATCTTCAGTCTCTCAGAGACCACAGCTGGAGTAATAAGCTTATAGTTGGGAACTTCCTTGCAGAGTTTGTCGTATGTGGCTTTGTCAAACAGGACTAAATTGTTGAGCTTGTCCCGAACTTTGCCTTTGGACCACTTCTTCTTTTTGGCCTTGCCACCAGACTTATTTACTGGGTCTTTGTCTTTTTTGGCCGACTTTCCAGCATCTTTCTTCTTCTTGTCGTCCTTGGGCGGCATGGCGAAGCTAGGAGACTGGCGACAACCACTGCAGCCTCACTAAGATGTCGGAGAAAAAGCTGTATGCTTGATCTTAAATGTATAGTATTTTATTTGTGAATCATGGCTGTGTGTGTGTGTGTTTGTGTGTGTGTGTGTGTGTGTGTGTGTGTGTGTGTGTGTATACAGGTGTGTGCCTATGAACGCAGGAGCTGCCTGATGTGAGTGCTGGGATCAAACTACTGTTCTCTAGAAAATCAACAGATAGATCTAACTGCCGAGCCATCTATCTCCAGTCCCACACCATACACGTCAAAAGGTGAGGTGATTGTTTTGCTTTAGGGTCCTGAGAGGTGGCTTGGCAGTTAAAATCTTGTATTGCTCTTGCAGAAGGCCAATCCTGCAGATTTGATCCCCACCCACCCCCCCAAAAATAAGGAAAATAAAATGCATGTTCATTGGTACCCTTGACAAGGAAAGCCTTAGAGGCCCTCTAACACAAGGTCAGACAGAACAGGACTCAGACAGCCCTGCCTGTAACTCCTTTCCAGTACTTACTACCTGAACGATTAACTTACTATACCGCTGGAAGCCTTGGTCATTACTCTTTTTTTTTTTTTTTTTTTAAGATTTATTTATTTATTATGTACACAGTGTTTTTGTCTGCATGTATGTCTGTGCACCAGAAGAGGGCACCAGATCCCATTATAGATGGTAGTGAGCCACCATGTGGTTGCTGAGAATGGAACTCAGGACCTCTGGAAGAACAGACAGTGCTCTTAACCTCTGAGCCATCTCTCCAGCCCACTGGTGGTAACACTTATTTCATAAATGTGTGAAGTTAGATAATATAAAAATAAATTACATTACATAAGCTAAGTGTTCTGCCACAGTAGTTGCTCAACAATATATACTGTGTATCATGGACAATAACATGTCATAAAACAAAAATAGAAATTCCACTGAAAACCTATATATATTCTTTTTGGTTTTTTGAGACAGGGTTTCTGTGTGTAGCCTTGGCTATCCTGGACTCCCTTTGTAGACCAGGCTGGCCTCAAACTCACAGAGATCTGCCTTCCTGAGTGTGGGGATTACAGATGTGCACCACAGCGCCAAGCTTTAAAAGATATTTTTGAAGCCAGGCGTGGTGGCGCACGCCTTTAATCCCAGCACTCGGGAGGCAGAGGCAGGCAGATTGCTGTGAGTTTGAGGCCAGCCTAGTCTACAAAGGGAGTTCAGGACAGGCAAGGCTACACAGAGAAACCCTGTCTCAAAAAACAAAACAAAAAAAAGATATTTTTGAGATAGTTTTGCTTTGTATACCTGGCTGATCTAGAGCTCGCTATGCAGATGAAGCTGGCCACAGACTCACAGAGATCTGCCTGCCCTTGCAGCCCTAGTGTTGAGATTACAGGCGACTCTATTTTTAACTTGAAGCAGCAGAGGAGGTGTGTGCTAGTTAGTACCAAAAAATAGAACCAACCTGTGTCCATCAACTGATGAGTGAGTAAAGCGAAGTGCAATATGCATACCAACAAAACAATGCGATGAGTCATCTGCAACAATATGAATGGAGCCGGGCATGGTGGCGCACGCCTTTAATCCCAGCACTTGGAAGGCAGAGGCAGGTGGATTAATGTGGGTTCGAGGCCAGCCTGGTCTACAAAGCGAGTCCAGGATAGCCAGGGCTACATAGAGAAACCCTGTCTCGAAAAACCAAACCAAAAAAAAAAAAAAAAAAAAAAAAAAACCAATATGAATGAAACTGGAGAACATTCTGTAAATAAAAAAAAACTGTTTACCCTGAACAGGGTTTTTCTGTGTAACCCCGGCTGTCTTGGAACTTGCTCTATAAACCAGGCTGGCATTGAACTCAGAAACCCACCTGCCTCTGCCTCTCAAGTGCTGGGAATAAAGACATGCACCACTTACCCAGCATGTTCTGTGGGGGCGAAAAGTCAAACAAAAACTAGGTATGGTGACACATGCTTTTGATCTCAGCATTTGAGAGGGAGAGTCAGGAGAACCAAGAGTTCAAAGCCTGGACTAGGAGGCTAGAGAGACAGCTCAGCAATTAAGGGCACTGACTGCTCTTCCAAAGGACCTGGGTTCAAGCCCCAGCACCCACATGGCAGCTCACAGTTGTCTGTAACTCAGATCTGACACTCTCACATAGACATACATACAGGTGTTTCATGCACATAAAATAAAGGTAAATAAATTAAAATTAAAAAAATGTAAAAGCAGGCCAGGTGTGGTGGCACACGCCTATCTCGAAAAACCAAAACCAAAACAAAAAACAAAAAAACAAAAAAAACAAAAAAAAAAAAAAAAAAGGAGGAAGAAGAAAAAAACAAAAAAACAAAGCCTGGGCTGGAGAAATGGCTCAGCAGTTTAAGAGGACTTGATGGTCTTCCAGAGGACTGGGATTCAATTCCCACAACCCACATGGCATCTCACAACCATCTATAATTCTAATTGCAAGGGATCTGATACCCTCTTCTTAATTCCGAGGGTATCAGGCTTGCAGGTGGTACATAAACATGCATGCAGGTAAAATACCCATACATATAAAAGTCATTATTTTTTGTTTTTGTTTTTTGTTTTTCAAGTCAGGGTTTCTCTGTGTAGCCTTGGCTTTCCTGGACTCACTTTTTAGAGCAGGCTGGCCTTGAACTCACAGAGACCCACCTGTCTTTGCCTCCCAAGTGCTGGGATTAAAGGCGTGTGCCACCACATCCAGCCAGTTCTCATTTCTTTATGGTTTAAAAAAAAGGGGGGAGGGGTCCTTCCTTCTAGCTTTTTTTTTTTATATATATATAAATATATACTAAACTGTATTATGGGTTTTTTTGTTTGTTTGTTTTGTTTTTCAAGACACATTTTCTCTGTGTAGCCTTGGCTGTCCTGGACTCATTCTATAGACCAGAGGCTGACCTTGAACTCACAGCAGTCAGCCTGCCTCTGCCTCCCAAGTGCTGGGACTAAAGGTGTGGGCCACCAAAACCTGGCTATATTATGGGTTTTTTTTTTTAAGAGATTTATTTATTTATTATGTATACAATGTGTTGCCTTCATGTATAATTGCAGGCCAGAAGAGAGTACCAGATCTCATCATAGATGGTTGTGAGCCACCATGTGGTTGCTGGGAATTGAACTCAGGACCTCTGGAAGAGCAGGTAATGCTCTTAACCGCTGAGCCATCTCTCCAGCCCTATATTATGGGTTTTTAAATAGTCAACTTTCCTATGCAACAGAACACCAGAACATATTTCTTTTTTTTTTTTTTTAAAGATTTATTTATTATTTATACAGTATTCTGCCTGCATGTGCATTGAGTCTCCTTACAGATGGTTGTGAGCCACCATGTGGTTGCTGGGAATTGAACTCCGGACCTCTAGAAGAGCAGAAGGTGCTCTTAACCGCTGAGCCATCTCTCCAGCCCCTGGAACATATTTCTTTCTTCTTTTTATTTATTTATTTTTATTTTATGTACATTGGTGTTCTGCCCACATGTGTGTCTGTATGAAGGTGTGAGACCCCCTGAACAGGAGTTACAGACAGTTGTGAGCTGCCTCCCTGAATGCTGGGGTTATAGGCATGCGCCACCCCACCCAGTGAATTTCTATGATTCTTGCACAAGTTCCTCTAACCTTGATTTCCAGAGTTAATTACATCTGTAGTTTTATTTATTCATTGCAATTTCATCAGTGTTCAATCCAGGGCCCTGTGCATGCTACAGCTGCACTCTACCTTTTTTTTTTTTTTTTAAAGATTTATTCATTTATTATTTGTACAGAAGAGGGCACCAGATCTCATGATAGATGGTTGTGAGCCACCATGTGGTTGCTGGGAATTGAACTCAGGGCCTTTGGAAGAACAAACAGTGCTCTTAACGGCTGAGCCACCTCTCCAGCCCCTGCACTCTACCTTTCGAAGCCAGAAGAGGGCGTTAGATCCTCTTCTGTCTGGTGTTACTGAGGGTCGTGAGTTGCCACGTGTGTTCTGGGAATAGAGTGTTCTGGGAATAGAGCGTGAGTCCTTTTTTTTTTTTTTTTTTTTTTTTTAGAGATTTATTTATTTTATATGACTGCTTTATCTGTAGAAGAGGGCACCAGATCCCATTATAGATGCTGGGAATTGAACTCAGGACCTCTGGAAGAGCAGGCGATGCTCTTAACCACTGAGCCATCTCTCCAGACCCGCAGCCAGTGCTTCTTAACCTCTGAGCCATCTCTGCAAATCCTGTCTTACTTTGTGTGAGAGAGGGTCTCATGCCACCCAGACTGGCCTCATAACTTCTGATTCTCCTCCAGCTTCCACCTTTCAAGTGCCAGGATTCTAGATCTGTACACTGTGCCTGGCTTCTTGTGAGGATTTTTTCAAAGTACTAATTTATGCACTCTACAGGCATTAGGAAAAAAAAATTAAATTAGACGCAGCCTCTGGATTAAAGAAGTTCACAGTAAGGGCTGACGGGATGGCGTGGCGGGTAAATGCACATGCACCAGAAGGGGCAGGATGACCCGATGAACCCTATTCAGACATCAGAATACACGCAAAAGTGGAGAGAACCGACTCCATAAAGTTGTCCTCCAACTTGCACATGCACGTGTGGCATATGTGCTCTCCTACATGAAATCAAGCGGTTTTATTTATCTGTCATCAATTTTTGTTGTTTTGAAACAGGAGCTCAGTAGCCCATGCCGGCCTCAAACTCACCAAGTAACTGAAGCTGATTTGGAAGTTTTTTTTTTTTCTGTTTTTCTTTTTGGTTTTTTGAGACAGGTTTTCTCTGTGTAGCCTTGGCTGTCCTAGACTCTCTTTGTGGACCAGGCTGGCCTCGAACTCACAGCGATCCACCTGCCTCTGCCTCTTGGAGTGCTGGGATTACAGGTGTGCGCCACCACACCTGGTTGATCTGCAGTTTCTAATCCTCCTTCCTCCACCTACCAAGTGCTAGGATTACAGTCATGCACCAGTTTGCCCAATTCATTGTTTCTTTCTTTCTTTCATTTTTGGTCATAGTTTTCTTTAGTAAATAAAAAGGGAAAAAATAAAAAGGAATGCCCATGTGACATAGGACACTGTGAGGAAAAGGACTATCGTGTCATAGAGACGCTATAAAAAGGCTTTTTAAACATGCTTGGACTTATCCCTGAAGAGTGTCTAAATTGTGATTGAGCTTTAAAGGAGAGAAACTGTGCCAAAGGAGCCTTGTCTTTGAGATGACAGTTTCCAGTTGGATAATAGAAATCCGCCAGCAAGCCGGGCGTGGTGGCGCACGCCTTTAATCCCAGCACTGGGGAGGCAGAGGCAGGCAGATCACTGTGAGTTCGAGGCCAGCCTGGTCTACAAAGCGAATCCAGGACAGCCTAGGCTAACACAGAGAGACCCTGTCTTGAAAAATCCAAAAAACAAAACAAAAACAAAAACAAAGAAAAACCAAAAAAGAAATCCGCCAGCCGGCTCTACTATTTTTGGCCACTAGATGTCACAACCGCCTCAGTTGCGGAAACCATAGACAAGCTGGCGGCGTGGCAGCCTGGAGCGCCAGCCGCTCTATCCCAGCGCCGCGTCTCTGCTTCCACCACCATTGGCCGAATCAGGGCGAGTTGGGGGGGTGGGGGGGTGGGGTCGAAAGAGGCGGGGTGGTGGCACCGTAGGTCTCGCGATCACTCATCCTCGCTCTCGCTCTGTTTTAATTTATTTATTTATCATCTTTTTGCCTAGCGACTGACAACCGGCGGCTTGCTGCATTTAGGGATCCTTGAAGTGGCCAGGCCTGAGAGTGAGACCCCAGTCTTCGGCTGGGGTTCTTTCCAAGTAGAGGAAACGGATCCAGAAGGGCTACAGGTAATTGGTGTTCCAGCAAGCGCCTCTGTCGTTCTTCGCTCTCTGCGCCTCACCAACTACCCTGGGTCCTAGACTCTCCAAGAAACCAGCGGGATTCTGTCTTCAAAACGGTAGAAGTAGAGAAGATGCTTTGGAAACTAGTGGAAGGGGGCCGAGACCGGAGTTTGCCCTCCCCTGCTTGCTTCCCCGTCCTTCCCCTTCTCGGCTCAGCGGTGACCCACAGGCTGAATTTGCCTATTTAGTTCTGTCCCGTCTCTGTACCTCCCACCCAGAGCTGTGGGAAAACTGACCAAACCTGAGACGGTTGCAGTTTATCTATGCATGCTGTGTTTCCCTTGAATGCAGCTTGCTCTTGGGTTGCTGCTGGGAAAGGTTGGATGTCGTTTACCTCCGCAGTTCTCTCGGTTCTCAGCCAGTGCTAGCCAAATAAGGGTTGACGCTGGTTGGCTGCTTGCTCTGGGGTCAGGAAGTTTTCCTTTGGGGAAAGGTTGGGTGGGAGAGACTGCATCTCTGCGCGGAGGACTGAAGGTATATCCATCCCGTGGCAGGAGCTATGTCATCATATATCTCTTTTTGCTTAGACCAGAATTGTTGAGAACCAGACATACGATGAGCGTCTAGAGGTTAACGATTCGGAAGAGGTTGCCAGCATTAGCACTCCAAGCCCAGGACATCAAGGTAAGAAGAGAAAACCGGAGACAAGAAGAGAGGTGGTTTTTAAGACAGTAGCACAGAAGATTGGGTTTATGTTTGTATCCGGCAAGCTCCTGGATTATATCAGCAGGCGTTAACTTTGTGAGTTAACTGGCCACTGATTTTGTTTTCTCACTGCTTGAGGGAGAAGTGGGTTATCACACTGCAGGATCTCCTTTGAGCGCAAACTTAGCTCCTGTCATTGTTTCCTGTAGGTTACCGCTCTGTCACTCTGTGTAGATTCTGGCACAGTTCACTATGTTTTGTTTTGGTTTTAATTATTTAAAAAAATTTTAATGTATGATTTTCTTTTCTTTCTTCTTTCTTTCTTTCTTTTTTTTCTTTTCTTTTCTTTTTTTTTTTTTAGCCTGAGTAACTGGAGTTACAAATGGCTGTGAGCTGCCATGTGTGCTGGGACTTAAGCCCTGGGTCTTCAGGAAGATCAGCCAGTGCTCTTAATCATTGAGCCATCTCTCCAGCCTGGTTGCCTGTGACTGTGTTTCTGCTTTTTAACTCATTAAGATTATTCATAACTTGCCCTTAACCTGCCACCCCAACCAAAATTGCAACAGAGTTTTATCAGAGGACGTGACACCATTCATTTATTTACCTAACATTTTTCTTGTTTTGTTTTTTTGAGGCAGGGTTTCTCCTGTGGAGCCCTGGCTGCCCTGTAATTCACTCTAGACCAGGCTGGCCTCCAACTCAAGAGATCTGCCTGCCTCTGCCTCCCCATTGCTGAGCATAAAGGAAGATGCCCCCATTCCCAGCTCACCTAAGGTTTTTGAATGCTTGCTTTGTGCCACATAAGCACTGTGGCTATTGTGAACAATGCTGACATATCTTGTGGTGTACAGATGTCTATCTGACTTCTCATTTTCAGTGCTTTTGAGTGTATACTTTATTTTCTGAATTAGAGACTGCTTCATGACTCTCCAACTCATTCCGTGCATAGACTAAGTTCTGCGTCATTCCACATCTTAGTATCCGCTGTGGAAGTGACCATGTTGAGGATATACTTAGCTGCTAGGTGGTTTTGCTCCATCGTGGTTGGGGTCTGTTTATTTCAAAAAAGCGTTTTTATTCTGCGGAGCCTAGGCCAACCTGGAACTCACTATGCAGCTCAGGCTGGCCTTGAATTTGAGGTATTCTTCCTGCCTCGGTTTCCCAAGAGCTGAGGGCTACCATGCCCAGTGACTTGAACAAACATATGCTTTTGCCAGCTGTGGACTTGTTTTCAGCTGGGAAACCTAATCAGTCAAAAAATGTTTAGTTTACATCTAATATGTTTTTGTGCTTACTCTTACATCTGACTATACTTTTTATGTTTATTTGTTTTAGGGTTTTTTGTTTGTTTTTGTTTTTCCAGACAGGGTTTCTCTGTGTAGCTTTGGCTATCTTGGACTCCCTTTGTAGACCAAGTTGGTCTTGAACTCACAGAGATCCACCTGTCTCTGCCTCCTGAGTGCTGTGATTAAAGGCATGTGCCACCATGCCCGGCCAGCCTATTTATTTCAGAGTATGTTATTATTATTATTATTACAGATTCTCTTATTGTTCTTATCCCCTGATTCAAATTCAGATTGAAGATTAGCTGCCATTTGCCAGGCTCTAGGTCACTCCTGTCCAGGTGGCTTTCTCACTCACTCCTGTCACTGACCCCATTTAGAGGTGACAATACTGACAGTCAGAGAGGGCAAGTCACTTCTGCCATGGCAGAGCTACCCTCAAACCCTCCTCCTTCACCCTGGCCTCTGTTGGTTACTAGTCACACACCTCATTTCACCCCTGTTTACTTCCGTTTCTATCCATACAATTGCAGTTGGTCACTTAGTATAGCACCTGGTCCCATGCTTCTGCACAGGAATGTCTATAGCAGTGTCTTGAATTGACACAGCAGTGACGAGACTACAGTATCCTATCATTCCTCTCATGTTTTCTTTTATTTTGTTTTTGAGATAACGAGTCTCACCACGTAGACCTGACTGGCCTTGACTTCACAGATCCACCTGCCTCTGCCTCTGTAGTGCTAAAACATGCCAACACACTCATCAGTCATGTGAACACTTGCAAGTGCATGCTGGTGTTTGTGTCTGTCTGAGTTCAAGGTAAGCCTAGAGAAGGGCATGGTGGCGCACCCCTTTAATCCCAGCACTCAGGAGGCAGAGGCAGGTGGATCTCTGTGAGTTCCAAGGCCAGACTGGTCTACAAAGTGAGGTCAGGACAGCCAAGGCCACACAGAGAGACCCTGTCTCAAAAAAAGACTAAAAACCAAAAAAACAAAACAAAACAAAAAAGCCAACTTGGTCTGCTAAGTGAGTTCCAAGACATCAAGGGCTACATAGAGAGACCCTATCTTGAAAAACAACAAAACAAACAAAACAAAAATAGAAGAAGGGAAAAAAAAAAAGAAGAAGAAGAAGAAGAAGGAGCAGATAGAGAGGAGGGAGGGGGTTGTGACCAGGATGTAAAGTAAATAATTAATTTAAAAAACTTTAAAAGTAAAAAAATAAGGGAAAACCAAAAATGAATATATAAATAAAAATTAAAAAATGTAAACCTAAGGTTTTTTTTTTTTCTTTTAACAACAATTCAACATTAACTAATGAAAAATTCTTCTTCCAAGGATCCCTGCTTTCTGCCGGTCTTCCTGACAAGACTATGGCTGACAACAGCAGTGATGAGTATGAAGAGGAAAACAAGGTACAGTATAACCCACAGCATCCTTTGACACTTGGGCTCTGGGTGGTCAGTGCGAGACGACACCGCGTTAGCAGTGGCTGAGGACCTTTGAGCTGGTATAAGAAAATCAAGGGTAGAGTCTTGAGATGTTGACTCTTTCAGGAATGAAGCCTGCCAGCTGTCAAACCCAGAGCTTCTCGGTTCCTGATGAGCCTATCCCCGACACAGCTGGCTTTTAGGGAGGAGTTTGCTCTTAAGAATAAGATTCCTTGGGCTAGAGATAAGTCTCTGTGTTTAAGAGCACTGGCTGCAGCCGGGCATGGTGGCCCACGCCTTTAATCCCAGCATTTGGGAGGCAGAGGCAGGTGGATCTCTGTGAGTTCGAGGCCAGCCTGGTCTACAAAGTGAGTCCAGGACAGCCGAGGCTAACACAGAGAAACCTTATCTTGGGCTGGGGAGATGGCTCAGTGGTTAAGAGGACTGGCTGCTCTTCCAGAGGTCCTGAGTTCAATTCCCAGCAACCACATGGTGGCTCACAACCATCTATAATGTGATCTGATGCCCTCTTCTGACTGTAGGTGTACATGCAGACAGAGCACGATATACATAATAATAAATAAATACATCTTTAAAAACAAGAAAGAAACCCTATCTCTAAAAAAAGCAAAACAAAACAAAAAGAAAAACAAAAATCAGAATTCTAGTTCCCTCCCAGAACGTACCTCAGAATTTATATTTTTGATAAGCAGTCCAGACAATTCATATACTAAGCAAGTCTTGGGAATTATTGGCCCAGGCGTGTTTTTAATTCTTGCCACTTGTGGTGATGCCAGTATCTTGTGACACCAATTTCTTAAGGCACAGATGTTCTTCAGCCATTATCCTGTGAGCATGGTCACCTGTCTCTGAAGAAAGGCTGGGAGATCCGTAGTCTAGCCAGGTAGGAGTGGCACCTGTGCTGCATAGCAGCCATTATGTCAGCTTCCCCTCATGACCCATGGCTCACACCGTATTTGTCCTTGATTGTCATGGCATATGTCTGTCATTCTAGCACGTGCTAGGCTGAGGCAGGAAGACCAAGAATTTAAGGTCAAGGGGCAGATTGGATTACAGAGAGACCATGTCTCATAAACAACAACAGAAACTTTTTTTTTTAAAGATTTATTTATTTATTATTATGTACACAGTGCTCTGCCTGCATGTACATCTACAGGCAGAGGAGGACATCAGATCACATTATAGATGGTTGTGAGCCACCATGTGGTTGCTGGGAATTGAACTCAAGACCTCTGGAAGAGCAGACAGTGCTCTTAACTGCTGAGCCATCTCTCCAGCCCCAGAAACTTTTTTTTGTCCTTTAAACAGGGGCATTGGTGACAGGAGATTGGCACTTGCCTTGCATACAGAAGGGCCAAGCTTTAATCCCCAGCACCATAAAACAGATGGGCTGGAGAGATGGTTCAGTGTTTAAAAACACTGGCTGCTCTTCCGAAGGCCCAGGTTTAATTCCCAGCATCTGCATGGCTGCTCACAGCTGTCTGGAGCTCCAGTTCCAGGAGAATACAACACCATCTTCTGGCCTCCATGGACAGTGAACATGAATATGGTGCACAGACATACATGTATGCAAAACATCTATTCACATAAAATAAAATTAAAAAGGAAAACAACAACAAATAAACCTTTGCAAGTTTATATGATGGTTATTTATAGTGGTACAGGAAGCTGAAGTGACTGCATTAAAACACTAGAGTAGCTGGAGAGATGGCTTAGAGGTTAAGAGCATTGACTGCTCTTCCAGAGGTCATGAGTTCAATTCCCAGCAACCACATGGTGGCTCACAACCATCTGTAGTGAGATCTGATGTCCTCTTCTGGCTTGCAGGCAGAATACTGTATACATAATAAACAAATAAATCTTAACCAAAACACTAGAAAGGAAGGTTAAGGTCCCACTGTGTGACTTGTGCTCTGTTTTATCATATGCATGAGATAGGCTCCTGGGCATTTGTCTGTAGTATATAGCATCATCTGACACTGCATCAGGAAGTTCTCAAAGCATGGCTCTGAAGACAGCAATCAGAAAAGTGATCTCATGCCAGGCATGGTGGCGTACACCTTTAATCCCAGCACTTGGGAAGCAGAAGCAGGCGGATCGCTGTGAGTTCAAGGCCAGCCTGGTCTACAAAGTGAATCCAGGATGGCCAAGATAACGTAGAGAAACCCTGTCTCGAAAAACACACACACACACACACACACACACACACACACACACACACACACA
>OU015749.1:100362942-100415561 GCA_907169655.1 Acomys percivali
ACACACACACACACACACACACACACACACACACACACACACACACAAGTGATCTCCACAGTTAACAGTAGTAAGGCTGGTTTATCTTTCCAGTTTTGTGTGCACCTATAACTAGAGGAAGCCGTCTTGTTTTTGAACAGTTTCTAAAATGCCAGTCCATTGTTGTTATTGAGATAGGGTTTCTCTGTGTAGCCTTGGCTGACCTGGAACTCGGTCTGTAGACCAAGTTGGCCTCTAACTCAGAGATCCACCTGCCTCAGCCTCCCAAGTGTTGGGATTAAAGGCGTGTGCCACCACTGCCTGGATTATTTTTGTTTTTGAGATAGGTCTCTATAAAACCCTTGCTGTCCGGGAACTTTCTATGTAGACTAAGCTGGTCTCTAACTTACTTAGAGAAATCCATTCCATCTGCCTCTGCCTCCTGAGTGCTAAGAATTAAAGGTATGTACCACCATGCCAGTCTGATAGTCAGTATTCTTTTTGGTTGGTTTGTTTTTTTGTTTGTTTGTTTGTTTTTCAAGACAGGGTTTTTCTATGTAGCCTTGGCTGTCCTAGACTTGCTTTGTAGACCAGGCTGGCAATATTCTTAAAAGTTGCCTTTTGCCAAAACCGCCTCCTGGGCTGACAAAACGGTTCAGTAGGCAAGAGTGCTTACCACCAAGTTTGATGACTGAGTTTGACCTTTGGGACTCACATAGTGGAAGGAGATGGCAGCAGGTTGTTTTCTGACTTCATACACTGTGTCATGTGCATATCCTCCCCATAAACAAATAAAAATATAATAAAAAAGCCCTGTTTCCTATGTGACCAACAGTTAAGTTCTTACCAATTATACCAGTACACCAATAAAGTGTACTGAATAAATTCTACATTTGTGTTGCTATAAATAGTATGATATTAAAATTCATAATATATTTTTACCTATGTATAATGAGTTATTAGAGGAAAATGTGACCAAAACCAGTTTTTTTGGGGGGGCACGGGGCTCATGTCACTAAGACTAGCTTTGAACTCCTAATCTTCCTACCTCTACCTCTTAAGTCCAGGGGTTGCAGCTGTGGGCTACCAGTTTAAATGGCAATGGGAATTGAACCCAGAGTTTCATGAATGCTAGCCCTCAGGAACAGCTCTTTCATTTGCATTTTGGGGGCAAGATTTTAAGACAGGGTTTCGATGTGTATCCCTGGCTGACCTGGAACTCACTCTGTAGACCCAACTCAGAGAGCCACCTGCCTCTGCTTCCCAAGTGCTGGGATTAAAGGTAAGCACCACCACTACCCAGCCTGCATTTGTTTGTTTGTTTAAGATTTATTTATTTATTTAATGTATGTGAGGTCTCTATCTACATGTACACCTGCATGCCAGAAGAGGGCATCAGATTCCAATATAGATGGTTGTGAGCCACTATGTGGTTGCTGGGAATTGAACTCAGGACCTCCTGGGAGAGCAGACAGTGCTCTTAACCACTGAGCCATCTCTCCAGCTCATGCATTTGTTCTTTAAAGATAAAGTTTCATGCCGGGGGGTGGTGGTGGTGGTGGCGGCACACGCCTTTAATCCCAGCACTCAGGAGGCAGAGGCAGGTGGATCGCTGTGAGTTCAAGGCCAGCCTGGTCTACAAAGCGAGTCCAGGACAGCCAAGGCTACACATAGAGACCCTGTCTCGAAAAACCAAAAAAAAAAAAAAAAAAAAGAAGATAAAGTTTCATGTGACTAAGGCTGGCCCTGAACTGGTTATGTAATCAAGGACAACTTTGAACTTCTGATCTTCCTGCCTCCACTTCCTAAGTGCCGGGATTATAGACCTGCCCAGCGTATGTGGTGCTGGGGATTGAATCAAGGGCTTCCTACATAGCTAGTAAATACTCTACCAATTGAGTCACATCTATAACCTTAAAAGCTGCTTTTACTGTTTGTTTATTTTTATTTTATCCATATGGGTGTTTTGCCTGCATATATTTCTATGCACCATGTGTGTACCTTGTGCTCATGGAGGCCAGAAGAGGATGCTGGATCCCCAGAAATGGGAATTATAGATGATTGTAAGCTGCCATGTAGGAATCTATAACCCTGATCCTTAACAGTGCTTTAAACACTGAGCTTTCTGTCCAGCCCCTAAAAGCTACTTCTAAAGGAGGCTGACAGGGCATGCTACAGGCTACAACCACAGAAGCAAAGATATAGACCCTGTCTCAACTGTCTCTGCAAGTGCAGACACCGCGCCAGGCCCTCTCTCACGGATCTGAGAGTGTAGGATGGAGCATGATTGGCCAGGAACTCAAAAACTTAGGGTATGATGCCAAGAACAAAGCAGCCTGTATCCTGAAACAGAATATACAGTCATTGTGCCTAACTGACAGGGGATGGGACTGTGGACAAACCAGAAACACCATGAAGGAGATAGCACCGTGCAAAAACAGGAAGCCCCTACTCTGCCCCACTGCTAGTGTGAGTTCAGGCTCCGGCTGATGATGTACTGTATTCTGCTGATGTTTTCCAGCACCTTGCTCTGAGCATTCTTGCAAATTAGATGCCAGGCTTCTTTGCTGCACCTTTCCTTACTCCCCAGATAATCCCAAGTTGTTACTCCTTTCCAATATTTATTTATTTTATTTTTAAAACTGTGTGTGGGCGTCTGTGCATGTGAGTGCAGGTGCCCATAGAGGGCCTGAAGAGAGCGGGTTCTCTTGAGCTGAGTTACAGAAGGGGAGGTGGTGAGCTGCCTGGTGCGGGTTTTAGGGGCCAAATTCCAGTTCCCAGCGAGAGCAGAATGTGCTTTTAGCCACTGAGCCGTCTCCCCAGCCCTCTTATGATTTATTTTATCCTTGATTATGTATAAATGTGTGTGAGGGGGTTGTACAAATGTTAGCTCAGGTACCCTCAGAGTCCAGCAGGATCCCCTGGAATTGGAGTTCCAGACAGCTGTGAGACACCTGACGTGGGTGATGGGGATGGAAATTTGGGTGCTCTTAACTGCTGAGCCATTTCTCCAGTTCCACTACCCTTTTCCAAATTTTAGGTAATGAGGCTTCTGGATAGAGGTTATTCATAGCTTCCAAGATCAAGTAGGTCCCTAAGTAGAAGTTGGGTAGAATTTGTACCGTTTCTAGTGGAGGACTGTGGTCAAAGAACGTGGAGATAGACTTAGCAGGAGAAAGTTCTCGGACCCTGGTGACCGGGTGACAGAGGTCTGCGGCCACTGCAAGGGTGGTGCAGAGTCAGGAATAGGAACTGGAGTTTTCTGTATGTAACTGCTTCTCCTCCTCTGTCCTCCCCTCCTCTGCCCAGGAGAAGAAGAAGCCCTCACAGCTGACACCGCAGCGGGGCTTCAGTGAAAATGATGATGATGACGATGATGACTCATCTGAGACTGATTCCGATGACGATGATGATGATGAGGAGCATGGAGCACCTCTGGAAGGGTCGGAAGCACCCTGTGCCAAAGGGGATGTCCTTCAGGGTGGCAGTAGAAGAAGTTATCTGGGAGCAGATTGCAGCATCTTTTGATGTCCTCTACTTAGGATTTTCTCCTATCTCAGGAGCCTGGTGTTGTGGGTTTTTCATTTCTTCCTGGCTCCACTGCCCCATCTGTCCCTGTGATGTCACTTAAATTATCTGTTACATTTGTAGGCTCAGCAAATACACTGGGTTAGCCTAACACATTGCCTCTGCCTTCAAGGAGCTCCCAGGTTGGAAAAGAGGAAATATACTTGTGCATATTTTAAAGCATACATGCACTTGAGCATTTCCGTTCTAGGCTGAGACCCTTCCTGGACAGAGAGAGGAGCTTCAGGGGCCTCGCACTGAGGCAAGGTTCTTGGGTGATGCTAAGTACATGATGTAACAAGACTCGTCTTACTCTGTCACAATGAGTCATGAGTCACCCCTGTAGGTTATAATCAACAAGTATTCGGCAGGCCACCCACTTCCGCGGCAGATATAGCTCAGTGCCTAGATATGTGAGGCCTCAGGTTGTATTTATGTAATTAGGAGCATGCACACACAAAAATTAAATCATTTTAAAAATATATAAATAGATTTAGTGGCACTGGACACGGTGGCACAGACACTCAGCTAAAACAAGAGTAGTGTAAGCTTGTGACCAGCAGGAGCTTTACAAGTCCCCATCTCAGAATACTCAAGGGTTGGGTGAGACGGCTCAGGGCGCAGGCACCTGCCACCATGCCTGAAGACCTGGGTCATTCTTGGGACCCTTCCGGTTGGAGGAAAGAACTCACCCCCTCAGCTTTTCTCACTGTTCCCTCACACACCTTGTCGTCCTCTCGCCTCCATATGCAAACACTGTGTGTGTACCTACACACATGTGTGCAAGCATCGCATTCATTCACCACACATGGACATATACACATACACACTCAAAGATTTTTAAAAGTTGTGTTGTGGGGTCCGGAGAGATAGCTCAGCAGTTAAAAGCACTGGTTGCTCTTGCCAAGGACCTGCATTCGATTCCCACACGGCAGCTCACAATTGCAGCTCCATACACATTATTTTTAAAAAGGCTCATGGGTTTTCTGCAGTTTTTTCCTTTAGTGTTGGGATAACTAGAGGATGATAATCAGTGTCTTGAGTTGCTTTGTAAGCCAGCAGGAAAGTAGGAGGTGGCAGGGGCAGACAGTGGGTTCAGAGTCACATCCCTGTGGTCCAAATGACCCATGGGCTGGCCATGGCCTGCCCTCTGTGCTCCTCAAGAACCTCTTTGACCTGCCTGCGTGTCCTTCCCCAGAGCCTACGATCCTGCAGACTATGAGCATCTACCAGTCTCAGCGGAGATCAAGGAGCTCTTTGAGTACATCAGCCGGTAAGCATGCGGGCCACCTCCACCTGCCTTCCTCATCCTTTGCACTCTCGAGCCTGAAGCAACACCAAGTTCCTTTGGGGTAAAGTGTCAAGTGGCATTTTCTGACTGCGCCCACCTTCCTCAACTGTCCCTTGCAGGTACACGCCTCAGTTGATCGATCTGGACCATAAACTGAAACCCTTCATTCCTGATTTTATCCCAGCTGTTGGGGATATTGATGCATTTTTAAAGGTACAGACTGTGCATCCTAAGAAGGATTCCTCTGTGGTTTGTTCCAGCTCCTCTATTCTGATAGTTCCTCTAGTTTCTCTGATGAGCGTTGGCAGCCTTAATAGTCCTCTTTGCATTGGAGTTTTCTTTGTTTGTTTATTTGTTTGTTTGGTTTTTCAAGACATGGTTTCTCTGTGTAGCCTTGGCTGTCCTGGACTCACTTTGTAGACCAGGCTGGCCTTGAACTCACAGCGATCCTCCTGCCTCTGCCTCCGTAAGTGCTGGGATCACAGGTGTGTGCTGCCACGCCCGGCCCAGCTGCATTGGAGTTCTTAACCTTGCTGTCTTCTCCAGATCCCACTCACTGTGTTCTGTGATACAGTATTACGTGTTTGTCTCCTAATTAGCCATGAATTTAGCCCCATGTATATGCTCCGTGCATCATGTGAGCTCATTCTCAATTGGACTTAGTCTAGAGTAATAGGCAGGCATGTTTCCAGCAGCTTCCAGGAAACAAGCCGTGGCTCTGCTGTGGCTCTCCCAGTCCCTCTCAGTGCTCTCAACCTTTCTGTGAACCAGGTGCCGCGGCCTGATGGAAAGCCTGACCACCTTGGCCTCTTGATGTTAGATGAACCATCTACGAAGCAGTCGGACCCTACTGTGCTCTCCCTGTGGTTAACAGAGAATTCCAAGCAGCACAACATCACGGTGAGCTGCTGGTCTACAGCAGGGCCGGTCAGAGACTTCCTGTCGTTCGTCTTCAGTTGGCCTCTACCTATTAAAGGGGTGTGGAGTGGGGCACGCCTGTAATCTCAGCACTCGGGGAGGCAGAGGCAGGTGGATCTCTGTGAGTTCAAGGCCAGCCTGGTCTACAGAGTGAGTCCATACAGCCAAGGCTACACAGAGAAACTCTGGCTCAGGAAAAAAAAAAAAACCAAACCCAATGACCCCCCAAAAAAGGGGTGTGTGTGTGGCTTCAGGCCAGCCTGGGTTTTAGTGATGGCTTATTAACATATAAGTTACATGCCATGAGAGTCACACATATGCACACACGCACGCATGCACACACACATACATTATATGTATGGGTGTTTTGTTCACCTGTATGTCTGTGCATGGTATGGATTCAGTGCCTATGGAAACCAGAAGCAAGCATCTGATCCTATTGTAGAAAAGAAAAAGGCTACTGATACTTATTATTAATGCCTATAATATTACAGTGGTTCTTATTAACCCACTACCATATCAATAAGACACCGACACCTGGCAGAATTTTATATAAGTCTTACTTCACCTGGGGCTGGGCAGCTATTAACCCCCTAAACTACCTGGTTACCTCCCAGCCCCACATCCCATGTCACTTGCCTTAGTCCTTCCTAGCTGGGCTCCTCCCCATCCATAACTCCATAAGCACCTGCACACGCTTCTCATCTGGGCTGCTTCTCTCCCTCACCGCCTCAGAGTGCACTCCGCCCCGCCACGTGGTCTCTCCATGCTAACCCATAGCAGTCTGCTTCCTTCTCTTTACATACCTGTCTCTCCCCTCCCCCAACTTTGGGCACACCTAATTGCTGCACTGCTCAGGTGTAGGCATTTTATTGGTCAAACAGGGATTATTTGGAAGCAGGGTTGAACAGCAATATTTGGGGTATGTGATAGTCTGCTCTTAAGAGACAGCAAGCTGGGGGCTGGAGATGTGGCTCAGAGGTTAAGAACACTGACTGCTCTTCCAGAGGTCCTGAGTTCAATTCCCAGCAACCACATGGTGCCTCAAAACCATCTATAATGTGATCTGGTGCCCTCTTCTGGTGTCCAGGTGTATGTGCAGGCAAAGCACTGTATACATAATAATAAATAAGTATCTTAAAAAAAAAAAAAGAGACAGCAAGCTGAACTCAGGGAGCAAAATAATTAACAAATACAAAGCACCAGACTTTTAAAAATAATCTAATTAAAAAGGCTACTTTTTGCTGGGCGGTGGTGGCGCACGCCTTTAATCCTAGCACTTGGGAGGCAGAGGCTGGTGGATTGCTGTGAGTTCAAGGCCAGCCTGGACTACAAAGTGAGTCTAGGACAGCTAAGGCTACCCAGAGAAACCCAGTCTTGAAAAACCAAAAAAAGGGGGCTGGAGAGATGGCTCAGTGGTTAAGAGCGCCGCCTGTTCTTCCAAAGGTCCTGAGTTCAATTCCCAGCAACCACATGGTGGCTCACAACCATCTATAATGTGATCTGATGCCCTCTTCTGGCCTGCAGGTATACTGTATATATAATAAATAATCTTATAAATAATCTAAATAAATAAATAATAAATAAATCTTTAAAAAAAAAACCAAAAAAAAGGCTACTTTTTAAAAAACTATGTATAGTAAGAACAATTATGAAACAGTTATAAAAACCAATAGGTAAGACTTAATATATATAATGTATTTGGCAACTTTGAAGAAAATATTATTTATCCTATCTAGGTGAGTCTAATGTTTTGTATCTAAATTATTTTCTATCATATCTTGTATCTATCAACCTAAAAAATCTATCTAGACCTTAAGACATTTTCTTAACTCCTAAGCAACTAAGTTTAATTGCACAACTGTTAACTATCTAGTCTTCAACCCCATCAGAGACTTGAGAGGGAAATAATATTACCTAAGTATGTAGGAACTGCAGGCAAGGGGCTTCCAAAACTATAAAGGTGACAGAGCCTGTTTGCTGCCTGGACAGTCACCCAAAATCTCTATGCTGTTGGAGCATCATCTTCAGCCTTCCGGCCCAGCATAACTGACAGACATATTGTGAGGCAGGAACTAGGAAGGACTTGCTCACCCTGTCTTGGAAGAGCTAGTCAGCCTGCGTCCAAGTCTCGTCCATTTTCAGATAGCATATAGTGTGCAGACAGAATAGTGGCATTACCTTTTGCCCAGTGGCTAGCTTGCCATATTTGAAGCCATCTCCTTATGGAGGCTCTTTGATGCCTGTCATCTTCTTTGAGATAGGCTGTGGGTGCTGCCAGGAGTTGACTTGTCTAGTCAACAAAGCCTTAAATTAGCAAAAATATCTGAGGTTTTTGAGGATCTCTATCATTGAATATACAAACATCTTTATGTTGCTAAATCAACAAGATTGCATAGAGTTAAAATATACTCTTTTGCAGAGATATAATTTTATTGAGATAGTGTTTCTATGTGTGGCTGCTTTGGATTTGTTTTGTAGATTAGGCTGGCCCTCGAGCTCATAAGGAGCCTATCTGTCATCTTTGTTTCCCAAGCTTTAGGATCAAAGGCATGTATTTAATCAATTAAATTATTTTAATTAAATTACAAAATTAATTATTTTGCACTAGTTATTTATTTAGTGCTAGCTATTTACCCAAGACCATCTACTTAGGGGTGATACAGCCCATTGTATGCTGGGTCCTCCCACAGCAATCATCAACCAAGGAAATACCCCAGTCTTGCCCATAGGGCAGATTAATAGAGACAATTCTTCCACTGCAGCCTCCACTTCCCAGATGACTTCAGTTTGTGTCAGCTTGACACAAAACCACACCACACATACACACAAACCCCAAACGACCAACATAGTTAAACAAAATAATGGGTTTCATTATAATTATCCATATCACTGTTCTCGTGATTTTTCTAGCAACATGTGAAAGTAAAGAGCCTGGAGGATGCAGAAAAGAATCCCAAAGCCATTGACACCTGGATTGAGAGCATCTCTGAGTTACACCGCTCTAAGCCTCCTGCGACTGTGCACTACACCAGGTGATGATAACTACAGGTCACTATGTAGTCTTGGCTGGCCTTCAGTCCATAGCCTTCCTGCGTCTCTGCCTCTTGCATGACTTCACCACTGTAGTTTACAGAAACTGTCACCATGTGTGACCTTTGCTCCTGAGGAAAGGCCAAAACCTGGGGGTAAATTGGATCCACCTGAGGACCTTAAAAAATGTACTTCATTTGCAATAGGGGAATTGGCAGTTGCTGGCACAGATTGCAGATGCAAAGATGAGAGATGGTTACTTAGCTGGCTACTTCAAACCAAGCCCTGAGCGGGGAAGTCGTGGCGCACGTCTTTAATCGGAGCACTCAGGAGGCAGAGGCAGGCGGATCGCTGTGAGTTTGAGGCTAGCCTGGTCTACAAAGTTAGTCCAAGACAGCCAGGGCTACACAGAGAGATCCTCTCTTGAAAAAACAAAACAAAACAAACAAACCATGCCCTGGTACATTTGGTTTTCCATTCTAGGTTCTCCTGAAACCCTGGTGTGCCCAGGGAGGACCTAGTGCAGAGGTGGCTGATGTCATTGGTCAAATGATCCCTCTTCATATTTACTTCCTCACTTTTAGGCCCATGCCTGACATTGACACGCTGATGCAGGAGTGGTCCCCAGAGTTTGAGGAGCTCTTGGGAAAGGTGAGTGGGAAGGAGTGGGAGTAAGTGTGGCATCCATCTAGGGCCAGGGTCTCTCTCTTCCCATGTTATTGTCCATGTTATGCGTATTTTTTAATGGAACTGGAACCCGTGACAGAGATATATGCATATTGTAAAGCTTGATCATCTTGCCATCTGAACACACTTATGTAACCGTCACATTAGATTAGTAAACAATACACTGCCGGCCTTTCAGAAATCCCTTCTACTCTCCACTGTCCTGTTTTTGTATTTTCTTTAAATCTAAACAGCTCTTCCCCTTGCCCGTCTCCATTTAACCGGAGAGCGAACCTAAGCTCTCATGCAGCGTAGACACGTGCTCTACCACTGAGCTCACTATGCTATAAGCCCTCTGAGCATTGCATCATCTTCTCTACATGGCAGGAGACTCACCAAGTTGTTCTGTGTCTTGTTATCCGTTTCGTAAGTGAGTTGCATGCCGTCCTTGAGTTGGTGCAGATGACAGCTGTCCATCCTGTGATGGGCATGTGCACAGGTCCCGGTTTGCCTGTATCTCAGTGATGCCTCTGGGACATTTGTAAGCATAGACCACCTGCACTGTTGCTTTAGACGCCACTTTCTCTAGAGGTGAGGTTTACGTTAGTCTAAGAAGCTGATGTCTTGTTTATAATTACCAAGATATTTAATATTTATCTATTCATCCATCCATCTATTTTCTGTCTTCCTGTCAGTCCATCTGACAACTATCTATTTCCTGGAAATTACACACCAAGGGCTTCCTGTGTATTAGGCAAGTACTTCACCAACTGAGCTACATTCTTTGTCCTGAACTCTTAATTTTTATAGTGAGAGAAAGAAATTGAGCAACAATTGTTTTGGTTTCAGAGACAGCCTCTCACTGCGTATCCTATCTGAAACTGACTGTATAGCCCAGGTTGGCCTCCAGCCCATGGCTCTCCTGCTTAACCTCCTGAGTGCTGGGAGTGCAAGCCTGAGGCACCACACCCAAGCGAAACCAAGGCTGTCTTTTTTTTCCCACTAGCATAAAAACTGAGAGCTTTCATTATGGCACATTCATATATAGTTACCTGCTGATCCTTTCTCCAAGTCATCTTTCTTATCACTCTGTCCTGCATCCCTCCATGTTTGTAGCTTGCCCCCAGTGAATTCCCTCCCACTTTGTTAGCATGTGTACTGTCATCCTTCCCACCCTCCTGGAAGCCCTCATTTCCCCTTTTCAAGGGCTCCTTCCTTGTTTCCTCTTCCAACATTTATACCTATATAAATGCTTATTAAAAAAAATTAAAAGCGGGCTGGAGAGATGGCTCAGTCTTTCAAAGGTCCTGAGTTCAATTCCCAGCAACCACATGGTGGCTCACAACCATTGATAATGAGATCTGGGGCCCTCTTCTTGCCTGCAGGCACACATGCAGGTAGACCACTGTATACATAATAAATAAATCTTTAAAAATAAATTAAAAGCTAGAGACCGCGTATGTATTTGTCTTTCCATTTTCTTGTGAATTTAATTTCATCTTTCTCTATGGCAAAAATGGATCAGTGTATCGGTGTCCCATTTTCATTACCGAGCAGTCTGTTGACAGACATCTAGACTGAATCCGTTTCCTTGCTATAGTGACTAGAGCAGCACTAAGCCTGGGTGAGTGGACATTTCTGTAGTAGGCATCCCTGGGCATGTGCTTAGGGTGGTGGAGCTGAGTCATGCACATGGCATTCTGTTTTTAGGTTTTTGGAGATCTCCATGCTGATTTCTAAAGTGGCTGTCCCAGCTTACAGGCTCATCATCTTCCCCTACCTCCCTGCCGTGTTCGTGGTCACTGCTTTTCCTGATAATAGCCAGTCTGACTTGAGTAGACAGAACCAAAGTGATTTTATTCTGCTTTCCTTCGCCATCGAGGAAGTGAATTTGGCTTGACTTTTGTGCAGCGATCGAATGTCCCTCTTTACAAGTAGATCTCTGGTTTTTGCCAGCACTAGTTAATGCACAGGCTCCTCTTCCAGTGTGTGTTTCTTAAACTTTTTTTTTTTTTTTACACCTTTTGGTCTACACTCTCTCGTGTGGCAGGACTGTATTGTCTTTGTCACTATGGCTCTGTAGTATAGTTTGAGGTGAGGTAATGTGATACCTCTGTCTGTGGTCTTTGTGTTTAGGATCACTTTGACTACTTTGACTATCTGTGTTCTTTGTGTTTCCATTTGGATTTTAGAAATGTCCTCTCTGGTTCTGTGAAGAATGTCGTTGGAATTTTGATGGGGATCGCATTGATTCTGAATATTATATCCACTAGTGTAGCCACTTTCACACTATTACTTATAATTGTTAAGGAAGTGTAGACATGCCATGGTGTGTATGTGGAGGTCAAAGGAAACTTTGTGGAGTTGGTCTCTCCTTCCACCTCTGGGGATTGAACTCAGGCTATGAGGCTTGCAAGGCAAATGTTTCACCCACTGGCAGCAGTATATATTTGTAATGGCTGAGCCATCTTTCCAGTCCCTTTGTTTGTTTTTGACAGTCTAGTCTGAAACTATGTAGACCAGTCTACCCTGGAACTCATAGAGATCTGTCTGTGAGCTAGTTCTGTCTCTCAAGTGCTGGGATTAAAAAGCCCACTGAGCCTTTTGGCTGTGGTTCATCCTATGTCCCTTCCAGGTGAGCCTGCCCACGGTGGAGATCGACTGTAGCCTGGCGGAGTACATTGACATGATCTGTGGTAAGCGCCTCCCCCACCCTCCGCAGCCCTGTCTCTGGCAGCTTGGTTCTAGGCCTTTGACAGGGCTTGCTGATCCCTGCACAGTAGTGTCTCAGTTTCTAGTCTTCACTGGAAGCCAGCTGTGCTATTGACCGCCCTCTAGGGTGGTGTTGGGGTTGAGTATTGAACCCCAAAATAACATGTCCTGTTTGGGAGGGGACTGGCCTCGTAAAGAGAAGTGCGCCCAGTTGCAGGGCTTGTTTCTGCTCTTGTGTCGCAGCTCTCCTGGACATCCCCTTCTACAAGAGCCGGATCCAGTCCCTCCACCTGCTCTTTTCCCTCTACTCAGAATTCAAGAACTCCCAGGTGAGACAAGAGTGCAGTCACCGGGGTTGTTCAGGGCGGCTGGGATTGGGCTCTCTTCTGGGTCGCCATTCACTTCCTGTGATCAGGTGAGCAGCAGAAGTGGCTGGGGCGGGCCTCAGATAGAGCTTAGTGAGGACCATATACAGAAGCAGAGGGCCTCATGGATGCCAGCAGGAAGACTGAGCTGGAACTCATGGTGTAGCCTAGGCTAGCTTTGGACTCACAGTGATCCTCCTGCCTCAGCCTCTCAACTGGCAGAATTACAGGCCTGTGCCACAATGCTCAGTTTAGCTTAAAGAGGGGTTTTTAAGTGGTCCTCCTTGTTAAAATGTGGCAACTAGCATATTCCAAATGGTGTCTCCTCCCTTTCTTGCAGCATTTTAAAGCTCTTGCTGAAGGGAAGAAAGCATTCACCCCTCCCCCCAACTCTGCCTCCCAGGCTGGGGATGCAGATTCACTAACTTTCATCTGAGCCACCTCCCAGGGCTGTGCTTGCTTTAAAATCACACGAAGACTGAAGACTACGTGGTCTCTGTTGGCAGCTTAACACTGGCCTGCTCCATACCTGGGCTCCAGCAACGCAAGTCCGGCTGCCTTGTCTTCGAGAGAAACACACACATTTGCCCCTGGGTTCCACCTACCTGGAGGAAGGAAGTACCCACCTTGCTGTGGGCATTTGAGTTGGAAGAACTGGCTTTCTGAGAGCCACAGGACACAGGTTGGGGGAGGAGCTTCTGAAGACACTCTTGAGTTAACTGCAATTGATTTTACGCACAGAATGTTCTGTCAGGTTGTGATAGAATACATACTGGTTTTCACTTATGGCTCCTGGCTCTTTACTCACCCAGAGTGGTCTAGAGTTCACTCTGTAGCCAGGAGCCAGTTGTGGGAACTCCTAACTTACTACTGGTTGTTAAGCACAGGCAAGAGCTTGTGGCCTTGGGAGCCTACTGTGGTGGTGTCAGGAGTGGGGCTGTTTACGTGGGGTAGAAGTAGAGGAGGCCAGATTCCGGAAATATTTTGGAGTGATATCAGCCGCTTTCCAGCCAGGAAATCTGAAACCATTCTAGTTGTTTTTAATAAAGGGCTTTTTTTCTTTTTTCTTTTTCGAGACAGGGTTTCTCTATATAACCCTGGCTGTCCTGGCCTCACTTTGTCCACCAGGCTGGCCTCAAACTCACAGAGATCCGCCTGCCTGTGCCTCCCTGAGTGCTGGGATTAAAGGTGTGCGCCACCACGCCTGGCCTAATAAAGGACATTTTAACACAAGGAGCTGGCAAAATGGCACAGCAGGTAAAAGTGCTTGCCAAAAAGCATGACCACCTGAGTTCTATCCCTGGCACTCACATGGTGGAAGAGAGAACTACCAAAACGTGTCTTCTGGCAGCCAAGTGCACTTGTATGAATGCTCCAGAGCACACGCAAGCACACACACACATAATTCATGGGAAACCAGTACAACAGACGGGAGGATGGAGAGGTGGCAGTGCGTGTTAACTCAAGGTCGTTTCTAGGACAGGAGGTGCCTGTGGCTAGATGATGAGGGCAAAGGAGGGCTGCAGAGCCTCAGCCACCACTACAGGGACCCTGAACAAAGTTGTTGCTTCCTCTCCCATCCCCTCGCCTCCACGGCAGACACCGGTGCTCCCATCCCCTCGCCTCCACGACAGACACCAGTGCAGGCCAGGAATCTGGACCCAGCTGCACAAGAATGAGGAATTTTCCTTTGTCTGTTTGGAAGCTCTGAGCCCTGTCCTCTGGAATTTTTATGGGGACCTCATTGCACAGGCTTGCTTGAGTCCAGGACAAATACATAGAAATAAGACTAGACCCAGAGAATATGATCTATTGCTGAGATGCTGGGGAGGGAAACCCAGCCACACCTCTCTGTTTGATCCTTCAGGAATCCCTCCTCCCTGAGAGAGATGCCTGGTGGTACTCTAGACGAGAAAGGCAGCCAAGATAACTTGGAGGTATTTTGAGCTTAAGCAACTGAATGAGTAATGGAGCCACATGCTGACCGGGAGGAAGTGGGGCCACAGCAAATTGGAGAGAAAGCTTCATTGTCAGCTGGACCGACACACACACCAACTGCAGGTGTCTTACGATTCCAACCAGCTGTGATCATGTCAGGCTGGAGGCTGTGTTGCTGCCTCACTCTGACACTCGGCCAGGTGTTAGCATTACTGCACGAGGGGCGGTGTGCTGTGACAGGAGCTCAGGTGCTCCATTAGGTTTTCAGGGGACAGACCACCTTGGCCACAGCTCTTAGGGTAGTTGATGTTCCACACTAAACTAATAGATGCTGAACTGTTGATCCTGGTAGGCGCACAGGTGCTTGCTGTGTGATTGAAAACTGTCATTTAATACAGAGAAGATTGGCATGGCCTCTACCCAGGGATGGCATGGCAGTTTGTGAAGTGCTCCATATCGAGGAGGAGGAGGAGGAAGAGAAGGAAGAGAGGAAGAAGAGAGGAGGAGGAAGAGGAAGAAGGGGAAGAAAGGGAAGAGAAGGGAAAAGCTACCATATATGCACTGGCAAAGCACTTGTGTGGCACACACCAGGCCTGGCTTCCAGCACCAGCACAGCAAAAAGAAAAAGAGGGAGTGGCGTTCATTTTAAACTTGGAAAGCCAGGGTGGTGGGGCATGGCTGTAATCTCAGCACTTGAGTGGTGGAGGCAGAAGGATCAGAACTTCTCATTTGCTCTGTCCAATACTGAATTCAAGGATAGCCTAGACTACATGAGTCCCTGTTTCTTTTCTTTTTTTTTTTTTTTCCAAGACAGAGTTTCTCTGTGTAGCCTTGACTGTCTTGGACTCACTTTGTAGACCAGGCTGGCCTTGAACTCACAGTGATCCACCTGCCTCTGCCTCCCGAGTGCTGGGATTAAAGGCGTGCACCACCACAACCGACTATGAGTCCCTGTTTTAAAAAACAAACACAAAAAATAAATTTTGAAGAAACATATTTATTCAGTCAAAGTAGTTTGAAGTGTGTGCAGCCCTGTTCTTTTTTTTTTTTTTTTTTTTTTTTTGGCTTTTCAAGACAGGGTTTCTCTGTGTAGCCTTGGCTGTCCTGGATTTGCTTTGTAGACCAGGCTGGCCTCGAACTCACAGCAATCCGCCTGCCTCTGCCTCCCAAGTGCTGGGATTAGAGGCGTGCAGCCCTGTTCTAACCAGTGAGAAAAATTACAAAACAAGATACCAAGAAGGGAAAATATACTCTGTGCTCTGTTCCCCAATCATTTTCCTGATGCTTTTTGGAAAGTATTCTTAGCTCTTTGGAGCTCTGTGGACTTCCCCTTTCTCTGTCCCCCATAAAGCTTCTGGCACTGCTGAGCTACATGCCCGCTGACCGTCCCCTGAAGAGCAGGGCGGGGCAGCTGCATGGTGGGGGAGACATGCAGAGCGGGAGTCCATCCACCCTGAGTGCTCAAAACAACACAGTGAGTTGCTGAAGGCCAAACATAGGGACCCCAAGAAGGCCCTGGGTCCCTCCTCTTTCCTGGGGAATGTGCTTAAAGTACGAACACTTGTACAAAAAAAATGCATAGCTACATGCCGTCCTGGAAGCCAGCGGACTTGTCACCTCTTTCTGCTTATTTTGTGCTGACCCCAAAGGCTGGCATCTGGAGGCACAGCCAATGGCCGTCTGATACCCAGTGAAGAAAGTCTAGTGTATGACCTGTGATGCCCAAGAGGAGGTGGGGACAAAAGGGCAGAAAGATACGCAGCAAAAGGGACGAATTTGTGCTTGGCCAGGTCCCTGGGCAAGGGCTGGTTCCTGAGCAAAGGGCAGTTTGGTTCTATACAGTTAGCAGGGGGCTAAGATTTCCCTGAGGGAACAGAGCTGCATAGCATAGGAAGGACATCTGAGCTGTGCAGGGACCCTCCTGTTCCCCCACATAGGCACCCCTCTGTCTACTGCATGAGGTACAGAGGGTACTAGTGTGGGACATATAGTAGACTCATCTCTTAGATGTTGGGTGACATCTGTACACAGCTGGCCAGATTCCATCTGCCTGGGCCAGGTTATTACATGCAGAGGCCCAAATGGAGTGAGCGCAAGGGGCTTAGTTCTGGCCAATGGTCTTGCCAAGGGTACCCATGCCCTGCAGGTTTGAGGTGCAATGGAATACACATGCATGACCCAGAGGGCACCCCCACTGAGAGGGCCAGGTGGCAGTGGCATGGCTTCTTCATGGTCGCACATGGCCAGGCAGAGGACAGCTTGAAGGAGGCATTGGGGTGGGAACTCTGGGGAGCCCATAGGCCACCTGGACCTCACACCTCATCCTCAGGCTCAGAGCCAGATCTCATCACTGCTTACGCTGGACACTCGGTAGATGTAGCCCAACATTGGGAGACGGATGAAGCCTGCAGGCCAGAGATGCTTAGTAACTGTGGTTCTCTGAGCTTGGGGAGCCCATTCTGCTCCCAGCACTCAGGGGCATTGGGTATCAGCGGAGGGGTGGGAAGAGGAGATAGGGGGAGAACAACAGGTCTCTGCTCAGTACCTCGGCTGGTGAGGAGGCCACCCGCCTCTGCTTCTAGTAGCTCTGGACGGCTGCTATGTTGAGCCATTGGCCGCTCTGTGGCTTTCCCTGTGCATGACAAAGGGGGTGGTGCCCAGGGCAAGGCTTGGCCTAATGGGACAGGTGTTCTCCTAAGCACCAGCCAGCATCTCTCTTTCTTAGAAGTCCTGAACATTAAGTGCAGGGACAGAACCCGTCCCAGACATACCTGTGAGATCCGGAGTGAGGTCATTGAGCTGAAGGTTGGATGGGAGGGACATGTTCTCCCGCGGCAAGCGCACGTTATTCAGTTTCAGGTTATTGGAGTCACTAGAGGACAGACAAAGGCTAAGACAGACTCTGGGAGCCCCAGGCATGCAGTCTGCTTTGAGACTCAATCCAGACCTCCCAGAAGCCCCAGGTCGCCACCTGTCCTTTCATCTAAAGTCTACTTCCTTGCAGTTTAGTTTAGCCCATCTGGTCAGCCCCCAGGAAGCATTACCTAGATATCAGCGATGGACGCCGGCAGGGACCTGAGGACAGAGAAGCCATTTCACAGAGTCAGTGTCACTTCCCATGCTTTCAGACTCAAGACCCTTGAGCCAAGAGTCTCTCAAATGCCCAGTCCTGGCCCTGGAACCAGAGACAGCTTTCCAGTACCTGCCTCTGCTGCCTGCAAAGCATGCAGGCTCACCCACAGCCACTCCCTGCAAGTGCTCTGCCACATGTCAGCAAGGGCTGGCTCTGCTCTGCCCACCTCTGCCTGCCACCTTTGCTGCTCATCCCCCAACTTGACTGTTACTCTTCCACCACCCTCAGCCTCCATTGCCTCTGGCCCTACCTTTGGTTTTCTTCTCTTTCCTGCAGACCAGGCAGGCCACCAAGGTACTGAACCCCACTAGAGTGCCCAAGGCAAGCCCTCCAGCCACAACGATGCCCAGCAGTGGCACTTCTACTCGGGTGGCCAGGAGCCCTGCAGATTGTCCACTGGTTAGTTTCCACCTGGGCCAGTACCCCCAACCCTGACATTGCATAGGTCCAACTGCTCTCTCCTTGCCCAGGGTGGCTGGGGAGGACTCACCCATGAGAACCGCCCTCAGGACAAGTCCTTCCTTTCCACTCCGGGACCACTGCACCCACCTGAGGGTTTGCCGGGCCGGCTACTCACCTGGAGCTGGAAGTGAGGCACTGGTGACACCCACATCATTGGTGGCCACCACTGAGAGGTTGTGCGCCAAACTGCGCAGCTGCAGCTGCACGGTGTGGTTGGTGAGCCAGGGATAATTCTGAGCATCCAGCACCAGGAAGTCAGAAGCGTTGACAGTCACTGGCCCATCCTGGTCAATCCAGGTGACATTGGCAGGTGGGTTGGCCCGCACCAGGGCAAACAGGACAACCAGAAGGCCTGGGCCCTGAGCTTCCTGGTACTTGGCTCCGACCTGTGCAATCTCTGGTTTAACTTGAGCAGAGCAGAGAATAATATGATTTTGTTATAACCTTTCTCAGGCCCTTTCCCCCCAAATGTGGGTGGGAGTGAGGGCCTGGGCCTCTCCATAGAATAGTAAGAGTAGGCAGCTGAGCCTGCTGGTGCATTATCAATTCACAGTGACTAAGAGTAGAAAGCCAGGGTCCCGGGGGTGGGGGTGGGGTGGGGGGGGTGAGGGTGGGGTGGGGGGGTGAGGGGTGGCTCAATCAGTAGAATACTTGCCTACCATGTCCAAAGCCCTGGATTTAATACCTAACAAAGCATAAAACCAGGTGTGCTGATACATGTGATACATGCCTATAATATCAGTATTCAGGAAGAGGAGGCAGGGGGATTTCCAGTTTGGGGTTACTCATACATGTAAGCAAGAATCTGTAAATTAAAAACCTGGGCTATTGGGCTGGAGAGGTGGCTCAGTGGTTAAGGGCACCACCTGCTCTTCCAGAGGTCCTGAGTTCAATTCCCAGCAACCACATGGTGGCTCACAACCATCTATAATGTTATCTGATACCCCCTTCTGCAGATAAAACACTCATATACAATAAACACAATAAATAAAATACTTTAAAAAAAAAAAAAAACCTGGGCTAGAAGGTGGGTGTGGTGGTGCATGCCTTTAATCCTAGCACCAGGGAGGCAGAGACAGGCGGATCACTGTGAGTTCCAGGCCAGCCTGGTCTACAAAGCAAGTCAAGGGCAGCCAAGGCTAACACAGAGAGACCCTGTTTTGAAAAACAAACCAAAAAACCTGGGCTGGGGATGTAGCTCTGCTGGTAGAGTGCTTGCCTACCATGTGCAAAGTCCTGGGTTCAGTCCTCAAACCATACAAAACAGGCATAGTGGCGCATGCCTATGAGCTCAGCACTAGGGAGGCAGAAGCAGGAAGGTCAGAAGTTCAAAGTCAGTCTTGGCTACTTAATAAACTTGAAAAAAATGTCTCAAAGTATACAAATAAAAAGGAGTAGAGCCAGGTGTGGCGGTGCATGCCTTTAATCCTAAGTGAGGCAGAGGCAGGCAGGCAGACCTCTGTGAGTTCCCAGACTGAGTTCCAGGCCAGCCAGGGGTACACAGGACTACTGCTCTGTTTCTGAAAGCCAAGGGGAGGGGAAAAAAATAAAAAAGAGTAGAAAGCAAAACAGACAGACTTTGGGCAGACTGCCTTAGCCTGTTTGTGCCTCACTATCTCATTTGTAAAATAGAGATGAAAATAGAAACCCCCTCATAAGATCAATGATGGTAAAGTAAGCTAAGTGCTTAATGTTTGTGAATGCTCTGTTAAAGCTAAATGTGTCAATACATGCCAGTAATCACATCACCAGGGAGGCTGAGGCAGGAGGCATGCAAGTTTGAGGCCAGCCTAGGCTACATAGTAAGACTGTCTCAAAACAAAACACACAAAACTCAGAAACTGTTTTGCTGGGGGTCCAGGAATGCCTCTCCCTGCCCGCCTCAGGGACACTTACATTGCACATTGAGGATCACAGAGGCATTGGCTGACCGGCCACTCCCTGGGTCCTGCAGGGAACAGTTAAGCTCATGCTGGGCCCGCTGGGCAGTGACCGTGAAAGTGCTGGTACCTCCAGAGAAGGCTCCCCCGCCCACACTCAGCAGTCTTGAGGTGGTGGCCTCCTGTAGCTGTCCATCCAGGTA
Source organism: Acomys percivali (assembly GCA_907169655.1). Classification (NCBI taxonomy): domain Eukaryota; kingdom Metazoa; phylum Chordata; class Mammalia; order Rodentia; family Muridae; genus Acomys; species Acomys percivali. Next base: position 100,383,090 of record OU015749.1, read on the forward strand.
CCAGGCTAACCGGGGAGTGGCAGAACCCCCTGCCACCCGACAGGTGAAGGCTTGGCGCTCATTCTCCCGAAGTGCTCTCTCAGCCCAGGTCTGACCATCAATTTGTGGTGCCAGCTCCCCTTGACCTGGAACACAGCAGGCAGCCTCTGGGAGGGGCTTGGAGAGACCACGGTGAGGTCCAGTTACAGAGAGGCAGCAGGCCAAAAGACAAGGCAGCTGGCTTCTCTCACCAGGGCCTGGATGGACCCGTGGTAGGGAAGTGGGGGTAGGGGAACCTGAAGTGGGTGTCTTGAGAGGAAATGCGAGCCAGGAGGGCTCTGGCCCCTTAAATGTTTGGCCAAAGGATGAACAGGGGTGTACCTGAACTCAAGAGGGCTGGCAGGAGCAGCAGTGTGTGCAGGAGGGTGGCTTGGCTTAGAGGCAATTCCATGGTGATCAGGGACTGGCCTCCAGGCTGCTGAGAGAAAGGTACCAGCCAGGTAGGCCTAGCAATTCCTGCAAGAATTTACCGTGCACTGATATAGCCTGGCCCACAATGGCCAAGACACAGGCACGAACAAGCTCAATCAGCAAAGGAAGAGACCTCGGAGCACACAGAAGCCAGCACTTTGACAGTAGATGACCAACCACCAACAGACCATCACAGACACACAGACACACACACACACACACAGCCGGTCCACGGGCCACACGTGCCCTTCCCCTTCCCCCAAGGAATCGTCCTTCTCCTGACCCGGTTCCCTCCTTGCTGGGAAGCCTTGGCTCTCCCTCCCATCTCTCGCCGTGCACCCCTTTCCTAGTCTCAGCGGCTCAGGTAGACCTCGGCCTAGCAAGAGAGCATCGCGGATCCTGGGAGTTACTGGAGCATCCCGCTTTCGGGGCAGCTCACCTAGCTCCCTCCTGGAGCAGCTCCCCAGCAATTGCTCAGGACAGCTGCGCACCGCAGTCAGCTGCAAGGGCGGGGCCCGCGCCAGGCAGGACCAATCGTTGCCCGAGCACGCGCAGGTGGCCGCTCCAGCCCCGCCCTGTCCCGCCCGCGCCGGGGTCCCCACTCTGAGGCTGGCTAGTGAGCTAACGACACAAGGCAGACGCAGCCGGGAAGTCCCGGAAGTTTTATTGGGTCCCGGTTGGGTCAGGGTTCCCCTCTCCTTCATCCCGCCGGCCGCGCTCAGCGCCCGTTTGTAGGAGCGCGCAGCTGCCCCATCATGTCCGCCAGCATGCGGTTGCACAGCGCGGCATACGGATTGAGCAGCACCAGCTGGCGCCGCGCGAACGGGCTGCCCAGTCGTGCCGCCTGCTCGAAGTTCCTGCGGGCGTCGTCGTCACGGCCCTGAAACCGCGCCAGCAGCCCGCGCTGCACGAAGCTCTGGCGGGCGGCGCGACCCCGACCGCCGCTCAACGTCACCGCGCGCTCCAAGTCCTCCAGGGCGCCTGCGGGCCGACAGGGAGAGGGCGCGGGGTCAGCCGGGGTGCGGACAACCCAGCCCCAGCCCACTCGCGGAGCAGCCCATCCCCACCATTCACAAGCCGCCTTCCTGCAGCAGACTTTTGAGCGACGAGGGATTATTATTCCTAACACGAAGATGAAGGGTCGAAAGAAGTGGCTTGGGGTCTGGCCAAGAGCAGAGCTGAGATCAAAGTCCAAGGTTTGCCCTGGCCTTGTTCCTGGTATGTTCTACCACAGAAGCACCCAAACGTGAATGTGAATGTTGCCTTAGAGGATTTAGTCCCTGTGTGAGTGCCAAATAGCTGTAGTTCACACAAGTAGCCTAGTACCTACTGTATGCCTGGTGGCCCACTCTGACTCCTACAGTTCAAAAACCTACACAACTGTTTCCTTCGGTGAAGTCAGCCTCCTCTTTTTTAAAGCCTATGAAAGCAGTGCCCTTCCATTTTCTCCTTCATTATCTCCCTGGTCTTCACTACTGTGTATCTAGTTTCATTGGAAGAAGGCCGTGGAGCCAGAGCTGGCTGCACTGTTTTATTTTTGTGACTCTCAGAGGAGCGTACTTGGCTTGAGTCTCAGAACTAGGCCTGGAACCCGCAGGCAACTAGCTTAGGCGTCTACCAGCTGCTTTCTTTGGACTCTGCTTCACTCCATAATCTCTCGTGCCCTCAAGAGGCTGCCAGGACCCTTGCGTTGCAGCAGCACCCACCTGGAGAAGGGCTGAGGTTTCTCAGTGGTTGTGGTTCAGGAAACCCAGTAGAGCTAAGTTCCCTACCCACCCTACCCAGACTGCAGGCACAGTTAATCCCGGGGAATCCAAGCCTCTACACGTGGAGTCACCTCTGCACTTCTCTGGCCTTTCCGCCTGTAGGTTGTCACCAACAGCCTATTATAGCAGACAAGCCTGCAAAAGGAGCTCTTGGGGGTATCTTCTACTGCCTTCGGGATGGGGTACAAATGCTCTAGTGTAGGTTCTAGGAACAGCTCTCCAACTAGTCCTATCTACCACATGGTTCCCTACCAGGCCTCTGGCTTACACTTGTATTCACCTGGCCTCCACCCCTAGTACTGTTCCCTCTGGCCCATGCTCCCCATACCAGCTACAGAAACCTGAATATATCAGGTTTGATCCAATTCACTTCCCTTTCCCAGGCCAAACCCCTTGAGTGACAACCACCTTATTTTGTCACCCGTGGGTCTCCATCCACCTCTTCAGGGCTCAGCCTCCCTTCTTCCCACAGGGCCTGCTCCAGTCAGCCAGGAGATCTGAAACTCCTGGTGCTAGGCATGCTTTCTAGGCCCCTAGAGAGGGTATCAACCAATTCCTCATCTTTCAGCACTTGCTCTGTCCTGTGCTGTACTTGATTATGAGCTCCCTGGGGAGCCCTGGATTTAGAGCCCCACCGCCTGAGATGGAGGGTGGAGGGTGGGAGATGCGGGGGGTGGGGGGAAGCGCCTCAACCTCTGTGTGCTCCCTTCATCTCTAAAATGGAATGACAACACATACCTTTTGGGGTGATCGTGAGGATTGTTACTCTGGCCTAGCTGAGTACATAATGCCCGGTCCACAGTAACTGCTATATAAATGGTTTATCCTTGTGGCCTCTACTTTCAGCCTACTGCCTCCTAAAGGATCTTATTAACTGTTCCTTAACTCCATGAGCAGAATACAGCCTCCTGATTCTCGTACTAGTCTCCTGAAGCTAGGAGAACCCACACCGTCTTGGATCTTATAGGTAAGAACATGGGTGCCAGGGAGGTTAGTGTCTCTGCTCCTCTGCTCTTAGCCCACAGCCAACTCAGCTCTGCCCTTCATGGGATGTGTCCTTTCTGTAGAGGCTCTCTGATGTCTTCTCCTCACCTGCCACATCCCCCTGGAGCCGCCGGGCTTGGGCCCGGTTGTTGTAGGCCGAGGCTCTCTCGGGTAGCAGGGAAATGGCTTCAGCAAACTTCTGCAGGGCTGTGTGGAGGTCCCCAGCCTCTGCTGCCCTCACTCCCTGCAACTCCAGGGCCTTGGACTGCTCCAACTGTGCTTGAGGGAAGACTTCATCTGCATCAGGGAAGAAATGAGGTGGGGACGAGTGTACTCAGGGAAGGAAATGAAAAGCCACCGTGGGTTTTGTCATTATACTTGAACCAAAACTGACTAGGTGTGAGTCACAGTGGAGGTGACAGCGGAGGTGACTTGCAGGGTCATGGAGGGATAGAAGTAGCTGGGGAGGTCAGTGAGCCCGGCAGTGGGAGGCACTCAGGACGCAGAAGCTATGAGTTCGAGGCCAGCCTGGTCTACAAAAGTGAGTCCAGGAAAGCCAAGGCTACACAGAGAAACCGTGTCTTGAAAAAACAAAAAACAAAACAACTACAACAACATAACCCTGGGGATTAGCACTGGCTAAGAGACCTGAGAAAAGGCTGCCCTGGTGGTGCACGCCTTTAATCCCAGCACTCGGGAGGCAGGCAGATCTCTTTTTTTTTCCTTTTGGTTTTCGAGACAGAGTCTCTCTGTGTTAGGCTTGGCTGTCCTGGGCTAGCTTTGTAGACCAGGTTGGCCTCGAACTCCCAGGGATCTGCCTGCCTCTGTGGCAGGCAGATCTCTTGAGTTTGAGGCCAGCTTGGTCTAGAGTGAGTTCCAGGATAGCTAAGGCTATACAGAGAAACCGTCTTGAAAAACAGAGAGGGAAGGAGAGAAAGAGAGACTGGACAGCTCCCCTTTTGTGCTCCGGCGCCTTGCTCTATACTACAGCCTCAGGTTGCGGAGCTTGGGTTTGAGCCCTGTAACCTCGCCTCATTTTGATTTTACACACGGCTTCTGACACAAAGGCCACCATAACCGCTCCAGGTTACGAAAAATCACTCCAAATCTGTCCTTCAGTTCTTCTGTCTGCCTGCAGAAGCAAAGCCCCCAAACATCTTCATTATCAGGCCATGGGTCACACTGTTCCTCTGGAAGATCTAGCTCAGCATCTGGCTTATAATAGTGCTTGACAAACGAGGCTCTGCCTGTTATGTCAAGATGGGCCAACTGAGCTACCACAATGCCACTCTGTTTGCCTTCCATCCTTGCTGGGGGGCAGGGAAAGTATGTGTGACATCCCTGATGTCAAAGGTCTGACATCCGTTTGAGTTAGTCATCACAGTTAAGCTTGGGTTAATGGGAACTTAGTGGTTTAGAGTATGGGGCTGAATGACTAAGACAAAGTCTGGCCAGCCTTCCCTTGGCAGAGTGACTCCTGCCAAGGCCTGACCTATGCACTAAACTTCAGAGGAGCTCTCTGACTTCAATCTGACATAACCTGCAAGGGGGGAACGAGGCGTGCAGCCTCACCATGTCCTGCGGGACCTTAGGGGTCTGCCAGATAGCCTATGCAGAGCTAGATGCCAATGCCAAAGGCTTACCTTCATCAGCTGTCTCTGCTTCTCCCAGGTCCAACCCAATGACGTCTCCAAATGGAGCATCAGGGTTGAAGATGGCCTGGAGCACCGCCTGGTCATTTGGAGTCCCCATGGTGCTCAGCTACAAAGTCCCAAACAGTAACTCAGGGTATAAGGGAAGATGGTGGGGACAGGGTAGAGCCTCCAGCTCGCAGCTGCTGTGAATGGAGGAGGTTGTTTGGGACCAGCCGCTAAGTAGGGAGGGTGTCTTCCAATCCTTGGTTCAGCCTCAGTGGTCAGGGTTAATGACCTGGCCCGGTGGCTTTTCAGCATTTCTCAACTGAACCCCCACCCCCAACACAGAATAAACATACCCTGCTTCAGCCTTAAGGTGGAGTGGATCATGGAAGGGACCGATATGCTTTTATTTTATACTAGTCTGTTTAAAAACCTCTACTTAAGCTATCAGAGGAGGTAGACAGCAGTGAAGACCCTCTACGCAGAAGCTGTGAGGTCCTGGACACCCACGACTCCAGGCAAGGGAAGCAGCTGCATAATTCCATCTTAAAGATGGGGGGGGGGGTTGGGAGGCCCTGGGTAACCCATTCCCAACTCCTCCCTTCCCCACCTCACCAAGGCCAAAAGGAAGCTCAGCAGAGTGCAGCAATAAACTTGACATGTTTATTAATTAAACTATCACTTAAATAAAAAAAAGTGCATAGAAAATAAACATGTTTAAAAACTCCTTTTTTGTTTTTACAACTATGTACACTTTTTACTTTTACATTCAGTCTTTCGTAGAGAGCTTTCAGCATTATTATTTTTTGAACTATTAAAGTATTTTTTCCTTCATCCCTGTCTCAGGGAGTTAACACTGATGGACTTTAGACACATTTTCCTTTTCCCCCCCATTTGTCTCTAACCAGAAGCTTGGAAGAACACAAGAAAGAAAGAAAAAGAAAAAAAAAAAAAAAAAAAAGGGAAACAAAACAAAACAAAAAAACCCCAAAAGATCCGTTATACATGATACAGCTGTTGAGAAATGTTACTCTAGAAATGAAGCTTGTCATTGTTCAGCTCTTGAAACAATTATTTAACTACCTGTATTTGCTAAGGAGACTGTTAAAAGCTCAAGAAAAGAAACACCACAAGTCTATTTTCTTGGTTGAAAGACAGAACTAGTGTACCTCAGAACAAGATACCAGAAAGCACAGAACACAATTTCCCCTAAATGCAGGTGGTAACCCGAACATTCATAACCGGAAGTAGAGAGACGAGGCGTACAGGTACCGACTGGCACATTCACAGGCAGGAAGAACCAGGTGACACCATCCCTGCATTGCACTCTGATCTTGGGGACGGGTATCTGTTATCCCTTTGTGGTTTGGGGTTCCCGTTAGGAATCAGAGGCACCAGGAGCCTGACATTTTCCTGCCTTGACTAGCAACTGTAACACAATCCTTATCTATAGTGTTAAGAGACGTAAAAGCCATGACTGAGCTAGGCTTTGTTACAATGGTGCATTCCTATATTAGTTCCTATATATATATTTATATTTATTTGAAAGCCAAAACAAACAAACGAACAAAAAGGGTTGCAAGTTTTCTGAGTGTGAGACTTGACTGGTATTCATGATTCCGCACAAGACTATCTGCTCAATAACTTTGTATTGCTTTAAAATGAAGGAAACGTAAAATTACACCCAGCCCTTTGCAATGACCCGCTTTTCCTTAAAAACAACAACAACAACAACAACAACAAAAAACTTGGTTTCTATGAAAAAGAATCCCAAATCCAATAAAAGTTAACATCTGATGAGGCTCTGACCTTTAGTATTTTCAGGTATTTGATTGAGCGTCAGTCCTTTAGAAAGATACATTCATTAAAAGATTTTTTAATGTGGTTTTTTTTTTCATTTTTTAGTTTTTTTTTTCTTTTTCTTTTTAAATCAAGGTTGCTGCATGGTGCTCATTGGATTGGCCGGGAGTGGGGTAGGGTGGGGGTGTTGGTGTTGACAGAGGTGAGCTGGGTCCTGGCAAAGGAGTTTGAGTTGAAAACCTAAGAAGTGCCAGGGCTTCCTCCTTAATTGTGATTGGTCTAAAAACAGTGGGGGGCTGTGCTGGACATGGTGGGCAGCAATGAAGGAGCCCAGGGACCAAGTTCCAGCCAAAGGGTCAGCGCCATGCAGCTATTCTGGCTACACAGTTGTCACTGGCCACCAGAAAATGCAGCCACAACAGGTTCTAGCAGCAAAGCCGAGTGAGCTGGCTCTCCGAGAACCTACGAGGTCCACAGCTGTCAGTCCTGGGCATGTATGTGGGCTGCCCCTCGGGGGATTCTTGGGAATGACCCAGGGCAAGTCCTCAACCTGCACTTCTGGGCGGAGGTTCTCTTGGTCACTTTCAAGATGAAGTCAGACGTGTTTTGGAGACAGCAATGCCTTTGTTTCGTTGCCTTCCTTCCCTCTAGTGGGGACTCTGGCTTGTCCCCCAAGTTGCTGGCAGGTATGCTTGAATTTTGGCAATGGACTCAGGGCTGAACTGAAAGAAGGGTTTCTTGTTTCTGTGGTGGACAGTGGTTGGGAAGGCAAGGCAAACCATCTGCAGCTGGCAGGAGGAGGAAAGGTGGGCTCCCCCTGTCCTTAGGGATTGGGGTTGTAGGAAGAGGATGAGGAAGGGGCTCACAGTACAGCATAGCCTAGCAGGGCAGTAACTAGGTCTGTTAGCTGAGTTTCCCCCACCCTCTGACTGGCCTTTGGGTCTCTCTCAAGATGAATGCATGACCCATCAGTGCATTAATCGTTTCAGTAACAAATGCAGCTTAAATTTTTTTCATAAAAAAAAAAATAGGAATACAAGGATTTACAAAAAAACCTCACACAGTGCAATAAGAAAGAAACCAGACACTAGTGGAACCCCTCGGGCCACTGCATCTTGTTCATGGGCAAAGGAGGGCGGGAGGTGAGGCCTGGGTAGAGTGCTTTCCCCAGTCCCCTGCTGGCACTTCTCCATGATGACAAGGACATCTCTGCCATCCTGGCCACAGTGCTGGGCTTCCCACACAACAGTGGAAACAGTGACAATGTTCCAGCAAAGCCACCAGACAAAGTTCTTAAGGTCACGGAAGAAAAGGGAGCCCAAGACGGAAGGCACAGCAGAGCCACGAGTCCTGGCAGAGTTCTGGGCTGCATCATATTGCTTTGCTGACTTCCGTAAGAGAAAGAGTGCCCCGCCCTCCACTCGGACTACGCTACCCTGAAACCTCGTGACGGGTGCAGAGATCTGCTTGATCGTGAGTGGTCATACTGTGCTTCAGGTTCAATATGCCGCCACCCCTGGGGGGGGCAGAGGTGGTCAGTGGGTTCTCTGCATGTACAAGGACATGGTGGGCAGAGAAGGAAAGGAGACGGTCAATGAGGCAGACAGGGATGTCAAGCTTCCAACGTGTTGGCTGCTAGCTCTGAAGGAGAAAGGTGAGGGAGCTAGAGCACGCTGCTCGGCATTCTGGAGCTGATCCAGAGGCGAGAGAAGGGGCAGTGCAGCAAAGAGGAAGAGAAACTGGTGTGCCAAGGTACCGAAACCTCAGTCCTTGGCCAATGAGGGCAGTGGCCTAATGGAGCGGGTGACCTTCCTTCTCCATTACAGTAAAGAGCAGACACGGGGAACATTGTGTCAATGGGCACGAACGAGCTACACATGAAACAACAGAAAGTACACCTTCCAGGGGGAAGCTGGGCAGGAAAAAACCAGGCTTTGTGTGGACAGATGAATAATTTCTCTAACTTCATCCTATGAAAATAAAAAAATCATTAAAAACCGATCTTTTAAATTAGGATAATACCACGGTTTAAAAAATAGCCTTGTCATAAGTGCTTCTCCCTATGAAGTGCTTCGTATAGAAAAATATACAAAATATATTTACATCTATAAAACCTTAAATAGTAAACTGTAAACAGAACAGAGTAAAATCCAATGACTTAATTTAACAGGTTCAAGACACTATCCTGGGGGAAGAGAGAAACATTTGTTGCTGTTTGTCCATATCCTAAGGAGCAATCAGGGCAGTAGTGTCATTAGATCTGCTCAGCCACAGGCTGCACACAGGCAGCAGAGGGCACTCAGCACACATGCTCTAGTCCCCCAAGTCTGGGGCCTTGAAATCTGATTAGTGTTCTTGCAGCTGGACACTGATCATTTAGAAACTCATCTTCCTATGTCCAAGAAAGGGAAAAGTAGGCATGTCCTCGGAAGGGGCTGGGGCTGGGGCTGTCCTGGTTATTGTACTCCGACTATTTAAGTAATCTTTAGCCTCTTGGTTTAAAAAAAATCTTGCTACACATCTCTCTTTAAAACTCTCAATGGAGCTTTACAAGATCTCCAAATTCTGTCTGGTTATGGCCAAGGCTCCTGTCCACTTCCCTACCTGGAGTGCTTACAGGCTCAGGGACTTTCTGTAGGCACTTCCTATACCCAACAGGGAGTGTCCTTGAGTAGGGAGGCGTGCCCTGCTACCCAGAAAAAAGAATGGGAAAGCAGCAGATGAAGGATGGAGGAGGGGAGAAGGCAGTAGAGAAGGGATGGAGAGGGAGCCGCTCCTATCGTCAAGAAAGGTCACTGGCTGTGGTAAGGCGCACAGGGTAACACTCCCACGTACAGCCACAGGCTCAATGTTTGATAATTAATTGGCACAACCCCAAGACAGCCTTTTGACACCAGAGGTGCTAGGAAACCCGTCTCCCAACCAAAGTGAACTCTTAAATGGGCAGATAGTAGGGAAAACCACCAGGCCATCTGTTTGTTCAACAGATGGCCACAGGCCAGGCCTCACTGGCGAAGTAGCAGGTATCCCACCAGCCCTGTATCTGGGGTCCTGTCTGACCAATCTCTTCTAGGGCTTGGGAGAGGGTTATGGCGAGGATGACAAACTGCTGAGGATGCGCTCAGACCCCATCTCCACTGTAAGTTACCCTCTACATGTTCCTTCCAGACAAATCTCCCAGGAACCCATTTCCCACGTTTTACAACAACCAGAGAGACCCCAGGAGAAAGCCAACTGTGGATCTTTTCCCTGAGACCCCTCTCTCCAAGCCTATGATCACACGATGTACATGTGGGGCACTAGGGTGCTTAGCAAGAAGACCCTCAACTGCCTGCTCAATCCTGGAGCTCCTGGCTGCTGATGTCCTTCAGCATGGCTCTGGGTGCCCTGGGTCCTAGTACTCCGTCATGGGAAGACGAGCAGCTTCAGTTCAGGAACTTCCGGCATTTCTTGGCGCCACAGTTGCAGGGGAGCTTGTTGCTGGCATCCTCAATAGGGAACTTGTAGTCATAGGTAAGCTCCTCCCCCCGGTAGATCTTACGCATGGCGAAGATGACAATGTGCTTCTGCCCATCAATATTGATGACCCGGGAGTAGCAGTTGGGCTCACAAGAGTGATTGATGAAGCGTGCAGCGTTTCCATGCATGGTGGCATCCACTACCTCCGAGTCATCAATTCGGAACATGTAGCAACCGATGCCCTACATGTGTAAGGGGAAAAAAAGGAATCATTTTATTTACATATTAATTTATTGAATCAGATCTAAAGTCTTACACATGCTATATAGGCAAACACTCTACTATTGTGCCACATTCCCAGCCCTGAGCTTACTCTTTCTTTTACGTGCTATGCGACATGGGTGGAGATCAGAGGATAACGTTCAGGAATCAGGTCCCTCCTCACCACTTGAGTGCTGGGGACATACTTGAGGTAATCAGGGTTGGCAGCAGGCGCCTTTACCCACTGAACCATCTTAGTTTTGAGACAGGACTTCCTTATGTAGACCAGGCTGGCCTTGATTCTTAGGCTTCCCAGGCTAGCTCAAGTATTGGGATGACAGGTATGGCATCACCATACCTGGCTGAACTTATTAACGCTCTGGTTTAAGAACATTTTCCATGCCTCAAAGGAGCCAAACTTACAAATTTCTCTGGGTACCTATTTTTTAACATGCTTTGAGGGGCAGTGTCTAGATGACATGTGCTAGAGTAGAGGAAGACTGTTAATGTCATAGTAGATCCTGGGATCTACAGACCTCAACAATCACAAAGAACACCTTATTTACTAATCCTTAGGAGCTCAGAATACTTATAGGGCTCATCACAAAGTACGGAGTTGCACAATGTGTTTCATAAGGTTTTTGTGGACTGAACCCACACCCCAAAACAGCAGCAGCCGCTCGCCTCTGATGTGAAAGCATGTTATTATTTCTTTCTTTCTTTCTTTCTTTTTTTTTTTTTTCGGTTTTTCGAGACAGGGTTTCTCTGTGTAGCCTTGGCTGTCCTGGACCCGCTTTGTAGACCAGGCTGGCCTCGAACTCACAGCTATACACCTGCCTCTGCCTCCCGAGTGCTGGGATTATAGGCGTGTGCCACGACGCCCGGCCCTATTATTTCTCTTGGATTCAAGAAGCACGCTAAGAGCTGAAGGCGAGAGACGCTGGTGTGAGCCTTGGCGCTCACCTTGCTGTCGTAGTACTTCTCTCGCTTGTCAGTCTGGATGGAGCGGATGACGTTGCCGGCATACTCAATCACCATCTCACCCGCATCGATGTTTCTCTTACAGAAAAGACCCCGACCATGGATGGGAGACCTAGACCATGGACACAGAACAGGCACAAATTTCCTTTTAAACATTTGAAACCTTTTTTAGATTTATTTATTTTCATGTGTATAAGAGTGTTTTGCCTGCATATACATGCACAGACATGTATGTGTGCCACATACATGCATGCTGCCCGTGGAGGTCAGAGGAGAGCACTGGGTTCCCTGGAACTGTGGTTACAGACGGTTGTGAGCCGCCATGTGGGTGCTAGGAACCAAACCTAGGTCTTTCGCAAGAACAGCTAGTGCTCTTAACGGTGAAGCCATCTCTCCAGACACCCAGCCACAAAACTTTCCAATGAATTAATTGTGTAAACAGGTGAAGAAAGTCTGTTGGTTTCCCAGTAGAGACCAACACCTGGGAGAGGGAGATCTGGCCCTACCTCATTTGTTAACTGTACTGGTAAGTCTCCATGCTGCAGCCATTCGAAACAGCAGTTTAAACGTTAAGTTCTGTTTGGCACCAAGAGCTGCAGGGGCGTGACATGTCAGAGTCAATACAGCCACTAAAACCCCAGTGACTGCAGGAGAGATGTCACTCTAGTAGTTGGTCCACCTTGTAGGGAAATATCAGTCTTCTGAAATTCTGCAACCGCAGCCCTACCTGTAGACACCAACTGCCTCCTTCGAAGTCTTCTTTAGGTGCCGGAAGCGCATGGGCATTGGGAGATCCATGCTTGTTGCCCTCCTAAGGAGAAGAATGCTGTTACAAACTCAGTGTTGAGTGGCAAACTGAGGTCTCCTGCGGAGTGAGTACACTTGCTCGGATACAGCTAAGACTACTTCAGACTTTCCCGGTCCCCGCCCCAGAAGTCACCGTATCTGAATCATCTTGAGCTCTCTTGCGATGAGGTCTTTGTGGCCCAGGCTAGCCTCAAACTTGAAGTAATCCTCCTACCTCAGCCTCCGGGGTGCTGGGACCATAGGCACATGCCCATGCTGATTAACTCCCTATTAATTTAGGACAATGGTATCACAGGAATAACTTACTGTTAAAGAAAACATGCATCTTAGAATTATTTAAATTTCTTCTATTTCACATTCTTTTTGCTCCCCATCACCTTTGCTGCTACAGGGCAAACTATGCCTCAGTCTTCCAAATGTCACAGAGTCACCACCCCATCAGACAGTACCCTGAGGCACTGCGGTGAAAAGAGGAGCTTTTTTTTTGTTTTTTTATTTTTTATTTTGAGACCGGCTCTCCTGTAGCCCAGGCTGGCTTCCAACTTAAGCTCAGATGTAGCTGGGGATGATCTCAAGCTTGAGATCCTCCTGCATCTACTCCGAGGACTGGGATTGCGGGCGAGCGGCACATGCACAGCTGAGAGAGCTCCAAGACTACTAACAAATTTCCGACTATTATCGACTGTCCCACTCCACAGCCCACTGGAAGGGCAGTCTAGTGTGCATTACACGCAGGAGCTGAACGAGTGTGAGGTGTCCGGTGACTGGCCATGACTCACCGAGCGGACTTCAGCTGGACCTCTTCCTCTTCCTCGTCATTAGGGCTGTATTCAGGAGGCTGTCGATGTTTAGAAGCCAGGAAGTTAAACATGTCAAACGCTGACTTCCTGGAGCCAAAAGATTAAAGTTTGCTTTTAGAGAGATGCTCTAATAAAGGAATAAAGGTGGTGCCATTACTGAAGATCTCAGAAGGTAAGTGGGATAAGAACTGTCATTCAATAACCAAGTCAGGACCCCAAAATTCTCACAAAGCAGAATGGAACTTGCCTCAGGTGGACCTCAGCCCTGGCTGAGCCATGAGGGTTCAAGGGAGGTTCATTGGCCTCTTCCGGTTTGTGGAAGCGGAATTTATAATTCCGACAGTGCTTGGCACCAGACAGCTGCTCAATCAGGAACACAACTGCGTCGTGGAGAATGCCCAGCATCCTCAAGCCACTCACACCTGCAGGAAAGGCACCTGGAGTAAGCTGCACAGCATCAGAGTAACAGCCAGAGGCTACCCACAAGGCAGGGACATCCGATATTTAGAAATTAGCATTAGAATGCTACTGCAAACACACCAGATACATCCCATCAGTAGGGATGTAGCTTACTGTAAACTGCTCACACCAAACTCTGGCCTGCCTTCTGTGCGCTGCATGAATACAAGGGCCACGTGCCTTTTCATTTCCTGCTCACAATGGCCACCCAACATAGGAATCACCAGTCTTTCTTGGTAAGACTGAACCAGAGCCAAGTACTCTGTTACTTGAGCTTTATTTGAAGAGAGTGGATTAGTGTGTGTCAGACACCCCGGGTCACACAGCTAGTGTGCTGGCATTTTATAGGTAATATGGAGTGATACGCTTCACAGTGGCTTTGATTTCCTCAGTCTTGATGGGATAAGCATTCAAATTTTCTCTTTATTTTATGAAAACATGTTTATAAGTCTGTTGGCATGGATGGTACTGAAAAGTTTTGGGTTTGTTTTGTTTTTTTTGAGAGAGTGTTTCTCTGTAGCCCTGGCTGTCCTGGACTCACTTCACTGACCAGGCTAACCTTGAACTCAGAGATCCACCTGTCTCTGCCTCCCTAGTGCTGAGATTAAAGGTGTGCGCCACCACCACCTGGCCCAAGGTTCCTTTCTACACTGGAGTGTGTAGCCCAGTGGTTACGATTGCGTCCCATCCCTAGCACTACAGTAGCAGGGTTTCATTTCTAAGTGTGCCACAACATAAACTTGGTGTTTATTGGAATTGTATATGATCCTAGTACAAGCGCAATCCTAAAATGGAGATCTTATCCACAATAAACACATTTATTCTGTCTGTATCTAACAATAATGCCAGAATTTTTTTTCCGTATTAAGGATTAAACCTAGGATGTTACACATACTAGGCAAGTACTCTACGCAGCCATAATCAGAGGCCCCGAGAAGTAATATTTTAGTTGCAATGTCATGTACTTAATAAAAATGTATAGATGAGCTGTTTGCTGTTTCTTTTCTTTAAAAATACTTTTCAGGGGCAGTGAAAGAAGACAGTCCCAGATTAGGATTTCACATTTTCACATATATGAAATATCCAAACAAGGAAGTCCATAGGTGCCAGGGTTAGGAATGGGGATTAGGTCATATGACAGTAACACACAATTGTGAATACACGGAATGGTATGTTAAATGGGCAAACTGGATGACATATAAAGTATATACTAAAGCTGTAAACTATGTCTTATTTAAAGTTTTTATTTTTTTAAGACGCTGTGACTTACACTAATAAGTTGCCAGACTAATTGGAGGCTGTAGCAAAATGACAGCACCAGCCATTACCTGCAAACGAGAGCTGCTTCAGGCGAGCATTCGATCGGGCTTCCTGGACTTTATCTGTCAGTGACTTCCACGCATCTGAAAAGGAAACAGGGAAACTGGAGGCGGGAGAGCCCGAGTGGTGCCATGTGCCACTGCCATCAGTGTGCATGGCCACAAGTGAGAGGCAGCCAGGCACCTGTCCAGCAGGCCTTCTCTTTACCACAGGCCACAACAGCAGGCCACTGTGCTTTCTGAATCCCTTAGAGTGTTCACATGGCTGGATGCAGTACCTTACTTTACCTTAAAATCAAATGTTTAAAGGTTAAGCAGGGATGGGTGTAGTGGTGTCTGCCTTTAATCTCATCTCTCCGGAGGCAGAAGCCAATGGATCTCTGTGAGTTTGAGCTCAGCCTGGTCTACCCAGTGAGCTCCAGGCCAGTGAAGGCTACATAGTGAGACTCTGTTAATTACAGAAGAACAGGGCTCATTATGATCCCCTTTTCTTTATTTTTTGTTTTGTTTTTTTCAAGACAGGGTTTCTCTGTGTAGCCCTGGCTGTCCTGACTTAGTTTGTAGACCAGGCTGGCCTCAAACTCACAGTGATCCACCTGCCTCTGCCTCCAGAGTGCTGGTATTACAGGCAAGTACCACCATGTCCAGCTCTATTTTTTTTTTTTTTTAAGATTTTATTTATTTATTTTATGTATGAGTGCTCCATCTGCATATACAGCTGCATGCCAGAAGAGGGCCTGTATTCCAGTGGTTGTGAACCACCATGTGGTTGCTGGGGATTAAATTTAGAACCCCTGGAAGAGCAGACAGTGTTCTTACCAGCTGAGCCATCTCTCTAGCACCCTTCTTTTATTTTTAATAGAGACAAGGTTTCACACTTTAGCCTAGGGTAGTCTAGAATTCACCAGGTTGCTGAAACTGGCCCTGAGCGCTGATCGTGGCTGCGCATCTGGAGTGCTGGGTTACGCCTTCTCCACTATGCTTGGCTCACACCAGCCTTACTGCAGTGTCACACATGCTTATCATGTACTTTTAGGACTCATGCTTCGTTTTTGTTTGTTTTGTTTTGTTGGAGACAGGGTTTCTCTGTGTAGCCCTGGTTGTCCAGGACTTGCTTTGTACACCAGGCTGGTCTCCAACTCACAGAGAGATTCACCTGCCTCTGCCTCACGAGTGCTGGATTAAAAGAGTGCACCACCACCCCAGCTTAGGACTCATACTTTCAAATTCTTTATTTAATTTAGACGGTCTTACTGCGTTGTCTAGGCTGGTCTTGATCAAATTCCTGGGTTCAAATAGCCCTTTGCTTGAGGCAGGGAGTAAGTACAGAGAGCACGTGTGAGCTCCAGACCACAGGGAAGAGATGGTGCCACAGGTGCTCGGGAGGTGGCAGGTGTGCAGGAGGTGGCAGGCGATAAACTGGAGAGGGCAGCTCTGCTAAGCATGCCATACAACCTATAGCTCTTAGCGCTTCTCAACAATGACAGCTGCTTCCTCAACAAGGCAAGCTTCTCCCAAACAGAGCAGTGGCTGCAGCAGGAGGCCTGATGGAAGCCATTAACCTAACAAGTCCACTCACCTTCAATACTTTCCGCACAGATCTGAAAGCCATCGTCACTTGAAATTTCAAAAACAAGTCCTTTCTTGGGCTTTTTCTCAGCAATGCTTTCCTTCCTCTTTTGTTCTTGCTGGAGCCAAAGCATCAGTGGAGAGCTGAAACTGCTCTCCTCTTCTTCCGCTGTTTTAGGTTCTACGATGAAAAACAAGGCCAAAGAATTCGTTAAAGCCAATGTGCATCAAGCTCAAGTTCTAGGCCAACTACAACAGCACAGTGGGACCTCAAAGCAGGAACGCAGCAATGAGTGACTACACGAACAAAGATGCGAAAACTGAAGCAGGCCAAGGAAAAGCCAAGTTCACACAGCTAAAGTAAACACGGGATTTGAACCTATCTGGTTCTGGAGACTGAATCAAGCTACCATGGCTGCCTGTAGTCAAGCTTCAGGATTGAGAACCTCGCCAACCAGCCCAGATCTCAAACCTAAGCCCCCTTTTCTGGGGAGTCCCTTTTTATGATCATTTATTTACTCAATCTATTTGCTTTTCTAAGATAAGAGCTCACTCTGAAGGCCAGGCTGGCCTCAAACTCACGACAACCTTCCTTCCTCTGCCTCCTGAGTGAAGTATACTTTACGCTGAATGTGAAGTGGCAGATTGCACTAGGCCAGATAGAAGGAGCTGTGAGATGCATATGGTTTTAGAATCAAATCCCAACTGCCTAAAAGAGACTGCTCCAGGTTCTCCAAGGGAATTTACCTGTAAGTTGCCATTCAGATATGAGAAACAACTCAAGAGACAACTAAAGGTTATCACTAGCTACGTAAAATGTCACTGTCCTTAAAGTTAGTTTAGCAGGGGCTTGAGAGATGGCTCAGAGGTTAAGAGCTCTGTCTGTTCTTCCAAAGGTCCTGAGTTCACTTCCCAGCAACTACATGGTGGCTTACAACCATTTCTAATGAGATCTGGTGCCCTCTTGCGGTGTGCAGGTATACATTTGGCCAGAATACTGTATACATAATAAAAAAAAAAAAAATCTTAAAGAAAAAAAAAAAAAGTTAGTATAGCAAAAAGAGGATCCAACCCTGATAGGTAATGACCGACAGCACAAATGAAGACAGCTGAGGAAGGGGCCAAGTTTTACGCTACAACTTTACATGACTGCTTAACTTCTTGGGCTTCGGTTTGCTTCTCTCCCATCTACACTATCAGAAGATAACCCAGATGATTTGCTGCAGCACAGGCTGCCCTCAAGGCCGCCATGTGGCTCAGTCTCACCTTGAACTCATTCTTCTGTGTCAGCTTTCCACGTACTGGGGCTGCAAGTGTGCACCACTATGGCCAAGTAGCATGCATGCTTTTCAAACAGACCTTTAGCATTCTCTACTATGACCTAGTCATCGCCCACATACCTCCATTCTCTTGCTCATTTGCTGGAGTCTGTGTTGCCTTAATCTCTGGAAGAGCGGCCACTGGTCTGAATGAAAATAAAACCAGATGTGAGAGGTGAGGCCAACTCAAAAGACAAAAACAATTGTTCACTACCTGCCACATATCCTGTCAGCTGTTTAAATCAACAACTAAAACAATGAACAGGGACTAAAGAGATGGCTCGGTGGTGAGAAGTATGGCTGCTTTTCCAAAGGACCCAGGCTCACATCCCTACACCTATGTGGCAGCTCACAAGTGTCATTAGTTCCAGCTGCAGGGAATCTGACACCCTCACACAGACATACATGGAGGCAGAACACTAATGTAAGTAAATTTTTAAAAAAAGAAAGAAAGAAAATGAACATAAAGTGCTTTAAGATAGTTTATTACTGTGGGAGTGTATATGCCTGTTGGGCAGCCTTTTCCATAGTGAGATTCAGGAATCAAGCTTAGGTCATCCAATTTTTTAAAAAGACTCAGTTATTTATTATTTATATAGTATTGTTTGCATGTATACCTGCAGGCCAGAAAAGGACACCAGATCTCATTATAGATGCTTGTGAGCCATCATGTGGTTGCTGGGAATTGAACTCAGGACCTTTGGAATAGCAGCCAGTTCTCTTAATGTCTGAGCCATCTCTCAAGCCCAGGTCATCCAATTTTTAAGACTTTTAGTGTGTGTGTAAGCCGTGACTGCACGGATGCCCACAAAAGCTAGATACACACTGAATGCAGGCACGGATGCTCTGTTAGAACAGAAAGCACCCTAACTACTTTGTCATCTTTCCAGCCCTAAGACTATGCTTTATGAGATTTCTTCCCCAATACTGGCAGTAAGTATCTGGTACTGAGACTGTGGACTGTACTTCTAAACGATACAAGTCCTGTATCACGACAGTGCTGTAGAGTTTAACCAAGTGAACTGGCTTAGCTAACATACAGGTAAGCTGCATGAGCTAGTTTCTATTCTCACTTTTTCAAGTTTAGTAACTCCTAAAACAGCCCAACTGCAACTAATATGCATGTGGGTAACTAGTTAAGTAAATTACTACATTCATACAACAGCAAAGAAGCATCTGGAACACAACATGGACGTCTGTCTGCCAGGAGGAGGTATATAAAACCAAGTAAGTGAAAAAACAAGAAGAGTAAGTATAGCAGCATCCATTTAATATAACTGTACATACTTACATAAGAGTACACACACACAGAAAAACGTGCAGAATAAAACCAAACTATGGGGCTGGAGAGATGGCTCAGCAGTCAATAGCACTGGCTGCTCTTCCAGAGGACCAGGATTCAATTCCCAGCACCCACATGACAGCTCACAACTGTCTATAACTCCCTTTATAGAGGACAGATCTGATACCCTCCCACAGACATACATGAGGCAATCTACCAAGGCACATAAAATAAAAATAAACAAATTAGAAATAAAATAAACAATAACAAAAACCAACAAACCATTACCAAAGTCATTTCTAGCAACAAACGGAGAAAGAGTGAGCAGGACAAACAGGACCAATAGAAATTATTTAAATAATTCTAGCTTAGAAAAGGGAAAAAAGGGTGGTGGGTAAGGTGGGCCAGCAAGATGGGTCAGAGAGTAAGATGACTTGCTGTGCCAGCCCGACCACCTACATTTTATCTTTGGAGCCTACATAAGGGCAGAAGGAGAAAACGATAGAACAAAACTGCCCTCTGACTGCTACATGTACGCTACACAAGTGCATTTACATATACAAATAGCAAATAAATTAAAAAAGATAGCAGGCCTTTAATCCCAGCACTCAGGAGACAGAGGCAGGCGGATCGCTTTGAGTTCGAGGCCAGCCTGGTCTACCAAGCAAGTCCAGGACAGCCAAGGCTACACAAAAAACCAAATGAATAAATAAATAAATGAAATAAAAAGATAGAAGAAACATTTCTACCTCATTTTTGTTTTACAAGCCTGTCTGTATTTTGGGTGGGGGCTGGGGAGGCGTAAGGAATTAGTATATGGCCTTTGCTGGCCTCAAACTCATAGAGGTCAGCCTGCCTCAGCCTCCCCCAGCTCTGGAATTAAAGATAGTCACACCAGAACAAAACCCAATGCAAATCAGAGGAAGCCTGTTTTACATGTGACGGACATAGAGAGGTGTTATCTGCAGCTCACCCTGCAGGCTGCTCACACTCCTTCTGTGACGGCTGCTCCCCTCGAGCTGCATCATGCTGCTCCCTGTCGGCTCTAGGAGTCCTACAACAGAATCGGTGTATCTTTTTAAGAAACCACCATCAAATACACATTGGGCAGATAAAGTTCACGAGCCTGCAACAGTAACTATGGTCATAAAAGCTAGGAAGAGTGCAAGGACTGTCCAGGGAAGGGGAGTGTCCTCTGTGCTTTGTATGTATGCCTCCAATGCAAGGTTTTAGACCAGAGAGGGCTCCATGAGACTCCACAGCAGGAGCCCTCACCCATCAGACAGGACTACCATTCCCTCGCATCCCCCAAGCATCCAAAACAGGAACAAGTAATCAGCAGTGTCTAATCTCAAAGCAAAGGACAATCAAACCATCCAGTGATCGGCTAGTTCTTGCTCCACTGAACAGTACCCAAAGCCTAAGTGAAGAAAACAACCCCCCGAGTGAGCACTGTTGAGCAGCAGCGTCACCCCCAGAGCACAGAAGCCCACAGCTGCACACCACTTACCGTGTGACTGAGGGCTGGGGCGCTGGCTTGGCTTCTTGGTCTGGAATGTGTGCTTCAGAAGAGCTGGTCCGCAAATGGGAAACTTTGTGCTTCTTGCCACTCCCCTTGTCTAGGGGCAGCTGAATCCGTTTGACTTTCGGTTTTGGTTTAGTGGGACCTGGCACTGAGGAACTTGCCAACTGCTGTCCAGAGGATGGGGAGCTTCCTGGGGAGGTAGAGCTGGCTTGCTTAGCAGAGGGCAAAACCTTGTTCTGCTCTTGCCTCACACCGTTAGGAGCGTCTGCTGTCTGAGTGAAGTTGGATGGCTGGGTCCCTGGAGCAGAATCAGGATCCCGCTCCCGCTGGGAAGACAGGGTACCAGTTTTACCAGCTAGGAGCTGGTTCACTCGCTGCAGCTTATAGTGATCCTCAGCCTCCCCAGGAGGGGACGCAGCTGTTGTGCCTGTAGTCTGAGAAGAGGGGAGCACACAGATGCTAGGTGCTGCTGTCATTGCAGCGGCAGAGGGAGTCTGTGATGTCCCCAGCTGTGGGAACATTCCTGAACTCTGTGGTAAAGCCACAGGCTGGTCCTGAATGCCCAGGCTCTGCTGGCTGGCTTTGATTAAAAGATGGCTTATTGAGCCAATATCTGGGGTCCCAAGCAACCTCTGGTTGGTTAAGGTGACATGTCCTGGAACTGATGTACTACTTGTAGGGGTGGTTGTAGTTTGCATGGATACCACGTTCAGGACGGAGGAACCGGATGCCAAGGCAGACACAGGCCCAGATGTGAGGTGGCTAGTATCCTGGCTTAGCGTTGACGAGCCCGCCACTGTGGCAGCAGTTCCACCCACACTCTGTGGTGGTATCAGGGGTGCCTGTTCAAAATACATGATGCCAGATTTAGATCTTTTTATGATGTTGGGGACAGTTCGGTGAGATGAAGTGTTAAGTGAGCCCAAGTCTAGCAGACTGGGATGGTTTGAAAGCTGGGAGGCTGTGAAGTTAATCAGTGTCATGTTAGAGACCACATCCGGAGGGGCAATGTTGGAAGGGGCACTAGAGGGAGCAAGCTTTTTATTCTTTCGAGTGTGCAGACGAGATATGGGTCTTTTCTTGAGTCCAGAGGATGGAGTGGCCACTGTGGTAGTGAGGTCTGTCCTCTGGTTAGCTTCTGAACCCAAAAGTTGGGGATCTGGAGGAGGCTGAACCCCAATAAGTAGGCCTGAAGGAGGACTGCTGATGTTGGGTGGGAAGCTACTTTGAGCAGCTGCAGGGAAGGAATGTAAGTGCTGGTGATGAGGCATGGAAAGCAATCCTTTGCTAGCAGGAGGGAACAGAGACTGAGAAGGTGGCAAGCTTGGATTTAGTCCTGTGGTTAGGGTGAGCCCACTTCCCATGGGCCCCAACACCGAGGTGTTTGTCTCCATCACACTGGGTGTAGAACTAACAGGAGAGGTCAACTGGATTTTTTGGGTCACTCCATTTGGAAGAGTTTGGAGAACATAAAGTGGCTGCATGTTTTGATTAACGACAATGAGTTTCTCGGTGGCTGGTTTCAGGTGGGGTGGAGTGGTCTGGACAGCTGCGTTAGAGATCTGAGAAGGGCCGGGGCTATCAGTAGAATTGGGCACATACTTCTGGCTCTGGATGGGAACGGTAGGGGAAACAGGTACCTGTAGGCCAGGAGTGCTACTGTTTCTAGTTAAATCCTGATTGTTGCCATGACCTTGTTCCACTGAACCACAGGGAGGGCTGGAGATGTGGTCTGCATCCATGTGTCCTTGGATGAAGTGATCGGGAGTCATGTGGCCTTCAGGAGTGGGGTCTACGCCTGGACTCAGCAGTGCGGGGTCACCCTCAGTAGAGGCTACCGACTTCTCTGTGATGGTCACTCGCTTCTCCCCCGAATCTGAGATTACCGCCAGCCTACTTGGGTTCTGGCTAGGGACAGTGGGACTGCGGGTGGTCAGGACAGAGAGGTCAGACGGCAGCTCAAGAGGCAGCTCAAACTGCTCCTCTGCCGAGATAGAAGAGGAGACACTACTGTCCACAGGCTCTGTTGCTGGCAGCTGCTGAGAAAACACCTCAAAAAGACCCATATCTTTTTCCCGGTTACTATCAAGACCCAGCCCTTCACCAAGAGTCAGGAGTTCAGAGGAAGACGACTCTGGGCTCTCACCCAGAGCCTGCATGGATGGAGTATTCTTTAGAACAAAGTCCATGATGTCTGAAGGCAGGATATTCCCACAGTCATCGCTGTTGTTATTGTCAGAGTCTGATTTCAGGAGCTCCGTGTTATACGTGTCCAGTAAGTTTTTGTCTGAGGGAGTACTTGTGTGGACTCTGCGGCTCGACTCCAGGGAGCTGAGCTGAGCTTCCAAGGAATCCTGGCCCTGTGCTTTCACTCTGCTTACAGAGTGGCAGTTATCCAACTTTGGCTCATTTTTGTGGCCAACAGTGCTCTTAATGACATGTTCTTTCTCACCAGCATCTTCAGGCCGATCAATCTTTAAGCTTTCTGTTCCATTTTCTTTCCCACTTCTTTTTGGAATCTGGTTGCTCTTCCTGGTTGTGGCAGTGACACTAGTATCACTCTCTGTCCCATCATCAACACCATCCAGCTGTGAAATTTTTGGAAGATCACATTGCTCCTCCTCCCGAAACAAATTATGAGATGCCAGCCGCTCCTCTCCACCTGAAGAAATGACTGTCCTAGTGAAGTTGTAGTAGTATAAGTCATCTTCATCTGAAGTGCTCAGGTCGTCGGCCCCATCTACCTGTCCCTCTGCTGACCTCTTTCCCCGCTTTTTCCCAGTGGAACTGCTATAGAATGGAATGTCTTCTTCACCATAAGACCTGACTCCATAGAGTGGGGTGAGCCCAAAGAACATGTTAGACCGTGCACGGGCACTGCGGCGGGGGTACCGTCTCTTAAAAGAGCCGTCCTCCTGAGGTTTGGGGCCATCAGCAATCATCAGGTTTCTGTCTTGTTCTGGAAGATTCTGATAGCTGTTACTTTGAGGATCTTGGGATGAGGTATTGTTGGGGCTCGGCTGAACCCCGGGGCCAGCTGCTGGACTTCTAGAAGCTGAGACTGGCTCTGCTGGACATACCGACTCTATGTGTGCAGGGGAGCAGGGGCCACTTTCTTTCTGGGTATTTTTGGACTGATTCTCACTTTCCATTTTCAGAGGTGTCACTTTGACAGAGCACTTCCGGGGTGCCTGTAGCTCCTTGGAAGATCCGTCTACTTGTGTGGACTGACCTTTAGGGGCTCCTGAGATAGGAAGAACTTTATCCCCAATCTTATCAGATGAAACATTATTACATGGCCGTTGGCCCAGAAACCCAGGAGTCAACACCTCATCAGCAAACTCTGGCTTTAGGTTTCCCTCCTCAACAGTTGTCACCTGACCAGGTTCCAAAAAGGATCTACTGGAATGCTTTTCTTTGCAAGTCTCTTTAGAAGATTTTTTCCCTTTCTGCCTCCTGTCTCTAGAACTAGACCCTACATGTTCATGCAAAATGGATGGCCTGTGGCCTACACCAGAGAGCTTCAAGGTTTTGATTTCACCATCTTCTTTTGGAGAAGGCTTTACCGACTGGGTAGAATCCATGTGCTGGTCTCGGTCACTCCTTTGCCCCTTCAAGTGGAGCTGTGGGTAGGAAACGGTCTCTTTAGAAGAAAACGGCACTGAAGAGGGTTCAGCAAAAGTGCCAATTTTACTCACGGTTAACTCTCCAGGAGTTGTGTTATGATGCTGTGGTAGCAGTTTAGGAATCCCAGGGTGAGCTGTGTTATGTGCAGATCCATCTGAGCTCTTGGAGCTCGGCGCTCTGTTTTTCTCTCCCTTTAATGAGGAGCCCTTGGATATCACATCAGAAGCACTGGACCGCTTCATTTCTGAAGACGAAGAGCCATCCAAATGACTATTTTTGGAGCATCCAGTGACCACTGTCCTTTGTGAACCCGAAGAGGTGGAGGTGCTGTGCCCTAGATTAGCACTTGGATGCAATGGCCCTCCGACTCGATCAGCTGCTTTGGCACTTGACTCAGGATCTGTAGCAGTCCCAAGGCTGGGGGTTGAGGAAACACTATTCCTGGAGTAAACACTCCCAGTTCTCATTGGAGACATTATCCGGAGCTTGGACCGCAGGGGTGACAAGGAAGAAGTACTGTGACGCCTGGAGCCAATGCTCCGAAGACCAGAGGAGAGTAAAGGGTCGCCGACTGTGACAATTTCGTGAGTGGTTGGGGTAGGACTTCCTGAACAAGGGAGAGAAAAATGAGAAAGCCAATCAAGGACAGAAAAATGTGTCAAGTCTCTAGTTTTAACCACTTGGATATACCTCTTTATAGGCAACCTTTTGATTAGCAAAAGTCACAAAGTTAAGGTTGCCTAGGAGAACGGTCAGTGCTGCAGAGAAGTCCTTTACCTGCAGAAGGCAATGGCCGGCAGCCAGGGGACCTCTGCGTAGGGGAGTAGCTGGGTGTTCGAATCCTAGGGACCTTTGAGATGACATGATAGTAACAGGAGCTTGAGGTCTGTGAATGAGGTCGGTCTGGTGACGGAGGATTTAGAATTGAAGTTGTACTTTGACTGTCCTTACATGAAGTTTCTGTGATAAATAAAAACTTGTAACTGGAAGAGCTCAGTTAAAGTAGCTAACAGATAAAAAAAAAAAAAAAAAAAAAAAAAAAAAAGGACAAATACACTAATGAAGAAAAAAATATATCTAACAGATGAACCGATATAGAGCCAGCTAGCTGTCAGGGCCGGCAAACTGCAGCGGGTTCAAGTGCTCAAACACCATGATCTGAGTTCAGGCCCACAACTGTCTTATCATCTCTCCCACATCCATGCACATCACCACACACACATGCACACATAAGGGGTGCTATCAGATAAATGCCAAGCCAGAAACAAAGGAGGTCTCTCAAGTTAAATGACGTTTTTCAATCACAGTCACAAAACTTGAGTCCAAGTTCTCCTTGGGTTAACACTCACCTATCAATGATGATGGGCTGTGGGCGATGGTCCTATTGTCATCATGTTCAACTGTGCTATTGATATCAGGCTCTACAACAGGCGGACGGCACTCTACGATCTTGCATGTGTACACGCAGCGCTTGCGGGCATCTGTGGTGCTCCAGTATACCCTCGAACACCTGGCAAACAGGGGGGGGGGGGAACCCCACAAATGAAGGACAGATGCACAAACTATTATTTCCTGAATTTCTCCCCATTGTGGGTTCTCTTGTCTCAACTCAGAGAACACAGCTTTATGTCTTGGGTTCTTAAGAGACTATCTAAGTGCAGCAGTTTTAAACTTGTGAAGGTCCTGATGTTTCTTACACTCTCAGAAAGTTGCATGACTTAAAAAAAAAAAAAAAAAAGGAAACTATTTTAACCCACTTAAAAAGAAAAATAGTAACTATAATACCACTGCCATTCACGGGGGATTAACACTTTATAGACCATGTAACCTGAAACCCTAAAAACGCTCAAATCTGAGGCACCCCTTTGTCAGCAAAGTCCTACAAAACAAGAAAAATACAAGTGCTTTATGTTTGTACAAAGAGCTACCAGGCAAACATGAGTCCAGACCACGTTGAGAGACCTGGAATGCAGAACTGGAAAACATACTGCAAAATGAGGTTCCGAAGAGGGAGATAGGATCTCCCTGTGGTCCTACCTGGCCTGAATCTCACCGAGATCCACCTGCCTTGGCTTGCCTTCCAAGTGCTTGTGTTAAAGGTGCCCACAACCATGAGCAGCTCTAGAAGGGGAATTTTGATCTTACACTGTCAGCTTATCAAGTTCTTAATGATTAATTCACATAGAAGATTTATAACTTGTTTGCTTTGAGATAGGGTCTCACTGTGTAGCCCAGACTACATTTATACTCTTTTAGCTGGGCATGGTAATGCATACGTAAAATCCCAGCACTCATGAGGCTGAGGCAGGGGACTGTGGGTGTTAAGGACCACCTGCACATAACTATGCAAGCGGCTGGGGGTGGGTACAGAATCATTAAAGGCAGCTACCAAGTACATCTCCACATTTAATGACCCACACCGTTGGGAGCCGTGCTGTGGGGCTGCTGTGCCCTGCCTTTACTGGACTTACTGGTATCCGATAGGAAAGAGTTTATCTTCACAGTCAGAGAGATCATTCAGAATTCCCAAACAGTCGATCGTCATTGAGCCTAATCAAAGAAAGAACTGGTTAGAAGAAATGAGGAGGAGAACTATTTTGTAACCAAGGATCAGAAATGCACAAATGATAATACAGCATTTCCCATGAACGAAGGCCTGGGTCTTACCAATCATCATGTGGATGTTTTCTGGTTCCAAACCATTGAGGAACTTCCTTCGCAAGCTGATTCCTTCAAAGTCCACAAACACTCTTCTAAAAACTTCAAATCCATTCTCAGGAACCACCTTAAATGAAAGCCATGGTTGCTGTTAATGGAGTGTCCCTTTACACTTTACTTTCAGAGTACCAACTTCTGGAGGCAAAGCAAAGAACCTATCTCAAAATTACCCTTCAGTGTTACTACCACCCGCTTTGTTTCCCACAAGAAGATGTTCTCTTTGGACATCTGAGCAAGACAAAGTCGAGTTTACCATCTTGCTATTTTCAGTATTTCCTTCCTAAAGTCCTAAAGAATTCAAAAGATGAGGAGGAATCTTTAACACTTATTGTTAAGCAGAAGTCAGAGTAGAAAGGCTACAAACTGCAAGATTCTTAACCACAAGAAACCCTGCAGTGGAAACTGCTCGGATGTAAGGTAGCAAAAAGATCAGTGGTTTCTAGGGGGAAAGACAGAAAATCAGGCAGAACACAGAATTCTTAGGACAATGAAAATACTTATTTACACCAGCTACCGTGGTGAGTACACATGGCTAGACATCTGTTCAAACCTACAGGATGTGCATCGAGAATGAACCTAAAGGTAAACACTGACTCTGATGAAACGCATATACGTTTGTATCCATGTCCTGGGAGATGCTATGTGAGGAGGCAGGGTCAGAAAACTGTGAACTTAAGTCTGCTCTGAGATAATAAAACCTACTATTAACAGCTACAACAGAAGCTACCCAACAGCTGAGTTTCTCACCTCGCCTTTGATCAAATCCCGATGCCGCTGACAATACACTTTCTTATCATCCAAAAAGACACAGTTCTTGGCTCGGGAACACATGAAGTGGTAGTTGCTGGTGCAGGATGTAAGACAGCAACCCACGGTGGCTCCTGGCTTTTGGCAGAATTCACATCTCTACAAGTCCAGGAAGAAGAGCCCTTTTTAGACTGGCAGGCATTTAACACATTCAACACATTAAAAGCTTGTCCCTCCTGAGCACCCCGTGTTTACTTCCTTTACTGCTAGCCTGCTGGTTACAGGGAAATGACACAAAACACAACTTGGTAACTAGCTAATTTAAACATTGCAACTGGATTTGGACTTTGGACTGAAACAAATTTTTCCTTAAAATGCATGGCTGATTTATTAGACACAAAACTATGTCAAAAACACATCCTTGCAAGAAAGTTATTACATCCCAGAGCAACTCGGTTTTACTAAAATTTTGTTAGTAAGAAACTAGCTGTCTTTCATGTGTGTGTGCGCGTGCAAACACACATGTGTTTTTTGTCTAATTATTGATTGATTTTCATTTTATGTACATTGGTGTTTTGCTTGCATGTATGTCTATGTGAGGGTGTCAGATCTTGAAGTCACAGACAGTTGTGAGCTGCCATGTGGGTGCTGGGAGATGAACCCTGGTCCTCTGGAAGAACAGTCAGTGCTGTTAACCACTGAGCCATCTCTCCAGCCCACTAGCTGTCTTTCTTAGGGTCACTATTGCTATGATGAAACACCATGAGCAAAAGCAACTTGAGGAGGAGTGAGTTTATTTCACTCAGTTCCATAAAACAGCTCATCAGCAAAAGCAGTGAGGGCAGGGACTCAGTGGAGCAGACCCTATGCTCAGGCTATGGAGGGATGCTGTTTACTGGCTAACTCATCTCTCTTTCTTTTTTTGTTGTTTTGAAACAGAGTTTCTCTTTGTAGCCCTGGCTGTCCTGGAATTCATTCTGTAGACCAGCAGACCAGGCTGGCCTCAGACTCAGAGATGCATCAGCCTCTGCCTCTTGAGTGCTGGGTAAAGTGTATATCACTATGTACAGCCTCATCCTGCTTTCTTATAGAATCCAGGACCACCACCCCAGGGATGGCAACAGCCACAATGGGCTGAGCCCTTTCCCATCAATCACTAATGAAGAACATGTCCTACAGCTGGATCTTATGGAGGTCTTTCTTTCAGTCAAGGTTCCCTCCTTTCAGATGACTCTACTTTGTGACAAGCTGACAATAATGCTAGCCAGTTCACCAGTGGTTCTGCAGCATTAGGCTTTACAGCTTACCACCTTATCCCACAATTCAAAGGCTGCATTCAGCAGGCCCTGGCTGTCACTCTTACATTATCAGACAGTCTGTGCTCCTCTTATCTGGTCTTCTCACAACCTTACTTGCTTGTGCTCCTCTGTCTATTGGCTATATTTCTTCTGGTAACCCCTGAAGCTCAAATGCCAGCTGTTAGCTGTTACCCCTCTGACACCACTGTGATTGCTCTCAGCCGCGTAACACCTCTCCTTCTTCTTCCTTTGTCCAGTTTGCACACAGGGTGTGGCCTCTGACCTTCAGAATGTTGATTTAACTTGGCCTTTGGGCTAATTTAGTCTCCACTTTTTAAACACATCTGAATGATGCTTTGCTTTGTTTTTCTGTTTCTTTTGTTTCCTTCTTGAAAGGGTCAGATCTACAGCATAGACCAGGACTTACCGGTGGGCTGCTTTGACAGTGCTGTTGAGAACCAGGGAGGCTGAATTAAGGCACAGAAAGAGCACTAAAGCAACTAGGGGTTTCCCTCATAAATGTACACACTACGTTCTTACCAGCTGCTTGCCCCTAATCACAGCCATATGCACATTCTTTAGTGATCCATCATCATCTTCAAACACCTCTGCTGACCACAAAGCGCAGTTCACATGTGTCCACTCATTCTGGCCAATGTACAGCAAACGGCCAGCATCCTAAAGAACATACAACCAAAGGTCTTCATATTAGCTTGACCTGAGACAAGACAAGGTCCCTCAAGAGAAGAACTGTAATTCTTCAGAGATTAAATCATAATCCAGTCTTCATTGTTTCTTCTATAGTCTTTCTAGATCCCCTTATAAACTGAAAATATTTTATGATTCTATTGAAAACAAAAGAGCAACTGATTGTGGAGGTGCACACCTTTATTCCTAGCACTCAGGAGGCAGAGGCAGGATTTCTGTGAATTCAAGGCCAGCCTGAGCCAGGCATGGTAGCGCATCCCTTTAATCTCAGCACTCGGGAGGCAGAGGCAGGCGGATTGCTATGAGTTTGAGGCCAGCCTGGTCTACAAAGCGAGTCCAGGACAGGCAAGGCTACACAAAGAAGCCCTGTCTCGAACCCCCCATCCACCCATCCTCAAAGAAAACAAAAAAGCAATATATGGTGTGTGTGGGTGTGTGTACATACATACATATATGTAAAATGTGCAGACTTGTTTAAATCCATATTTCAAATTCAATTCTCGCTGACTGTACTAAAAATTTCTCCCACACTGCTGGTGGACTGAAATAGGGCATCGTGTGTGCAGATACTCTACCACCGACCCACACTGCCCCAAATGTTGCATTTTAAGTCCTCAGTGAAAAGCCATTAAATAAAGACTTCACATATAGTTTTTCCACTTAATTCTAACAGCCATTCTAGGTTAAAAATTATCTCCTTGTAGGACTGGAGAGATGTCCCAGTGGTTAAGATCCTTTTCCAGCCAGGCAGTGGTGGCACAGAACTTTAGTCCCAGCACTCAGGAGATAGAGGCAGGCCAATCTTTGTCTACAGAGTGACACATAAAAACCCTGTCTCAGAAGAACAAAAAACAACAACAAGAAAGCATTTTCTATTCTTCCAGAAAGTCCATTCAGGTTTGATTCCTGGCACTGACATGGTAGCTCACAACTATCTGTAACTTTAGTTTCAGATGATCTAAGGCCTCTTTTAAGTACTGCATGACACATAGACACACATGAATAAATGATACCATCCATATAAAATAATAATAAGAATTAAAACAACAGCAACAACAACAACAACAAAAAGTGTTTCATCTGGGTGCTGGAGGCACACACCTCCAATTGTAGCACTCAGGAGACAGAGGCAGGTTGATCTCCAAATTTGCCGCCAGTCTGGTCTACAGAATGACTTCTATGTCAGCCAGGGCTACACAGAGAAACCCTGTCTTGAAAAAACAAAAACAGGGGCTAGAGAGATGGCTCAGGGGTTAAGAGCACTGACTGTTCCTCCAAAGGTTCTGAGTTCAATTCCCAGCAACCACATGGCGGCTCACAACTTCCTATAATGTGATCTTATACCCTCTTCTGGCCTGCTGGTGTACATGAAGGCAGAATACTGTATAGGTAATAAATAAATCTTAAAAACAAAAACAAAAATCATGTCTCAGAAAGAGGGATCATCATTTTAAGGCTGTAACTGAGGGTTGTAGTGGTAAAGTTTTGCCAATGTTAGCAGGCAGGAAGGCACAGAATGACAACAGGTAGCCTGTCAGAACTAGGGCTGTTAGCCACAGGCTATAGGATATATAACTTATGTCTGATGAAGACCTCACAAAGTATTTTTGAAAATTAGTTATGAGGAAGTTCATTTATGGCAAATCACTGTTTTTATCAGCTCATCTGTATTTAAACCTCTCTGAAGCCAGGACTGGAGCAATGGCTCAGCAGTTAAGAGCACTTGTTGCCTTGAAGGGACCTGGGTTTGGTTCCCAGTGCTGTGCAGTGGCTCAAATCATCTATAATTCCAAGGATCCTACACCCTCTTCTAACCTCCATGTGTGGTGCACATACATACATGTAGGTAAAATGTTCATACACATAAAAAGCAACAAACAAACAAAAAACAAACCAACCCCCCTCCTCTCACAATTTTAAGAGAAGAAATCCCTGAAGTCAAACACAGTGCCAGGTGCCTATAATCCTAGCTACTAACGAGACTCAGACAGGAGTATCAAGTTCTTGGCCAGCCTGGGTAACATGGTAATACCCTGTTTCAAAACGAAAATGAAAACAAAGCAACTCTAGGTGCAAAAACTCACAAGTAAATACTCATTACAATCATCAAGTGCTGACACAAAGGACAAATGGTTCGTGGCTCTTATTAACCAGGACCTCATGTCCCTAAGTACTTACATTAGCACTGTCATCACCGTACATCAGACACAGCGCACACTGTCTGTTGTCATCTATGCCTGGGGGTGGATTCAGCTCTGGACTGTCTTCTCGACTCCTATCAGTACCTTAGAACCACAAAGATATATGCAGTTAAAATTGGTTTTATAGGAGAGAATTCAGCTTATGCAGTGTATAAAATAAACATGTTCAAAAGGTGTTTACAGTTATGTTATTTGAAATACTTTCTGATAGCCAAGTATATTAAATTTAGATTCACTAATCCAGTCATTGGCATCTGGAAAGATAACGGCCAGGCAGGTGACGCACATCTTTAATCCCAGCAGAGGCAGGCTGACTGCTGTGAGTTCGAGGCCAGCCTGGTCTACAAAGGGAAGCCAGGACAAACCAAGACTACAAGAGAAACCCTGTCTCGGAAAACCCACAAACGAATCAACCCACCAAGCAACTAATCAGACAAGAAAAAAACAAAACAAAATACCCCAAAGATAATGGCTATTTCTTTTAATGACTTACTCAAGATTGGGGGTGTCGGAGGATGTAGAGGCGTGGGCGAGTCTGGTTCTCCAGGTCCTTTGGGTTTGGGAGCTGGAATGATTTTCTTCATTAAAGGAGGCTGCTCAGTGTGGCTGTTTTCCTCTCGCTCCTGCCACTGAGCATAATTATGGTCAAGTGAAGGCGGAAGCACTGCGTTTGGCAACATCCCACTGCTGGAGACAATGGATCCAACAAGTACTTACTGAGCGCCTATAATAACCCTGGAGCCATACTTACTGAG
>OU015749.1:100415571-100439472 GCA_907169655.1 Acomys percivali
AGACAGTCAACTCTCGGCATCAGCAGGGCTTGGACCCACTATGTACAAGCCTTGCACAGAATTTAAGAACAAGTCACGGAATTTGAAAACTACCTAACTACACTCAACATTTAAGAAACTGTAACTCTGTTTGGAACAGGGTCTCACAATGTAGCCTCGGCTGGCCTTGAATTCCTTCCAACTGCAGGCATTACAGGTGAGCAGTACCACACCTGGCTGGGTAATAATCTTAACATGTGGCCTTTGTGGCTGGGGCTGGATCTCAGTGGCACAATACTTGACTAGTGACATGAGGTACTGGGTTCACTCCCCAGGACTGCAGAGGGGAAGACCACATGTATAACTTTTGTTTAAATATCCAGAAACAATGGTAACTCTACAAAAAAAAATCAAAATAGGTTATTGGAATAAAAATTAATGGTTACAGATTAAGAATCAAAAGCAATGGAAGGCAGAGTTTGAACTAAGTAATCCAGAACCCATTCACGCAGAGGCCAATGACATGGTTCTACCACATGTCCATACGCCACACACAGGTCAAACTACGCTTTCTACAAGACAACAAGTGCAAAAAGGTGCTCACAAGAAACACAAATGTTATTTTTCATTTTGAAACCAGCACAGAAAAAGCATTTCAGCTGGTTGATTTTTAATATTAAAATATGCCAGAAAACCTCAATTACAAGCATGAGATGTCTGACTTCTCATCAACTACTTTTACTCACTTGTTTGATACTTTATTTGGCTCCCAAAATCTGGACTTTTTGACACTGAACCATGGAAAAACCCGCTCCATTTGCTAAAAGAAAACAAACAGAATGCAAATGAGAAGATTCTTCACATCAGTGTCCCAGGCAGCATCATGGTAACTGTGTGTAGCCTTACAATTTCCCAGCCTCCTCCCAAAGAGTGTGAGGACAAAACTAACCCAAGAAGCTTTGTATACACCACGAAGCAAGGGACAGAAAAGAAGGTACGCATAGTGAGCATTAGTAACATGAACTATAAAACTTATTCACCCGAATAAAGAAAGACTTGACCATGCTGTTGGCTTTTTTTATCTCTGGCTGCCCTCCATCTGAATTAATGGCTGCTTGAATGATCTTCACAATGTCATCACTGAACTCCAACTGTATACAAAGATAAAACATCAATTATTCATACTATGCTCTCAAAACCACCTCTCTGCCCTCCATCGTCACCCAGCAGAGGGGCCCAACAGAAAACCCAGTCTATACACTGTAATTACTCTCTGAGGCCTTTAGGATCCAGGTCACAATTAACTTGAGGCAATCAAGAGAAGCCAGGCTAAAAGGCAAGAATGCAAACATATTGGCTCTCTCGTGGTAAGTGACCAAAACAGGCTCACAGTTTTTATATTTGTATTCAAACAAAGAAGCAACTCAGTAGCAAATAAGGATGACACAGTGAATGATTCTCCCTATGTATCCTCAAAATCATATCTATCTACAAATGAGTAAGGGAAGGCAGGACATTCATACAGGGGAGACTTATTAACTTTGCATTAACATCTTCCATAAGCAGTTTGGTGCTTCCTCGTCACACAAAAATAATTTAAGTAACTCAGATGAAAAACAACTAAAATAATTATTTTAGGTACCACCACATGAACACCCTTCTGAAACGTATAGCTGAAATGACTCCTATTCTGGGGATCCTGAAGCTACATGACACCTCTAAACACAATATAAATCATTCTGAGATTTACTTATATATTCAGCTAAACTCCCAAAGAGCCAAGGAAGCTGAAATAAACACTTGAAACTTAGTCATGTGCTCAAGACATACCACAGACAGGTAGTTGCCCTGGTCCATTTTCCTCTTGACTCCTTCCAGGTCTAAAGGCTGGTGCTCATCCTGCTTGCTGACCTCAGTAAGCACTGGAGGGTCTGGCCCTTCTGGGGAGCTCCGGGAAGGTATGCTTTCCTCTGTCTCGGGGTTTAAGTCTGGAGGCTTGGCGGCCTGTTGCCAGGAAAGAGGTTTCTGTTATTGCCACCAATAAAGAGGAACCTGTGCACGTTCTATTGAAACTAGTAGGATGGCTGGCTCTGGAAACAGCACAGACCACAAAGACACCCAGAGATTCCTCAAACAGAATTTAAAGATGGATCTGTTTTCTAATGGCCTCTCTAGGTAAATATACAAGAACTGTGCTCAACAATCTGAGGGGAATAAAAACAGGTCAAAACTGTGTCTAGTCCTTTCAATACAACAGACAGCTGCAAATTTTCCTATATCCAAACTGGGGTTTCAGGGGCTAGAGAGATGGCTCAGTGGTGATGACGTGGGTGTGCCATTAGGCCTGAAAAGAGTGCAGAAAGAGAGAAGTGAATCCTGTATTACACAGCATAGCAACATGTGCATGTGAGCACAAGCACATACATACTCCCTCGCATGCACAATTGGTAAGAAAGCAGATAAAGCAGCAGCCAGCTGTGCGCTAAGTGCCACACTTGCTCTTCCGGTGGAACTGCTTGTCTTCTCAATGGCCACTTTATATCCTTAGTCCTTACTTTCCAGTCAGGGTAAGTTTTTTTCTAAAGAGCAACTCTGATGAGGTTGCTGTCCTGAAGAAGCCCTCCACCGAATCTCCATCAATGTTGGCACATGAATCCCAAGCCTCCATTTTTTTCCAAGATGGGGAATTACTACATAAACCTCAAACTCAAAGCAATAGTGCCACCTCTGCCTCTCAAGTGCTAGAATTACAGGCATATTCCACCACACCCAGACCAAACATCTTTTTATATAAGTGAGGTCTTTCAGGATAATCTTCAATTTCTTTTCCGCCAAAGGTCCTACTCCTATATGTGTTATATATTTATAATATATATCTTAGATTGACTCATTTTGAGTGGTTTTTGCCTACGTGTGTGTATGTGCACATGTACGTTTGGTGCCTAGCATGAGGGCACTAGGTCCCCTGGAACTGAAAGTACAGACTGTTGTGAGCTGGGAATTGAATCTGGGTGCCCTGCAAAGAACAGTAAGTGTTCTTAACCACTGGGCCATCCCTCGAACCCCAAGGTCCTATTCTTAACTCTAAAAAATTTTCTAATATTATAACCAAGAGAAGAAAAAAATCTCTGTAAAAAGCAAGTGAAAAACAAAAGCTAAGCAAGCAACAGACACAGCTTTACTCCATCACTAGGTAAAACCACCCTAGGTCACGTTCTCAGGGGGAAGAGCCTCGGGCCCACCTGGCGGTATCGCAGTAGGTGACTGGTAGTCCGAGAATTCAGCAGGGCCGTGAGAACCTGCTTCAGGGATGCCTGCAGCTCCTTCTCCAGGGCCAGTCTCCACTCTGCAGGGTGCCGCTCAGTGCAGTTCACACAAGTGTAGGCCACACTTTCTGGCAGATTAGACAGAATCTCATACATCTCATCTAGGAAAATAAAAGCCAGGATGATGATGGCCTTGGAAGGGCGCGAGAGGGAGGAGAGCTGACCATCCCACTGCTCCACAGAGCTACATGCTAGGATCTGAGCCAAGCTGTTACCATGGAGGCAGTGGTTCTCAACCTTCCTAACGCTGCTACCCTTTAATACAGTTCTTTGTGTTGTGGTGACCCCAAGAATAAAACTGTTTTCCTTGCTACTTCGTAACACAAAGAACTTTTATGAATTGTAATGTAAATATCTGTTTTCTGATGGTCTTTGGTGACCACTGTGAAGGGGTCATTCAACCCCAAAAGAGGTTGTGACCCACAGCTTGAAAATCACTGTTTTATAAGATAACACATTTTGGCGCCTAAAGGGGATATTATTAATTAATGTGAACTCATGACTAGATAGTAAGCAATAGGTTTGGAGAACCCATAGGGTTTGGTGCCCAGAAAGCTAACTGTTGAAGAGAAATAAACATAAATGATACAATGCTGCTCTACAGTTCATCCTTATTTATTATCACCTTGATAGGATTTGGGCTCACACTGAGGACACTGTCTGTGAGGGGGTTTCTAGAGAGATGTAACTGAGGAGGGGGACCTACCCTCAATGTAGGTGGCATGTGGTCCTATGGCCTAGGGTCCTGAACTGAATGAAAAGGAAAAGGAGCCAGCTGAGCACTGGCATCACCCTTTCTTGACTTCCTGGTTGGCACCAGAGGGCAAGGCCACAACGCTTTCCCATCATGATAGACTGCAGTCCCCTAGACTGTGAGCCACAAGAAAGCCCTTCTCCTACACATGGCTGTTCACCAGGTAACTCGTCACAAGGGCAAACAAGAAGAGGAACTAGCATAGCTGCTTGTTCTGGAGACCAAAAACTAAACGACAAAGAACCCAAATGAGACTCCCACAGCCTTAGGTGCACAGTGCCCATACATGCAGCACTACAAAGAAACTAAAAACAACAACAAAAGACGCCAACCTTCTGTACCTGAGAGATTTTCACACTTGGAATGGACCCATCGATCACACTTCCCACACTGCATCATCTTGCTCTCATAGTCATCGTCATCGTAGCACTTGTCACACAGAGGGCAGAAGTTCCCTGAAAGCCAAGGTGTTGGCAGTGTTGGAGCCCACACTAGTACTCTCCAAGCCCCTGGCGTATGTGTGTCAACCTAACTGAAAACCTACTGTCTTCTGGAGTCACTAATGAACACTACCAGAG
Source organism: Acomys percivali (assembly GCA_907169655.1). Lineage (NCBI taxonomy): Eukaryota > Metazoa > Chordata > Mammalia > Rodentia > Muridae > Acomys > Acomys percivali. The sequence continues at coordinate 100,420,209 of OU015749.1, forward strand.
TGCTACAAGGGGTATTCACACCTCCACAGCAGCGAGACACGGCTGAGCTCTAGCGTGTGATCACAGGAAAGCTTCACACACACTGCTAATTCTTTTGAGACACATCTGTAAGGGCCACGAGGTAGATTTTAATGGGAACACAAAGCACTGACGCTGGGTGTGGCACAAACTCAAAATTGGTGTGGTAGAGGCAGGAGGAGGAGTTTAAAGACTGTTGGCTTTATGGGTCTAGTGGGAGACCAGAAAAGATAATGTATCATTTAAACACAACGTTTGGATTCTTAAAGTGGCAACGATACAGGAGTAAGAAATGGTAAACTGAATATTGAATTTTTTCCTTGTCAGGTCCCAAAGAAGTCCAGGACAAGGTTCACTCAGTACCTGCAGCTCCTCTCAGCACTTCTCCCGCAGCCCCTACCCTAACCTCTCTAACACAGGGGCTTGCTTTCACGTCTCTTCCCTCAGCTTCTTGGTCCTGTATTGCACCAATGCTCTCTGGGTCCTCCACTCTTGGCCTCTTTGCCTTCTTGGCTCTCTTTCCTCTCTCCTCCCTTCCTCTCTCATTCCCTGCACCTACCCCCGCCCCCCAAGGTCCAGTTCAGTCTGGACTCTTCCAGATGCCAATGGCTGCCCTCTCTCTCGTATCTACAATAAAACCCTTCTCCTCAACCATGCCTTGGAGCATGGTTGCATGGAGCACTATGCATTTTTCATCCATTCCTTATTCTTACAACTTTAATATTGAACTTTCGTACAGTACTTTCTAAGATTCATTCCTAAGAATAACCTTTAGAATTATCCCTGTATTATTTACTATTTAATAAATATCCTTAAGTGGATTTGCTTATTTTACCTAAAGTACCCCAAGCTGGGTGTGGTGGCACTAAGGAGAAGAGGAGGAAGAGGAGGAGGAGGAGGAGGAGGAGGAGGAGGAGGAGAGGGCAGTCTGGACTACACAGTAAGACAGTGACTCAAAACAAAGACAGAACAGAGGGAAGGAGGGAAGAGAGGAGAGAAGGAGTCAGGGAAGAAGAAATGACAGGAATTTCTTATAACCTTCACTGCAAGTCATTGCAGCTATGAGTTGAATTGTAGCAGTTATTTTCTACAATGCTAAGGATTGAACCCAGGGCCTGGAAATCTCTAGGCAAGAACTAACTGAGCCACATTCCCAGCTCTTTCTCTTTCCTTTCCCTTTCATTTTGAGATAGACCCTTGCTAAGCTCCCAGGGCTGGCCTTCAACTCCTGCCTCTGCATCCTGAGTGCTGGGTTTATTAGCCTGGTCTCAAGTCAGACTTCTGCTGCAAATACTGAAATAAAATGTTTTCCTACTGCCTGTATTTATTTCTACAGTCAAATGTGTACTTAGCACAATTTGGCTTTGCTGTTTTAAAACAACAGTTTCTAATTAGCAGTAATAAAATCTCCCCATGTAAGTTGGAAAGACATTCCAAGTTGGCTGTCTATAAGTAAAAAAGCCAGAAGAAGGGGGTGGTGAAAGTAAAAAGGCCAGAAGAAGGGGGTGGTGATCCACCTTTAATTCCTGCACCTGGGAGGCTGAGACCTATGGATCTCTGTGAGTTAAAGGTCACTCTAGTCTACAAAGTGAGTTCTAGGACAGCCAGGATGACAACAGAGACCCTGTCTGAAAACAAAACACAACATAACAACAAAGCAAACAAGAACTAAAAAGAGCAAGAGTAGACACACTGTGCGCTAACACTTGGTACTTCCTTCCACATAGTCCCCCACAAACATCAAATGGACCATTACTCATCACTAGGTACCTTTAGCAAAGAGTTTGGCACAATCATGGCACAGTGAAAAATCGTGAGACCACTGTGCATCCCACCCTTTGCCTGGAGTCGTGGATCCACAGCTTTTGCAGCGAACACACTTGGTGCAGATCTGGAAAGGAGTAAAGGCATTCAGCAGCAAGTTCTTGGCTACTACCCTTGGTTATTTAAAGAGACTTGAAAGGCAATTATTGCGGCGATTACTATTAAGCAAGTGTTACGTGTTAAAGAAGGGCTGTCCTGCTACGGGCCACCGGCTTCACCCAGCCACCACAATACTGTGGAAGTAGCAGGGTGTGTGTACCCACCCACACTTTCTTTTTCTTCGTGGGTTTGGTGGGGTAGTTTGGTCCCAGGCACTCAGGGTGATAGCTGTTTCGGCACTTGTTACACTCCAGTAGCTGCTGCAGGGAACGACAGAGAGTACAAATTAAACCGCCCTCACTGGAACCTACTACCCCCACTGCGACACTGGAAGGAAAACAGGGAGGCTCCACTACTACCAGTACTAGGTCTACCTTTGTAGCCTGATGCTGTCTTCCACAAACATGGCAGAATTTGCAGCGGCGGCAACACCAGTTTTCCAGCTGGTCCTCCAGAGGGCGCTCATTCTCCTCTAAGCAAAACTTGTGGAAGGGTTCACAACACACTTGGCAATACACAAACTGTAGCAAGAAGAGAACACAGCGGGTAGGGGGTGCAGGAAGAAATAGTAACCACATTCTATTTACACACTGTGGGTCCTAGGCATCCACTGGTGACAACCCAATGCACCAAAATGTGAATCTTGCACTCACACAGGACGAACATGAAGGAAACTACACACTGCCCTGCCCACCTTGCTCAATGCATACAGATTTTGTCTCACAGCCAAAACTACTGAAAGTAAGTATAAGGTGGCAGTAGTGGTGCACAACTTTAATCCCAGCACTTGAGAGGCAGGTGGCACTCTGTGAATTTGAGGCCAGCCTGGACTACAAAGTGAGTTTTTATCTCAAAAAACTACTGTCTAAAATTATCTATGAGATATGTTTAACACTACATGAAGTAATATGTATTTTATTTTTATGCCTGGGTCTCATCCCCCAAATTATCTCATTAAATATAGGTATATACAAATATTCTAAAACTTAAAAGAAAAAAAAACCCGAAATACTTAAAACATTTATAGTCTCACATATTTAAATAAGGATAGTTGACCTGTATTTAATTTAACATATGGAATTACGTAGTCACTTGGCAATGCGAGCGAATCATAAAATGACAAACAAAACCAAAACCTAAGATTTAACAGGGCAGAGCATGTTGTATACACCTCTAATTCCAGTACGTTGGGGCTAAGGAATAAGATGGAGAGTTGGAAGCTTGAGACGAGGGGCTACACAGAAGACCTTGTCTTAAAAGATGAAACAGAATGTGCTAAATGCAATATGGGAAACCGCAAGAGAGATATACAAAACTGTGCAAAGAGAAAGGAGTTGGGCAGGAGGAAACAGGGTGGCTTTAAGTGTTGTTGACTTTTAATTCAGTTATGCCCTGAAAAAAAAAAATCTGTTTAATCACAGAAGTTGAAGAGCAATAGCACAAAAGGAAGCATTTCCTTGTGGGTGGGGTATGTTTGGATGCAAAAAAGGTGATCATGAAGGGATGGATGTCGCCACCAAGCACTTGCAGGCTGAACAGTCTCAGTCTGAAGCAACCCCAGCACTTAAAACAACACTGTTCACAATGGACTCCAAGAAGTTTTCTTCTCAAAGAGTGAACACAGGAGGCAACTCATGCATTTACTAGTGCATTTTTCTCTGTGCCAGGGAATGAAGCCAAGACCCTGCACCTGGGAGGCAAATGCTTTACCACTGAGTTATGCAGGGGCTCACTGTGTGTCTCAAAGCTGGACTTGAACTCACTGTGTACCACACATTGGCCTCAAATCACAATCCTCTTGCTGATATAAGCCATCATGCCCAGCCTACATACTTTAAAAACATTTACCCAATCAAAGGAAATCATGATTTATGGGTATTTGCAACCTGGTATTTCTAACCAGTGATGTTATGGATGGGTATCTGTCTAAACATCAAACTACACTATTATATTTGCCATCATATGCATGTCTTACTACTTTAACCAGGGCTCCATACTAATAGACACTTGAGTTTAAAATATTTTTATTATGGGGCTGGAGAGATGGCTCTTGTAGAAGAGCCAGGTTTGACTTCCAGCTCCCAAATGTAGGCTCACAACTATCTGTTAACTCCAGTCCCAAGTAATCCAGTGTCCTCTTCCGGCCCCTGCAGACAGGAGGCATGTATATGGTGCACAGATATTGCATGTAGGCAAAACATCCATATAATATAATACAATATTATTATATATACATATCTGGTAATGCTGGGATTAAAGGCGTGCGCCACTGTGCCTTTCCCTCTTCTATTTCCTAATAACTGCTAAGAGCTTTTTATATTCATAAGTATTCAATATAAAAAACCAACATCAACCCTTCTTATTCTGAAAGTAATAATTCTCATGAAAACTAAATTAAAGACAGTACTTTTAAAATAAATACGTATCATGCAATTGCTGGGTTAAAGAATATATCATTCTAAAAATAAATACCATTTCCAAACAACTCTCCCAAAAGATAAGACTACTAACTAGTTATATTTGTATTGGAAATCTTATTTCTGTACAATTCTTTATTTTTGTTTTTTGAGGCAGGGTCTCTCTATGTAGCCCTTGCAAAACTCACTACATTGACCAGGCTGGCCATGAGCTCACAGAGATCCACCTGCCTCTCTATCTGAGTGCCGGGTTAAAGGTGATGCTGCCACACCTGGACCTGCACTGTTCTTTACCTTTTAGTTCCTGGTCACCAGAGGGGTTAGTGACCACCCCACCGCACGTACAATGTTTTTATTTGTCATTTTATGAATCACCTATCTCTACCTTTTGCCAATTTTCTACTATGTATTTTTCTTTTCTTATGGGATAGGGTTCCTCTGTGTATCAGCCCTGGCTGTCCTTGAACTCTCTTTGTAGACCAGGGTGGCCTCAAACTTAGAGAGATCTACCTGCCTCCACCTTCCAAGTGCTGGGATTAAAGGCATGCACCACTGTACCTTTTCCCTGCTTCTATTTCTTAATAATTGCTAAGAGCTTTTTATACTCAATATAAAAAGGTATTCATAGGTATTCAATATAAAAAATCCAACAGCAACCCTTCTTATTCTAAAAGTAAGAATTCTCATGAAAACTAAATTAAAGAGATGGAAGTATTTACTACTAGATTCCTTCCTAACATTCCTATTTAAAAAATCCTCAGTAGCTGGCTTAAGCCAGCTAATTACTAACAAAAAGGACACAGCATAGTGACCCACCAGAGATGAAGAAGCAAGGCACCTTACCTCTACATGCCCACTACTGGCACAGAGAAAGCAAACTACTCTGGGTGTTATGGGAACAGAAGTTAAGATTCCTAAGCCTCCCATCTCCCACACATTTTCTGCTTCACAATCTTCCTGTGGGGAAAGAGACAGAAACAGAAAAATCACTTATGAAAGCTTTACAACAGCAACAAGGACAGAAACATAAGAAGAGAGTGGCACCAGAATGCCATGAGTGTTTATTTCACTTCCACTAGTTCAAAAATAAGTAAGTGCTGCCATAAAATATTATAAACTTAGATGCAAACTATTAAAAGTCCGCTACTGGTGCAATTCTACCTAAATAACTGCCAAGATGTACTGAGTCTGAGTGTCCTACACATTGCTAATTAAGCAGCCACAGTCGGAAACAATCATCTCCCCAGGCACTGCTCAGAGCGCCTGTGCTTCTCCATCAGTCCACAGACTGGCCTCACATGGAGAGGCGCTCACACTCGAGTCTTGCTGTTAACTGCGTTCTTACTTTCTCCTCTAGTCGGTGCTGTTTCTCTTTCCTTTAGAGGCCATACTGCTCAATACAGGCATGCTCACTAAAACACTTTTACCTTGAAGTCCACCCTGATCCTGTGGACTCCATCTGCTGGGATTTTCTGCTTAGAACTGATGCCGTTCGAGAGTGGGTTGAGGATGTTCAAAGTGCCTGTGTTCTCCTGCTTACTCACTGGGGGTGGCTTCTCCTGAGACACAAGACAAACATAGAGGGGAAAAAAAATCACCTGCCCTCATATTTGCAACAGGTGAGAATACAAATGCCAATTCTTAGGTTTGGAAAACATTTTTCAGGACAAGGAACCTATGGAAGAGAAAGGGAGCTAAGTGTGATGGCTCACTTTGGATGTTGAAGCAGGAGGATTGCTGGAAGTTCAAGGCCAGCTTGAGTTATAGAGCAAGACCCTGTCTCAAGATAAAGGAAGGGTAATCTTCAGAAAATTCTGAAATTCTGTCTCCAGCCACAGTAATATAAACAAGGGGCACAGGTAGGGGGTTGCTTTTATAGACAAATGTTATTAGCGTATGCAAAGGGCAAAACCCACGCCAGCCAAATGGCTGTTAGAATAAGCTCTACCTACACTACAGCATGCAAGGCCACAATGAACAGGAAAGCAACAAGCCAAAGACAACACCAAGCAAGCAAAAAAGCTCTAAAGCCTACAACTCAATTCTGAAAGAAGCAGAGGGGACAGTTTCACTCTACCAAGGAAAGTCAAGTGAAGGCTTTTCCCTACAGAGAGAATAAATGCACCCCAAGGGCCCGCAGACTCAGCCCTCCTCTTACCTTGTCTTTTGGTTTTTGTTTTACAGGGATACTTGGGCGGGGGGCCACTTTTTTCTGCTTGTTTTGCTCTGGACCTAAAGGATTCAAAACAGATGTTGGTCAGAGGCCAGTGACTATCCTTAGACTGACCGGCCTGTGGCAGAGGGGCATGTGGACGATCTCTAGCTTTCTGGTTTGCATATGCCTCGGCACTCACCTGCTTCTGGCAGTGGAGGAGGCTGCTTTTTCTTGGGCTCACTTGGGGTGGCCTTGGGAGCTTCTTTTCTCTGCGGTGCTGTGCTAGGTGGCTGAGGGGGGACGACTGGTGCTGGCTGTGCGGCCTGTTTGCTGGACTTCCGGGAAGCTGGAGTTGTGACCTGTTTGGGTTCAGGTGCCGGCGCAGGGGCACTCCCTTCTTCACTCTTTTCTTCCACAGGCTTGCGGGGTGGAGGCTCACTGCTGCTCTTCTTTGGGGCAGGCTCCTCCCGTGCTGGTGGGGCAGACTTCTGACCAGAGTCCACAGAGCTCTTCCCACCAGTGCTCTCTTTGTTTTCTTTCTTTTCAGTGCTCTTAGACTTTTTCTCTTTCTTTTTCACAGCTGGGAGAACAAAATAAGACCATCTATCCATAAGTGAGAAAAGTTTCAGTGGGGGAAAAAAAGGTACAAGAGTTCTACAACACAGTCTTGTTCTCAGTCTCCTACAGCCAAAGCAGGTACACAAAGTCTCCACAAGGTTGAAGCCATGTTGATCAGGTGATACAGAGAGATTTTATTGGTCTAGGAAATGAGCAGAGCTATAATTTTTACGTGAATTTTAAGTAAGTGCCTTAACTATGGAAAATTTCAAACGTACCCCAAAATAAAAAGAAGAGTCAAATGAACCCCCATGTACCTATCATCCAGCTTCAACAACCACCAACTCCCCGGGAGAGAGCAGTACTTTAAAAGAAAAACAAAAACAGAAACAAAAACCTAGTATTCTCTTTACACTGTATGACATTAAAGCAAGGAGCATGATGGGAAGACCCTTTCACACCACTACCTTTAGCTTGCTTCTGAAGGGAGGCTTTGGAAGGCATCCACTGCAGATTCTGACATTTTCTCATCCTAGAGCAACAAAGGATAAAGCTTTAGACAAATCGCTCAGAAAGAGAAGAAATAAAATAAATGCTCACTTGTCTTCAGGAAACAGTCACCAGTCAGGTTCATTCGACAGAACAAGGACTTACTAAGTTTAATCTGAACCTTTAAAAATCTTTGGGTGGACAATTTTACTTACCTCTAGGATCTAAAAGGACCGAATGTCCTATCTTTGAAACGTTACTCAAATTTCCTATAATTCAATATGGACTTGTGCCCCATACAAATTATCAGTGATTCCTCCCTCCTTCTTCTCCTGCCTTCTGTCCTTCCTGTTTTGTTCTGAGACAGCACCCTACACAGCCCAGGTTACACCTCAGCAGAGGATGATCCTGAATTCGATTCCCCTTCTCTGCCTCCCAAGTGCTGGTATCTGAGTGAACACCAGACATGATCAGTGTTTCTTTATTTTATTTTTATTTATTTTTTTGTTTTTCGAGACAGGGTTTCTCTGGTGTAGCCTTGGCTGTCCTGGAGTCGCTTTGTAGAGCAGGCAGAGATTCATCTGCCTCTGCCTCCCAAGTGCTGGGATTAAAGGTGTGTGCCATCACCACCTGGATTGATCAGTATTTCTTATAGCCAAATAATTACTGCTCTCTTATGAGGTTTAATATTCATGTTTACACAGCAGCAACTAAAACTCACAGTCCTTTGCTACTATAAAACTACAGTGGCATCTCATTACTGATATATTTTACCCCTTAGTTTAAATTTAATTTGAAGATTCATATCATACTGCACTGAATCCACCCTCATCTTTCTACAACTGAATATATTCCTGGCCCCAAACAAAAGTTCTATTTTTGGAGCTGGGGAATGAACAACAGGTCTCACGTGTGTAAGGCAAGCATCTGCCATGAGCTGCACGCCTTGCTCACATCAAATCCATTGTCACCTCAAAATGTAGTTCATGCACCTTTTTACATTATGTTAATTAAGCTATTTCTTGCCATTAAGGTACCAAACACTAGATTCTTGCTTAATTCTAGGAACCAAAACACGCAACTTTTTTTCTTGATATAGTCTCACTGTACAAGTTATTCTTGAGCTCAGCAATCTTCCTGCCTCCCCCTCCCAAGTGCTGGGAATACAGACAGGCATGAACCTCCACACCTAGCTTAGAATAACTTCTTGTCTCTTAGAAACTGTATTCCCTGAGTAAACAACCAAGCATTTTTCAACCATATTTCACATTAATCATTTTAATGTTATTCATTTGGTAAATATCTCTTATGCCAACCACTTTGTAGGAAGCCCAGTTGCCAGAATTTCTGTTTACACAATTCTCCTAACATATTTTAAACAAATCATCCCAGATGACAGAAAGTGTACCCACAGATTGACGGGGAAAGCAGAGTATTCTGAAAGTCTGTATCAAAACCTCCATATGCTGGGCTCAGAGTACTGGACTAGCACATGTGGAGGCCAAGGGTCAAGCTTTAACACTGAGCTATATGAATGAAATTTTTTTCTTTTTTCCTTTTTGGTTTTATTGAGACAGGGTTTCTCTGTGTAGCTTTGGCTGTCCCTGGACTAACCACCAGGCTGGCCTTGAACTCAAGAGAGTTCTCTCCTCTGAAGTGCTGGGATTAAAGGCATGCAGCACCACCGCTCAGCTATAAAAATATTCTGGAAGAGTCAGAAAGTCAAGCGCAACGCCACATACCTATAACCCTGGTACTGGGGAACAGGAGGCAGGAAGATAACAAGTTAAAGGCAGGTCTAGGATACTTATGGAGGCCCTAATCTTAAAACTCAAAACAACATTAAAAAACAAGACAAAACAAACAAATCAGAGAGCCCAGAGATTTAGGCAAAAATATCCTCAAAGCTTCCTGAATGCTATAAAGCTAAAAGTGACTCCAAGAGCTGGGAATGGTTCACTGGGTTTAAAAAAAAAAAAAAAAAGGGGGGGGGTGGCTATGCAAACAGGAGGACCTGAGTTCAAACCCCAGCATCCATGTTAAAAGTTTGAATGTGGCCACACATGCGTGTAGTCCCAGGGCTGTTGGAGCTTCCTGACCACAGGCCAGGATCCAGGCTCAGGAACAACAGAGTAAGGTAGTAGAAGACTCATAGAGTAGGACTCCATCCTCTGACTTCTGTATGTGCACATGGGAGGATATACACAAATACATACCACACACAGACACAAACATTGACAACGATGATAATAATGTAAGAAAAAGTGACTTCAGTTTTAAAAAAAAGCCTATGTCTACATTTGTCAAGTTTTAAAAATATTATTTTATTCTCAGTTTAATACTTTGAAATTTGCCAGGCATAGTGGTGCATGCCTGTAACCCAAGCGCTCAGGAGGCAGAGGCAGGTGGATCTCCGTGAGTTTGAGGCCAGCCTGGTCTACAAAGAAACTCCAGGACAGGCAAGGCGATACAGAGAAACCCTGTCTCGAAAACCCAAAACCCAAAACCAAAAGAAGAAAGAAAAACTTAAAACCTTTTATTTTACTACTTTATGTGTCTGGGTTTTGTGGCTGCATGCATGTATACACATCATGTGCACGTTTGCTTCCTGTGAAGACCAGAGGAAGACATCATGTCCCCTAGACCTGGAGTTTTAGAAGGTTGTGAGCTGCCATGTGGGTGCTGGGAATTGAGCCTGTGTCCTCTATAAGAGCATCAATGCTTTTAATGGCCGAACCATCTCACCAGCACTGGGTCTGTCAAGTTTTAAAAAGAAACTGTTCAAAGCTACACTGACTGACATAGTAGTCACTAGTCTTATGCAGCTATTTAAAGTAAAAATAATAAAATTAAAAATAATTTTTAAAAATGTAGTTCTTCAGTCACATCACGCCAATGCTCAATGGCCACATGTAGCTGCTGCCTGCCATACTGAACTGAGCACAAGAAGGGTGTTTTCATTGGAGATGTTCTATCAGACGGCAGTGCCAAACAAAGAATGCTTACTTAGCTCAAACCTCACCTCATTACAAACTCAACTCTGTAACTAATGGGGAGACTCAGCAGACCAGTGCAACCACACCAGGTTGTCACATCTTTGTGACCGTGAGGTCACTGCCTCAGTATAAGTCCCACTTACTTGCAGCATTGCTTCTTTATATTGCGGCCACCAAACTTGGGCTTGTCCAAACAATTAGTGCAAACACCACAGTCCTCAGGCACCTGGCAGCCAGGACACTGTCCACACCTCCTTGATCGACGCCCTTTCTTTACTGGAGGCTCCTGAGGTGCCTTGTTTCTGGTGACAGGCTTAATTGGTTTGATGGGTGGAGCAAGAGGTTCAGCATCTTCAGAGCCAGCAATTGATGACTTGTCTGTGAGAGAAATGTGCCTTTAGTTCCATCAGAACAGCTAATGCCTTCCTGAGAGGTCCTCCTTAGACACATTAAACCACATTTGAACTGCTAGTCAAAATAGAAGAATTTATAATATATCCATACACAGAACTCAGAGGGGTTGAAAATAATTACCTAAATGGTTTTAAATGCCTACACTTTATAGCTTGATGAAAACAAGTCTGACTACTGCATGCTTCTGAGAATTCTCCCTACATGACTAAGAATCCGAGGAGAAAGCACGTAGCACTTCAGAGTTACACGGTAGCCATGGGAACATGCCTCAATCACCGCCTGTAGACAAGTTGTAGGGCAGGCCCAGTCCATCATGGCTGGTGTCACCCCTAGGCACCTTAGGTTCTGGGTTATATAAGAAAACAAAGGTAACAAGCCATGAGGATCATGTCAGTAACCAATGGTCCTCCAGGGTCCCTGCTCCAGTTCCTGCCTTGAGCTCCTGGTCTGGCTTCTCTTAGTGATGCAGTGTGACCTGAGAATCCTAAGACGAAACAAACCCTTTCCTCCTCAGTTGCTCTTGACCATGGTATTTTATCAGAGCAGCAGTTGAAACCCTAATTAATACAAAGCCTCACAGACCTCTAATTCCATGAAGCCTAAGTGGCCAAGGTATCCAAAATCTACTGGTACAAAGAGGTCAGCACAGCTGTCTCCAGGCAGGCTCTTAGTGTGGCCAAGACACCAACACTGTTTTTGTGAGAGAAAGCGCCTCTGACAGCCTTGACAAATCTTTCTTCTACTGCATGGCCGTCTAGAAAGGCTTGCCCATTCTTTCTTCTTCTCTTTCAGACTTGCATCACAGCCTGCCAGCTCGCCTGTCCTCCCTGGGCTCCTCACCTTTTCTTTCTGAGCACTCCCTCTAACAATTGTCACGTACGTAAATCTCCTCCAGCTGTGTTTTTGGGTTGCTGTTTTTAATCCAGTCTAGTAAACTATGAAGAGCCTATGGGCATCTGCAGAATGAAAGCAAACAAATACAACTCCAAGGCTGACTTCCCTGGCTTACCATCATTCCCCATGGAAGACAAAATTTTTTCTCGTTCTTCCCATGGTAAGGCACTCAAGGTGGGCATGTCATCAGGAAACACAGCTCGTTTGCGGCCAAGGGCAACAGCAGCTCTTCTGCAGACATGTTTAATCCGGGGTCCTCGAACAGAGGTTTCTGACGAATCACTCTCTTGACCCTGAATATGAAATAAGCCACAAATAAAAACAACTGTGCATGTTGCAATTACAACTAAGTGAAGCCACTACGATCTGTCATCGAAGCACACAGTTCATAACAAACTATTCTAGCCAGTTAGCCAGGATGCAGAAACCAACTACTTCTGCACCTTAAAACACACAGCAACCTCTATCTACTCTGTCCCCTCTGTATCATTGGAACGTCATCGTTTTCTACTTCTCAAAATGCTCCTGGTCCTTGAAGGCCCACTGCACAGGGCGCATGTCTCCTACTCCCCATAACTGAGATGACTCAAACCCGCCCTGTGAAGGGCTCAGGAGACCTGCTTCTAACAGAAAGGCGGGAAGAGTACCTGTGCTTTGGGCTGGTCGGTCTGTTTGAGACTCTTGCTCTTCTCGATCTTGCAGAGCTGGGCTTTGGCCTTTTTTAGGAGGCTGGCCACCCTCTTGTCAGTCATTGGAAGCTTGTCTGCCTGAGCCAACATGGAGCCTATGGAGGAAGTGGAATGTTTAACAGTGCTAGATGAAGGAGTGGAAAGGCAGAGGGTTTTCTCCTTCTCCAGGGATGGGGCAGTTGGGCCGAGGTCCAAGTTGTTTCTTTCCAGATTTCCTCTCCCTTTCTTTATAAGTATTTTGGCTTTGACAGCTGTTGTATCCCCAAGAGTCACAGAAGCAATATCAGTCCCAGAATCAAGTGACGAAGACTTCTTCCGCCCTGTTGCTTTTTTGGCAGAAGATGAAGTGCCAACATCTTCTCCAGCAACCTTCTCTTTGGAAACCCGACCCACAGGATACAACGCAGAGCTACTCTGAATTTCTGAGCCCTTTTTCCTTTTCTCTTTCCTTGACTCCCGCTTATTCTCCTTCTCTCTCTCCCGGTCTCTCTCTCTACTCTTGTCCTTCTCCACGCTCTTGTCAGCATCCCGATCTTTGGACAGCTCCTCCGGGGCCTTGTCTTTATTTCTCCCCTTCTCGGTCTGAGACCCTGGGGTAAACCATGGGAAGAGAGTAGGGCTGTTTGATGAAAATGGCTCTGCTGGGGCACTAGTCTGCTTCCTTGGTCTCTGATTTTTCTCTGTAGATTCCCCAGACTGAGTCAGGGAATGAGAAGGAAAAGTGAAAGTTGGATTTAAGGCACTGGCGGCAAGAGGACTAACAGGAATGCTTAATGAGGAGGAGACAGAAGACGGGGGAGTGAGAGGTGACAGCTCAGAGGTGCTAAGCCTTCCGCTTCTTGTCCTCATGGAGTGAGAAGGTGACCTTGGTTCAGACCGAATTGGACTAAACACTTTCCTTTTCCTTTTCCTATTAGACACTCCTGAAGAGGACGCTCCAACAGAAGTTCGATTACTAGGCAAGGTCACAGACTCGAATATTCTAGAGTGTGCCTCACTTGGAGTAAATCTCGGAGCTCTCAGAATGGGGCTCCTTTTGTGGATATCAAACCTTGTTCCAGAATGGAGTGGTGAAAACAACCGGGCTGAAGTGGCCGTACCAGACGCAGAAAAACCAGAAGCGAAGCCTACATCCTCGGGAGTCAACGGAGGGGGTCGGAAATTATCAAATATTGGTTTTCGAATCAGACCTTCTTTGGCATACTTTGCTGAGGAAAAGTACTGTGGCTCTGACCTCGAATGCTTTAAAGAAGTCCACCTAAATGTTGGCTCTCGCAAAATCGATTTCCGCTTCCCTTGCATGGGAGCAGCAGAAGCAGGCAGAAACGGTGATGCTAAGGGGATGGTTGGAGGCATGAGCCACGGTGTGTGGTCAGAGATACTGGAGGCTGGCTGGAGTGGGGGGGGAGGGGAGAGGAGAGGCGGAGGTGGCGAGGAGGAGGGCTGCTGCTGGGGGGCACTTTGTAGAGTTGGTAATTTTTTAGTTGTTCTAGATCCAAAGCTTCTCTCTGACATCGAATACCGTCTGCTTCTCCTCTCGTTACTCTCTTTTTCCGGGGACTGGGAAATAGGCAGTGGAGCATGAACTTCGGGGGTATCGCTCCGCTCTTCGGGAAGTGCCTGGATCTCCTCAGAGGCCTGAGAGTCTGAGGTGGTGTCGATACTGGGGCTGCTAGATCGGGAGGAGTCTGAAGACATCTGAGAGGAGTGCTGGGAAGCCGCACTGGACTTTTCAGAAGATCCACAGGACGTGGCGCTGAATCTACTGTTCGGTGTAGATTCTAGTCGCGCGATTTTAATCGGAGGGTCATAATCCTCATCCTCGATGAACCGCCGTGGGGTTTTGATGATCCTCGAGGAGATGGCACTGACCACAGGCATGATGAACTGCCGGATATTCTTGACCTGTGTCTTCACCTTCCTTCCCTGCAGCTGAGCTGCTTCCTTCTCGATTTTCTTCTGTGCCCCCTTCTTTGCCCTCTGCAGGAGTTGCTTAGCAATTGTTGCATCGGTCCTTTTAGAAGAAGGAATAATCCTGACTGGCTTAATCCTTCGAGGGCTTTGTCTGACAACTGTCTTCTCTTCCTTTGTGAGTGGGGGTGTTCCTTCCTTGTCTTTCCGGACCTTCTGGGGCTTTTCCAGTTCAGAATTAATGAGGAGACCTGAAGGGGTCTTTATCCGTTCAGCGGATGGAGGCCTCCCTCGCCGTCTTACGATCTGTACCCCCTTCCTTCCTATCTGGAGCTTCCCTGTTTTAAACTTAGACTTGAGAGGAGACAGTTTACCTGCTCTTAATTTTTTAATCTTTGTGGCCTGCTGGAACATAGCAGAAGGGGTCCGTTTAATTTTCTTCAGGCTCTCTTCTTTGCTTCCTTTTGTTAACTCTGAAATGTCCTTTCCATGTGTGATTTTGATTTTTACCCCAGGAAAGGTGGGAGGTCTTCCTCTCTTCTTTTCTATGCTTTTAGATTCTTTCTTCTTGATTTTATCGGCAGATTTGGTCTCTGATTTACTTAGAGGGGAAAACACAGATGGGTCTGAGAGGACAGCTGAATTTCTGTCAGAGCCACTTCTAGGTCTCCCGCGAGGCTTTCGAGGACTAGCTTTAACTGTGTATAGAAATTAAACAATGAAGAGCATATATTTAGCTGTGTTGTTCAAGTGTTAGCTACGGTGAATATAATTTAGCACAGGCCATTTTGTACCGAACTTGCTGGGACTATTGAGTCAACACTACATCTTAATTGTGGTTAATTTCTTTTCATCAAATATCTGCCTCAAAGAAATTAAGTCAATATTCCACCTGAAAAAAATTATTCAATCACCTTGCTGATACAAAAAAAAAAAAAAAATCAAAGTAAGGTTTTCAATTGAAGTGACCTAGGAAACAGAAATTCCTATTGCTGAGATGAGCAAGGTTTTTTCTTTTTCTAAAATCAAATAAATAAATAAAATTTTTGTTCTAAAAAAACCTGTATCTCATCATCCAGCTCACCAAGAGTGGCACTTAACATGTTTCCAAAGTTGAGAGTGGTATCATTCATGAGGCTGAGACAGGCCAACCAACAAGTCTGAGGTCAGCCTGGGCTACATATGAGTTCCAGATTAGCCCTGAACTATACAGAAAGACCTTGTCTCAAAAAAAAAAAAAAAAAAAAACAAGCCAAACCAAACCCAAGATGACCTCAACTCAACCAATACGACAACAACAAACACTCCAACGTTTCAATTTATAATTGTGGCTTTGAATAAATTTAAACAACAATATCAACTTTCATGGGAAAAGTTTCCTTCCTGGGCAGCCTGCATTTTTAATCTATTCTCGCAAAGTAAACTAAAGTTTTACTTCGGAGAAAATGCCCATTCATGAGACGTCAATGTACTAACTGTCCTGTGGTATGAGTTTATCAGTGCAGCAGCCTATGCTATGTGCCCGTTAATCTACTCTTTGCCAGGGCCTCTTTAACTGGTTAGTCCCAAGTTACACAAAAATTTAACCTTAATTGATGTCAAGGTCAAATCAACAATTTATTAAGACAGATCTTCACTATTCCAAGTAAGTAGAAACAACTAGGTGTGATGGGGCATCCCTGTAACCTCAGCACTAGGGAAGCATAGGCAGGAAACTCCCCATAAGTTCAAGGTCGTCCTGGTCTGCCTATGGGGTTCCAGACAGGAGGGCCACATATTTGAGATCTTGTTACAAACAGAAATTTCCCAAATTATAAAGATGCTGAACTTGCTTGAAAAGAGTTTAAGGAGCAAAACTGTCTCCAACGCCTAATATAACGTGTACTTAAAAGCATTAGGAACTGGCTCTGGTAGCCAGGCATGACGGCTCATACTCATGATCCCAGGACTTGTGAAGCAAGGAAAAACAGTTACCTCAAGTTCAAGGCTAGTGGGAGCTACACAGTAAGCTCCATGCCAACCTGGGCTACAAAGTAAGACACTGCCATGGAGCTACTTTCCAACACAACAGAAATCATCGAAGTCTGCTGGTTACTTACTAATACAAACCCAAACGCTGTCCTCACCATGTAACTCGGGAGACTTCCCGTATTAAGAGTTAGCCAGGTGTGATGGTGCATGTCTGTAAGCCAGGAGGCAGAGGCAGGCAGGTCTCTGTGAGTTTGAGGCCAGCCTGATCTACAAAGCAAGTCCAGGACAGCCAAGGCTACACAGAGAAACCCTATTTCAAAAAAGCCAAAAATATTAAGAGTTTACAAATCAATTCATCAATTCTTAATATATACTAATTATATAACCAAGGTAATGAACTGTAAGACAGCAGACAGCAATTCATTTAAGTAATACATACCCAGATGCTTTACAACGACCAGCAGAACATTCAAAGTAAACTGATGCCAAACAAACAAAAAACAAAACAAAACTCACTAGAACATCATTGTGAAAGCTGTGAACTAACTTACAGACTTAACTCCATAACACTGTGGGGCACTGGATGGGGCTGCCCAGAGGACCTTAGCAATTCTGAGAATCATTTCCATATTACTTTTTAAAAGCAGCTTTCACAGACAAGTAGAAAAAAGAGCAGAGAAGGGTCTTAACTCAGTTGCTAACTTCTTAACACTCAAGGCCACACACTGGCTCATGTCATTTTTTGTCTTCATTTATCAACTGTAAACGAAGAGTTAGAGTAGAAGGTCCCTAAAGCCCTTTTCTGCATAAAGACTTAAGAATTCACCAACTCTTACAGAAACCACTGCCACCATCTAAATGCAGCTAAGACACTGGCACCAGGAACAAGATCTCAACACCATCACTGGGCCACCGATGTTGTCAGCTTGGGTGTTTAATTAAGTACTATATAATACATAGTGACTCATAAGTGAGACCCAAATCACCATCACTGGGCCACCGGAAGTTGTCAGCTTGGGTGTTTAATTAAGTACTATATAATATGTGGTGACTCATAAGTGAGACCCAAATGTCAGCAACCATCACAAATTGAACAGAGTAAAAGCATCTAACAATACAATATTTTACTAATCTGCTCATCCACATAAACAAAACCATACAGGAAGTCCAGCTGTTGAAAGGAACCTCGAGTCTTTCCTCTAGCTCAATTATCCTGGCTAGTAAAAGTGAAGGCCACTGCTCATCTTAGGAAACTGCTTGTTGGTCTAGAATTTTGTTGAGAACACTGATAAACAATGCTAATAAATGGAGACATCCACATAATTTTCAGGGTTTTTTTTTTTATTAGTACAGCCTTTTTAGGATTAGGTAAAATGGTGTTGTATAGTGGCAACATGTTGTTTCTGGTTCTTTGACAATAGCACACTAAATTTTTTCTTCTTCTTCAAAAAAAGGGGGGAATGGGGCAAATTACCCCCCACAAGCCTAAATACTACCATAGGATAGAAAATGGTAAATTTGACCAGGTTTCCCAAAATAATTCTGTGGAAACCTACCTCCCATGCCCAAGCATTATCCAGAAAAACATAGTGAAGAATTAACTAGCAAGCAGTCAACAGAAACCATCCCAGCCACTCTAGCCCGTCAGTCAGTTCCTGGCCCCAGGATTGCACATCATCCTTTACCTGCAGCCACATTCCCCAGTCAGACAGACAGAATGCATATCTACAATACAAGCTTCATTGGCCATACCTGAGGGAGACCTTGTGGGGCTTCGCACTCTGACTTCTTCATCTGAGCCAAAACCTAAGAACTGCTCATCCTACAACAGAAAAGCATTATTTTAAAATCAGAAGCAAAAACACAAATATGAATAAATCCCAAAGAAATGTCCAGATGAAACAAATGCATTGGCAAATTAGCCTGTACATACCAGTTTTCATTATCCAAGTAGATTCTATAAATAACTGTTAAGCTGCAAACCACAGACCCAGCCATATAGTTTTATTACACATAATAACTGTGTAATAACTGAACCATGCACTGGAAGTTTATCTTTGGTGAACAATAGATAAGGGACAGTCCTAACTTTCATACAGATACAGCCCCAAACCAATAAAGGATAACTTGAATATAAATACACAAATCAATATAGTGTTAAAAGTATACAGCTACAAATAAAGCAGGTACGTCTATCTACAAACACATAAGGAATTATATAAACCATATGCCGATCTCTTGCCTGCTAAACATTAGAGAGACTGTACGTGCCCTAACTGTCAGCTCCTTAACTCAGGAGTGGCTATTCAGATGTGATTTCTGTACATCTGACATCAGAGTCTCGACGTGCAATTTATGGTACCACCTTAAAATGCCCTGTGATAAGAGATGTAATGGTGGGCAGCAGCACTGGCAACAGGGATCACGAACTGACCACACACAGTGACTCCCTTCACCAGCAACAGGGAAACATCAGGTTTCCAATTCTGCTTGGGAAAGACAAAAGCAAAAACTTTCCTTACCTCTAACTTTTAACTTCCCTTAAAATACTCAGAATCATTTGGCCTATGTTAGACACGTTCTCAAGAAAAAGTCTATTGAAACATACTGATAGTACAAGTTAACTGATTCAGAAAAAGTTCTTTCTAGAAAGATCTGAGAGAGATTTCAGAGCCCAGAAACAAACAACAGCACTATGGGATGAAGTATCTGGCAAATCCCCAACTGTGTCCCAACAGTTTAAGTCCCCAGACTTTCCTCCTTGGACAGAGCCAGCAGAAAACACGGATACACTCCCACTGAAGAGCTTTTCCTCAGTTTAAAGCTAGA
>OU015749.1:100439482-100501884 GCA_907169655.1 Acomys percivali
GGTATTTATAATGAGTTCTAGGATAGCCAGTGCTACATAGTGAGGCCCCCTTTCCCTAAAGGCACACCACTCGACCATACAATTTCAACCCTAGAACTTTTTTTGCACTTGAAATCTAGACTGATTCTTAAAATATGCTTTAAAGTAAAAACTCACTCTTCAAAAATCTACCTGTCACTGTTATGTCGAAGTGCTCTTCCAATCATAAGCTTCAAATCTGTGCTGATTCATATTCTCTCTCTCTCTCTCTCTCTCTCTCTCTCTCTCTCTCTCTCTCCACACACACACACACACACACACACACTTAAGTTTTAGTAAGTTTATAACCAAACACCTAAGGGAAGTCAAGCTGAAAATGCCCTAAGAAAGATACCAGTATTATACCAGCAGAGAGTGCTAGAGAAAAAGCCTTCAGTGCATCACACTGCACTACTCTCCCCATTGGCTTCTCTTCTGGCTCCATTGCTCACTTTAAACATCTCAGGACAATGTAAGAGGTAACAGTCCTAGCTTCCAGTAGGTCCAGACTTGCTGACAAAACAAAAGATCAAGGCAATGCACACACAGACACAGACCGAGACAGACACCAGCATCCTGCCACACCCCCATGGCATAAACCCAGGTGAAGAGACAGTGTGCAGGAGACATTGTGTTGCCCAGGGGTCCTAGACCCACTCAGTACACATATTTTCTTCTTCTGTTTCTTTTCTTTATGTTTTGTTTTGAGACAGGGTCTTATATGTAGACCAGGTTGACCTCAAACTCAGAGAGATCCTCCTGCCTCTGCCTCCTGAGTGCTAAGACTAAAGATGTGTGTCACAATGCCCAACCCAAAACATGTACTTTCCCTTTCATAGCTTCTTGAGGAGCATAGTATTCCTAGACAAAGTATAGGCAAGATTTGGAAGACCTGTTCAGTGATGTTCTTCAAGATTTCAACATTTTTCCTAACTGTAAGACAGAAAAAACACTCCAGCCAAGCTGAGCTCTATAAATACTGTTAAATCACATTTGGTATCTGGTGATTTATTGTAAATTAAGCTATCAAATGTTACCCCTAAATGAAACAGAATTATAAAAACAAAATATAGAATTTACTACTTCTAATCAAAACTCTAGGGCAGCTGTCTAGGACCGTGCAAGCACTTTCACTATTAAAGTCCATAGCTTTTACTTAGCATTTAAGATTTTTATTTTCTGAGCATGGTGGCAAATATCTTTAATCTCAGCACCCAAGATGCAGAAATGATCCAATTTCTGAGTTTGAGGACAGCCAAGGCTACTGCCCTATCTTAAAAACAAAAACAAAAACAGAAACAACAAAAACTACATAGTGAGACCTCATTTCAAAAAGTTATCTTAATTTTGTAGTAGTATTTATGAAGTCATAAGAATATTCTTCCCACAAGAGAACTCGAGCCCAAAATAATATTACAGATAATAATGTTGCATATAAAATTAGTAAAGGCATTAGAAAAATACATGGACATCTGTGCTTCACAGAATTATGTAAGACTAGGAAAACTTTCCAAACCAAGTAGTATTTCATTTCCTGGTTCTTTTAAAACCATTCACACAATGTCCCAGCCAGAGCTGTTTTCTAGATGAAAAGCTGAAAAAACACACAATTCCTGCTTCCAAGTAGTACCTAAGGCACGGATGGCAGGTGTAACTCAGCTTTCCTTCCAGAAATAAGTTCATTAAAATGTTAAGTGAGAACAAAATATGACTTAACTCACGTTCCAGAATAAACCTGTGCTTACATCCAGGAATAGCCCACCCTCCCACTTACATTAGCGCTGGGTAGCCGGGCATGGTGGCGCACATTTTTAATCCCAACACTTGGGAGGCAGAGGTAGGAGGATCAGATTGCTGTAAGTTCGAGGTCAACCTGGTCTACAAAAGCGAGTCCAGGACAGCCAAGGTTACACAAAGAAATCCTGCCTCAAAAAACCAAAAAACCAAACCAAAACATTAGCACTGGGTAAGAAACACTCAGCAGATTTCAGAATTCTTCCAAAACACTATCAATCCCTCATACAATTCCTAGCATGGGAATGGCCGTATGAAATGTCATTGTTAAGAGACTCAATAATTTCCTCTCCCTACATCCAACTAAAATAGTTGGCTTTCTGTGTCTTTCTTTTTCTTTCTTTCTTTCCTCATTTTTGTTTTTTCAAGACAGGGTTTCTCTGCGTAGCCTTGGCTATCCTGGACTCTCTTTGTAGACCAGGCTGGCCTCGAACTCAGAGTGATCCACCTGCCTCTGCCTCTCCAGTGCTGGGATTACAGGAGCGTGCCACCACATTCTGTGTCTTTCTTAATGCTTCCCAATTTACCACAGACTGGGGAAGAAAAATCACCTACTTAGAATCCTTAACCTCTCAAGCAAAGGTGGAATGGTATGAAAGCTACACTGAAAACATCTCTATGGGATAGTGACAGAAATTCTCAGCTGTGAGAGGATCTGCCTAGCAAGCCCCACAAAAAAGCCTGGCGTGGTACATACTTCTGTATCCCATCCAGCACTTGGAGTGGGCGAGAGGATCAGAAGTTCAACGTCATCCTCATCTATTCTACATAAGACTCTCAGTCTCCAACAAATGAACCTATAAGCCTGCTAAACAAACAAACAAACACCAATAGTGCCACTCATTACACCTACATTATAAAATCAACATAGGTATCATTAGCATCACCAAAATACAGGCTGCATTAGCTCTGGCCTGAGACGGACAACCTCTACCAACAGAGGTTCCTGTTTCTTTCTGGGTACCTCACTTTATTAAATAGGTGCTATGCGACCTACACATGCCCTTCAGCCACCATATCTCAGCATTCTGTCTCTAAAACATCTAAAAACTCAAATTCTTCCAATTACAAAGTTAACTTCACTGAACCAATGAGGGGGAGGGGGCAATCAGTGAGTATCGAAATCACTCCTCAGAGCTGAAGAAAATGGCTTGGATGTTAAGAGCATACAACACTCTGCCAGGGGACCTGAGTTCAAGTCCCAGGATCCACATTAAGGCAGTTCGAAACGACCTGTGATTCCAGCTTCAGCAAGATGGATGCCGCTAACCTCTGTGGGCACTCGCACTCACATGCACATAGTTAAAAATAAAAATGTAAGCAAGAATCACTCATGTGGGGCTAGAGAGATGGTTCAGAGGTTAAGAGTGCTTACTGTTCTTCCAGAGGACCAGAGTTCTACTCATAGCACCCACGTTATGTAGTTCCCAGTACCTGAAATAAAATTAAAAAAAAAAAAAAAGCCATGCAGTGGTGGTACACCACTTAATCCCAGCACCTGGGAGGCAGAGGCAGGCAGATCACTGTGAGTTCAAGGCCAGCCTGGTCTACAAAGTGAGTCCAGGACAGCCAGTGCTACACACAGAAACCCTGTCTGGAAAAACAAAACAAAACAAAAATCTTAAGAAAAAAAAGAAAAGAGAAAAGAAAGAAAATCAATCCTGATACACTCATTTTTGTAAGATACTTTTTTTCCAAGCGTCTAAGCTGCCATCGTCTTACATGGTTCAAACCGATGAGGAGGACACGAAAACTAAGAGACTAAAACACCCAGGAGACAAGCTGTATATCTTGGCAGTTATACTTTAAAAAGAGTAACACCTCCCCTGTGGGAATTTATTCCTGTTAGCTATCACTTCTGTTGGCACGATTCCCTTTGAGTCTCCTGCTACTTGCTATAAAATACCATGGTTTTATGTTGTACTTTAAAGACTCACACCCATAATTACTACTATTTAATTAGATGGGATTTCCCCCCCTAGACAGGGCCTTTGCATTGTAACCCAGATTGGCCTCAAACTCATGATCCTTCTGCCTCAGCTTCCAGAATGCTAGGACCAAAGGTATGTCCCGACATGCCTGCTTAGCAGAAGGGTATTTATTTTCAATGTGTTTACTGGGATGATGAGCTGGCTTAGCAGGTAAGGGTGTTTAATGCCAAGCTTGATGGCCTCAGTTTGATCCCCAGGACTCACATGGTGAAAAGGGAGAACTGATCTGAAAGCTGTCTTCAGATCTTCCTATGTGTATACATACACACAATAAATGATAAATGCGAAGGGAAAGGAGAAGAATCATCATCATCATCTGTAGGGACCAGGGACTATATAGCTCAGTGGTAGAACGTAGATATGCTTGGCATACACCATGCTCTGTTTATTCCCCAACATAAGCAAGCAAATAAAATTATATATATATTAAATGTGTAGGGACTAAGTTAGGCCACCATGAGAGCAGTCTACAGGTGTTAGAGAGGCTAGTACAATAGTAAGTGTTGGTGAAGATGAGAGAAAAGTCAGCATCTGTGCACAGTAGGTGGGAGTGTACAACAGCTATTTTTAAAAAATAGTATGAGAGCCTGTAGTCTTCAGGACACTAAAAGTCTAACCACAAAACCTACCATCCTAGATGGACTACACAGCAAAGGGACCAAGCTGACACGCTGAACAAGTGCATGCACTTCAGGTCCATGTCGGCTCCAGTCACACTAGTGAATGACTGAGGAAAATAGGGCACATACCTACCATTCTGCCTTAAAACGTAGGAAGTCTGGTCATTCTCAGTGACATTACAGAGAGTCAGCCAGACAGAACTGTAAGTGCCCTGAGAGCCTGCTTACATGAGGCGTCTAAAGGGAGAGCAGACAAGTGACCAGAAGCTGAGCAAGAGGAGAAAAGGGAAGAGGTTCACTAAGAGGCACACAAGACTTCAGCTCTAACGGAGGAAGGAGGAATGCTCTACAGTGCTGAAAGGTAGCCACAGGGGGTAATGGAGGATTTATTTTAAAATTGCCAAAAAAGGGGCCAAAAAAAGGCTGGAGAGATGATGCAGCAATTAAGAGCCCTGGCTACACTTGAGAAGGTCCCAAGTTCAATTCTCAGCACCCATACGGCAGCTAACAACCATCTGTAACTCCAGTTTCCAGAGGATCTGACAGCCTCCTCTGGCCTACACAGGCATCAGCCGTACATGTGGTACCCATAAATACATGTAGGCAAAACACCCACACACATAAAGAAAACTGAGTAAAATTAAAATATAAAAATTGCTTTTAAAAAAGAATAGTTTTAAACATTGAATAACAAAAGTTGAGGAGGTATAATGAATATATTTTAAAGTTTATTATTTATTTACTTTAAAGATTTATTTACTTATTACATACACAGTGTTCTGCTTACATATACGCCTGCATGCCAGAAGAGGGCATCAGATCTCATGTGGTTGTTGGGAATTGAACTCAGGACCTCTGTAAGAGCAGACAGGGCTCTTAACCTCTAAGCCATCTCTCAAGCCCCGTGACTACATTCTTTACCTTGATGAACTCTTTTAGACTCTTTTAGAACTCTTATAGATGCATTTATAATCCTAGTGCCAGGGAAGCAGAGACAGAGGGATCCTTGGGGCTCACTGGCCAACTGGGCCAGCCCAACTGGTAAGTCTGACTAATGAGAGACTTGTTTCAAAAGAGGTACATGACATTTATGATAATGACACTGGAAGTTGGTTTTGGGAGCTGAGACAGGCTGCAGTAGGGTGCTTATCAGCATGAATAAGGCACAAGATCCTGGGTTCAAGGCCCAGAACTGCCAAGAAAGTAATTTTTTATTAAAAAAAAAAATCTTAAAAAGAAAAAAAAAGGCATTGGGATGTTTGGTGTACAGGCTTATGTTTGTAATTCCAGTATTCAGAAGGCAGAGGCAGGAAGTCATTGCAAGTTGAAGGTCAACCTGCTCTACACAATGAGAATACAGTTCACAAAACCTCAAATAAATAGGTTGGAAGTAAACCAATTCATTCTATAAGAAACACATGAGTGGGCGGCTGAAGAGAGATGGCTCAGAGGATGCACTTGCTGTTATTGCAGAGGACTGAGGTTCAGTTCCCAGTACATGAAGCCTTACTACTGTGTGTAACTCCAGTTGTAAAGGAGCTAACATGTTCTTCTGGCCTCTGTGGACTCAGGAGCATGTGAGCGCATGCAAGCATACATACATGCACACATGTGCGCGCGCGCACACAGACACACACACACACTCCTTTAAAACTCTACATGTACGTAGAGGGATAAGCAAAGACAGAAGACATCTTCAAGCAGCTTTTAGAAAGCTGAACATGTATCTAATTTGAAGCCAGAGTCTGCAGCTATGTAGTAAGCCCTGCAGCAAGAGGGAAAAGGGGACAGCTAAGTGCAGCAACAGAATGCAATACGTGGAGACCCTGCTAGAAGACTGAATGTGGAGCCGCTGCACAAAGGCAGCTAGCCAGGCAAGACAAAGAAGGGTCAGGAAAACCACTGCACACAGGAGGAGGCTAGCTCACCTTCGAGTGATAATAAAGCTTGAGAATGGGACCAAGTGTGATGTCAGCTGAGCAAATAAATACACAAAAGCAGAGGCACAGCATTCAGAAACAGGGGAGGTAGGAAGCAGATCCTAGAAGGTCTGGCAGGCCTTTAAGGGCTTAAAAATTACCTCCTAGCACACGTAGACCTCATCCTAAAGGCTCTATGGGGTTGGTGATTCTGCAGACAGGGTGGCACACACCTGAAATCCCAACAGTCAGTAATCTCAGCATTTGGGCAAAAACTCAAGAGTTTGAGGCCAGCCTGAACTACCCATGGAGAGACCTTGTCTCAACAAATCAATCAAATCACTATGACTGGATGGAAAAGGAGACTGTTTTGTCCTTCCTGTATGTCTGTAACTTTATATTAAAACGCTGATGAAAGAAGCCTTATCAACATCCCAGTGTTTAAACAAACCAACAGGAAAGGACCCTATCATTCAAACTACTTTGTTCTACTAAGCCTATGAGTGACATTTGGGCTGCATGTGCATGTAAAACACATACATCCTTTGACTACGTAAATTGCACAGAAATCCTTTCTGGACATAATTACACTTTTACAGACTGTGGTGGTTTAAGTAACACTGCCTCATAGGTTCATATACTTGAGTGCTTAATCATCAGGAAGCAGCACCACCTGAGCACGCTGTACCTCTCAGCCACTGCTCCAGTGCTGCCATGCTCCTCACCCAGCCGATAACGGACTAAGCCTCTCAGACTGTAAGCAAGTTACTCGCCCTCCCCTCCATCCCCAGACAGGACTTGCTCTGTAGACCAGGCTGGCCTCAAATTCCCAGCAATCTGTCTGCCCCTGCCTCTGCCTCTTGAGTGCTGGGATTACAGACAGGCACCACCACACCTGGCAGCAAACTCCATAACTCTTTTCTTTTCTAAGAGTTGCCTTCACCATGGTGTCTCTTCACAGCAACAGAGCAGTGACTAAGACAGAAACAAAGTGGCAAATACGCTGCCCACATTCTGTTAAAGGCCCTCCACCTGTCCATCCTATCTTGTGTTGTTATTTATTTTAGTCCAGGCTATGATTAGGGGTGTGTATAACATATATAGTCTCTGAGATTGCTTATAGAGCCAGAGACAGTCACTACAGTGGCACAGGAGGCTGAGCAAAAGGGACAGATCCTACAAACATTTTACAGCATGTATTTTTCTTTTTCTTTAATGCATGTGTCTGAGCAGTGCCCACAGAGGCCAGAAGAGGGCATCAGGCGCCTGAGAGCTGGAGTTGCAGGCGGCTGTGAGCCATCGGTTAGAACTCTGCAGCAGTGTGTGTCCCTGACCAGTCTCTCTAGCCCTGACATGCGGGTTCTGATATGGAAATTATTAGGTGAGGAGACAGGACTGAGGTGCCTGGCTTAGGCCAAATGGTTTGTGGGGACAGTCACTAAGGTTGGGAGTACAGAACAAAGACAGACTTTCAGGAATAGAAAGAGAAGGCCTCCGACATCTGAGTTAGAAATGCCTTTCTATGCTGCCTAACGGGAAAACATGACCCGGAGAAAACACATCTGACCTGATGAACACGGAAGTGCTTAACCTGTACTATATCAACCTACCAGAGAAAGAATATAAAGACAAAAAGACAGGCTGGTAAACAGAGTCCCAAGGAAATGTGCACACCAAGCTTTGCCAGGAAGAAGGAAAAGCCAAGGGGGGGATGAGACACTCTGGGCAAGCACTTATCAAGGAGTGGCATGGCCAGCTGAGACTCATGCAGAGTGGAGCATCCAAACTGGGAGGCACTTGTGCTACTACCCACGCTGGTGTGCCACTCAGCGTCACAGGCAGGAGGAACAAGCTATGCTGTAGAAGTAGGAATGGGGCTGGAGGCTGCAGCTCACTGATAAACTGCTTGCCCAGCATGCTGGAGACTTGGTTTGACTCCCAGTAAAACACACACACACACAGTGGAAAAATGGAAACAAATGCAGATTACTTTTGAAAAACTCAGTTATGTGTGGAAGGAGAGACAAGGAACGAGGAAGGGAAGGGACATCTTGGGGCACAATTTTTGGGGTTGACTGTTTGTTCACCAATGGGGAACATAACAGGGAAGAAGTAACTGAAAATCCTAAAAAGCAAAGAGGTAATAAGTGGAAAAGGGATGAAGTGCGGGTGGGGTGGAGCAGCAGCGGGAGGCAGTGAACGCGCAGCACAACGGAGGGGATTCTCTTGAGAAAGGGAAAGAAGAGGGTAAGCATGGATCTAGTTGTAAAACGGTTTACAGGCAAGAGCAGGATTAGAAGTCCCTGTGAGACACAGGTAAATCACACGTGTTTGTATGTGCCACCAGAAACATGTTTCTTCCAATTCTCAAGGATGCTCACAACCACTATGTTTGTAAAAGTCTGGCTCTGGCAGGACACAGTGGCACAGGCCTGGCAGAAGCATCCGTGACTATCTAGTTCAATAACACCCTGAGCTAAAAGACCATGCAACTCTGAAGGAAACAAATGACGAAAATGGTAATAGGCCACAGCTTATGCAGAATATTGGGAGAAAGAGAAAACGGATGCAGAAACTGGCTAGGCTGGACAGGAGTAGCCCCAGCAGGACAGAGATGAGAGACAAACACCATATACACAAGACAAAACTGAAACCATTGGGAAAAGCCTGACACAGTAAGGAGCAGGTACTGCCACCGGCTCACAGGAGGAGGCTGACAAAAGAGAGCAACCAGCAGCCATAACTCAACTGCGATCCGCATTCACTCACTGAGAACAACCGCCAGGTAGTTTGACCCTGAAGATACACAAATGCTGTTCCAGTTTGCTTCTCTTTGTTCTGATAAAAAGCTTGGGGAAGAAGGCAGGCACAGTAACAGCAGCTCTCGGGAGGCAGAGGCAGGTGGATCGCTGTGAGTTCGAGGCCAGCCTGGTCTACAAAGTGAGTCCAGAACAGCCAAGGCTACACAGAGAAACCCTGTCTCAAAAAACAAAAAAAAAACCTAAAAATTAAAAACCTTGGGGAAGAAAATTTACCTGGCTTACAAGCTACGGCTTTCCATCAAGAGAAGCTGAGGCAGGAACTGAAGAAGAACCCAAGGAGGCGTGCTTCTTCACTGGCTCACTCAGCTCATTTTCCTGTATAGTCGGGACCCACCATGCTCTAAACCCTCCCACATCATTTAGCAATTATAGATCATGCCTCCGTCAGCCTGATGAAGGCATTTCCTCAATTGACATTTCCTTTTTCCAGGTGACTAGTTTGGGTCAAAGAGACAAACTAAATAGCACAAATGGGGACTGTCTTTAGTTTGCTTCCTCCTGCTGTGGTAAACACCCAAACCAAAAGCACCTTGGGGAGGAAAAGGCGTATTTGGTTTCCATTACCCTCCTACCACAGTCCACCAATGAGGGAAGTCAGAGCAAGAGCTGAAGCAGGGGCAGAGTCAGGACTACAGGGGGGAAAGCTGCTCACTGCCTTGCTCTCCAGGATCATATCCAGCTGCCTTTATTACAGCTCCCAGACCACCTGCCCAGAGACGATACTAACCATAATCGAGAGGTACCCACATCAATCATTAATCAATAAAACACTCCCACAGACTTGCCCGCAAGCCAATCTGATGAAGGCATTTTCTCAGTTCAAGTTCCCTCTTCCTAGATGACTCTAGCTCGTATCAAGTTGGCAAAAACCTATTTAGCACAGGGAAGTAACAAAACCCCTGCCCATGAGCACCTAATCTAGTGGGTAGAGACAGAAAATAAATGCTGAACGAGAAACAGACAGGACGGAGCGATGTGCCAGCTATGGGGCAAAAGCCACTGGGAAACCGGGAAAAGCTTCTATGAGGTGGCAATTCACCAAGGGCTAGGCAAACTAAGAGCCATGTCTGTCTGTTCCATGACTAGAGATGCTGCCCGGTGTGGTGGCACAAGCCTATAATCCCAGCACTCAGGAGGCAGAGGCCAGCCTGATCTACACAGCGAGTGCAGGACAGCCAAGGCTAAATGGAGAAACCCTGTCTCGAAAAACCAAATAAATAAATAAAAATACAAATCTGAGTGCTACAGAGACAGCTCAGCAATGAAGATTACTTGTTGTTTTTGCAGAGGACCAGGATTGGCTCCCAGCACCCACACGGTGGCTTATGACCATCTGCAACTCAAGTTCTAGAGGATCAAATGCCCTATTCTGGTGTGAGGGCAGCAGGCATGCATGTGGCACACAATACAGGGAAAACACTCATACACATAAACCTTATTAAGACTACGCCACTTTTAAATGGCTTGAAAGCCTTAGAGTATTTCCCATCCATAAAAGCTACATGAGGGCTAGCTAGATGCCTTAAAGGTAAAGGTGTGCTGCCAAGCCTGACAACCTGAGTTTGACCTCTGCGACTCACATACACAAAGGAGAGAACCAATTTCAGGCAAGCTATCCTCTGACTTCCACATGTATGCACACACATAACAGATAAATGTAATTTAAAATTATAGGTTGGGCGTAGTGGTGCACGCCTTTAATCCAGGCACTTGTGAGGCAGAGACAGGTATATCTCTGTGAGTTTAAAGTGAATCTGGTCTACAAATGAAGTTCCGGAACAGCCAGGGTTGTTATACAGCAAAACCTTTTCTTTAAAAAGGAAGGAAGAAAGAAAGAAAGGAAAGGGGCTGGAGAGATGGCTCAGTGGTTAAGGGCACTGGCTGTTCCTCTGTAGGACCTGGGTTCAATTCTCAGCTCCCACATGGTGGCTCAGAACCATCTGTAACTCCCATTTGATGTTCTCTTCTGACCTCTGTGGGCAACAGTAGCCCCATTAGTGCACATTTACACATGCAGGCAAAACATTTGTGTAAATATTAAACTTAAAAAAAAGAAAGCAAAAACAAACCAACAAAACAAGCAAACAGAAAGTAAAATATTAGGGAGACTGTCTCAAAAAATAAAAAACATATGAAATGAGATTGGGGAGATAGCTCAGGGATAAAGTAGTTGTTAGACAAGCACGAGGACTTGAGTTCAAATCCTGGACACCCCCATAAAAGCCAGGCATGGCCATATGCATCTGTAACTGCAATGCTAATGGGAATAGAGACAAGACAGACTCCAGGGGTTTGTTGTCCAGTCAATGTAAATAAAGAAAAAGTCCCCACCTGCCGGGGGTAGTAGTGCATGCCTTTAATCCCAACACTCGGGAGGCAGAGGCAGGCGGATTGCTGTGAGTTCAAGGCCAGCCTGGTCTACAAAGTGAGTCCAGGACAGCCAAGGCTACACAGAGAGACCCTGTCTCGAAAAACCAACCCCCCCAATCAAATAAATAAATAAAAGTCTCCACCCTTACCAAACTATGGTGGCTAGGTGCAGTGGAGGCAAACCCTAGCACTCAGGAAGACAGAGGCAGGTGGATCTCTGTGAGCCTGAGGCCAGCCTAGTCTACACAGAGAAACCCTGTCTTGAAAAACCAAAACAAACAAACAAAATATGGTAGAGAGTGATAGAGGAAAATACTGAAAGTTGACCTCTAGCCTCACCACATGTACATGCAAGCATATATATATGCACACGCATCACACAAAAAAATTTTATTAAATATTTTGAGGTTTATTTGTTATTTAAGTCAAGGCCTCAATAAAAGTCCCAGGCAAATTTCCTGTCTCATCTGGCTGTTTTGTTGAGAGACAAGGTCTCACTCTGCAGCCCCATGCTGACCTGGAATTATGTAGCCCAGGCTGGTCTCAAACTCACAATAATCTTCCTGCCTCAGCCTCCTGAGCACTGGGATTACATCTGTGAACCACTAGTAAATAAATTTTTATTGGTGCCCAGCACTTCATTCATTGAGGCAGAGCATCTGGCATTTGCAGAGACAAAGTTGCTGAATGGACCTAAATGAGGGAAATCCAAACATAAAGGCCTAGACGGCGCAAGAGTCCAACAATTCCAAGAGTCTAGAGACACAACAAGCGTGTGTGTGTGTGTGTGTGTGTGTGTGTGTGTGTGTGTGTGTGTGTGTGTGCGCGCGCGCACGCGCGCGCGCGCCAGAAGGCAGCTAGCGTCTGTGGCCAAATGAGAAGAGGTCCAGGAGAAAACCATGCTGGGCCACAGGCCATCTCACCTCTGGCCACAGGTGAAGAATTTCAGTTTATCCAAGCAGTGGGGGCACACACTGCCAGGGTTAGCGTGAATTAATAATGTATCTGATACTGGCACTCACAGTTACTGTGTGAAAAGCAAACTCTGGAGATGAGAAAAGGCAGTCCAGGCAAGAGGCTACAGGGAGAGGTCTGAGGTGAGAGGAAACTGGGACTGAGGGTATGTTTTGGATGTAGTGCAGTGAAATTACTGAGCTTAGATTTGGGATAAGAATGAAAAGAAACCAAGCACACCTCTTATGGAGTTTTAGGCCTGCGCAACTAACTACGTGGAGTCTCAACCCAAAACAGAATAGGAATGGCAAACGTTTGGGGGCAAAGATTTAATTGACTTTTGGGAGATGGTTGGTGTGAAATCCCTACTGGATTCCAAATGCCTAACCACTTCCCTGCCTGTAGGCTACGACAGAGGGACCTCATAGAGGGCAGTCATGAAGCTTAGGTGAAAAAAATATATGTGAGGTGTTGCCCACGATAAACACTCAGTAAATGTTAGCCAAGAAAGCCATTATTACTATTATCCAAATAAAAATGTCAAATATGCAGTTGGCTACAAAGTCGGAGACTCGACAAAGTAGCCAGTAGTAAAGACTAAATTTTATGCAATAGTTCTCAGTACATAGAGGAAGCCAGAAAAGACCAGCTGGGAGAGAAGGCAGCAGAAGAGAGACTCCTGGGAGCACCACACAGGCAAACTCAGTGAAGATAAAAGCCATGGTGAGCACAGCGCGTCAGGGTCCAGGGGAAAGGCTGGAGGGAGGAGTAAAGGCCAGCTGGTTCCAACACTGCAGAAGGGTTTAACCAGACAAGGACTGAGACTCATCAGAGACCCCTGAGGACCTTGATAAAAGCTGTTTCAGCTGAGTCAACTGCAGTAGTTGAGCGGAGCCTGAGAGGTCAGAGTGGAGACAGCAATCACAACACTTCAAGATAGCCTGTGGTAAAAAGGAGTGAAACGCAGGCAATGACTGGAGAAGGACATGGGCCAACGGTTTTGAAAAAGGAGGATTGTATTCAGACAGATGGCTTTCTACTGTGGTGGGCTGAGAGCTGCCTGTGCAAGCAAGGGGCTGATGGCAGGTGCAATCCTGAGTGAAGAGAAGGGCTGGACTCCAGTGCTCGCAGGGAAAGGACGGCTCTGGATAGGAGGAGCCACTTGGATTAGAGACCATGGCACAGAGTATCACCAAGTTCCCTTAAGCTGAAAAGGAAACACTATCCAATACTCGGAAAATAGTTTTAAATTTTCTCTATTTTTATGCCCAGTATAGCACAACTAAACACATAAACTGTTGTAATTCCAGTAACAGGCAGGCCTAGGCAATTCAGCAAGATTCTGCCTCAAAGCAGGGTGTGGAGTACATGCTGCTAACTACAGCATTTGGGAGTTGGAGGCAAGAGGATCAAGAAGAGTTGTCCCCTGTGTGGTAGAGCGTGTCTTTAATCCTAGCACTCCAGAGGCAGACAGATCTGTGAGCTCAAGGCCAGCCTGGCCTACAAAGAGACCCTATCTTTAAAAAAAAAAAAATTCGGGGCTGGTGAGGTGGCTCAATGGTTAAGAGCACTGCTGTTCTTCCAAAGGACCTGGGTTCAAATCCCAGCACACAAACGGCAGTTCACAACTGTCTGTAGCTCCAGCTCCAGGTGATCTGACACCCTCACACAGACATACATGGAGGTAAAACACATATGTAACTAAAATAAAATAATTTTTAGAAAAAAAAAATCACCCTTCAAAATAAAAATAAAACAATAATAGTTCAGGAGTTGAGTGTTCATCCAATGTGTACAAAGCCCCAGGATCCCCCAACTCCCACGATATCAGTGAGTGGCCAGGTGCTGGAGTCTTATCATTTGACAAGCTCCTTCCCCCTTGGAGCTTATTATCTAACTTCTTTTTTTAAAGTTCAGATTAAAATATAGCATGGGTGTAAGTACTAACATAATTACAGCACTTTCAAAGATATTTTGGGGACTGATAAGAAACCTACAGTTACTGAGCTGACATCAGTGTCTTGTGAACTGGCCAGCAGCAGCAAGGGCCAATTCTCTCCAATGGCAGGTACATGCAGGTACATGGAGGTGACAGTTGGCTGTCTGAGTGCACCACAGGGAGGAAGAGACCTAAGCTCCTTTACATATGATCTCGGACGGCTGCAGGGATTACAGGGTGCAAAGACTGTAACACTGTACTGTTCTTCAGTAGCAACAAGAGGCCACATCATACAGTTCTACCTAGCAAGTGTCACCTAAGACCCACAAATGCTACATACCATAAGAGGAGGCGACAGCACCCCTCAAATTCACTCCATGTCAACAGGAACAAGAAGCAAAGATGCTTAGGAGAGCTAAGCAAATGAGGCAGGTGAGCTCTACCCACCCTGCTTCAGAAAGAGAGGAAGTCATAAAACAGCTCATCTGTCTTTAAAAACAAAACAGAGGGATGCAAGCACCAGCTCAGACAGTAGGCTATTCAGACTCTTGGCAGTGACCCAAATTACTTTACAGAATCATTAGAAACAAATAATCAAGGCTGAGCATGGTGGCACTGGCCTGTAATTGCAGCAACTGGCAGGCAGAGGCAGGAGTTCAAGGCCATCCTGTTACACAGCAAGTTCAAGGCCACACGAGACCCCATGTCAGGAAATCAGGTACAATTCAGCCTGCGCAGTTCCCAGGTCTAAATCGGCTGTTTGTCAAGCCCACCTAAGCAGCAATTGTAGAGAGAACTAACCCAATCTACAGGCCAGGAGAGTTAACTGTGGACAATGGTAAGAGGATTTGGTCCCTTATCACCTTGAAGCAGTTAAGTTCATTTTGAGCTATATCCTATTCAAGTTTGGTTGGGTCTGTCCCCCCCCCCCCCCCCCCAGCTCTTTTCCTTCTGAGATAAAGGTCCTGGGATGTAGTCCTGACTGGCCTATTACTCACCAAGCAGCAATTCTCTTGACTCACCGCCTGAGTGCGGGGACTGCAGGCATGAGCCTGGCTCTTAACTACCATGTTGTCACTGTGAGATTCAGTTGTCTCCTGGTGTGTTGTTCTCATCAAGATGCAGAGTCACGTTTCATCTTCCCTTTAGGACCATGGGACCCAACAGTACCTTGACTATCACTGAGAAAGCCACAACTTCCTTCCCTCCAAAGCAAAGAGGGCCATCTCTCCACAAAGGAGCACTGTGAAGAGTAACAGCACGAACAACCCTGTTTGAAAAGCAACAGGGCTACCAAGTTCTCCATCGACTCATTTTTTTTTTCAGGATATAATGCTCAAATACTACACTCGGAAAAACCATGTCTTACTGACAATTGTTCTGAGAGGGAGCCCATGTTAGGTGGCATTAGCTACTTAAAAAAAAAAAAGTCCCTGGCATTTTAAAAAAATTGCTCTGGGGGCTGGAGAGATGGCTCAGAGGTTAAGAGCAACGTCTGCTTTTCCAGAGGTCCAGAGTTCAATTCCCAGCAACCACATGGTGGCTCACAACCATCTGTAATGAGATCCAATGCACATGCAGGCAGAATACTGTATAAATAATAAACCTTTTTTAAAAATTGCTCTGATAGAGGCTTTCAAGAAGAAAAAAGAAAACAGAGCAATGTGGTACCACACACCTTTGATCCCAGTACTTGGGAGGCAGAGGCAGGTAGACCTCTCAACTCAAGGACAGCCTGGTCTACAGAGTGAGACCCTGTCTCAAAACAAAAACAAGAACAAGGAGAAGAGAAAGCACAAGGGAATTAGGTGTTTCTATCTTCTCTCCCCTCTGAATAAGGCCCAGTGTGGTTATCAAGTAAAAACTACTAGTGAGTTGTGAGCCTGCTCCTCTCTCTAGTTTCTGATGACAGCAATCAGGGAGCCCAGCAGCCTTCACTCTGGCGCCACCTGCAGTGTGCCTGCAGTGAACCAGCTTCTGTGAGCTGCAGTCATTCATTATAACCAGAGTAACTGGTTATAAGTGGACATGGCTTGATGAAACTTAAAGAGAGTAAACTTGATAGTAATTCACTTCAAAGGCACTGATACACAACTCCTAGTGCTAAATTTAAATTTTCTAACAGTTCAACAACCCCAGTCGAGGTCCTGGCAGTGGGAGAGATGGCTGGTGTGAATACGAACTCTGCCCAGAGTTTAAGTAATCTAGATGAATAATCCCAATTCACAGCTCTCAGTCTGACTGTACAGGAAATGCTTTCTGCAACCCAACATATCTAAAAAGGTTTCATTCTGAGTGATGCAAACCCTCCACGCAGTCTCAAAAGCCAAGGATCAGACGTTTATGTAAGACTCATTCACATGAGGCAAGTTGATGTCAGACTGGAAGCAACTTGCAAGCCTTCTGCTACAACCCTCCTCCGTAAGCAGTGGTTCTGGAGCCTTTCCCTTTAACGCACAAAGATGGGCACCGAGCCTCCAGGCAATTACTTACTTCCCATACAAGGGCCAGTCTGCTCCTATTCCTGGTTCCCTTTCAATGTCTAACACTTGTCTCTTAGCTTCACTTCTAAAAGTCTGTATTCTCCTACAAAACCACTACAAACGCCATTATTTCATAAAGACATTTCTCTGGAAGCTTACTACAAAAATTAATTATTGTCATAAACTGACAATCTAAATCAAATAGTTCTTGAGGAGCCATTGAGGCCCTAGGATCCCTTGAGGAATAGTAAAAGATATAAAACACGCTGCACGTCCTCAAGGGGCTGAGTATGGCTGTACTTATTGATTCACAGGAAGGGAAGGTAGAGAGAGCACTTTATACATATGTAGGCAGGACTGTACTTAAAACTTACCTCCAGAGGGGATTATTTTGGTAACCTTTTCCATCACTATGACAACCATCATTAGCAACAAGCTCTTTCCATTCCTCCCACCCCAATTCAATTTAAACCTATTTTCTCTTATTCCAAGCTCAGTGGAGCTAGAGTTTTTGAAGAATTTGGAGTTATCTTTTAACCCTCCATCCTCTCAACCTTTCCTTACTGACTTCCACTTTTATTATCAGCCTTTGTGTCCTCTCACAACCATCTCCAAGTCTCCTCATGCTTTTTAAGCTGAGGACCCAAAAATGGAAACAACATTCAAGTAAGGGAACAATCAGTGCTAAATGCCATCTATATGAAAAATAATGGCATCTAATCAGAATACCCCAACATCACTTCCAAGCCCATGTCTGACCTTTAAAACTAAGTCCTGTATGGGAGGCAGAGGTAGGTGGATCCCTGAGTTTAAGGTCAGCCTTGTCTATATAGGGAGTTCAAGACCAGCCACGGCTACAGTGCAAGACCCTGTCTCAAACAATAATTAATAATTATTCATTTAAAAAATCCTGTGATGGCTCTTAATACTTTCCCCTGCCATACTTGTGTGTAGGCACATTTATGTGGGGTGTGCATGCTTGCACACATGGAGGCCAGTGGAGGATACAACTTTCTACCTTATTGCCTTGAGACAGGGTCTCTCAACATGTTTTGACCAGGCTGGCTGGTCAGTGAGCTCCAAGGGTCCATCTGTCTACACCCATCACAGGCCTGGCGCTCCAGGCACATGCAGTCACGCCTGGCGTTTACATGGTGCTGCACACCCACAGTGCGACCCTCAGGTTTGCGCTCCACCCCACTGAGCCATCTCCCCAGCTTGCTTACTGTCTTCTTAAAAAGCAAGTCAAAATTACCTAGCTGTACACATTCTCCTAGTTTAATAAATCTTTGCAAAGTGTTCCTAAACGTTCAATAAATAGTCACTGGTCCACTCTACAGAAAAATCTACCACTGTAACAAGCAACAACCGAGAAATCCTGAGTCCTACAGGTAGTCATAAACCACTGAGGTAAAGACAGACGACAACCGACCAGTATCCACAGCAAAAGGAAGCCTGGACTAAGTAAGCCCTGTGAGGTTTAGGTACAAATTTTTTTTAAAAAAAAGAAGAAACTGAATTTCAACTTATAGCAGTAACTGTGAATGGCTTCATAGACGAGTGTGATATGAAGATCTGAGCTGAGCCACAAGTTGAATAAGCCAGAGGCAGGTGAAGAAGTGAAGGCTCAGGCAAAGCGGTTTTGCAGATGCTGCAAGGCAGAGCGTAAAGACCAGAGAGAAGACTAATGGTACCCCAGTCCGATGCAGACAGAGCGAAGAAGTGCACATAAGGCTCAAATGCAGACACACAGACCAGGTGAACTACAGAGAGAATCCTTTCTGTTAAGGAAAGCACTGGCCACACTGTGTGCAGAGAAGGGAGGCTGGCTGATGAGGAGAACAGCATAACAGCCCTTAGTAACAGACAGACTAGACTGTTGAGCTTGAACAGTATAGCCAGTTGGAAGAGGCCCTAAAACAGCATACTAGATAGGACTCAGACACCCGGGGGGGGGGGGGGGGGGGGGATGGTGGAGAGAAAGAACTTTAACACAATGTGGAGACCAAGAGTAACCTTGGAGGTCAATACACATTAGGGTTTGAATCAGCTTTGCCACCCTGAGGCACATGACCCAAGGAAAGTTATTGCATGGACTTGTAAAAGATGGCATGTAGTGGGTTTTTGTTTTTTTGAGACACGGTTTCTCTGTAACAGAGTGCTGTCCTGGACTCACTTTGTAGACCAGGCTGGCCTCGAACTCACAGTGATCTGCCTGCCTCTGCCTAGGACTAAAAGCGTGCACCATCATCAAAAAGCGGTATGTAATGCTTTAGTAAGCATTTCCTTTTTGTAAAAAGTTTGGCTATATTTATTTTGTATGTTATGTATGATCTGTGTGCATAAGTGCAGGTGTGTGTGTGCGTGTGTCACAGTGTACATATGGAGGTTGGAAGACAACTTGTAGAAGTTGGTTCTCTCCTTACACAATACAGATTGTAGGGATTGAACTCAGGTCATCAAGGTCAGTGTTAAGCACCTTTTTCCCACTGAGCCACCTCACTGGCCCCAAACATGTTCTCATTTAAAAGAGGCACTGCAGGTCTGGAAAGATTAAGGATGGCTCAGTGATTTAAGAGCACTTGCTGCTCTTGCAGAGGACCTGAGTTCTCTTCCCAGCGACCACACGGCGCTGTAGTACTCACAGCACAGGTCCAGTGCATGCAACCCCTTCTTCTGGCAAGTACTGCATGCACCCAGCGCACATACATATGTGCTGGCAAAACACTCACACAGATAAAAACGTTTTTAGATTTATTTTATGTGTGATGTTTTGTCTGTCTGTCTGTCTGTGCATGCCCGAGGAAGTCAGAAGAGGGCTTCAGAAGCCCTGGAATTGGAGTTATGAATGGTTGTGAAGCACCATGTGGGTGCTGGGGATGGAACCCACATGTTCTGCAGTAGTAGTGAGTACTCTCTACTGCTCAGCCTCCTCTCTAGCTCCGAAATAAAAGTTTTAAAGATAGAGTTACCACAGAACTGCATCTTTCCTTTCTTGCTGGTTTTGTTCAAGATAGGATTTCTCTGGTATCACCATTTGCCAGCTGTTTTGTTTTTGTTTTTTGTTTTAACGAGACAGAAACTCTTAAATTTTTTTTATTTTACGTGTATGAATGTTTTTTCCTGAACGTGTCTGTGTATCATGTCAGTACCTGGTGCCTATGAAAACCAGATGAGGGTACTGGATCCCCAGATGGACAGAGTTGCCATCCCGGTGCTGGGAACCAAACACAGGTCTACACAAGCAGACAGTACTATTACCTCCTGAGTCCTATCTCCAGCTCTGGGCCTTTCCTTCTTAAGGTTACAATTCTCTCTACTAATTCTTTTTAAATTTATTTATTTCTCTCTCTCTTTTTTTTTTTTTTTTTTTGGTTTTTCGAGACAGGGTCTCTCTGTGTAGCCTTGGCTGTCCTGGACTCGCTTTGTAGACCAGGCTGTCCTCGAACTCACAGCGCTCCGCCTGCCTCTGCCTCCCGAGTGCTGGGATTAAAGGCGTGCGCCACCACCGCCCGGCCAAATTTATTTATTTCTCAAGTTCTAATTCCCAGAATTTCTAACTTACAACTCAGCCTCTCTTCTATAACTAAACTGTTAACTGCACTGATTTCTCTAGATCTTCCAACATTGATTCTGTCCAAACTAAAACTTGAGGTAAACATCATATGGTCACCAATTACAGATTGATGGATCTGAACCTGGGTGGGCGTGGGGCGCAAATCCTGAGGTTTCTGGTTAAAGGACCACAAGTGACTACATTAATAAAAAGATTAAGAATATTAGTCATAGCCAGAGTAGTGGCACACATCTTTAATTCCAGCACTTGGAAGGCAGAGGCAGGCGGATCTCTGTGAGTTCAAGGCCACCCTGGTCTACAGAGAGAGTTCCAGGACAGCCAGGGCTACAGAGAGAAAAAATTATTAGTCATAAAGACCAGCACCTCCTATGCAGCTGCCTGGTCCTGATCATTCCACAACTCAGGAGCCAAGCTTCCTTGTTCCTTCTCCCCTCTGATTCTGTTTTCCTTGGCTACAATGATGCCTACTGTCACCAGGATGGGTAGTTATCCTTCAGTTTGGTTCCACTTAGCTTACAGGTAACTTGAAACCCAGAGCAAAATCAGTGACATTCTGAGTCAGGCCACACAGAGCACATGTCGTGTCAGGGCTGGGGTTAACCATAGCACTCAAATAGGTTTATGCACACACATACGTGCGCCCTTCCAACACACACACACACACACACACACACACACACACACACACACACAGACACCTCTCAAAGTAATAAAACAATCCAGTTATGAGGCAACGATTATAGCTCTCGTGCTGTTTCAATTTCTCATTCTAATAATAACTAGGGCTCCCTATGTGCTAAGCAAAGCACTAAGTGCTTTGCATACATGGTCTCAACTAAGCCTCACAATACATACTCTTAGGAAGCATGGTTACCCCTGGTTGCAAATAAAGTCATGAAGAAGTCAAACTCTGCAATGTCATTCAGATAATACATGGCTAAATTAAGATTTGAATCCAGGTAGTCTAAATCCAGAGCCCAGTTTTAGCAGCCCCTAATCACTGTGCTGTATTATCTCACACTATCCCCTTTCTAAAAGCATTTATATATGCACAAATAAAAACTCCCAGCCAGAGAGATTACAAAAGGATTTCCTCATTAACCAAGCTTAAAGAGATGCTATCTTCAAGATTTTACTGCTTATAATTAAAGGCAATAATCTAGGGAGACACTATTGCACTTGATCTAGAAATCAGTCTGTTTTGATGAATGAACAAACGTTAAACTCAGGTCCCTATCAATATCTATTGCTCTAGGAGCGAGAGACTTATTTTGAATGTGTGATCAACTTCCTCCTAGTTTTTAGAAGCAAGTTCAGAAGTGAGCCCAATAGAAATATTTCCTCCAAAAACCCACTCACAAATCACGTTACTCTGTTTCAAGACAGAGAGAGCCACAATGACTTGGATGCAGTAAAGAAGAGGGCGAGACAACGCTATCTGCATGGACATGAGGGTCAGCGCTCTCAGGCAGCACAGATGCTAAAAACAGCATCCACAGACCTACAAACACCCCAACAAAACACAAAACCAGAAGTGCAAGAAAAAACGGTAAAATATACGGAAGAAACTCCAACTCTGAAACAAACACAAGTGAAATAGACCCCACCCACTGGAACCTCATACAGTCTTGCTGCAGCAAGAATTAGAGGTAAGACATCTGGGGAAATCCCTCCAGTCTATTTGTCAGATAGAAAAACAACTACTCATTTCAAACAAGGGGAAATTTTCATGCGCTGTGCAAAAAAAAACTGCCAACTAACTCTTAGATTTATACCACTGTTAAACTAAAATCCATTAGGGTGGTATATTCCGAATTTAAAAAGTCAAACTAAGTCTCCAGGAAGCATTGTGCTAACCCTACAAGGGAACATGTGTCCACTACAAGTCTACAACTGCAAGTCAGGTCTTTAAAAGCAAACCTTAGGTAATGGCCTCAGCCTCATGGTTGGCCTCCCATGAGATGTGTAACCTGACAAGGTTAAAAAAAAAAAAAAAACAACTCATTGAAATATTTAACAGTGGTGGTATGGATTTCTTTGGATAGGTCAAGAAAAGCAACTCATTCCTTTTAAAAACATAAAGGACCGTTTTATGGGAAGTCATTCTCTCTGTTCTAGTGTCTGAGCATTTCCTCAGGGCTTTCTCAGAGACCTTATTGAAGGGGAAAATGAAAGGCTAACAAAGGGGCCCCTTTTCTCTCCCTACCACCAGTACAATCTACCTCAGCCACAGAGCCAGGAGCATCTGCACTATCATAAATGCCAGCAATTAGAGAATTAGGCCATAAAACCACCCACTCAGGTATAAGACACAGGCCTGCAGCTTATTTAATGCATGCCATAAAAGATCCTGTACATCCTTCTCTCAGGCCTTCACCACCAAGAAATGACAGTAACAACAACAAAACGGCCCTTTGTCTGCTTACCTCACAGTGGTGTGATCAATGAAACCATCTGAGCCCAGGTGAAGGTTTA
Source organism: Acomys percivali (assembly GCA_907169655.1). NCBI lineage: Eukaryota > Metazoa > Chordata > Mammalia > Rodentia > Muridae > Acomys > Acomys percivali. The sequence goes on from OU015749.1 coordinate 100,462,445, forward strand.
AGATCTTTTTCTTCATGAAGACTCCCCACTTCCTCTAGCATGCTATGTGAGACCCAGGAAAGCGTGCGCTGCATTTTGAGCAGCAATATAATGAAAACCAAAGCTGAGCTACCTTTTACAGAAATTAATCTAGCTTTTCCTGAAACTATTCTAGAAGCGCAGCTCAGCCAGTTCCTGACCTCAAGAAATACTGGCAGCTACAATTAGCAACAATTTTAGTGGGGGAAAAAAAAATTTTTTTTTTTTTTTTAAATTTCAGGGGCCCATGAGATGGCTGAGCATGTAAAGTCACTTGCTGCTAAACCTGAAACCTGAGTTTGATTCCTGGGTCTCACGTGGTAGAAGGAGAAAACCAACTCCCACGAAGTTGACTTCTGACCTTCATATAAATGCAAAAGCACTACATACATGTACATTCATACGGGCTCTCATGTGCATGCACAATAAATGAAATTTTTAAAAAGCTAATTCCAAGCCAGGCAAAGTGGCACACGCCTTTAATCCCAGCACTTGGGAGGCAGAAACAGGCAGACTGCTGTGAGTTCCAGGCCAGCTTGATCTTCAAAGTGAGTCTAGGACAACCAAGGATACACAGAGAAACCTTGTTTGGGAGGGGAGCGGAGGGAAAAAAAAAAGCTAATTCCAATCCCAATCTCAAAGCTCTTTTATTCAGTATTTTATTTATTCTGTTCCAAAATTCTGGTACAATTTGGGGTCAACCAATAATTTCATTTTATTATTTACCCCCACAACCTAGCAGCCCACATGAAAATAAAATAAAATAATGACTAGGTCTCTGATTTAATCCATGTTCAAACTTAATCCCCACACTTGATGAGCCAAGCCTGATAAGACCAGAGCAAGAACTCTGTAACACTGAGCTCCTTACCATCTACTGCCTACTGGTGCCTAAAGGGTTAAAAATCTGGTTGAAATATAGGTGCATCATGCCAGACTCATTAGTAATTTAACCTTTCTTAATCCCAGAAAATGACATGCAAACAGAGAAAGAGTCCATGGCAGCAATCCTCCAGAAGGTTCATACGTAGTATACTGAGAGTCAAAAAGCTCTCCCTTCCTCAAAGCCCAGGCCACCAGGCTAGGCTCTCCACCTCAGCGGAAGACAGGATAGTCACAAAAGGCCTGACTGAAGGGCTTCAGCTAAGTGCTAGAAGGGAGCTGAACTTCTGTGCCAACACCAGAGGAATGTGGGCAGGCACAAAGAGATCTTAATTAGGAGACCTACAATTAAAACACAGTGAGTCTCCAAAAGAGAGAGAGAGGCGTTGCAGTCTGCTCCGCCTCCAAGCAGGCAGAAGTACCGCTGCCACCCCCTCCAGCCACAGAGTAAGTAAGGGAGACAACTGGCTGGCACAGGCCGCATAGCTGCTCTCTGGAAGGACAGCTCCAAGGTGAGCAGAGGTGAGAAATGAAGCCCAAATGGGAGCATTTTCTCGTAACTTCAAATCAGAAGGGAACTCACTATTTTGTGAATCATTTCCTCCAGGAGCATGTGCCCTGAGATGCTTAATTAAGAGGGAAGGGTGGAGACATGGTATATGGCTTTCAGAGAAAAAGAAAAAGATATCTTAAGATTGCATTCTTAATATTCAGCACTTCATTTCAGGATTTACTAACACCTAACTCAAAGGAGATTTTATTATTATTGCTCTGGATTTATAGATACATTGATGAGCCGGATTTCTCTTTTCACTTAAAAGCTTATACACCTAAACATATAATCCAGATTGAAAATAAGCTTCCTTTTAGATTAAAAAAAAAAATTACGACAATGGAAATAAATCTAGCTCAACAAAGAGGTAACTCTGGGGTTCTACAGGTACTCAAGATTTTATCTGAAGCTTGATCTTCAAGTCAGGCACAGTGCTATATGTCTGTAGTCCCAGCAGTGTAAGAGGCTGAGGCAGGAGGATTGCTTGAGCCTACAAGTTCAAGGTCAGTATGAGCAACAAAGCCAGATCCCATTGCAAAAGTATTTCCCCCTTGTGCTGTCAACTCCAGCAACATCCTCATGTTTTCCCCCCGTACGATGGAAGCTTTCCCACCAAGGTGAAACTTCTATCTAATGATGATGCTAGTTAAGCAGGCAAGTGTACAATCTAGTACTAAAAGGCACCAAAGAGTCCCATTTACTCTAACTGTCTGTGTTGCCTTGGCTGTCCTGGACTCACTTTGTAGACCAGGCTGGCCTTGAACTCACATCGATCCACCTGCCTCTGCCTCCCAAGTGCTAGGATTAAAGGCGTGCGCCACCACGCCCGGCTCTACTCTAACTCTTGAAATAAGCTCAGAATAAGAAAGTCTAGTGTGGTGGTGCATGCCTATGATCCCAACACTTGGGGGACACCAAAGCCACATGGCAAGACCATGTCTTGATGATGATGATGATGAGGAGGAGGAGGAGGAGGAGGAAGAGGAAGACTAACAGTGCAGAAAGAGTTATAGATCAGAAATTTATAGTTAGAAGTGACTGCCCAGTTGGGCATGGTGGCACATGCCTTTATCGCAGCACTCAGAAAGTATCAAATGGCAGATCTCCACAAACTTAAGGCCAGCCTAGTCTATATAATAAGACCCTGTCTCAAAAACAAACAAATAAAACATAAAATTGCTCACTGTGTCCTAAGGGACAGTGCCAAGAGGGGTAAGAGCTCACACCCAATGTGTTCTCTCAGCTTCACTCACCTCCTGCCAAGCTCAGGATTAGCTGCGAAGGCCTTGAAAGATAAACACAGCTCTTTGGGTATATACACCTGCTTAACATTTTTTGGTTTTTCAAGACAGGGTTTCTCTATGTAGCCTTGGCTGTCCTGGACTCACTTTGTAAACTAGGCTGGCCTCAAACTCACAGCAATCCACTTGCCTCTACCTCCCAACTGCTGGGATTAAAGATGTGTGCCACCACTGTCCAGCCACATTAAATTTTTTAATTAAAAAAACAAAAACAAAAACCAACCAGAGACACTCTCCAGCTGCCTTCCAGCTAGAGAACAATCCTCATTTCTAAACCCAATCTAAAAGCCTCCCCTAGGCCATAGGGACTTTACTGAAACTTTACATGAAAACAAATATGCACTCATATTGTAATTCAGTCTTCATATCACATATAATTAAAGTGTGCAATGTTGAGATCAAGAGAAAACCACTTTTCATGTGTTGAGAGGTGACAGGAAAGGCATGTGAAATCAAAAGACTGCTAGCTGCTGGAATACTTCTGAAATGTATGTTAAACTAATGCAAAATCTAGTCAACAGAGGTTGTTGCCTGCCTGTGTGTATTTAGATGGACCTCACCTGAGACATCTGCTGATACCATGAAGATCATGGAAAAGCAGCACAAGGCCAGACCTCTGTGATGTCCTACAGGGGACGATGGAACCTTGGTTCCACTCCCTAACTCACACAGAGCGTCCAAACACCTATGCATCATAACAGAAGGGAGTCCCAAGGAACTCCCATGTAGTTGTTACCAGAGAGATTTCTATCCAAGGAGAGCAAAGAACCAATGACAAGCAAGAACAGGTCTCCTGTGACTAACATGGGTCCTACAGGGGGATCTGGAAGCGCTGTCACGAAGCTTTAGAACTTAGCTTTGATTATGTGCAACTTTTGAGTTATTAATCCACAATTTAAAGAGGTTAGAATCCTTCTGAGTCACATAACCATTCCACGAGTTCAGGCCAAGATTTCCTAAGAAGCAGAGATAGCTCTAAGAAGCAAGCTTTAGAGTCCTATAAGTATGTCAGCCTGGAGTAAGCCCCGTGGACCTCTCCCACCGATGTGTGAGAATATGTCACAAGATGCTTGGTTTCTACGCTGAGGCTGCCACTCTAGCTTACCAGGAACAACAGGTAACTATCAGCCCATGTTAGATGGCCTCAAACTACCAGTAAAGAGCTTACCAACATTCAAGCCAGTTTAGGAAAAAATAGTAACACTGGGTTATGCAAGGAGTCAACCCCTTCTCACAATAAAACAGGGACTACCATTCAGGCACACGCTTTTAGGAGAAAACCTCCCTGTTATGTCTGCTCTCATTTGTAGTAACTGGAATTCCTCCACAAGCTTTTTATACCACAAATTATCATTAAGGCAAAAGAAGTAAGTAGCTCACAGCCCTCTCATAACACCCATAGGTGAGAAACTGTTGGTATCTGATTATAACTTTACTGGTACTTTGTAAAGGACCAACAGCTACAATATTCTGATGCCCAGACATTAGGTCCCTGAATCCAGGTGTCTTCTCTTTCTAACCAGTCTCTTGAAACGTAATGATTGGAAACTGTCAACATAACACTTTAGTTTTGGGGCTGGAGAGATGGCTCAGCGGTTGAGAGCACTGACTGTTCTTCCAGAGGACCCGGGTTCAATTCCCAGCACCCACATGGTAGCTCACAACTGTCTGTAACTCCAAAATCTGACACCCATAGACATACAATGCACATAAAATAAAAATAAATAAATAAATAAAACAACTTTGGTTTTGAGTATGTGATAAGAACATTTGGAACTTGAACACATGGTCCTTCAATACAACACGCATAAACACAAAACAACGAGATGCTGCCGCTTCAGGAATCCCCATAAAGCAAATAGCTTCTCCTAATATGCTCAAGAATTCTACCTATAACCAGTCAAGTCTCATTTTTTAAATACGCAGGTAAATGCTGTGTCAACATAAGGTGGGTTTGTTTGTTTGTTTTTGCTGCTGTACCTTTTAAAAAAGCAAAAATCAACTCACATTTAAGCACCAACTCCATGCAAGTAACCTGAACGGCTCAGTCTTTTTGTCATGTATGAGGCCTTTGGTTCTCCAACTACATGGGATCTGTGTTGTTAGCTTAAAAAATACAGAATTGGCCTTTCAAAAAAAATTAATAATCTACAGCAACCAACAAATACAAACAACCCTGTATACGGCGGCAGCTGCCTTCTGAAGGCTGGGAACAAGAGGTGGAGACAGAGCAGAAGAGTGGCAGGCAAAGAGGACGCTGCAGCTAGCAAGCTACATAGCAAGGAGCACGCCCCCAACGTGTCCTCCTTGCTCTGTCAGAGGCGGGGTGTTGTCAGTCTCCTGAACTGGCTGCCTTAGAAACATTTTTTTTAAAGGAGGCTGGAAGGCTAACAATTAAAAAAAAAAAAAAAAAAAAGGCCAGCTTCTTGAAAGGAGACACAGGAGTCCCTAGGATACCCACCCTCCCATCTTCCCAAAGCCTCTGTTAAATCTAAGGGGGTGCGGGGCATAATGGGCCACAAGGGGTTTGCCCAGGATATTTTGTGTGCCCCAACGGCAGAGCACGCAGGAAACGGCTGGTTGCTATCTTTCCCTTTCTGTTTCAATCAACGGCACTCCAGAACAGCAAACCCCTACCCCCCCCCTTCACCTCAGCCCCTGGCAGCTGCTGTTCCTCCTCCTAGCATCCCCCATCCCATTCCCCCCCCCCACCTCCGCTGCGATTCAAACTGCCCTTTCTGCATCCAATGGAAAACAAATGCGCAACGCCACTGACTGAACCTGAACTCAACTTCCCTTCCCAGGGCAACTTTCCTTTTCTCTGTCGGGGGCGGGGGGTGGGAGGCTGAATACCACTCATCAAAGCATCTCCATTTTCAACCGTTTACTAACTGGGAAGGAAGGGGCAAAGCACCCTTAAACACCCCAATAGGAATCACAAATACATAACCTTACCTCCTCCTTCCAAAGACTAACTTTGCTCCATAATCCTCCTCTTTCTCCCAGCCCAAAGCAACCACCACCGCCACCACACTAACTGTCCCTTACCTAATCTCACCCCAAGCCGGCTTTCCTCCACCCCTTCCAAGACCCAGGATTGGCCTAGGAAAAGGTGAATCAAGAATGAAATGACGAGAGGAAAAAAAAAAAAAGAGAGAGAGAGAGAGAGAGCGAGAGAAGGGCGGGAGGGAGCCAGGCCCAGAGGCTGCAAGCTCTCAGGCGCAGTGGGTGGGGTAAGAGAGCAGCTGCTTCCCTTGGGAGGATGCAACCCAAGTCCCCCTACAAACATCACCCCTCACCGGGGGGGGGGGGGGGGGGGGGGGGGGGCCTTTCTCAAGATCTGGAAGGAAAGCCTGCTCCTCTGAATAAGAAAGCTAGAAAGTAGCACGCTCCAAGCCTACGGGCCATTTTTCCCTCTAACACACCGCTGGTCCTTCGTCTAAAGGAGGGAAAGAGGTGGACTTGGAGGTAAACCCCTGACACCAGCAGCCTAGAAAACTAACCCGGGAAGATCAGGGGGAAAAGACTAACGCAGGGGGGGGAGAGCACTGTTATCTTCGCAGGAGCCATGAGGACAGGCAAGGTAGAGCAGAAAGGTTTCCCGTGGGGTAGGGCGGGACGAGAAAGCCCGGTGTGCAGGAGGTGGGAGTGGGCTGAGAGTAGAGGTGAGAGAAGCCGGGAGTGACTGGCAAGGTGAAGACCTAGCTAGGGATGGAGGGAGGGTTGGTTGGTCGGTCGTTTTCGGAAGCAAGGTGCAGGAAGGGACGTGGATTTCCCAAGGGCCAGGAGAAGAACGTGGCCCTGGATGAAGCCACCACCATCCCAGAGATGTCCAAGGGGAAGACTGCCCTCGGAGTAACACATCTGCCCAGGGAGGGAGGCGGAGATGTGGCGGGATCAGGTCTCTGGCAGAGGGAGGGAGGAATCTGGCTCGGATGAGGTAATCTGCGAATGGGAGGAGGGGTTCAGTCCCGGGATGGGAAACCCCCACAAGGGGGTCTGTGCCAAGGGATTTGGGGAAGGGTCCAGGGTTAGGGGGCGAGATGGAGGTAAACGCCCTTAATCATAAGGGTCTGAACCCTCGGGTAAGGGCGCCCGCGGGGGGGGGGTCTGCACTCCATAAGGGGACCCCAAGATGGGAGGGCCATTTGCCCCGGGTTAAGGACCTCGGGATGTTTCCAGAATTAGGATGCTCCTCAAACATGAATGGGGGAGGGGAGGGGCTCCGCGGAGGGTCGAGACCCCGGACCTGGGGGTTCCTCGCCCCCTTACCTCTCCGCTGCCGCCTCCCCCGCCGCTCTCCCCAAACACTGCCCGGAACCGGCGCAGGTTGGTGCCGATGGCGGCCGAGACCTGCAGCGCCGCGTCGAAGCCCGGGCCCACCCGGAGCAGGGCCGGCCCTGAGGAGGCTGAGGACGATGACGAAGACGAAGACGAGGCGGACGACGAAGAAGCTGCTGAGGCGGCGGCCGCTCCCCCTGGAACCCCAGCCCCGCTGCTTCCCGCCGCCGCCGCCACCGCCGGGGGGGAGGGGGGCGCCCCGGGGCCGCCACCGCCGGCCGGGGGCCCGGGGGGAAGCAGCAAGGCCGGGACTCGTTGCCGCGGGGCGCCCCCTAGGCCCCGGCGCCCCCCGCCGCCGCCACCCCCGGTGGTCCCGGGTCGGGCGGGGAAGCGCCACCGACAGCTGTGCGCCATGTTCGCCCCGTAAGTGAAGCAGCGAGAGGGAGAGACGACAACACAGGGGGGCGGGGAGGCGGAGGGGGGGGAGCGGCAGGCCCCGGAACCTGCCTAACCCGCCTGGCTTCTCCTGGCCGCTCGCACCCCGCGGCCCGCTATGCAGAGCGCCGGAAGGCGCTCGCCTGCCCTGCAATCTGCATGTGGGCCTCTGGCCTCCGCCTCTGCCTCCCGGCGGCCACCGCTCTATGCCGAGCCCGGGGCTCGCCTCCTCCCGCCCCGCAACCTGGATAAGTGCATGCCCCGCCCTCCGGGAGCGGCAGCGCCAGGGAAGATGGGGGGGGGGGCAGGGGGAGGGAGGAAGCCCTGGAGCCCGGAGCGGAGGCGGGTTCCGGGGAGAGGGGGAGGGGGCGAGGGCAGCGGAGGATGGAGGCGGAGGGAGCGAGTGGCTCGCAGCCGGGCGAGCAGAGAGGCCGATTACACACGTTCCCGGGACGCGCAGGGACTCGGGCAACCCAGGAGAGCCGCTTCCAGTGCAGCGCGGCTGCTAGGTCCCGGGAGGAACGAGCCTTCTCTGCCTTGGAGAGCGCCGGGCTTAGCCCGCATGGAACGTTTTTAGAATCCAGAAAGCTCCATTGTACTCCATGCAAAACCGAAGCGTCACCCAATTGATTCTATGCAAAATGGCAAAGCTCCTGGTGTTGAACGCACTTTAAAAAATAAAACCCAATAAAAGAGGAGCCCCTCCCATCTTCATGCTTGGAGCCCGCTCCAAAATGCACACAACCCAGTGGCCGGCTTCCGCCGCCTCGCTCCACCGTACGCTGGAGGGAGGCGCAGGGCTTCTGGCTTTCGTGCGGAGTTGGAGTGTGTTTTTTCCCAGGCCAGGCGTTGGAGCCACAGCCTGCGCGCCGACCTGGCGTTACAACGGAGCTGAAACTGGGTGGCTAACGGACAGGGCCTGGAGGGAAGAGGCGGGCAAAAGCGCCCCGCCCCTTCTTCCTCCTCTTCCAGCCTGCCTCTGCATGCAAAGCAGACCCTAATGTATGCACGCGGAGGGAGGGGGCTCGCCAGCACATTTCTCGGGGTGGGTGGGGGGCGCGTAAGGCATTATGATACACTGAATACACTGGCTGGATAGGGGCCTTCCGCTGGCGAGCTCTGCGCACAGGGTTAGCAAGCCTGGGGGGCGTAGAAAGGGAAGAGGGATAGGGCAGCCGTGGTGTGTGTGTGTGTGTGTGTGTGTGTGTGTGTGTGTGTGTGTGTGTATCCTCGGGGTTTACTTTATTGCGGGAAATAGGAGAGAGCGCCTCTAGCAAGGCGTTAGAAGCCTGCGGGGATGGAAATGCCAAGGAGGAAGGGAGGGATTGCTACCCGAAGAATTTGCCTTGGTTTAGGCTTCGGGATCGATACACTGCCTACAAACCCGGAGCAGCCTCCATCTCCCCCCCCCCCCCCCCCCCCAATCCCCAGCCGAGGTGGAGTTCGCAGGAAGGTCACGAAGCCTTCCAAGTCTCCCGCACCGGTACCCAGCGCTGCTCGAACTAGGACCACCCCAGGAGGCAAATTTGGGAAGGATGGGGAGGGTCGTAGTAAGGCAGGTAGCAACTAGCTCCAGCCCACTGGAGGGTTTGCCCGCCTCCAGAGGTCCACGGCCTCCTGGTGCTGAAAAACCTATGCCCTTCCAACCGAGAGACGTCTGTGCCTAGCTAGCGAATGGGGCGGGGGCTGGGGGTGGGGGCAGGAAGGGAACAGAGAAAAGGAAGAGACATAATCAAGCCCCCAACTCCCCAAACTCGTCCGGGATCGATCATCGTTCCAACCGCGCAGGATGGAGCCCAGATGGTTTGCAAAACGCACATTCACACAACGCACGCACAACCAGATTCCGTTGTTGCTTCTCTTGGCTTACTAGGTGCAGAAAGGGTGGGAGCTGCGAAACGATATTAAACAGCAGCCCCAAGACTCTGCTTAGGGCATAGCACACCCCATTGTAGACGCCGCCTCTATTGCAATACATTTAGCTTTAGGCTCTAGGGGTTTCGCTTCAGTATAGCTGCTCTGATCAGTTACAGATTGGCGACCACGTGGATTCCCTCAAGCGTCCTGATTTGTTCCCTCCCTCCCTCTTTCTCGCTTATTTTTCTTTTGTATTTGCCGCCCCCCATCTTTAATATGCATAACGGCCTTCAGAGGTAGTAGGCAGAGGACCGGTGACGGGCATTATATAACCGTGTCAACAGGATTTCTTCCCGCCCTCCACCTTTGAGAAAACAAACCCGATGGATTCTGCGTAACCCCCTCCCTAGAAGTACCCTTGATTTAGCGCAGGTGGGAGGTCTGCAGGGTGGGTGGCAGCAACAAGAATGGAGAATGTCTTTGCAGGTTGTGAAGACTTAAGAGTCTGGGAAGTGGGGGAGAACTTGAGAAATCACCATAGTTGGTCTCCGTAGGCTAGTGCAAAGCAAGCTAGGATAGATCAGGCTTGGTATATGACTGGATGTTTTAGAGCAGGTATAGTGATAATAACTCGCTTTCACTGAGACTTTCTAATAGCCCAAATGCTTTATGCATCCACTTCTTACTAATCACATAAATAATCCTTATTTTACAGGTGGGAAAACTGAGTCTTATAGTAAAATCCTAGGCCACATACATAGTGCTAGATAGGTAGGAAACTCAGTGGGATTTAACACCAGTATCCAGTAACTGTTCTGCAGATTGTAGAAAGACTTTCTTGTCAGAAAGACAGACGTTCAGTGATAGAGCACTTACCTAGCATTTGGAAAGCCCTGGGTTTGATCCTGAGCACCAACACACACACACACACACACACACGGACAGGGAGGCACAACATACAGAGAATCTTTTATACCTTTCTCAAGTTACCTTAAACTGCATGTTTTAAATATTTATTTTTAAGATACTGCCTTATCTATTTTAGACCAGTTTCCCCCCCCCCCCAGGCAGGATTTCTCTGTGTAGCCTTGGTCCATAGACCAGTCTTGAACTTACTATGTAGCCAGAGAAGACATTGAACTTTCTGCCTCCATAGTGGGTGTGCTTAGAATACAAGGGTGTCCCACCATACCTGTTTTTGTGTGCTGCTGAGTAGGCATCAAACCCAGGGCTTTGTAAATGCCAGGTGGTAAGCTCTCTGGCTACACCCCCTGCCCCTATTTTTTTTAAACTACAGTTCTTTTTGTCTGTTTATGTGTCTCCTTGTTTGTATGTACAGCATGAGGTGACCACAGAGGTCAAGAGAGGATGTCAGAACTTCTAGAACTGGAGTGATAGGCTTTTATGAGCTATGAGATGCAGGTGGGACACATACGTTCAGTCCCTCTGTATGAGCAGCACATACTGTTTTTCGAGACAGGGTTTCTCTGTGTAGCCTTGGCTGTCCTGGACTCCCTTGTTGACCAGGCTGGCCTCGAACTCACAGAGATCTGCCTGCCTCTGTCTCCCAAGTGCTGGGATTACAACCATGGGCCACCATGCTTTTAACTGCTAAGCCACTCCAGCCCACCAACCTAGCCTCAAACTTAGAAAGGCACTCCTGGTTCTGTTTCTGAGTACTACTGGAATCACAGGCAGGCACCATCAGTTCTGGCTTCTTGTGGTTAAAATGTTAATGAAATATGAACTCCCATGGCACTGGTTCGAGCCAGCACACTGGTGCCATCGGTTCCTACCTTAACACTTCGTGGTAGCAAAAGTCGCATCATGTGTATATACTTCCAAAGATAACCTACACCTGAACAAGTGAACTCACAGAGAACCTCTTCCATCAGTGTGAGACTGTCAAGTCTGCTTATGGCATCTCAATGGCTTCACTTAATAAAACTGGAAAATTGTTTTTATTCTTGGGGATGTTTGAAAAGCATGCACTTTTTAAACACGCAGTGGAACCCTTAGGTTGTTTTCAATCCACTGAATGCCCTCTCCTCCTCCTCTTCCTTAACTTTCTTATTTTTATTTTATGTGTATGGGTGTTTTGCCTGCATGCATATTTGTGCACTATCTACAAGCAGTACCTATGCAGGCCAGAAGGAGGTGTACAATTCTCCCTAAACTGGAGTTACAGATGGTTGTGATCCACCATGTGGGTGCTGGGAATCGAACCTGGGTCCTGGAAGAGCAGCCAGCTCTCTTAACCACTGAGCCATAACTCATTAAAAAACAAACAAACAGGGGCTGGAGGGATGGCTCAGAGGTTAAGAGCACTGGCTGCTCTTCCCAAGGAACCCAATTCAATTCCCAGCACCCACATGGCAGCTCAAAAGTGTCTATAACTCCAGTTCCAGAGGATCTAATATCCACATTTAAAAAAATAAATTAAACAAACAAACAAACAAACAAAACAACCTGTGTTTCACTGTGCAGCCCAAGCTCTTCTGGAACTCACTCTGTAGCCCAGACTGACCTCACACTTGAGACAATCCTCTTGCCTCAGTTAGTGCTGAGATTATAGGGATGAGCCACCATGCCCAGCTATTCTATTCAGTTTCACACAATAAAACAGTGCACAGCCTTGAACAGACACAATTTGGCGATTGTGTAATAGACCTTTAGTATAAAGCCCTAGAAGTGGAGTTACTGAACTCAAAGCATGTACATTTGTGATTTTGATAGATATTACCAAAGTGTCCTCAGTAAAGCTTGTCCCATCAGGAATGTTGAAGAGATCCTCTTTCTCCATAACCTTTCTGAAAGTTTTTTCTTAACCTTCTTGATCTTTGCCAACCTAATAAAAAATGCACATATTCTACATTTTTTCCAAATGAGAGAAGGAAACTTTCAGGAAGGAAACTCCAAATTTTGCCCATTTCTGCAAACTCATAAATTACTCTGGCTTTGGGGCTCGAGAGATGGCTCAGAGAGTAAGAGCACTGCCTGCTCTTCCAGAGGTCCTGAGTTCAATTCCCAGCAACCACATGGTGGCTCGCAACCATCTATAATGTGATCTGACCATATTGTATATATAATAAATAAATCTTTTTTTTTTTAATTACTCTGGCTTTAAAGGGACCTCTAGGGGCTGGAGAAGTTGGCCGGCAGGTTAAGAGCACTTGTTGTTTTTGCAGAGAACCTGGGCTCAACTGTCAGCATCCATATGGCAGCTCACAAACATCTTAACTCCAGTTCCAGAGGATCCTGTGGCCTCTTCTGACCGCCCTCCATAGACAGCAGACATGCAAGTGGGAATACATACATATATGCAAGCAAACACACATAAAGTAAATGGAATAAACCTGGATGTGTTTTCAAAGGGACTCCTAGGTGTTGGCTCTCTTTTTTCTCCATCCTGAGGGCTCATAACTGTAAATCAATATCACGGTGTGACTAACATGGGCTTGGAGTCACAAACCTAGGTTGGATTTGCAGGTCCAATACTTTTAGTTATACAGTCCAGCACAGTGTTGCAAGCCTGTAATCCCACTAGTCAGGGAGGCAGAGGCAAGTGGATCTCTGTGAGTTTGAGTCCAGCCTGGTTTACAAATGAGTCCAGGACAGCCAAGGCTACACAGAAACTGTTTCTCAAAGAAAAAAAAAATGTATATATGTTGGCTGTAGGAGAGATAAACATGTTTGGGATGGGGAACAGACTTGTGAGAGAACAGGATGTTTATCCCCTTAGAAGTGGAACCACTTCATGGGGGAGCTTGGATGTTGCCAGCTGAAAACATCCTAGTAGAGACTCTGAGAGGCGATCTATATAAGAGCCCAAAACAAGAGGCTTGGGAGAAAGGACTTGGGATTGTTTTGGCTGGTGATTGCAACACTTCAAGAGACACGCCTAGAAAAAACTGCTCCAGGCTTGGGACTCCAGCTGAGGCTTCAGGTTCCAGCTGCTGCTGAAGGTTCTAGCAGCAACCTTGGTGATTGCTGGTTTGCTGAGGTCCTGCTGACTATGCCAGGTCGGAACTAATATCCATAAGGTTTCATTATCGTGTTCTTTAATCTCCTTTTCCTATTGTTTGGGTTAGTCAGGTTGTAAGGAAGGTAGGCTCGTTTAATAAGTTCATAATAAGATATAGTTGTTAATCCAAAAAAAATAAATATAGTTGTTAAGAAAATTGAGCTTACGGGGCTGGTGAGTTGGCTCAGTGGTTAAGAGCACCGTCTGCTCTTCCAAAGGTCCCGGGTTCAATTCCCAGCACCCACATGGCAGCTCACAACTGTCTGTAACTCCATGATCTGACACCCTCACACCAATGCACATAAATTAAAAAAAAATTAAATAAAAAAATTAAAATAAAAAAAAAAAAAGAAAATTGAGCTTACATATGCCTGCTTCCTCATTTGCAAAAATAGCAACTTCACAAAGATTACTATGAGGATTAAATTACTTTTTTTTTTCTCTTGGTTTTTCAAGACAGGGTTTCTCTGTTTTAGCCATGGCTATCCTGGCCTTGCTAGACCATGCTGACCTTGAACTCACAGCAATCCACCTGCCTCTGCCTCTCGAGTGCTGGGATTAAAAGGCACTTGCCATCACTGACTGGCTAAATTACATAATCTAAGTATCTTCTTTTTATTCAAGTAGAAACAAGTCATGTGTACACACACACACACACACACACACACACACACACACACACAAAACTGCTTTGTTGGTTTGTTCGTTCATGCTAAGGATAGAACCTACCCAAATTTCTTTTTTTCTTGATACAGGGGTTCATACTTGCTATGTGCTTTAGAATGACCTTGAACTGCTGTTCCTTCTGCTTCAGTCTTCCAAATGCATCACCCAGATTCTCCTCACTATTGGGGAAGACAGTGCTCAATCTCCTTTCTCCACAAGAACTCCAAATGGACATAGCACATTAGCACAGTGGTCCCAAAGGTCTTTGATCTAAGACAAGAAGCTGGCTGAGTCATTTACCCTTGTCCCACAGGATCAGCACAGAACAGAAGACGGTTTAGAATTTCTGGGTACTGCTTTCTTATAAAAAAAAAAAAAAGGGGCCAAATCTATAGCTGCAATAAAGGCATTCTTATTCTGCAGAGGTAACAGTTCAACCTGGGCAGGCAGTGCACACCTGTGATCCCAGCACTAGGGGTACAGGCTGTGGATGGGGAGTATGAAGCCAGTCTGGTCTGCATACTGAGTTCAAGGCTAGCCTCCTGAGCTTAAAAAAAAAAAAATGGCATAGTTGCAGTCCCTGTATCCATTGAATTTTCATTTTTGAACTTGAAAATAATTTTGCATAGCTAGTTGTATTTATGACTGAAGGGTTTTACTGACTCTAGCAGAGAAAACAGCAGGCTTTCTGATTTGGTGTAAGTCAGCTCAAAGTCAAGGTCTAGCTAATTGGAAGATAAAACTTGCTGAAGACAGAAACCATGGATTAATCAAACTTACATCTGCTGTGTCAAACAGAGGCTACATAAGCCCAATTAATGTTTTCCAAATAAATGGTTCCCTCTAGCTTCACTCTTTGATTTGGAGACTTACTCTAAGGGGTGTTGTTAACATGTTATTTGTCTTACTTATTCACTGGTTTTAAACATGTATGTTTACACATGTTTGTGTGTGGGTATGAATTTGTGCGTGCCATGCCATGTGCATGGAGGACTTGCAGGAGTTGATTTGTTCCTTCCACCACATGGGTTCCAGGGACTGAACTCAAGTAGTCAGGCTTGGAACCAAGTGCCTTCACCCACCAAACTACCTTGTCAGTCCAAGGAGACGGTGTTATCAGAGGATTCAGGAAATCACATGTGCTAGTCTGGCTTTATTTTTGTTGCTTATTGTTGTAATTTTAATCTGAAATCAGTCAAACTATCTCCATTTGAAATTATACCAATGATCAAGGCTGGAGAGATGGCTCAGAGGTTAAGAGCATTGTCTGCTTTTCCAAAGGTCCTGAGTTCAATTCTCAGCAACCACATGGTGGCTCACAACCGTCTGTAATGAGATCCTTCTTGTGGAGGGAAGGCGCACATGTGGGCAGAATATTGTATAAATAATAAATAAATCTTTCAAGAAAAAGACGAAATTATACCAGTGATCAAAGTTCATATTTTTCTTTTTTTGGTTTTTCAAGTCAGGGTTTCTCTGCATAGCCTTGGCTGTCCTGGACTTGATTTGTAGACCAAGCTGACCTCAAACTCACAGAGATCTACCTGCCTCTGCCTCCTGAGTGCTGGGATTGCAGGCCGGTGCCACCATGCTGGGCTTTTTCTCTCTCTCTAGATGTCTCTAATTTGTAGTCACAGTGACTTTTGATTGGCCCAGGTTGGGTCTGTCATACAAGCTAACATAAAGCACCCAGTCACAGGAGACAGAGAAAGAAATGGCCCAGTGAAGTATGGAAAACCTAGAGGGGACTGCAGGGAAAAACACAGGAGGGAACACTCTAGAGGTGGGCGGAGCTCAAGAGATAGGGAGGGGGGATGCTCAAGTGAGATGCTCATCACATAAAACTGCTGGCTGCTAAGCCTGATTCCCTGAGTTCAATCCCCAGGACCCACATAGTTGAAGACGAGCATCGTCTCACCCAAGTTATCCTCCGACCTCCATGTCTGTGCATATACCCACACACAAATTTAAACTGTACCCAGGTGCAGTGGCCCACCCCTGTAATCCCAGCACTCAAGGAGGCAGAGGCAAGCAGATTGCTGTGAGTTTGAAGCCAGCCTGGTCTACCAAGTAAGTTCAGGACAGCCAGAGCTACACAGAGAAATCCTGTCTCGGAAAAACCAAAAACAGAAAGAAAAAAAAAAAATTGTAATCATAAGAGGCTGGAGAGAAAGCAGGGTGTGGTGGCGCATGCCTGTAATCCCACTACTTGGGAGGCAGAGGCAGGCAGATCACTGTGAGTTCGAGGCCAGCCTGGTCTACAAAGCGAGCCCAGGACAGCCAAGGCTACACAGAGAAACCCTGTATCGAAAAAACAGAAGAAAAAATTAAAAAAGGTTTCTCAGTTCCAAAGGACTTGATACCCTCTTCTGATATCTTGGGCCATCAGGCATGCACACGGTATAGATATATACATTCAGAAAAAGCACTCATACACTCAAAGTAAAAATAAATATTTTTGATGTAATAAGAATAAGGAAGAAACAAAGGGGCTGACAAGGGTTCCTTGTGGAGCCCCATGCACAGCTGTTGCACCATGATGCCATGCTGTATTCTCAAGCAGACACAGGTGATGTCTGTAGGAGGAGCTGGAGGGCAACTGTCAAGGCTCCACGCAGACTCTTGGTTAAGAAGACCAGGAAGGAGAGAGAGGAAGCCATCTTTTTCAGGAGTCACACCTGTATAAAGGAAAGAAAGGGGCTTTAGCCAGAGCCCCCTAACACACGCTTTCTGCACTTGTTTTGAGACAGGATCTCATATAGCCCCGCCTGGCCTCTTCCACTCCTTCTAACTGAGGTTTACACTAAACTCCTGGACCACCTCGTTCCTCCTTCGGTGCTGGAATTATAAGCATACACTGCCATGTCTAGTTTGTGTCGTTTGGGAGGTGGAACCCAGGGCCTCCTGTGTGATAGGCAAGCACTCCATGTGTCGGGGTGCTCATGGGGAGCCAGAGGCTGACTTCTGGGAATCAGGTTTTGCTTCGGTCCACCATGGAGAACTCTGGAGACCAGATTTAAGTTGTCAATCTTGTTTAACAAGTGTGTTTATGGGGTTAGAGAGATGGCTCAGTGGTTAAGAGGGCTGACTGCTCTTCCAGAGGACCCGGATTCAATTCCCAGCACCCACATGGCAGCTTACAACTGTCTGTAACTCCAAGATCTGATAGCCTCACACAGACATGCATGCAGGCAAAACACCAATGTACATAAAATAAAATAAATAAATTATATTTTAAAAAGCAAGTGTTTTAACCTACTGAGCCATCTTGCTGGCCCTCAAGAGTCTAAGAGGCTGGAGAGATGGCTCAGTGGTTAAGAGCACTGATTGTTCTTCCAAGAGGATCCAGGTTCAATCCCCAGCACCCACCTAGCAGCTCACAACTGTCTGTGACTCCAGTTCCAGAAGATCTGACACCCTCACATCAATGCACATGAAATAAAAATTTTAAAAAGCTTACCTAAATTAATATTTTTACTTTTTAGAGTTATCTTATTTAATGTGTATGACTGCATTGTCTGCATATATGTATATGCATCATGGCGGTACCTGTTGCCTGAGAAATTTGGAAGTGAGCTTTGAATCCCTGGAACTGGAATTAAGGATGCTTGTGAACTGCCATGTAGATGCTAGGACAAAAACCGTAAGTATTTGAGCCATCTCGCCAACAACACAGAGTTTATTTTGAAACTAATTTTTGGTTACTGCAACTGAGATATGGAAGGTAAAATTTTAAAATATTGTTAAAGGGCATAAAATCAGAAGGTCTGTGTTCTCCTGCTCTCCCTCTAAAATTACATGTGCACACGTAAACATGTAAGCACGGTCCTTCTTTCCTTTCTGCTGGGTGCTGGCTGCTTGCAGTCGAAATGGGCAGGTTCATGAAACCCGGGGAGGTGGTGCTGGTCCTGGCTGGACACCACTCCGGACACAAAGCCGTCATCGTGAAGAACATTGATGATGGCACCTCAGACCCGCCCTCACAGCCATGCCCTGGTGGTGGGAATTGACCGCTATCCCTGAAAAGTGACAGCGGTGTGGGCAAGGAGAAAATTGCCAAGAGGTCAAAGATCAAGCCCTTTGTGAAAGTTTCTAACTACAGTCACCTTGTTCGTGCCCACAAGGCTCTCTGTGGCCAGCCCCCTTGTCTTGTGCAAGTGTGTAGCCACAATGATGTCTGTAGAGACCCAGCGCTGAAACGCAAGGCCAGGAGGAGGCCAAGGTCAAGTTTGAGGACCGATACGAGACAGGGAAGAACAAAATGGTTTCCCAGAATCTTCGCTTTCAGGTGGATCTCTGTTTTCATCATTAAGAAAATTAAAAAACAAAGCCAAGGGTGGCGGGGCATGCCTTTAATCCTAGCTCTAGGAAGCAGAGGTAGGTGGGTCTCTGTGAGTTTGAGGCCAGCCTGGTCTACAAAACAAGTGAGACGAGGACAGGCAGGGCTACACAGAGAAACCCTGTCTTCACAAATTAGTTAATTAATTTTAAAAAGCAAGTGTATATGTATATATGTAAATATGTGTGGATATACACTTGTTTTTGATAGTTTTCTTGAGACAAGTTCTCTCGATATAGACCAGACTGTCCTCTAACTCACAGAGATCTGCCTGTTTGCTTGCAGAGGGCTGGTCGTTATATGTCTTTTAAACAGATGCGAATATAACCTCTTTTCTTGGTCCCTTAATCTCATGCAAGTCCTGGAAGCCCTTATCTCCCTGACGTTATCTCCTGCCTCTCCACAGCTCTCTCTATCTTCTGCTCGACTGCTTTGACCTTCTTGTAGTTCCTGGAACAGGCCAGCACACTCTTACCTTAAGGCTTTTGCACTTGCTGGTCCCTCTGCCTGCAGTGTTCTTCCTCCAGGTATCCTTATGGCTCATTCTCACACTTCCTTCACACCTCTGCTCACGCCCCTCCTCAGAGGCCACCATACACTGCTTCTTCCCCTACCTTTCTGTTGATAGTGTTAGTGACTGACCAGGGCCTCCCGTGCTGGGCAAGCTCTGCCACTGAACTATATGCCCTGCCCCACTGCCTCTCCCCCCACCATCCCTTCCTCCCTCCTTCTCTCTCTTCTCTCTCTCCCTCCCTCCCTTCCACTCTCTCTCCCTCTCTCCTTTCCAGTCTCTCCCTCCCTCCCTTCCACTCTCTCCATCCCTCCCTCCCTTCTCCCCCCCCCTCAGACATTATTGTGTATATAGGTGTTTTGCCTGCAGGTGTGTCTATGCACAAGTGTTTGCCAGGGACCCACTGAGGCCAGGAGAGGGTTGGAGTTATAGAGGGCTGTGAGCCAGCATATGGGTGCTTAAATCAAACCAAGGTCCTCTGGAAGAACAAGCAGCCAGGGTTCCTAACTGCTTGCTTGTCTCTCCAGTCTCCCTACCCTCCTCCTTCTGACTGAGACTTATGTAGCCCAGGCTAGCCTCTGACTCACTGTGTTTTGGAAGATGATCTTGAACTTCCTGATCTTCCTGCCTCCACCCCCTTCCCAGAGTGCTCTCCTCAAGCTGTCTTATTTTGCTCTCCTCAAGCTGTCTTATTTCTAGAAGGCAGGCCTCCCAGAATTCACATTTCTCCTGTTGCAGGCCTTCTCCCTCACCATCCTCTTCAAGGTCTCTTTCTGTTCATCACTGAGTTTGGGATATCTCTTTTTCCCAAGTGTGTCTCCCATCCCTCTCTTCCGTACAAAGGGAGCAGCTCCACCCCTGGTCTTATTCAGTGCTGGGGTCCAACTCAGGCCCTCATGCAAGCTATGCAAGCACTCTACCCTCAGAACTATGTTCTCTAGGCCCTCCTGCTGATTTTTCAAACTTTTTTATTTTTTTATTTTATTTTTTATTTTTCGAGACAGGGTTTCTCTGTGTAGCATTGTCCATCCTGGACTCACTTTGCAGACCAGGCTGGCCTCAAACTCACAGCGATCCGCCTGCCTCTGCCTCCCAAGTGCTGGGATTAAAGGCATGCCCCACCACGCCTGGCTCCCTGCTGATTTTTAAAACTTTTTTATTAATTTATTCTTGTTATATCTCAATGGTTATCCCATCCCTTGTATCCTCCCATTCTTCCCTCCTTCCCATTTTCCCCTTATTCCCCTCCCCTATGACTGTTCCTGAGGGGGATTTCCTCCCCCTGTATATGCTCATAGGGTATCAAGTCTCTTCTTGTAAACTTTTTTTTTAAAGACAGAATTTCTCTGTGTAACAGTCCTGGTTGTCCTGGATTCACTTTGTAGACCAGGCTGGCCTTGAACTCAAAGAGATCCACCTGCCTCTGCTTCTCTGAGTGCTGAGATTATAGGCGTGCACCACCATGCCTGGCTATTGAGGGCACTTGTGTGGCAGTCAGAGGACAACTTTGAGGAGTCAGGTTTCCCTTCTATCGTGTGGATCCCAGAGAGGAAACTCAGGCTGCCAGGCTTGGCAGCAGGCACCTTTATCAGGTGAGTCACCTCCTCTGTCTGGATTTTCTCACTTTAATGTCACTGTCCTCATAAAGATTGATGCTCCATGAGTGGAGGGAGGGTCTGTGCTTCTAGGTGCTATGGCAAAGACATGACCCTCAGTAGGTGTTTAGTAAAATACGGAAAATCACAGAGAGATGGTATCATAACATAGTGGTTAAGAGCACAAACTTTTGCACTTGGAAGGCAGAGGCAGGTGGATCTCTGAGTTCCAGCACAGCCAGGGCTACATAGAGAAACCCTGTCTTAAAAAACCTAAAGTAATACATACGATAAATAATCTTAAAAATAAAGCAAAAAACAGTACAAGTTCAATGTACCTAGGTTCAAACCTGTTTGGTTTTATTTTCCTCTTTGAGAAAGTCTCCCTATGTATCCCAGGATGGCTTATAACTCAAGAGCCAGGATGGAGAGATGGCTCAGTGGTTGGGAGCACTGGCCACTCTTCCAGAGGTCCTGAGTTCAATTCCCAGCAACCACATGGTGGCTCACAACCCTCTGTAATGGGATCTGATTCCCTCTTCTGGTGTGCATGAAGACAGAGCACTCATGAAGATACAGTCATATACATACAATACATACATAAATAAATCTTTGAAGAAAAAGAATCCTCAAGCTCCAAGTGCTCAGTCTCCAAGTGCTGCCACTACAGACGCCACTGTGGCCGATTAGCAAAGCTTCTTTTCTTTTTTTGTTTGGTTTTTCGAGACAGGGTTTCTCTATGTAGCCTTGACTATCCTGGACTCACTTTGTAGACCAGGCTGGCCTCAAACTCACAGTGATCTGCCTGCCTCTGCCTCCCAAGTGCTGAGATTAAAGGCGTGCGCCACCACCACCCTGCCCAAAGCTTCATTTCTTTGCAGATGTACACTTGGGATGGTGAATTGGTCTCCTTTGCACAGGTCAGCCTAGTGCCTAATCCTAGATTAGGGTTTTGAGTTTTGTTGGGTTTTGCTTGTTTGTTTTGAAGAGCCAGGCAGGGCCTTCTGTACACTAGGAATAGCTTTAGCGCTGACCTTTCCCTAGCTTTATTAAGTAGATTTTATAAAGGCTATTTAGCTAAACATGATGGGGTATGCCTATAATCCTAGTACTCTGAGGATGCTGAGGCAGGAGGATCCAAGTTTGAGGATCCAAAGGATCCACAGTTGAGGAAACATCAAGTTTTAGGCCAGTCTGGGTGGGCTACAAGACCCATTCTCAAAACAAAAGACCAATTCCCATAAGAGCTTGATCATGGGTGGCTCTGCTCGGCCAGCTCTTCTCCGTCTTCTAGGTGGTTCTTCCCAGACCCACTTCTCTGTCCTTTCGCTCTGAGTGTTTGTCATTTCTCACATTCTCTTCTGGTGACCTCACAGTTTTTAACTACTACCCAGGCAGTGTAGATCGGTAACTGCCACCCCAAACAGTCCCTTCTCCTACAGCCTCAGCTCCTAGCATCCAAATGCTCTAAGCATTTCCCTTCTAATTACTTGTTAGGTTGCATGACTCACCGGAGTGTGGCTTCCTCAAGGGCAGGAATAGCTGCTTGGTTATCTTTATCTCTGCTCCCCCGGGCCAGGTGTTCTTGGTAGGTCTGCTTCCTGGTGTTCACAGTCTATTGGAGGGAAACAGACAATAAATAGCCAGGCAGGTCAGCTGTTGGGAGGGCTGTGCTAATGAAACAGAGACATTGAAGAGCTAGGAGAAGCTAAGGTGCCGCAGTTGTCAGGAAGGGTTGCGAGGCTTCGGGCAAAGGCAGAGTCAAAGGATGCCTCTGAGAAGATGGTTCCAAGCATAAGCCCGCACACACACATACAAGCCCCCAAGGTGTTGTGTAAGTCGTAGAGAGACCATGTGACTGGCTATGGTAAGATGCATGATGGGACGGTGGTAAGAAGTGGGGTGAGAGAGGGGTGACGACAGCTCCCGATTTTCCAGGGTCATAAAACTGAGAAGTCGGGGGGCTGGAGAGATGGCTCAGTGGTTAAGAGCACTGCCTGCTCTTCCAAAGGACCTGGGTTCAATTCCCAGCACCCACATGGCAGCTCACAACTGTCTGTAACTCCAAGATCTGACACCTTCACAGCAATGCACATAAATTAAAATTAAATAAGTTTTTTTTAAAAAAAAAAGCCTGAGAAGTCATTGGAGGGTTCAGAGGAGAAGGCTGATCAGCTAGGACTCAACATTTGAAGAATCATGCTGGCTGCTGTCAAGAGTACACAAAAGGGCTGGGCGTGGTGGTGCATGTCTTTAATCCCAGCACTCGGGAGGCAGAGGCAGGCAGATCGCTGTGAGTTTGAGGACAGAGCCTGGTCTACAAAGTCAGTCTAGGACAGCCAAGGCTACACAGAGAAAACTCTTGTCTCGAAAAACCAAGGGGGGGGGGAAGAATAGACAAAAGAAGGCTAGAGAGCCATTTCATTGGCTGCGTGCTTCCCCAGCACGCATGAAACCTTTGGCTCAATCCCCAACACAGAGATAAACTGGGCTGGTGGCACAAGCCTGTGACCTCAGAACTTGGTAAGTAGAGGTAGGAGGATGGCCTTAATTTAGAGGCCAGCCAGACTATTGTGTAACTTCGCCTGAAGAGATGCACATCTGTCTACTCACCCCAGTTCGGACCCAATGACAGACCTAAGTACAGATACCATCAAAGCCCAACTTGGTGAGCCATTGAGGTTTTGTTTGTTTTGGTTTTGTTTGTTTGTTTCCAAGACAGGGCTTTTCTGTGTAGCCTTGGCTGTACTGGACTTGTTTTGTAGAGCAGGCTGACTATGAACTCACAAATATCTGCCTGCCTCTGTGCTGGGAGTAAAGGCGTGCACCACCATGCCGGCGAACCAATGAGATTTATTGGGTTACTTACAGAAGCAGAAATTACTCAACGACAGCTGCATCACCAAAGCCCATTGCAGCATGGGTGGCAGCTATTAGAACTGGGAGCACGCTGCGCAGCCTGCAGGCAGCTCAGTAGGTGGGAGGGTGACCTTTCCAGGTGCCTCAGTGGCCTGCACCTCTTCCAGGCAGCTCAGCTGGTTGCTGCTGCTTCCAGGTAGCTGGTCTGGTCTCAGAGTCTTCATTGTATATCAGTTTATCAGAGAGACTTCTTTGAAGCTCAGCTTCACATGTGCTGAGACAGACTCTCAGTTTTTATAGCTTACTGAGGCAGGAAGGGTCCTAGTGAATCTGGTCAGTTCCAGGGACTTCCTGAAGCTAGTTTGAGTTGTTTACTTTTTTATTTAAAGAACTTCTTGGGCTGGAGTGATGGCTCAGAGGTTAAGGGCACTGACTGCTCTTCCAGAGGTCCTGAGTTCAATTCCCAGCAACCACATGGTGGCTTACAACCATCTACAATGTGATCTTCCGGCATGTAGGTGTATATGCATGCAGAATAATAAATAAATCTTTTAAAAAAATAAAATAGGACTGGGCATGGTGGTGCATGCATTTAATCCCAACACTCAGGAGGCAGAGGCAGGTAGATCACTCTAAGTTTGAGGCCAGGCTGGTCTACAAAGCGAGCTCAGGACAGGCAAGGCTACACAGAGAAACCCTGTCTCGAAAAACCAATAAATAAAATAAAGAGCTTCCTATAGGATAGGATATTTCTTTTTTTGTTTTTGTTTGTTTGTTTGTTTGTTTGTTTGTTTTTGGTTTTTTTTGAGACAGGGTTTCTCTGTGTAGCCTTGGCTGTCCTGTACTCCCTTTGTAGACCAGGCTGGCTTCGAACTCACAGCGATCCGCCTGCCTCTGCCTCCCGAGTGCTGGGATTAAAGGCGTGCGCCACCACTGCCCAGCTAGGATAGGATATTTCAATCTCAGAGAAAACTGTTACATAACACTGATCTACACATTAAGTTTCAGGTGACCTAGGGTTATGTAATAAGACCCTGTCTGCAAGGGAAATAGTTGGCCAAGTGCTTCTCACATAGCCCAAGGCCCTGAGTTCACTCTCTAGCGCTCAGGTGAAGATGCTAGGCTGCCTGCTTGTGATCCTGGCCCTGTGGAGCGGAGAGGAGCTGATTCCTGGGCTTCACTGCCTTGCCAGCCTCATCTTATTGTCAAGTTCCAGGTGAGTGAAAAAAAAAAAAACCTATGGCAGAGGAAGGAGATGATACCTAAGGAAGGGTACCTGACTGTCCTCTGGATTCCACATGCGTGTGCAGACACACACATACCTGCATCCACACACAAATGAGTAAGTCATATGCAACACACAAAATCTAAAAACAAGTAAAAAGACTCAGCAAGAGAGGATGGGAGTTTGGCTCAGTGGTAAAGTATTACCTCACACGTCAGGCCATGAGTATGACTCTCAACATCTTTTTTTTTTTTTTTAAGATTGATTTATTTATTAAGTACACAGTGTTTTGCCTGCATGTACCCCTGCACACCAGAAGAGGACACCAGATCTCATCATAGATAGTTGTGAGCCACCATGTGGTTGCTGGGAATTGTACTCAGGACCTTTGGAAGAGCAGTCAGTGCTCTTAACCTCTAAGCTATCTCTCCAGCCCAGGACTCCCAATATCTTCAGGAACACAAAAGACAATACAAAACCACAAAGCAAAAACAAAATTAGCTCTCCATCCCCATTTTTTAAAATTTTAATTAATTTATTTGTGTATCTGTGTATGTTTGTGCCACCACGTGCATGAGGAGGTTGAGGACAGCTTTAGGGATGCAGGTCTTTTTTCCACACAGGAGTTCCAGGGTTTAAATTCAGGCCACAGGTCATTAGGCAAAGCAGCAAGTGCCTTTACCTGCTGAGCCCACTCACCAGCCCCAGATACAGGGGACCCGTGAAGCTAGGGTAAGTCTTGCTGAAGTATTAAATATACACGGGGGGTTGGGGGGGGTGTGGGGGTGGTGGAAGCAGGGCTGGAGAGATGGCTCAGAGGTTAAGAGCACTGGCTGTTCTTCCAAAGGTCCTGAGTTCAATCCCCAGCTACCACATGGTGGCTCATCTATAAATGAGATCTGGTGTCCTCTTCTGACATGTAGGCATACACCCTGTAAGAATACTGTATTGCCAGGGGCAGTGGTGGCACACGCTTTTAATCCCAGCGAGGCTAGCCTGGTCTACAAAGCAAGTTCAGGACAGCCAAGACTACACAGAGAAACCCTGTCTTGAAAATCCAAAATCAAACAAACAAACCTGTATCCATAATAAATAAATTTTTAAAAAGTGGAAGAAAAGATGAATGGATAACAAGTGAGTGGGCTGGAGAGATGAACTGATGGTTAAGGGCACTTGCTGCTCTTGCAGAGGATCTGGGTTCAGTTTCCAGCAAAGCTGCTCACAGTTTTAACTCCAGCATCAGGGGATCTGATTCCTTCTTCTGGCTGCCTTGGGACCCAGGTACCTGTATACTTCATATATATATATACTTGCAGGCAAAACACTCCTACACATAAAATAAAATAAAATAAAATAAAATAAAATAAAAACAAAGGCTCAAGCATCCCTTAACAAGTGAATAAAGTGTGTCCGTGTGTGTCTGTGTGTGTGTGAGATTTACCAGGCTGCCTGGATCAGAAAACAGGAAAGCAGATAAGAGGAAAATATTAACAGAACCAATAAAATAAGATTTATGATATCTTTATACACTTCCGTTTACTAAGAGGAAAGACAGGTCATTAGTATGAGAATGAAGAACATTTTTGTTTGTTTTAAGATTTATTTATTAAGTATACAGTGTTTTGCCAGCATGTACACCTGCACACCAGAACTCATTATAGATGGTTGTGAGCCACCATTTGGTTGCTGGGAATTGAACTCAGGACCTTTGGAAGAGCAAAGAGTGCTCTTAACCTCTGAGCCATCTCTCCAGTCCTTTGTTTTGTTTTTAAAGAAGAAATGTAAAGGCTGGGCGTGGTGGCCCACACCTGTAATCCCAGCACTCGGGAGGCAGAGGCTGGCAGATCACTGTGAGTTTGAGGCCAGCCTGGTCTACAAAGTGAGTCCAGAACAGCCAAGGCTATACAGAGAAACCCCATCTCAAAAAACCAAAAACCAAAAAGAAGAAGAGGAGGAGGAAGAAGAAGAAGAAATGTGAAGACAGACAGAGTTGGGCCTATTCTGAAGATGAGGGAAAGACCAGGTATGATAGCACATCTGTAATCCCAACAGTGGGGAGGCAGAGGCAGGAGGATCAGGAGTTTGAGACCAGGCTAGGTTGCACAACTAGTTCAAAGCCAGCTTGGGCTACAAAGCAAGACCCTGTCTCAGAATAAAAGAAAATAAACAGGAACCACCATCACCACCCCAAAAAAGGAAAGAAAAATATGGCTCAGTGAAGATATGATCAAATTCCTGGAAACAGTGAATTGTAATTCAGTGTCTGCTTTCTCAAAGCCTTCCCAACAGTCCCCAAGCCACTGCCACCTGACTGCCACCTCTTTTTCTATTGTACTGTTGTGTTTACTTTGGTCTTTAGAGATGGTGTCTCAGTGCTGAGGCTGACTTGGTTCTTGCTCTGTAGCTCAGAATGGCCTTAGATTCATCATCCTTTTGTCTAGGTTTCCCAAGTGCTGGGATTATAGATGTAAACTACCATGGCCAGCACAGACAATAGTGATTTTCTTTTCTTTATTTTTAATTACATTCGTGTGTGTGTGTGTGTGTGTGTGTGTGTGTGTGTGTGTGTGTGTGTACACGTACGTGTGTGCAGTTTGTGGAAACTGATTCTCTGTTTCAACCATATGGATCCTAGGGATCCGATTCGGTCATTTCCCTGGCCATCTGAAATCCTTGCACTAGCCTTTTTCCATCTCTAAATGGTGGTTCCTTAGAGCCGTGTTCTTAGAATGCCTCTGTTTTTCAGTATTTTATTCATTTATCCAAATCCCAAATGGTTTCTACTGCCAAGAAGACCTTAGGTGCTGGGGATAGAGCAATGACCAAACCCTGTGCTCACTTGGCTTGGGGTCTCTTCCCGAACAACGTATCAGCACAAACACCATTCTGGATTTTAGACACATGTACCCAATAATTTGTGGAGCCACCTTCTTTAGTATGTCTCTAACTGAATGCCTCCTTGCTCGGGCTTGCTTCTTTTGTTCCCTATCCTAAGTGCCCTGCCATGTATTACCACTGTCCTCCACAGTGTCGTACTGTGACACTGAACTTCCTAAGATGGAAATCTGACTGCAATTATTATTTCTTTAATTCTTTACTATCCTTAGCATCTTCAAGATCCTTCATCATTTAATCTACATCTCCCTTATCCTTTGCCTCCCGTGGCCTTGCCTTGCTGAACTGCTAGGCAGCTACTCAGAGTCTCCTATCTGACCCTGCTTTGGTGCCCATCCCTGCTGTCTTAATACGCCTGTTTCCACCGTCTCATCCCCTTGGTTGACTTCCAGCTCATCCTCTGCACCCCAGCCTTCCTCAGCCTCCCCTAGGTGTTCATCCCTCAAATGCAATGCAGACATCTGCTGTTGATCTCCTCACTACAGCTTGCGTGCTCTCTCTCTCTTCTCTCTCTCTTCTCTCTCTCTCTTCTCTCTCCCTCTCTCTCTCTCTCTCTCTCTCTCTCTCTCTCTCTCTCTCTCTCTCTCTGTCTCGTTCTCTCTCTCTTGGTTTTTTGAGACAGGGTTTCTCTGTGTAGCCTTGGCTGTCCTGAACTCGCTTTGTAGACTAGGCTGGCCTCTGCCTCCCAGAGTGCTGGGATTACAGGTGCACCTCTATGCCCGGCAGCTTGCATTTTGTATGGCTTGTGATTATTTTGTTATCTCTTCCACTGGACTGTAAGCCCCTTAGAGATAGAAAGCATAGAGCTGTGTCTTATGAAAGGGAAGAAGTTAGCACTCCTTTGACAAAGATGAAAGAAGTCCTTGGATTTAATAACGCATGTACAGTTAAGGCATTGCCAGTTAAGATTTGTTGCCAGGCACGGTGGCACATGCCTTTAATTCCAGCATTTGAACAGGAGAGGCAGGTGGATCTCTGTGATCCTGGTTTACAAAGCAAGTCCAGGATAGCCAGGTCT
Source organism: Acomys percivali (assembly GCA_907169655.1). NCBI lineage: Eukaryota > Metazoa > Chordata > Mammalia > Rodentia > Muridae > Acomys > Acomys percivali. Next base: position 100,490,904 of record OU015749.1, read on the forward strand.
GTTGCACAGAGAAACCGTGTCTCAAAAAACCAACCAACCAACAACAAAAAAAGGCATTACCACTTGATTTGTGGCATCTACCTCCACTCTGTGTGGTATATACCTGGACACAGAGCAGCACAAGGTACAGTTTTAGCAGCTTTCAGCTACCACTGGGGGCGTAGTTCAGTAACAGAGCACTTGACAGGTAAGCACGAGGTCCCAGGTTCAATCCCTAGCAGGGGGAGGACAAGTGGGCAACCATCCAGGAAATGTACTTTTCATTTTCTTTCTTTCTTTCTTCCTTCCTTCCTTTTTTATTTTTTTGCACATGGTTTCTCTGTGTAGCCTTGGCTGTCCTGGACTCACTTTGTAGACCAGGCTGGCCTCGAACTCACAGCGATCCGCCTGCCTCTGCCTCTCAAGTGCTGGGTTAAAGGTGTGCGCCACCACCGCACTCCTGGAAATGTGCTTTTCATTTCTTAGAAATTTATTTTGGTTCTTTGACATGGAATCTCACACTGCAGGTTTCTCTGGCTGGCTTAGAACTCGCTCTGTAGCCCAGACTGACCTTGAACTCATAGCAATCCCCCTGCCTTAACCTCCCAAGTACTAAGATAACAAACATGCACCTCAAGCCGTGCTAGGAAGTATGTCTTACAAAACTTCCGAGCAAAGGCTGGAAGGTATCTGAGAGGTAAAGGCACTTGCCATGCAACTCTAAATAAACTGAGTCTCATCCTCAGAACGCACGGTACGAGGAGACAATCAGCTTTGGAAAGCTGCTCTGCCACATCGTGGTATATGTGCACCCCACTCCCCACAACAATTAATAAAATAAAATAAAATAAAAATCCTTCAGAAGGAGCTGTGGAGTGTGCTCCATGAGTAAGAGTGCTTACTGAACAAGCGTGAAGGTCTGAGTTAGAATCGTAGCATCTATATTAAAATCCAGATTGGCTGCATATATGCAAAAAACAACAACAACAACAACAACAACAAAAAAAAACCAGCCCCAGGAGTGGACCGAGAGAGCTGGACCACGAGGACTTGCTGGCTGCCAGCCTAGTTCCACTCATTGAGAGACCCTGTCTCAAGGGAACAAACTGGAAAGTGAGAAATTAGAACAGCTGATGTTCTTCTCTGGCCTCTGTGATCATACTGCACATATATACAACACACACACACACACACACACACACACACACACATACACACACTCCTCAGAATGGCAACCAGTTATCCTAATATATAAATATATAGCAGGCATATAATACTCTGTTGATCATTAAGTGAACAAGTGAAGTGGTGTGTGAATAGAAAGAGAGAAAGCCAACGCTACACGCAGAAACCCTATCTCGAAAAACAAACGAAAAAGGAAGGCAGGAAGCACAGCCAGACAGGAGACTCAGGTGGAAATGGGGGGGGGTGGAACAGGGGAGACTGTCCTGAAAAGTGCCTGCTTCTCTCCGTCAGCAGTGTTAGTTTTTCTTCTTTTGGGCCAGGCAGGATGGTGCGCGCCTGTAATCCTAGCAGGTGGAGGTAGAAGCAGGATGGGAAGTTTAAGGCCAGCCTTGACTACATAGTAACTTCTAGACCAGTCTGGGCTACATGAAACCCTGTCTCAACATCTAAATAAATAGTACTGAGAAATGACTAAGTGGTTGAGAGCACTAACTGCTTTTTCAGATGATTCGAGTTCGATTCCTGGCACCCACATGGCAGCTCACAACGGTAACTCCAGCTCTGAGGAATCCAGCCCTCCTCTGACATACATACAAGCAACATGTCCATACACATAGGATAAAAATAAGTAAGTTAAAATTCTTCATTCTGTTCTTTAATCTGATGACTTCATCTTCCGCATCGTGAGGTCCAAGGCTGGAGAGATGATTCATAGTGTGTATTGCTCTTGCAGAGGGCCTGGGCTCAGTCCCCAGCACTCATGTCGGGCAGCTCAAAACTGCCTGTAACTCCTGTCCCAGGCCAATCGTACGCCTCTGGTCTCTGTGACCACCCACGCTCATGTTCACACACAGACATATGCACAATTAATAAATATTTAAAAATAAGACGCGGGGACCAAGGAGCTCACGTAGGGTAGGGCTTTGAGTACTTTAGTAGGTAGCAATGGGCTCACAGACTCTCATTTCAGTCTGACATGAAATCCATCCAGCTGGAAGTGGCTCCATTCCCATTTTTATCACCCCTGCTTGTTCTTCCTTTGTATTGTCATGGCTGTCCTTCCAGGAACTGAAAACATTCTGTTTGCTCTAAATTACCTTGAAAAAGTTCACTGGATCTATCCTTACCAAGTAATGTTTGCTTTGTTTTTAATACAAGTTAAAAATAATAATAAAGGAATAAAACTGACAATATTATCCCTAAATGAGATGTCTGCCTGTTTATATAAGCTGTGCTTAAATCTACATATATGGTCTAAGACTCCCAGCATCCATCTGGACAATTCTCCAAGGCTAACAGGACCACAGCTCAGTTGATCTAATTCAGAACAAATTTTTATCCATAAGTGGGATGGAAAAATCTAGGTGAGGATTAAGGTCATGGCCAAGGTACAAGAAGAGAAGGAAGTCCGAGTTAATTATAACCTAGGTTCTGCTGCCTTAATTCCAGGAAGCTGTCCCTTAGCTAGGTGGACAGAACGCTGATTGAGGGACGTTCTTAGAAGCTAGCTTTAGAGTTCTGAGATGTGTTCCATAGGGAACAGTGCCAATGCTGAGTGACTAGAAATCATCATTAAAAAAGAGCGTTGAACAAGGATTTGGTGATTTTCTTTCCAGCAATCATAACTGGCCTGAAAGATTTCCCAAAAGCCATCGCCATCACCAAGACCAGTTTGGTAAAGGTTTTGGCATGGTTTGGTTGTTTAAAGTGCTAAGAATAGCACCAAGGGCCTTGCATATAACAGGCCAATACCATCGACTCCACATGCTATAAAGGGCTACGTTCCCAGCCCCTTGGCATGTTTTTGAATATATATCATAATGCATACTTTTAAAACATTAAATTTGTTTACATTGTGTGTGTGTGTGTGTGTGTGTGTGTGTGTGTGTGTCTACAAGAGTGCCACAAAATTTGTGCATTTGGAGGCCAGAGGACAATTTGTGAGATCTAACTTCCTCTTTCCATTACATGTGTTTCAGGGATGGACCGCTAGGCTTGAGGCAAGCTCCTTTACCTGATAAGCCATATTGCTGGGCCCACTGCATTTATTTATTTTTTTGTTTTTCGAGACAGGGTTTCTCTGTGTAGCCTTGGCTGTCCTGGAACTTGCTCAGTAGACCAGGCTGGCCTTGAACTCACATAGATCCGCCTGCCTCTGCCTCCTGAGTTCCTGAGATTCAAGGCATGTGCCACCACCACCTGGCTATTTTGTTAATTTTTAAGACTAGAAATTATTGCCAGATGGGTGGTGGCAATAATCCCAGCACTTGGGAGGCAGAGGCAGGCGGATCTCTCTGAGTTCAAGACCAGCCTGGTCTACAGAGTGAGTTCCAAGGCAGACGGGACTACACAGAGAAACCCTGAAAACAAACACACAGAAATTATTGCCTGGCTTGAGAATTGGCTCAATGGTTAAGAGCACTTATTTTCCAGAGTACTGGAGTTCAGTTCCCTGTACCTCCGTGGAAGCTTACAAACATCTGCAACTCCAGCTCCAGGAGGTCTAGTGCCCTCTTCTGGCCTCTGCAGGTACCAAGCATACATGTGATACATAGACATGCAAGTAGGCGAAATACCTAAATACATAAAATAAAACATTACTACCTCTACATAGTGTATACATGTATTTAACCATCACATGGCACTCCATAAACACCTATAATTTTGATTTTTTTTAAAAAACAAGGTTTCTCTATGTAGCCTTGGCTGCCCTGGAACTCGCTCTGTAGTTCAGGCTGGCCTCGAACTCACAGAGATCCACCTGCCTCTGCCTCCCAAGTGCTGGGATTAAAGGCGTGCACCACCGCCCGGCACAATTTTGATATTGTGTTCAAAAGAATTTAATTTACAAATTCATCAGTGGACAATTGTATAAAAACATACTCACTACTTATCTTTTGGGAGATGACAGTACAACACATAAATAAAAACATGAGAAACTGCCACCATTAAAAAGACAAACTCGGGCTGGAGAGATAGCTCAGAGGTTAGGAGCACTGCTTGCTCTTCCAAAGGTTCCGAGTTCAATTCCCAGCAACCACGTGGTGGCTCACAACCATCTATAATGAGATCTGGTGCTCTCTTCTGGTGTACATAATAAATAAATCTTTTTTTTTTTTTTGAGACAGGGTTTCTCCGTGTAGCCCCGGCTGTCTTGGACTCCCTTTGTAGACCAGGCTGGCCTCGAACTCACAGCGATCCATCTGCCTCTGCCTCCGGAGTACTGGGATTAAAGGCGTGCGCCACCACGCCCAGCCTTAAATAAATAAATCTTTAAAAAAAAAAAAAAAAGACAAAGACTCGTTGGGAGGCAGAGAGGCAGAGGCAGGTGGATCGCAGTATGTTTGAGGCCAGCCTGGTCTACAAAGTGAGTCCAGGATAGCCAGGACTGTTACACAGAGAAACCCTGTCTCAAAAAAAAAAAAAAGACATTTGTTGTTGTTTGTTTGTTTGTTTTATGAGACAAAGTCTTATAAATTTCAAAGTCTCATGGGCTGAAACTCTATGTTGATCAGGCTGGCCTGGAATTCATGGAGCTCTGCCTGCCTCAGTCTCTCCAGTACTGGGATAAAGGTATGTGCCACCACTTCTAGCATACTTGGCTTTTGAATATGGGTGCTGATTGAGCTATCTTCCTATCTTCAGCCCTAAGCCAGCTATAATGGCTTGCTTCTGTAATCTTGGAGGAGTCCCAGGCAGGAGGATTGCTGTGAGACCAGCCTGAGCTACACATTGAGAACCCCACCCCTATAATCCAAACCAGACAAACAATGATGTGCTGGTTTATGTGTGTCTTATGTCAATTTGACACAAGCTGGAGTTATCTGAAAGGAAGGGACCTCAATTAAGAAAATGCATCCATGTGAATTTCATGCCAGCCTGGTCTAGGCTACATAGAGAAACCCTGTCTCAAAAAACAAAGAAAAACCAAAACAGAGAGAGAGAGAGAGAGAGAGAGAGAGAGAGAGAGAGAGAGAGAGAATGCATTGATAGGATACAGCTGTAAGGCATTTTCTTAGTGATTAATGGAAGAGGGCCCAGCCCATTGAGTGGTGCTATCCTTGGAGAGCTGGTCCTGGGTTCTATAAGAAAACAGGTTGAATCAGGCCTGGTGGCACATACCTTTAATCCCAGCACTCAGGAGGTGGAGTCAGGTGGATCACTGTGAGTTTGAGGCCCACCTGGTCTACAAAGTGAATCCAGGACAGCCAAGGCTACAGAAAAACCCTGTCTCAAAAAAAAAAAAAAAAAGCAGGTTGAGCAAGCAGCACCCCTCTAAGGATTCTGCATCAGCTCCTGCCTCCAGGTACCATCCCGTTTGACTTCCTGTCCTGACTTCCTCCAGTGATGGACTATGATCTGGAAGTGCAAGCCAAATAAACCCTTTCCTCCCCAACTGGCTTTTGGTCATGGTGTTTCACTGAAGCAATAGAAACTGGGCTGGAGAGATGGCTCAGAGGTTAAGAGCACTGGCTGCTCTTCCAATTCCCAACAACCACATAGTGGTTCATAACCAGCTATAATGTAATCTGATGCCCTTTTATGGAGTGCAGGCAAAATACTGTATGCATAATAAATAAATAAATGAATTTTTTTAAAAAAGAAGAAGCAATAAGAACCTTCACTGAGACAAATGACAGCGGAAAGCTGAGGGCATGTGGTGGCATATGCAGCACGTGTGAAGTGGGGCAGGAGACTCACTGTAGGTTGTGGGCCAGCAAAGATCCACATAGGTAGCTATCGCTTGCGATATGAGTGAAGCCCTGTCTCCAAAAAATATGTATTTAATTACATATACAGTGTTCTACCTGCATGTGTGCCTGCACACCAGAAGAGGGCACCAGATCTCATCATAGATGGTTGTGAGCCACCATGTGGTTGCTGGGAATTGAACTTAGGACCTCTGGAAGAGTAGCCAGTGCTCTTAACCTCTGAGCCATCTCTCCATCCCTCACAAGAACTTTTGAGAGATTTACTACTCAGTTCTTTGAGGCACTGCGTTCCGGCGTGGGTGGCCGGGGGGCAGCTGGGCCAGATGACTTTGGTTGAGCAAACAAACTGAAGGGCTCCAAATTAAGGGCCCTTGGCTTCATCACTTACCTCTGGTGCAGTGGGCGTGAAGTTTGGATGCCAGAACTGAAAATCAGTTTGCGCACACTGTTAATCGCAGCACTCAGGTTGAGGCAGGAGGATCTCTGTGAGTTCCAAGACAGCCTGGTCTACAAAATGAGTTACCAGAATTACATAGTGAGACCCTGTCCCCAAAAAACAATGAACAACTCTTTGGCCTCGGCAGCAGAAGCAAGATGGCGAAAAAGGAACGTCATCCTTTGGAAAGCCGCGCCGTAAGACGCATGCGTTGTGCCGCCGCTGTGGCTCTAAGGCCTGCCACCTTCAGAAGTCCACCTGTGGCAAACGTGGCTACCCTGCCAAGCTCAAGAGAAAGTATAACTGGAGTGCCAAGGCTAAGGAGGCGAAACACAACCGGGACTGGACGGATGAGACACCTAAAAATTGTCTACCGAAGATTCAGACATGGATTCCGTGAAGGAACAACGCGTAAACCCAAGAGGGCAGCGGTTGCAGCATCCAGTTCATCTTGAGGATTCCAACCAGTCGTAGAATAAATGCTCTGGTTTAAAACAACAACAAAGAAGCCGGGCGTGGTGGCGCACGCCTTTAATCCCAGAACTTGGGCAGCAGAGGCAGGTAGACCACTGTGAATTTGAGGCCAGCCTGATCTACAAAGCGAGTTCAGGACATCCAAGGCTACACAGAGAAAACTTGTCTCAAAAAAACCAAAGCCCAAAACAAAAACAACCCCCCCGAAAAACAAACAAACAACAAACAAACAAACAAAACAAAAGCCAGAAATAAAGACATAAATAATGAAAGAAAGAAAATTAGTTTGTCATTGTAGGCTCTGGCAGTGACTTGAATATCATATAACAAACTAATGTCTATAAGGTAGACAAAGCTGTAATGAGGTTCAAGGTAAGGCAATGAGTGAACCCTCACTCTTAATGTTTACTTGATCACTGATGCTTTCATCTTCCCTCTGTGATCCTGAGTGCTCCTACACTGGGTAGCAGCTCTTCCATGGTGTTCTTATTGGTGGTGTCTTGGAACGCTCACTTTTGTTTGAGACAGTATCTTTCTATGCAGCCCTGCTGGCCTAGAATGAACTATGCTGACTGGCTGGGATTGAACTTGGAGCAGTCCTCTTGTGGCCGCTTTCAGAGTGCTGGCATTATAGGTGCGTGCTATCACACATGGCTTAAGTAACTTGTTTTATTGAGTTCCCTACCCTCTTGAGACCCAGAGTGAGATGACATCAGGGTAAAAATGCAGTCTGTCCTTAGGGGAAATGGTAGCTATTTTAACATGCAAGCTATAATTCCAAACCACACAACAGTATTTTAATTGCTTTTGGATTTGACAACACTGAAATTGGAGTTTTTGAAGATAATCTTTCTTGCTTCATGCAAGTAGCTCAGGGTATAATTCTCATCAAAGACAATGTACGGGTTGCACGTTGAAAACCCTATAGGGAAAAACATGCTGTTTATGACAGTTCTTTCAGCTACACGGAGGATGTACCCTGAAATGCAGCCTTGGCAGAGAAAGAGTTCAGATGGTAAGTTTCTGAGGCATTCCAGGGATTTTCAGGAGTCTATTGCATAAGCAAGCCCTCTGCAGGGGCCCTTCAGCTGCCCACCTCCTGCCTCTTCTTCCTTCCTAACCCTCAGGCAAAAGCGTCTCTGCGCCAACAGCCAGCAAGCCACACAGTGAATCAGGATCCAAATCTGTTCAAGTGCAGGAGGTTGAGATGCAGGAGTGGCTGAGTTGGCACCAGCTCGGGAGCAGTCTCAGCCTGCAGGCCTTCAGGAAGCGAGCGAGTCCCCCAGGCCTGCATCTCCCTGTGTGGCCGACTGCCACCGAAGCCTGCTGTTTATCAGCCAGGGACCAAACACAGCAAGTACAGTCTGCTTCTCTCATATTTTGAAATCCTACTATACACAAGTCAGATACTGTGACAGGCTAGGATTGCAAAGGTGACTTGGATACCCTATCTTCCTTAAGCAGCTTACAGCCTAGTGAGGGAAATAAAGGTAAAACGGCAGTAGAGTGGCATGACGTGGGTTGTACAGAGCATCCATAAGAAGGCGAGGGGACAGTTTGAAGAAATCTGAAAAGACTTCTCAAAAGAGATGATGAGCCAGCTGGGCGTGGTGGTGACCACCTTTAATCCCAGCAGTCGGAAGCAGAGGCAGGCGGATCTCTGTGAGTTCCAAGCCAGCCTGGTCTACAAAGAGAGTCCAGACCAACCAAGGCTACACAGAGAATCCCTGTCTAGAAAAACTAAAACAAACAACAAAAACAAAAATGAAACAAACAAACAACAACAATGAATAAGAGGTGATGAGCTGAAGAAGGGGAAACAGATGTGCCAAGGAGAAGAGGCCAGGACTACAGGCAGAAGGAGAAGCATTTGTGAAACACGGATCCTGAATAGGTAAGTTGCTTCTACCTATCACAATTTATACGAGTGAGTTCTGTGTGCTTGGAGCTTGTGATCTGCAGCACCTAGTTCAGGCAAAGTGTACCACTTGCTCTGTTTGGTACCTGGCTGATAAACAGCAGGCTTCGGTGGCAGTCTGCCACAGAGGGGACTCGCTTCCTGAAGGCCTGCAGGCTGAGACTGCTCCCGAGCTGGTGCCAGCTGAGTCACTCCTGCATCTATATTTATATGGGTGCAAACAGTGGTAGGTGTATAAATGATGTCTCGGAAGTGGAAGCTCTCCAACTGCTTACATTTTCTTAGTCAAGTGGGAAGCAAGATCGTCTGTTGATAGAAATAATCATGGCCTAAGGAAAAGAAGTACAATATGATTGGCAGGTCTTACGGAAGGGCTGTCTCAAGGTGATGGTTGTGAGTATAAAGTGAAACTAGTTGTCTCAATGGTTTCCTCGAGCTCCACTTAGCTTCATGGGTGAAGCACAGTGCAGTTAGGCGGTTGGATTAAGCCAAGGATGTGGTTTTGGCAAGTTCCATGGTGAGAGGCAAGGGGGTTGAAGGTATGCTGAAAAGAATGATAACCATGGACTACAGACTATAAATAAGTTTGGGAAGTGAGGGGAAAGCCAAGGTTACGGAGATCAATCTGCCCATGGTCAAAGTGTATTCAAATAAATGTAGTTGTGCACTGCAGGGGTCAGGCTGGTAGGCGGTTCGAAAAGGATACTGGTTTCCTAAGGACACGGGAAGCAGTGCTAAAAGAAGATGAAAGACGAATTGTTGGGAGTTCGGAGAAGAGCTGAGATAGAGCCTGGGAGCTTTCATTTCTAAGGTCCTTGGTGAGGGCTGGCAAGATGGCTCAGTGGATAAGCGAGCCTGCCTTTCAGTCTGGAGACCTGAGCTTGATCCCTGCAGCCATATCTTAGAAGATAACTCCCACATGTTGTGCTCTGAACGCCACGCGTTACACGAACATACAAAACAAATAAATTTCTGTTTATGTTTTTTCAAGACAGGGTTTCTCTATGTAATATCTCTGGTTGTCCTGGACTCACTTTGTAGACCAGGTTAGCCTCAAACTCACAGCACTCTGCCTACCTCTGCCTCCTGAGTGCTGGGATTAAAGGTGTGTGCCACCACATCTGGCTAAAATGATTTTCTAAAAAGATCTTTAGTGGTAGGGATGCTGCAGTGGTTTGGGGACCTTTTATTTATTTATTTTTTAAATCAATGACCTGCATATATGCTGAAATTGCCAGTAGAGGTGGTTCTTAACCTTTGGGTCTCAACCCCCAGAGGGTAGCATATCAGATATTTACATTATGAATCATAGCAGCAAAATTACAGATATGAAGTAGCAACAATTTTTTTTTTACAGTTGTGGGTCACCACAACAAGAGGAACTGTATTAAAGGGTCACAGAGTTAGGAAGATTGAGACTCACTATGTTGTAGAGTAACAATGAACTAGAAGACAAAATAGCCAAGAGAGAAAAGGGAGTGACCTGGTGACTGGTAGGCAACCAGGGGCGGTAGTGGATAATCACATGACTTAATATTTAAAAACTAATTCAAAAAATGAGGACTGATTAGAAACTGTGTGGCTAAACAATATTTGGCAGCCAAAATGGTATTAAGGCAAGGTCAAAGGTAGATTGTCAAGGGCCATGCACATGAGTGTTCTAATTAGTGTGGGGAGCAGGTGCAGGCAAAGTGCACTGCGAAGGCATGGCCCTGTTAGACTGTGTTGGTACTCATCGCAAGAGTGATCACAATCCTGGTAGAAATAAAAATCAAACTAATTAGGGAATAAGAAGCCCCACAAAAGCCGGACGTGGTGGCGCATGCCTGTAATCCCAGCACTCGGGAGGCAGAGGCAGGCGGATCGCTGTGAGTTCGAAGCCAGTATGGTCTACAAAGGGAGTCCAGGACAGCCAAGGCTACGCAGAGAAACCCTGTCTCAAAAAACAAAACAAAACAAAACAAAACAAAACAAAACAAAACAAAAAACAAACCAAAAAAAAAGAAGCCCCACAAAGCAATGTGGGTAGCATTTAGGGTTAGGAAGCTTGATATCTAAGAGACAACCAACCTTAGCAGAGCGTGAGAGTAGGACAAAACAGAGTTGAGACTGTACGAAAGCAGTACAGGATGAGTGGTGGAGATACACATCAGAGAGGCCTAAAGGGACCAGGAGTAAAGCTGGACACACACTACAGTAGCACCATTACATAGACCCTACTCATGACCATTGCATGGACCCTACTCATGACCATTACATAGACCCTACTCATGACCA
>OU015749.1:100501894-100520920 GCA_907169655.1 Acomys percivali
TAGACCCTACTCATGACCATTACATAGACCCTACTCATGACCACTGCGTGGACCCTACTCATGACCACTGCGTGGACCCTACTTATGACCATTGCATGGACCCTACTCATGACCATTGCATGGACCCTACTCATGACCACTGCGTGGACCCTACTCATGCTTCATCACTTACTATCCACAGGGCCTAGTCAGTCTAGACCTGGTAGGTGGGTCAATCCTGTATGTAATGTGCCTTAGAGAAAGTGCAGGGCTAGTACAAGTGCTTAAAAAATCTATCACCAGGCATGGTGGTGCACACCTGTAATCCCAGAACTCAGGGAGGCAGAGGCAGGCAGATTGCTTTGAGTTTGAGGCCAGCCTGGTCTACAAAGTGAGTCCAGGACAGCAAGGGCTACACAAAGAAACCCTGTCTTGAAAAACCAAAACCAAATCAAATCAAAACAAAACATACACACACACACACACAAACACACAAACAAACAAACAAAAAAAACCCCACAAAACCAACTAAACCAAAAACACAAAACAAAACAACAAAAACCCAAGGCCTTACCGTGTAGCCCTGGATGTCCTGGAACTCAATTTATATAGATCAGGATTGCCTTTAACACACAGAGATGTACTTGTCTTTGCTTTCCAAGAGGCATGGACTAGCTAGCATGCCAGCTTGTTAAAATCTTTTTTCTTTCTTTCTTTTTTTTCCCTGAGACAGGGTTTTTCTGCATAGCCTGGGCTGTCCTGGACTTACTTTGTAGACCAGACTGGAACTTCCAGTGATCCACCTGCCTCTGCTTCCTGAGTGCTGGGATTAAAGGGGTGTGCCACCATGCCTGGCAAAATCTTTTTTCAAATAATTTTTTTTCTTTTACTGTTCTTCAAATACTAGGATTTTTAATTTTTTATTCTGGTGTTGGGGATCAAACTCAGGGCCGTGTGTATGCTAGGCAAGCAAGGTCATTAAGCTACATTCTCAGCGCAGTAGTACAACAGCCTCTATTTGTCTCTCTGAGAAAGGATCTCACTATGTAGCTCAGACTGGACTTGAGCCAGTGGGTAACCTAAGCTGGGCTGGAGCTCTTGATCCTTCTGCCTCAACCTTGAGCCCTAGGCTTAAAAAAGCTTGCCACCCACCTGGCTGAATTCAGTCAGTGTTTGGAGTCATGCATCCCAGGTTGGTCTCAAACTTCTTTTTTTTTAAAAATATATTTTATAATCAAACTTGTTTTGTTTTGTTTTTGTTTGATACCTCCCGGAGTGCTGGGATTATAGGTGTGCACCACCACGCCTGGCTGGTCTCTAACTTCTTATGTGGGCAAGCAGGATTTAAAACTTCTGCTTTTCTTCTCTCCAGCTTCAAATGCTGGGATTACAGGCCATGGGACACAGGCCTGGTTTGTGCAATGCAGGGAAGCCAGCCCAAGGCTTTGGGCATGCTAGGCAAGAATTCTACCAACTGAACTATATCTCCAGCCCCAATCCAACCCTTTTCCTAAACATATATATAATTGTGGGGCCTGGAGAGATGGCTCAGAGGGTAAGAGCACTGACTGCTCTTCCAGAGGTCCTGAGTTCAATTCTCAGCAACTACATGGTGGTTCACAACTATCTGTAATGTTGATCTGGTGCCCTCTTCTGGCCTGAAGGCATACATACATAATAAATAAATATCTAAAAACAAAACAAAACTAATATATAAAAATTGTGTTGGCAGACGGGTACGGCTAGGACATGTGGAAGTCAGTGGGCAATTTGCAGGAGTTGGTTCTTTCCTTCAGCCACGTGGTCAGGTTTGGAGGCAAGTACCTTTGGCCACTAAGTCATGTTACTGGCTCCATGGTATAGCCCATGCTGGCCTCAACCAGGCAGTGCAATTCCTTTTTTCTAAGACAGAGTCTCGTTATGTAGCTCTGATTTGGAATTCAATATGTAGACCAGGCTGGCCTCAAACTCACCTGCCTCTTGCCTCCTAAATGCTGGGATTAAAAGCATGCACCACTACACCCAGCTCCAGGCAGTGCAATTCTCAATATAGTTTCATAAAAGCTATTTCATGTTCTCCTCAGCATTCTGGCTTAATCTCTTGCTACTGCCCTCTATCCACTGCTTCAGACACTCTGGCATTCTTTCACCACGATGTCAGAAATTTCACAGTGCTGATTTTTCTTTCTTTCTTTTCTTTTAAAAAATATTTTATTTAATTTTAATGTGCAAGTGTCAGATCAGACACAGACAGTTGTGAGCTGCCATGTGGGTGCTGGGAATTGAACCCGGGTCCTTTGGAAGAGCAGGCAGTGCTCTTAACCACTGAGCCATCTCTCCAGCCCCTCTTTTTTTTCTTTAAAGATTTATTTGGGCTGGAGAGATGGCTAGAGGTTAAGAGTACTGCCTGCCGGCCAGCCAGGTGTGGTGGCGCACACCTTTAGTCCCAGCACTCGGGAGGCAGAGGCAGGTGGATTGCTGTGAGTTCGAGGCCAGCCTGATCTATAAAGTGAGTCCAGGACAGCCAAGGCAAACACAGAGAGACCCTGTGTCAAAAAACAAATAAAACAAAACAAAACAACAACAACAAAACAACCCCCCCAAAAGATTTATTTTATGTGCATCAGTGTTTGCCTGTATGAGAGTGTCAGATCTCCTGGAACTGCAGTCACACAGACAGTTGTGAGCTGCCATATGGGTGTTAGGAATTGAACCCCTGGGTCCACTGGGAGAACAGGCAGTGTTCTTAACCCTGGAGCCATCTCTTCACCCCCCTTTTTCTACATTGAGACAGTATCAATGTATTACTGGCCAGTTTCCTTGCTATATAGCCAAACATGACCCTAACTTTTTTTGTAGTCCAAACTGTCTAGATTGAAACATTCCATCCTACAGAAAAGCTGCTTCTTCTTCTTCTTCTTCTCCTCCTCCTCTTTTTTTTTTTTCTTTTATTGAGACAAGGTTTCTATGTAGCCTTGGCTGTCCTGGACTTGCTTTGTAGACCAGGCTGGCATTGAACTCAGTGACCCACCTGCCTATGCCTGCTGAGTGCTGGAATTAAAGGTGTGCATCACCACTGCCTGGCTTCAGGGAAGCTTAAGCAGGAAGGTAAGCAACTCAAAAAGAGCTTTAGGAAGTCTCTGAAACTGACCAGATTCACCAGGCCTCTCCCTGCTAGTGTAAACAGTAAAAGATGAGAGTCCCCCTAGACTGAGCTGCTGCCTGGAAGAGATTGAGACAACAAGAGGCTAACCAACTTTTGAGCTTCCTGCAGACAGGTCCCCAGCTTGTGAGCTGTTAACTGATGAGCCTTCTCTTCTAGCCCTGACTTTGACTTTTTGCCCTCAAAGGACTTATTATTATGTACACAGTGCTAAAGGCATCAGATCACAATATAGATGGTTGTGAGCCACCATGTGGTTGTTAGGAATTGAACTCAGGACCTCTGGAAGTCAGTGCTCTTAACCTCTGAGCCATCTCTCCAGCCCGATCGTGACCTTTTGACCAGTCAGTACCACTTTCCTTGTTGGCATTACAGATGCCCACTTGTTTCTCCATAGACTAGCTTTGTGGTTGATCCATACTCTGTTCCATTCTTCTTGGGTTGCATTCTCCTGCTTTGAGACTGGGGCTCCAAGTAGCCTAGACTGGCCTCATACTCTTGAACCTCCTGCCTCAGACTTGAGTGATGCAATTGAGAGCAAGTATGCCTCCCTGGTTTATTTTAGGTCATCTACAGACAACCTCTATTGATTCATCTTCTCAAAGTAGCCTACGTTAGCCTCTTTCAAGTTTATCTTCCAGGGTCCTCATCTTAAAACCAAACTGAGCTCTCAGACTAGGGAACAGTCTTAAACAGGTTTCTGTTTAGGAATCAGTACACAAACAACTGAGGGCGCACATAGAAGGCACACACAAACAACTGAACAGCAACGAAAAAGAAAAAAAAAAAAGACCACCCAGTACTCACAATTCCATGAAACTCTAAACAAACAAGGTTATGTGGAAGCGATAAGGGCAAGAAGCCTGGTGAAATCTATAATCCACTGATCACTATAAGCAGCCCTCTGCTATTTTAATCTAAGAAAATCCAGACACACACAGTGTGAGTCATAGAGGTGTGTTGTGGGTTAAGGAGGATGTAGTGGAGTAGAAACTGTTTTGTCTTCTGCCGTGACTGTTGCTTTAAAAAAACGAGCATTACAATTTATGAACATACCTTTGTTGTGTTTTTTTTTCTTGTTAATTTTACTAGTCATGCACTACATGGAAAAGAAATTCACCTAAATTGCCATAGAAGTATCTGTGCAGTTCTTTGCTATGATATTGAAATGACGGAATACTTCTGGAAACAGGATGGCCTCAGTTTTGATCACCTGTGTTCCTTTGAACATAACTTATTTTGGAAGAGTAGCAGTCTCCATAGAGACCTTGTTGCACATCTCTAGAAGAGCTGTGCCATTTCTTCATTAAGGTATTGGAGCTGTGTTCCAATTAAGATGTAAATGTGAGATTAAGAGGACAAAAGGCAACCCTGCTGAAGGATCAGTGCTGTACTGTGGACCACATACTTTGCAGGGTCTGCAGCAAAAGGCAACGCTGGTTTAGTATCTCCTCGCACATCCCCATGAGCCACTTCACGACAAACTGATGCAATTACTGTTTATTTCAGGACATGACACACCACTTAAGACCCGTGGATGACACTGCTGTAACCATTATCTGCTGGATCTTACAAAGCTATCAGTCACAACACCACATTAATACATCCCAGTTAGATTATTCTTTGAAGAGAGAAACAGGGTCTGTCAATGTAGCCCTGGCTGTCTTAGAACTGAACATGTTGACCAGAATGGCTTTGAACTCAGAAACCTGCCTGCCTCTGCCTCCTGAGTGCTAGGGTGAGAAGTGTGTGCCACACCAGACCATCCCAGTTACATGGCTCTTTCACATTGCTGTACTGTCAAAGATGTTATAATCTTTGAATCTAAGAATACTCCCTTTTCTTTCTTGAGGGAAATATTCAAAGTGACAAGTACCTCCAACATTTTTACAGAATTGTTGAAAAAGAATCCTATTTTCTTTTTTTGTAATTTGTTTTTGAGATGAAGTCTCATATAGCCCAAGTCGGCCTTAAACTCCTGCCCCTCCCACATGCTTCTTTTTGAGATGAGGTTTGATTATATTATATGCTTAGGTTGGTCTTGAACTCCTTGAGTCAAGTGATCTTATGACATCCTTTTCTGTTGCTGGGTATATGCCACCACTTCTGCTTAATCTTGGTGTCTCTCTCTCTCTTTCTCCCCCCCGCCCCTTTTAGAGACAAGAGTTTCATTGTATAACCATGGCTATCATGGAACTATGTAGACCAAGTTGGCTTCAAATCTACCTCTCAACTGCTAGGCTTTCAGACATGGGCTAAGCTTGGCTAGTGGTTTTTTGTTTCTTAGGTTTGTTTTTGGACACAGGGTTTTCCCTGTGTAGCTCTGGCTGTCCTGAACTCACTCTGTAGACCAGGCTGGCTTCGGACTCAGAGATCTGCCTATCTCTGCCTCCTAAATGCTAGGATTAAAAGCGCGCACCACCAGCTGGGCGTAGCGGCGTCCCCCTTTAATCCCAGCATTTGGGAGGCAGAGGCAGGTGGATCACTCTGAGTTCGAGGCCAGCCTGGTCTACAAAGTGAGTCTAGGGCAGCCAAGGCTACACAGAGAAATCCTGTCTTGAAAAACAATAACTACAACAAAACAAAAACAAAAAAAAGTGTGCATCACCACCGCCCGGCATTGGCTAATGTTTTAAACCTGCCAATTCAAATTTTACTGTCATATTCATGTACCCAGGCTGATATGCTCACATCGGTCTTTTCTAACTGCAGGTTGAACAGATACACATTTAAACCAATGTAGCAAGGCCAAAGACAACCCAACTTACTCTCAGGGGGAAAAGCATGACTGTTGTATTTGACAGAGAAAACACTGCTAATCACAGCTAGTACTTTATTCGGATAGCAGTCTCATTACACATGGTCCAAGAACACCCAAGTAAGAGCTCAAAATCAGATATTAAAAATTGGTCTTCAAACATCATAGCCGACAATGCCACGTTTGCCTATGATCTCTCCGACATAAAACCACATGCACACCTCAGTGGCCACCAAGCCATTCAGAACAGCTTCCTGGAAAAGAAAAAGCACAAATTTTAAGGCACTTTAAAAAACAAGCAAACAAAAACCCAATACATATTTGAAACCATTCTCTCTCAGGACTGGCAGAGAATATAAGGAAGCCATTTAGAACCATAGCAAAGTGCTCAGCCCAGGCCAGGGATTGCTGACATTCAATGTTCAACTTCTAATAGAACTTTCAATTTTGTAAGGCAAGCGGGTCTGAGCTTATAAACTCTTTGAAAGAGATCTTTAAAGACCTGAACTGACTTAACCCTTTCATTATTAGTTTATGAGACACTTTATGGGCTCTAAATCAACCCACATTCTGGAAGTGGCTCACACATTAGATAGGGCATTCATAGGAAGGCTTGTTTTTGAATAGAAACTTCTGTTTCTCAAAGATGGAGGACTCTTCTCCCCTCTTATAACATTTCTGGAGGTCAATTTCCTCCTTCAGTTATAGCAGAGGCTACTGAAGTCTCCTGACTGTCACCTTGCCCCAAGCGAAGGGTCTAGCTCTAGCAGTTACTAGGTACCAGGCACTTAAAACTCAAGTTCCTTTAATCTACATCCAATCTGAAAACCCAGACTTTGGCATTTTTGTTCCCTAGAGGGCTTTAGCTGAAATAAGGATAATTCTAGGACTAAAAAGACAACAGGGCAGCAAAGGCAGCCATCAGTTACAATACACTAGCTGCCGCTAGGAAGGAGAGCAAGGTTCCCAGGCATTTAAGATGACCGACCTTTTTGCTCTAAGACACCAACTAGAGCAAGACAAAAAACAGCTGAATTACTTCTGTCTAACTTACAAAATGAGTAAAGAAGGTGTCTTGGCAGCCAAAAAAGAGATTCTTTCTCATTATGTTGGCTTCTGCCTTATTGGAAAACACATATATTAATCAAAAGAACTGGAAAAATCCCCAGGGAAGACATTTTCAATCACAAGCATACTTTTTCATTTAGTGCATAGTTACCTTAACTGTAAGCTGTTTGAAGCTACCAGTTTTAGCACTTTCAATTATTTTTTTTATGCTCTGAATAGCTGTAGGGATTTCAGCAGGGGTTGGGGGAACCAGCTCAACCTTGGCGTACTGCCAAAATGTGGCCAATCGAGGCTTCGAGTAAGTCACGGCAGCTGGAAAACAAAACAAAACACAAAACCCAGGGTGAACTCACTAGAGATGGAAAGAAGCAGATGTGTGGGCTGGACACAAATATTTATTCATGTATCACATCCACTAACTGCTTAGACTGAATGTGCACTGGCTGTGAAGTCAGAGCTGCTGCTCCCTGGTAACAAGAGGCTTTTAAAGACGCAGAACACCTGTGTCACAGGGACACTCAGCCAGGCAGGAAGCTCTAAGCAGTCAATTATGCCAGAACTCACTAGTGGCCAGCTAGTACTGTTATTCACCTCTGAATGGTAAATCTAATTAAGTGTAAAGTTTCTCGTAGCTAGCAAAGACAAAGCAGTTTATTCATTTTTCTTTGTAGAAACACCGTATCTTGAAGAGAAGGAGTCCAGATGGGGAAGAAGCTATGTAGAATGGCATTTTTTGAACAATAAGACTGTGGTTCATCACAATATTGGCCACAAGTCCAGATGGAATTATACCAATTAGTATCCATTTTTGGTATCCTTAGCAATATGTGCTGGCTTAAATCTCTCTTACCAGAGCACAGCTGCTCCCCTTTCAAAAACTGCACTCATAATAAAAATAAAACTTACATTCATTGGTAAGGGCATTAAAAACTCAGAATCTATGCTGGGTGGTAGATTCTTTAATTCCAGTACTGGGGAGGCAGAGGCAGGTGGATCGGAGTTTAAGGCCAGCCTGGTCTACACGTTGATAGCCAAGGCTACACAAGAAACCTAGTCGAAAGCAAAAAAAAAAAAAAAAAAAAACTCCCTAGAATCTGCTATTAAGCTGAAATTCCTTGATGTAGTCACCGTTTCCAATCAATGAATTCAGCAGGAGAAATAATGACAAAAGCAGCACAGGGTCTGGGGGCACAGCTCAGTGGCAGAGCATTATGTGCAAGGTTCTGGGCTGAAGCTGTAGCAGAGACAGAGACACACAAACCAAGGAGAACAATGTACATAGACACAGAGATGTCTGGTGGGAGGGGCAGGAATCTGATGCTACTGGATTAGAATTACGTACATGTACATAAGAGGGGCATGAAAAAACCAATCATTAATTAGTTATTCTCATTCTCTCACTCCCCCTCTGCCCTCTCTCCTGTCTGTCTCCCTTCCTCTCTCTGTCTCTCTTTCCCCCTCTTCTCTCTCTTCTTTTTCTCTCTCCCCCCCACCCCCCCATGGAACTCACTCTGTAGATCAGCCTGGCCTCAAACTCACAGTGATCTGCCTGCCTCTGCCTCCACCTCCTGCGTGCTGGGGTTAAAGGCTTATTCTTATTCTTATTTTAAGATTTACTTTATTTTGTGTATGAGTGTTTTGCCTGTATGTATGCATATGCACCATGTGTGTAGTGCTCACACAAATCAGAAGAGGGCACCAGATCTCTGGAACTAGAACTGTAGTTTCAGTCACCAGAGCAACACGCGCTCTTAACTACTGAGCCATCCTTCAGGCCTAGAAACAAGTATTTATAGACACAGAGCAACATGCAAATCCAGGTATGAGTCTGAATACCTGCTGTGTTTGCTAGTTTTGTGTTAACTTAACACAAGCTAGAGTTATCTGCTAAGGAGGAACCTCAATTGAGAAAACACCTGTACTAGTTTGGCCTGTGGTGCATTTTCTTGATTGGTGACTGATGTGAGAGGGCCCAGCTCACTCAGGGTGGTGCTATTCCTGGGCTGGCAGTCCTGGGTACCATAAAAAAGCAGGCTGGACAAGCCTTGCGGGGCAAGTCAGTAAGCTCCTCCACAATCTCTGCTTTGGCCCCTGACTCCAGGTTGCTGCCCTGACTTCCCTAGATGATGGATTTCAAGCTGTAAAAATGAAACAAGCCCTTTCCTCCCCAAGCCACTTTTGGTCATGGTGCTTTTTGTTTTTGTTATTTTTTAAAAATATGGAGTGCTTCATGAATTTGCGTGTCACCTTTGCGCAGGGGCCATGCTAATCTTCCCTGAATCATTCCAATTTTAGTATAAGTGCTGCTGAAGTGAGCACTGGTTATGGTGTTTTAGCAGAGCAGAAGAGACTAAACTAAGATGCCTGTCCACTGAGAGGTTTGGAATGAACTATAGAAGCAAGGAATAAACCGGGCACCTAGATGGTAATTTGTGAATTCTACTGTTTAATAAAAGGAAACAGGGCTCCTCGGAGAAATTGCCAAGTCTAAGGCTGCGCAGAGAAAACAAAAAGATGATTCATTATGTAAAACAAAAAACCAAGGAGGCATGTCAGAGGGGGCAGAGGTGCCAAGACCTACAGCCAGCCAATGCTGGCAGCACCTCAGCAGTGAGTGACACAGAATCAGACACGAGAAGCATGAGTAAACTGAAGTGGGTCAGTGCAATGTACAATTGAAAAACTAGACCTACCAAAAGACACAGATCTTTCTCACAGCATTCCACTTAAAATATGTAGAAGACTGACCCACCCACCACTCTAACAGAAAACCCTCCTTCTGGTAACTTGCTTGTAAGGAATAGTTGTGGGTCAGGCAGTGGTAGTGAACACCTTTAATCGCAGCACTCAGAAGATAGAGGCAGGTGGATCTCTCTGAGTTTGAGGCCAGCCTGGTCTACTGATTGAATTCCAGGTCAGCCAGGGCTACACAGAGAAACCTTGTCTCCAAAAACCAAAACCAAAACCAACAAAACAAAACACAAAAAAGTTGCATACTCAAAGAGCATGCACGTGCTGGACCTAGACCCGCTTCACAGGTGAGCAGCAGATGTGCAGCTTGGTCGTCATGCTGGTCCCTTAGCAACTGGAGCAGGGGCTGTCTGAGTTCGCTGGCTGCCTCTGCATCCCTTTCCCCCAGCGGCTCTGCCTTGTCCAGCCTCAGTGGGAGAGGATGGAAGCTCTTAGTGACTTGAGTGCTAGGGTGGGTTGGTTCCCATGGGAGAGCCTTCCTTTCTCTGAGGAAAAAAAAAGGGGCGGGACATGAGGTTGGGACTGGAAGCAGAGGAGGGAAGGGGCTGGGATCTGGCTGTAAAGTGACTAAATAAATAAACTGGGGGGGGGGGGGGAATGGCTGTAGACACAAAAGAAGACATAGGCTGTCACCACTATTATGTCGGTGTAAACTAACACTCTGTTTTTGAGTCTGTTTTTGAGGCTGGGTGTGGGGATGAAGGTAGGAGAAGAGGAGTAATGTGTTCATGTGAAAATGACTAAAATTTATTGTATAAATGTATGAAACTGTCAAAAAACAAAAGGTGCAGAAAGCGAAAACAATAGTTTTACAGTGGAAGACCTTATTTAGACCGAGAGGGGTCTGAATATCATGAACCCTCTAATATGTGATCAGGGTGATTCATCTCTGTGATTCTTCCTAAAATTCCTAATTCCAGGTGAATCACTAGAGAAATCTAAGACAACCAGTTTGGGGAACATTCTTCAGGGTATCTAGGCAGAACCTCAAAGTGGCTGAATCATCAAAGAAAGACCAGACATAAGAAAGAGGAGCCTGGAGAGGCATGGCAACTAACTGGAAGATAACACCCTAGACTGGGACTTAGAATTCACGGATACTAGTGGAAAAACTGGTAAGACCCACATAAAATGTACAGCCTAGCTAAGGGAGAGGAAACACTGACCTCTCTGGGGGCGTCTGATGATAAAGTTACCAACTTCTATAAGCCACATGCCCTAGGGAGCTTAGGTGAGAGATCTAGTCAGTAATCAGTATCAAAACACTTTAACATTCACATTTAATACAGTGGCTGGACAGCAAAGTTCCTTAACATTCGAGCTTCCTCAGACCCTTCCTTTTTCTTCTGGAAGAACAAGTTACCTTACAATTACTACAGTGGAAAGGGTTTACCTTGGCAATGTCTTTTTGGATTAAGCTGGGCACCATGGTGCACACCTTTAATCCCAGCATTAAGGAGGCAGAGGCAAGCAGATCTCTGTGTGTTTGAAGCCAGCCTGGTCTACAAAGCGAGTCCAGGACAGCCAAGGCGACACAGAGAAATCCTGTTTTTGTTTTTGAAAAATCAAAAAACAAAAAACAGCCTGAATACAAGCTACCTAACAGACACAAAAGTCACAGAGCTAGGAAAAATATTCCCTATGAATTACTAAACAAAAATAAAAAATAAAATAAAATAAAATTGCACCTCAAGCCACCGAAGCCCATACGTCAAAGCCTTCTGGTTGTATTAAAGTAAAAACTGTAGTAGCACCCTGCTACAGATAGCCTGATTATCTTAATAAAGTGAAAGATGAAAACATGAAATTCTTTGGGAAAATGGCTCCCTGAGAATCTAGGGTTCCCTAGGAGGGAATCCAGTATTTATAAAGTCTGACACTTTTAAGTTTTTCAGTAGCTCATTATTGTTTGGCTGGGTGACAGAGGGGAGGAGAAAAGGAATTACTAAGTATCCAAAGACAACAAAACAGGCTCAAGGAGTGTTACATATTTTTAAAAATCACTTTCTATTCACAGTTTTAAACCAAATCTAAACATTTAGAGATTTAGCTATTTAGAAATCTGATCTTAGGGGCTGGAGAGATGGCTCAGTGGTTAAGAGTACTGCCTGGCCGGTTGTGGTGGTGCACGCCTTTAGTCCCAGCACTCGGGAGGCAGAGGCAGGTGGATCGCTGTGAGTTCAAGGCCACCCTGGTCTATAAAGTGAGTCCAGGACAACCAAGGCTACACAGAGAGACCCTGTCTCGAAAAACTGAAAAAAGAGTACTGCCTGTTCTTCCAAAGGACACGGGTTCAATTCCCAGCACCCACATGGCAGCTCACAACTGTCTGTAACTCTAAGATCTGACACCCTCACACCAATGCACATAAACTAAAAATTAAATAAAATATTTTCAAAAAGAAATATGACCTTAAACCACTAACTCCAATACAGAAAAGAAATGTAAATTTTACCTTCCACTTCAGAAATGCCATAGTTTGCTGTTCAGAAAACTGTACCGATAGACTATACTGCTCGGGTTGTGACTATGCAGTGTTCATCTGAGATACAGCGGTCTGCCAGGCTTTTCAAACTAAGTAAGCCCATGAATGCCAAGCCATCGTGATTAAAGACGGCTTTTTGACAGGCGGCGCTTCCTATGCTGACTGGGGCAGGGATACTCATCCCCACGTTCCAACTTCCCTTCGTGGGACGCAGAGCTCTCTAGGACCCGACCTGGACCGTAAAAAAAACCACAACCTTCAAAGGTCTCTCACCCGTCTTTAAAAAATTTCTGATGACTTTCAAACACTTCGCTGAGACCCAGACCACCTATGCGGCCTGTTTCCGTCCTCCCCTTCCCAGCAGTCCTGAGGGATACGGGGGGCGTCAAGGCGTTCGCGGCCGAGTGACACCGGCCTTTTCCGCACGACCCTCTGCCGGGCCACGGCCGGGACGCTGCAGCTTGTGCGCCCTGCGAAGCCAGGCGGGGCTGCGGCCTCCTAGCGGCTGTCCCACCGCCCGCGGGCCCCCTTGGTGCCGCAGCACACTCCTTTCCCTTACGAGCCTCCCCAGGCCCGCGCTCACCGGTTGCCAGCGCCGGAGCCTTCTCTACGAAGTTGCGGACGAACTTCGCCATGGTCTAAGGTGGAAGGTCTGTCTCCCCGAACCGCCCGCTGAATGTCACCCCCGGAAGGACCCGCGGCAGGACCCCTGCCCCACTCTTCCAAGGTCAAGCTGCCCTTCCTAGTGCCTGCTCAAAAAATACAGGTATCACTTCCGTTTTTGTGGAATCTCATTAGTATTTTATTTTGTTCAGCACAAGTAAAAATGTAGCTATGAAAAAATAAGGTAAGATAACATGTGGAGAATAATAGAATTCCTCAGGAGACAGGCATAACTTGGGACAGCTATTCACGGCAGCCCAGAAGACCGTTGAGGTAGGAAATACGCATGCGTCGTTGGTTTTCTTGGCTTGATTTCCACTTTGCTTGCGACAGTTTCGTAGCTTTTCAGAGAACAGGAAAATTGAGTCTGGAGGGCTACTCGGGATGCTTGTGGGCCGAAGTGTTTTAGAAGTATAGCAGGTCCAAGGCCGAATAGGAGCTTTAAGGGGACATGTAGGCGTCACATAACCCAACTTACAAGACTCACCCGATCAATCAAGACTTAATTGACTTTTTATAATCCCATTTTCCCAAACAAGTCACAAGGAGCTAAGCGTACAGGAGGAAGAAAGTCACATGTATTGAGGGTGTATACTATGTCCGGCATTTTGTAATTCAGTGGAAGCATGCTTTGGGTATTGTCCCCTTAGAGACCGAGATTCCTAAACGGTCACCATATAAGGAGTATCATCAGAGTTGGAAGATACAGAGAGGAACATAAGATTAGGCATGATGCTGATCTGGGAAGACTTAGAGATCACTGATGTCTAAGAAGACATACACATTCCAAAGGGCTGAAACTTTGACATTATGACTAAAAAAAAAAAAAAAAAAAAATCGATGTAGGAAGGTGACATTTGAGGAGGAGGAGGAGGACAAATTCTGGAAAAGCCTAAGCGTTAGAAGTAAAACTGATTAGAACCGGGAGCGTAGAGTCAAGAGCATTTCAATGAGGGAAGAGACAAACTGCTTCACAATTGAAGTCAAATTAAGGCAGGAAAGAACTTGGGTGGTGAAATCCACACTAAACCAGCATCCAGGACCCTGAGGATTCCAAGTTTCAGGTCAGTCTGGCTAGGGTGACTATGTATTTGGGGGGAAGACAAGGAGCTAATTATCCAGAATGCACTGATGAAGAAATATGGACGAGAGTAAGTCAGACAACGCAAGAGGGATGTGGAACTGAGGAGAACCTGAAGTTAGAGAAGGGGAATTATCAAAACCAGGGGTACAGCAAAGAAGGTGGATTAATGGGACCTTCCCTTACATGGGGTGATGCCAGAAAAGTTTCAAAGTGAGGAATCTGATGGATGCCACCTGAGTGTAAAAAGTAAGTGGGAGAATTTCAGGTGAGCAAGGCTAAATTTCATGTCTTAGGGACGCACAGAGGACTTGTGGGGAAGGTGTGGAGCCCATAGGTTTGTGATGGCAGCATTCTTAAGACTTTGCTGTTTTCCTCCAACAGCTGCCTGTCCTATAGATATCGGAGCAGAGGCTAATGGTTAAATTAACTCAGGCTGAGATCCTGCATGTCATAGGCATAGAAACAGGGAATAAGAGCATGAGAGCAAATTATTAAAAGGTCTGATGTTTAGGCCCAATAAAGTGAAGCCATAAGGGAGCTAATTAGGTGGGAAAGCATTCCTTGAGACTTGTCTCCTGAGGGTAGCCCTAAGATCCCTCTAGAACAGAGGTTCTCAACTTAATGCTACAATCCTTTAATACAGCTCCTCATGGTATATTGACCTCCCAACCATACAATTATTTTCATTGCTTCTTTATAACTGTAATTTTTCTTGTTGTGAATTATAATGTAAATATCTGTGTTTTCCAATGGTCTTAGGTAACACACAGGTTGAGAATTGCTGCTCTAGGCATCTATGGTTAAGACTGATTAGGTGAGCCAGGTCATACACATTTAATAGTACCTTGCCTTTGAGAAAGTGGCAAAACTTGCTAGGTTGTCAGAGAGACTTTCGAAACTGTCACTAGCTTTTTCTTTCTATGGTGAAGGTATGGGGACTGAATTTAGCCAATGTGTATGTAGGAAAACGCTCTACCAAATTTTAGTTTGAAACATCTTGATAAGATGCCTGGACTGGCTTTGAACTCACTAGTAGCCCTGGCAGGCCTTGCCCTCCAATCCTGCTATCACTACTGTACCAGGCTGCCACTAGCTTTTAGTACTGTAATAAAGGGATAACAAAGGTGCTAAGTCAGGTGCTCATTTATTAAATACAAGTTTTGAACAAACACCCCCAGGCAAGTTTGACAAGAAGTAACCTTCCTGGAATGTTTCAAATACAGTTATGTTGATTTTGATTTCAGTCAACCTTTTTTTGTGTTCTGTTCTTCATTTTCTGTCTCTAGGTTCTTTTCCCATTTAGCACTTAAAACATGTACACCATTTCCTCCCATGACAACGGTGCAGCATCAGCCTGTCTTGTAAAGGAACAGTCTTAGGGTTTGTCCAATGGCTGCTTAGCAACCAGAATAAAGTAATGAAGCTTTTGTAGAGTGTGGTACCGTACAGCAATTGGCACCTTCACCTCTACTTCTCAAGTGCCCCTCACCTTTCACACGCCATGGAAAGCAATATTAAACAAACAAACAGCTGCTTGAACTCTAGATTTCCAAGTTTCGTATTAGCCTCTTGGTGAGTTATGAGCAATAGCAGAGCTGACTGAAGTCTTTTCTTTCCTACTCGAGCCAAGTCCTCATGTAAAACTAAGTATGTCGGGAAGTCTTACCAGGTTTACAGCTGCTGCTGAGTCCAGACAAGACACCCCTTCACCTTTGCAGAGTCACATATGCATCTCACTGGGCAAGGCTGATAGTCTAATTTAGAGTTCCCTTTCCTAGATGTTTTTAAATTAGTTCACAGAAAGAAAGAAAGAAAGAAAGAAGGCACAGAGGACACTTGGTTTCCTTACCAATAGTGGCCTGAAGCTACACTCTTGCTTTTGTGATACAAGGTATTCAGCAGCATCAGTGGTGTCACAGCCATTCATAGAAAAGTTTCAGAAGAGCTTGAAAACAAAACAAAACACAAACTCGCCAAAAAAGGCTTACAATCTGAAGGTTTGCTTCAGAAGTAGAATACAGACAGACACTGGAGGCGGCATAGAGGTCATTAGCTAGAGGCTGCTTGGAGCGGCTGTCTTCTTCAGGGTTTGTACCCATAAGCAACCTATCACATTAGCTTTGGGAAAATAAGTGCAGCAGCTAGAAGCTTATTTCATATGCAGTCCAATCCCAGAGAGGGAAAGGAGAATAATACACACGCAAATGAAGTTTTTTTGAAGAAAAAAAAAATCCTGTCAACCTGTACCAAAGGCCCCGGGCTAGCATTCTGGCATTTACAATGTGTCTTGGCTTCCCTGTCCACAGACAAGCACAGCAACAGGTAACACTTATTTCATAGCCAGAGTGAGATGCTCTCTGATCAGGTTTTCCAGTTGATACTGTGAAAAAACACACAAAGGACTTGTGTTGGAATACTGAAACACTGCTTTTGTGACAGTAATGTTCTGGAAAGGAAGCCACACTCTTGTCCTTTACACCTCTGGGCTGAGATTGGTACTGATACAAAAACACCTCATGGAGGACTGAGTCTCTAATAGCAAAACAGCTGGAGAAGTGGGGCTGACCCACTTACTAATTAGCCAGAGCTCAGCTGACTTAAAATGGCTTGTGGACAGGATCTTGCCCCAATCTTTACTTTGTTAATTGATAAACTAAGACTCGATGAGAAGCAGCTCTAAGAAGCCAGGTCACAGCCCAAACATTAGCTATTTACATTTCATAGTCTTAGAATTGTACCTGACTAGGGTGAGTATGTGAGAAAACACTGCCATGTACTTCATACATCTCACCATGGAGGGCACGATATAATGTGGTACTCAATTAAATGAGACCAATAAAAAAAGGACACCGTATCTGGGTATAACAAATACACACTGAGATGTACTGCAGTGAGTGTCATGAAGTGACATTTTCATAGATACAATATTTATTGCCTATTTTTTTCTAGGCCTAGTCCTTGGAGCACAAAAGAGAAAAGGGTCCAATAGTTTCTTACTTATCCTCTTACTGGAGGTTTCAACCATTAGTGTCACTCATTAAAAGATGGCACAGCTAAGCTTTTGGTAGTGACCACCTCATAGGAGTGTTTGTGATGGTATCTTTAAGTTACAAGACAATACAAAATTAAGAGATACCAACAGAAGTTGTATAAGGTTCCCCCATCTTATCAATCAGCCAAAAATGTATACACATATGAAGGTATTTGCATTTATCTGGAAATTTGCTCTGTAATATTACAGAACTATAGTAAGGACAGGGGCTTAAGTCCAGACCTTCCGGGCTAATAAATAAACAGGATAGCGGGGCTTTTGGATGCTACTAGCCGTCACTGAAGTAGCTGACGTCATAGTCTTAAAAGCAGTGCTTACTAAAAAATGTCTCAAGGGTACTTGGGAAGGGAAGGAATAAAGGGGCAGGACATTTTTGTTGTTGGACGTAATTTAGGATAGAAAATGAAACAAGGGGAAGAGGAAAACCGAGCCTGAAAATTAGTGATGATTTATAAAGATGCTTTGAGAAGGAGAATTTCCTGCAAGCCAGGCAAACAAAGAATCTTAAGTATCATAATTTGCACAAGAACAATTTTCTAATTTAGTAAAGGAAAAACAACAAAGAATGAAATAAATCAAAACTGAAAAACAAAACACAGAAAGAAAGAAAAAGGAAAGGTTCAGCGTCAGGAAGAGAGAAACCACAAACAACAGTTTACACCCTGGGCTGGTTCGGGTTGTTTTGTTCACAGTATTTATTCAAGTTGCTCCTTTTGTTGCTTCCTCTCTGCCAGCCACCGTTGTATTTTTTCTTTCAGTTCTGTGTTTGGCCGGATCTGGTCCATGGTAAGGGGACTACGGTTAAAAGGATCTGTTTGGTCACTAAGAGAAGAAAAGAATGAAAAGTGAGTTAATTCTGAGAGTTCTAATATCCTAAGGCCAAGCAGAGCATCTCAGCACCTCACCTGCCCTATCACTCAAGACAGGACGCACTCTAAGTCTGAGTCAAAAGCTGACTCTGGAGTTAGAAAGAAG
Source organism: Acomys percivali (assembly GCA_907169655.1). Classification (NCBI taxonomy): domain Eukaryota; kingdom Metazoa; phylum Chordata; class Mammalia; order Rodentia; family Muridae; genus Acomys; species Acomys percivali. The sequence continues at coordinate 100,519,873 of OU015749.1, forward strand.
AAAATGAAAAAAGTGTGATTTGAGAGTTTTCATGGTAGGCAGTGGTGGCACACACCTTTAATCCCAGCACTCAGGAGGCAAAGGCAGGTGAATCTCTGTGAGTTCCAGGCCAGCCTGGTCTACACAGAGTGAGTTCCAGGATAGCCAAGGCTGTAGCCAGGGCTCCAGTTTTGGGGCTGGCGAGATGGCTTAGCCATAAGAGCACTGGCTTCTTTTCTTGAGGAGTTGGATTCAATTTCCAGTATCTATATGGAGCTTCATAACCATCTGTAACTCTAGTTACAGGGGAGTCTTTTTCTGACCCCTGTGGGCACCTCGCACACACATGGTACACCTACACATACGTAGGCAAAACATTCAAATGCATAGGTAAAAAATCTAAAAAAAATTTTAAATGCTATCTTTGTCATCAGCCTTTAGAATTTCTCTAAGTCAGAGATCCTAGACACTTGTGTTATCATATATCAACATTTGTAGTCCCCCACCCTTTTGAAATGGGATTTTGAAAAAAAAAAAAAAAAAGAAATGGGATTTTGTTATGATGTCCAAGTTGGCTTCAAATTCCTGGGCACCAATAACCTCCCTGTCTAAAAGTCCCAGGAAGCTGGGGCTATAGATAAGCATTACCGAATCAGATTTACTACTTGTAATTTTAGTGACAGATTCTTGGAACAGTTAAGAGATAAGGCCTTTAACTGACATTTGATTAAATTAGCTGATTGCTATACAATTAAATGCAGATTATGGGTTTAATGCTGGGAGTATAGATAGTGGCTTAACATGCACAAGGTCCTAGGTTTGATTCCAAGCATTACAATAAGCAAAGCTGGGACCAGCAGTATGGTTCAGTGTGTAATGATGCTGCCAAAGCTGTAGATCTGAGTTTGATTCCCACAAGGTTGAAGAAGAGAGCTAATTCTTGTAAGTTGTCTTACCTCTATACTTGCAAGTACACATGTGTGCTAGTGCAGACAGACAGACAGACAGACACAGACAGACAGACACACACACACACACACACACACACACACACACACACACACACACA
>OU015749.1:100526151-100538651 GCA_907169655.1 Acomys percivali
TTTCAGTGAAAAAAATATACACAAGCAAAAAACAAATAAACAAACAGGAAACAAAAGCTACTATCCAGACATGAACATTGTTAAAATAGTTAAAAAATACATTTTGAGTGCACCTATGTGTGTTACAGTGAAAACTTGTGGGAGTCAGTTCTCTCTGCCACTATGTGGATACAGGGATCAAACCCAGGCTGTCAGACTTGCTGGCAAGCGCCTTGACCCACTAGCCCCACATCTGACTTGAATTTGAGACTTCTCTAAATCTACTCTTCATTTTTTTATCCTTTCTCTCCTAGTTTCCATCTCATTTTTTTCTGTTCCACTTTAATGGGAACCTTCCTTGAGTTTTTTTTTTTAATCCTTTCACTGAATATTTAAAGTTTTAAAAACATATATTCAATATTCAAAACATCTTTTCTGTCCTTTGTGGCTTTTGTCCTTGGCTTGTGGCTGCCTTATCTTCTCTGATTTCCATAATTTGATAAAGTTTCTTAAAAAACTTTGAAAGTTTTAAAAATCTATTTCTGTGTTTCTCATTAGGTTTCCTTTTACTCCTGCTCTTTGGCTGCCATATCACACACACTAAATTTAATCATTGAATGCAAATTATTTCCTGGTCTTTCCCTCCCTCACTTGCTGTCATTTGCTACAGGCTGTCATAAGTAGCTCAGGCTGGCTTGGGACTCAGAGTCCTTCTGTCTTCATGTTCCAAAAGGATGCCACACCATGCCTCGATTTTTTTGTTTTTGTAACACACACACAGACACACACATCTTAACAGTATGTATTTTACAAACATAGCATACTTTAATTCTGACTACCCATATTGTTAATGCTTGATGGCTACATGTGGCAATCTGGTTATTGAATAGAGCAGTGTTGCGGGGATGAGAGTGGAAATAAGATATTTTCCAAAGGGGCTGGAGTGATGGCTCAGAGGTTAAGGGCAATGACTGCTCCTCCAGAGGTCCTGAGTTTAGTTCCCAGCAACCACATGGTAGCTCATAACCATCTATAATGTGATCTGATGCCCTCTTCTGGCCTGTGGGTGTACATGCAGACAGAGCATTGTATTCATAATAAATAAATAAAGATCTAAAAAAAAAGAGATTTTCCAGATTAATATATGTACACATACATGAACATATATGGTACACACACACACACACACACACACACTCTTAATGGCTAACTGGTCTTCACAGTTTTCTGGGTGGTAGGGTTTGAACTTAGGCCTTTACACATGCTAAGCATGTGCTCTACTACTAAGCTGTACTCCCCACTCCTTCAAGAAACCAACTTTGTATTTTCTGGCATGTCAGTAATGGGGACCACCATTCTTTTTTGAAGTTTCTCTGGTTTGTTTCACTTTCAGATATAAAAGTTACAGTCACCACAGTCAATTTTCTTTTGGATAGGGTCTCATGCATCCCAAAGTGTTCAGGAACTTACTATGTAGATGAGGATGCCCTGGAACTTCTGGTCTTCCTGTCTCAGTGCAGAGTGTTGGGATTACAGGTATGGGCCACCATGCAGGGTTTCATGCAGGTGAGGCAAGCATTCTACCGGCTTAGCTACATCACCTGTCCCAGATTCTAAACTCTTACTTGTTGGTTGGTTGTTTTTTGGAGACAGGGTTTCTCTGTGTAGCCCTGGCTGTCCTGGACTCACTTTGTAGACCAGGCTGGCCTCGAACTCACAGTGATCCACCTGCCTCTGCCTCCCAAGTGCTGGGATTAAAGGCATGGGTCACCATGCCCAGCCTAAACTCTTATTTTGAGCTGGGCTGATGCTGCAGTGAAACAGACCTTGATTCTTAATTTTTTGGAGGGAAAGCCGACTTTCAGGTTCTTACCTGATGTCAGGAAGGAGAGGGTACCAATTGTTTCATTGGACATAATGTTATGGAAACGTGCCAGCTGCCCAAACATCTGCAGACCTGCTTCTTTCTCTCGGCGAGCTTCTGGTGTCAGACTCTCCCATTCTCCTCGGTCTTTCTCGATCTGTTGAATCTTTATCTTGCTCAAATACTATGGAAACCGGAAACATGATATGTCAGCTGAGAGAAACGCAACTAAAGGACTATGACATTTGGAGGGCATAATTAGGACCAGCCACCTGGGTTTGGATAGGTGGCTCAGGGTTAAAAGCTCTCGCTGTTCTTGCTGAGGGTCAGGGTTTATTCCTAGCATCAACACCATGGCTCACAACCAGCTGTAACTCCAGTTCCAGGAACCTGATGCCCTCTTGTGGCCTTCATGGGCACTGTATGCATTTACATACAGTCAAACAAAACACGCATATATATTTTTTTAAAAATCCAGAGCCTGTGAGGAGAGGCTCGGAGATTAGGAGCACGTGTTCTTCCACACAGCAGCTGACAGCCACCTGTAGCTCTAGCTCCAAGAGATGCAACGACTTCCTTTAGCCTCCTCAGGTGCCTGCATGCATGTGCTGTACTTACACACATGGAAACAAAACACATACACAGAAACCTTAAAAAGTCCAAACCCAGCCAGCTAAGCTGGGAAACCAGAGACCATATGAAGGTCATGAGCCTCTGTCAGTGCAGGGTTAAAGAACTTTGAGAGGACCAGCGAGAAGCTTCAGTGGGTAAGGTACTTGCTACCAAGGCTGATGACCTGCATTTGATCCCCAGAACCTGCCTGGTGAAAGGAGAAAACAGAGTCCCACAAGGTGTCCTCCGACCTCCACACGTGCACTGTGGCAAGGGGACACACACATGGGAAACTGAATTTTTTTTTTTTTTTTTTTTTTTGAGACTGGGTTTCTCTGTGTAGCTTTGGCTGCCCTGGACTCGTTTTGTAGACCAGGTTGGCCTCGAACTCACAATGATCCACCTGCCTCTGCCTCCCAAGTGTTGGGATTAAAGGAGTGCGCCACCACTGCCCAGCTTTGAAATTAAACTTTTAGAGGACTTTTGGAAAGGAATAGTGTCCTCACACAGATTGTCTCGGCTTGAGTAAACTGCCAGACAACTGCCTGTTAGTAGGACAGTATCTGGAGATGGAGAGCAGGGTCAGTAGAGCTGCAGGCAGAGCCCTGGCTAAAACACTAGGCTACCACCAAGAGGAGTCCTTCCTAAAATGACAACACAAAATGTTCAAGACTTGCCTACCAAACCAAAGTTCTATAAACTTGCCTGATATCTAGAGGAAAGTATAATTATCTAGAACTCCTCACCTCTCATCCTTACTGCTGCAGCAAACAATCTCAAGAGGATACCATCTGCCTCACTCCCTGAGTTACACTATCCTTACTGTTTATAACAGGGCTATTCTCATTTCCTCGGAGAACCTGTGGTAAATCCTAGAGTGCAGGCCAGACTCTTCTCAAAGCAAACATAAGTTACTCAGTGGGTTATCAGTAAGAGCACCTGACTGTCCAGTAGGCTACTCTCAGACTAACCAGCATCCATCATCTTCCTGAGGGTCACTGCCTAGTCATACTGATGCTCCTGTCCTACCTAGAGATCCTGTTTCACCATAGGCCCAATGCAGAGCACACAGCTAAGCCTGGACTAAAACCTCTGCAACTATGAGCTAAAAAAAACTTCCTTCTTTAGGTTGTTTTTCTTAAGGACTCTGTCATAACAAGTCTGACAGTCACTGACCAAAACCATGATCCTGTAATTTCTTTCTGCATTGCTGACCTACTGGTACACCCTAGTTTGGCTTTATCACACTTAAAAAAGTATTTATGTGCATGTATGTGTACCACATATGTACCACATGTCTGCAAGAGTCTGTGAAGGTCAGAAGATGGTACTGGATCCCTTGGAACTGGAGTTACAGGTGGTTGTGAGCTACCATGTGGGTGCTGGGAACTGAATCCAGGTCCTCTGCAAAAGTAATAATTGCTCTTAACCACTAAGCCATTTTTCTAGCCCAACACCATCTTTATTTTTATTTTATTATTTATTTTTGATTTTTTGAGACAGAGTTTCTCTGTGTGGCTCTTGCTGTCCTGGCCTTGAACTCAGAGACCTACCCGCCTCTGCCTCTCCTGAGTGCTGGGATCATAGGCATGCACCACCACACCCAGACTCCACCACTATCTTTTAAACTCCAAGCCCATCAAGCTTCAACAATAACCCTTGATCTTCCCTCTGATGAAATGACAAACATAGAAAGCTGTGTAATGTCAAGTGTGGGGGAACACTATTACACATACACTTTTGGTGTGCAAGAATGTTCTAGAAGCTGGGTGTGGTGGTGCACGCCTTTAAGCAGAGGCAGGTGGATCACTGTGAGTTCGAGGCCAGCCTGGTCTACAAAGCGGGTCCAGGACAGCCAAGGCTACACAGAGAAACCCTGTCTCAAAAAAAAAAAAAAAAAAAAACCACAAAAACAAAACAAAACAAAAATACCCCAAAAACAAAAACAAAAAACCCCCCGAAAAGTTCTAGAGCAAGGATTACTCTATCATAATTAAAAGGTCAAAAGAATATACTCTGTGAAGTGTAATGGTTCATGTCTGTAAATCCAAAACTCTGAGAGGCTAAAGTGAAAAGCCTATGAGTTAGAGGTCAGCTTGGGATAAAGAAAGAGAACTTGTCTAAACACACCTCCCCCCCAAACCGAACACTATCACCACCACCCCACTACCACCAATGTTGATGCCTTTCTCATTGAAAGCACTGCAGATAGTACAGGAACATGTATAGTTCTCTCTCTCGCTCTCTCACCTGTATGGCTTCATCCAAAAGGAAGATAGCATCATTCATTAACAGGTTAAGAAATCGGAGGAACAGCGGGGGATTCATAGCTTCTAAATTCTTAGAGGCATAGTCAGCCAAATCCTGTAAGTTCCAGCCCAAGAAGAAGATATTTTAGTACCAAATGACAAGTGTACTGAGGAGGCTGACTGAAGCAGTTGGTTTCATGAAAACCTCTTTTACCTTAATGCTTTCCCGATAGCTCTCTGTCCCCCACATGTATCTTAGGATGGGATACATAGGGCGGCGGTAATTAAACTTCTGTTCAAATTGATGGGGGTCCCCTGGAGTAAGGCAAGAATGAGAATTCAGCCAGAGAGGCCTAGTAGAGAATGTGCAGGAGCTTAGGAGGTTGTACTTTCTTTGCTCTGAATGTTAAGACTGCTGCCAAAATCTTCCCTGGGAGCTCCCCCAGCCTGTACTCCTAGGCTGTAGCTACAATCATCTGCGTAGCATCATGTCTACAAGTCAGTCACCATTCCAACAGGTAGCACTAACTAGATTCAGTGGGTTATGAACAAAAAAAGGAGCAGATGTGAAAGGGGGAAGGGGACATGTTGGGAGTTCACAGAGAAAGTGGGAAGAGAGAGTTGGGGATGGGTATGATCAAGCATTCTTTTTTTTTTTTTTTTTAAAGATTTTATTTATTATGTATACAGTGTTTGAAAGCCAGAAGAGGGCATTAGATCACATTATAGATGGTTGTGAGCCACCATGTGGTTGCTGGGAATTGAACTCAGGACCTTTGGAAGAGCAGCCAGTGCTCTTAACCTCTGAGCCATCTCTCCAGCCCCTGATCAAGCATTCTTTACATGTATGAAAGTGTTAAAGAATAAATAAAGACATTATATTAAAACACATGAAAACACAAAAAACATAAGCCTTGAGTATGTTAGACAAGTGTGCTACCAGCCTTTACTGGGAATCCCTGCCCTGCCCCACCCCAAGAGAAGGTTCCTCTGTGTATCCCTGGCTGTCCAGGAACTGACTCTGCAGGCCAGACTGGCATCAAACTCAGAGATCCATCTGCTTCCAGGCTGCTGTGATTAAAGGCTGTGCCACTATGCTCAGCTTTCTCTAGCAATTTCTTTCTTTCTTTCTTTTTTTTTTTTTTAAATATTTTTAATTTTTATTTTATGTGCATTAGTGTTTTGCCTGCATGTATGTCTATGAGACAGTGTCAGATCTTGGAGCTAGTTGTGAGCTGCTATGTGGGTGCTGGGAATTGAACTCAGGACCTCTGGAAGAGCAGTCAGTGTTCTTGACTGCTGAGCTATCTCTCCAGCCCCTCTCTACCAAGTTCTAAGGCCTAGAATTAGGCCAAGTGTTTGTCTGATTGACACAACAAGAGGAAATATCTCTAAAGGACAGCCCACTTAGCAAGGAATCAGGACCAAGCTATTTAAAAAAAAGTCAAGAACAGATCCTTCTGTATCCAAATATGAAGCATGCAGTGAGGCCTGAGAGGCCACCACAGCAGCAAAGTCATGTGCAGAATGGGACACTAAATGATCTCTACATTCTCTATAGACAGTATCTGAGGGCCAATTGGCTCTTGACTATTCAAAAAAAAAAAAAAAAAAAAAAAAAAATCAGGCTAAGAACAAAAAGTCTGAGTCTTATACAGTGTTTGAGTTGCCATACTGTAAGACCGCTCCAAAATGGCTCATATAATAAATGAAGAATGAAGCTGGACAGATAGATACAATAGCTGGCATTACAGGCCCAGGTTTTCTCCTGCTTAATGCCAAGTCTCCTAGCCTCCCTCCCCACTGGTCCTTTTTTCCTTTCTTTTCTTTATTTTTATTTTTTCCCTTTTCTTTATTTTTATTTTTTCCCTTTTCTTTATTTTTAAAAGATTTATTTATTTATTAAGTATACAGTGTTCTGCCTGCATGTGTACTAGAAGGGAGCTCCAGATCTCACTATAGATGGTTGTGAGCCACCATGTGGTTTCTGGAAATTGAACTCAGGACCTTTGGGAGAGCAAGCAGTGCTCCTAACCTCCGAACCACCTCTCCAGCCCTCATTCATTTATTTTAAGAAAGCTCTTACTATATAACCGAAAGTGTTTTTTAAAAAATAATTTATTATTATTAAATTTTTTTATATACATTTGGTATTTGACCTTCATCTATGTCTGTGTGAGGGTGTTAGATCCTCTGGAACTGGAGTTACAGACAGTTGTGGGCTGCTATGTGGGTGCTAGGGATTAAACCTGAGTCTTCTGGAAGACCAGCCAATGAATGTTCTTAACTACTAAGCCATCTCTCCAGCCCCCCAATGTGGTTTCTTTTTCTTTCTTTCTTTCTTTTCTTTTTTTTTCCCTAGACAGGATCTCTCTGTTAGCCTTGGCTGTCCCAGACTCGCTGTGTAGAAGACCAGGCTGGCCTCTAACTCACAGGGATCTGCCTGTCTCTGCCTCCCCAGTGCTGGGATTACAGGTGTGTGCCACCACACCTGGCCCTATGTTAGTTTCCAACTAAGTCTTTTTGCCTCTGCCTCTCTGGTGTTGAGATTACAACAGCTATGCATCACCATGCTTGGCTGACCAATCCTTTTCCAACATTCACTCCCTTAGATTAAGGGAACTGTAACTCCATTACCATTCTCTGGCTGCACACCACACAGTGAGATCACCATAGTGATCTGCTGCGCAGCTCCCCAGCGTAGGTGAAGGCTTACACCCACTATGTCGCTGAATCATCATCTTGGCTCATTTTATATGTAAGAAATTGAGACCCAGAGGAAAGTAAGAGACAGAGGCAGAAAACACATGTGGAAAGTTAGCTAATAAAAAGTTAAATGCTGCAGGGCGTGGTGGCGCACACCTGTAGTCCCAGCACTTGGGAAGCAGAGACAGGCAGATCACTGTGAGTTTGAGGCCAGCCTGGTCTACAAAGTGAGTCCAGGATGGCCAAGGCTACACAGAGAAACCCTGTCTCGAAAAACCAAAAACGAAACAAAACAAAAGTTAAATGTCTCTTTAAATGCTAATTGTACATCCTACCAAACGCAGAAATCTCCTCTAAAAAGACTATGCAACAGCTTAAGGTATCTTGCCTACTAGTTCAGACAAAGTTCTGCTTAATCAAGACTCAGGCTCAGGACTGAAGAGAAAGACAATGTTGTATACTGGTACTCTTTATTTTAACTTTTTTTTTTTATGTGTATGTATATGTGGTGGATATATATGTTTGTGTGTGTCCATACATGTGTCTGTTTGCACATGCACATGTGGAAGCTGAAGGTCTACACCAAGTGTATTTCTCAATTGCTCTCCACTTTTGTTTTTGTTTTTGAGACAGGGTTTTTCTGTATAGACCTGGTTGTCACTTGATAGACCAGGCTGGGCTGGAACTCAGAGTCTCTCATTAAAATCAGAGCTGATTTGGGCAGAGCGGATGGCCATCGAGCCCCAAGCATCCTCCTGTCTCTGCCTCTCTTGAACTGGATCATGGGTACACGATGCTGCATCTGGCTTTTTAAAACTTGAGATTTTAAGGCTCATTCTAGGTTCTGGTGTTTGTTTTGATTACCAGTGTATGCAGACAGGATTTTTTTGTTCTTGTTTGTTTTTTGTAAGACAGAGCTGGTTCTACCACTTTTAGTTATATGATATGCACAAACAAAACATTTTTAGCATCTGTACTCTTACATATAAGGTGAGAACAATATAGATAAACTTTTCAGATAGACAAATAAAGCACTCTGCATCAAGCTTGGCATTCAGTAAGTATCCAAGAAATGCTGGTTGACATTTCTATGCCTGTCAACAGTGACCAAGCTGTGAAACTCTTAGTTCTTAGCTAGAGCTGGGCATGGGACTTTACCTGTAAATTCAATGTCCACAAAAACCTTGATTAAGGCTTCTGAAAGTTGGGGAGCATGTGGAAAGTTGCAGAACACACGTTTCCGGTGGAACACACTGGACACCAAGGGGCTTGGGGCTGGGTCCAGGTGAGGCATCACTGCTTCCAACACCTCTGCTAGTTTGGCCCTCAGGTGGGGATTCTTCATTCTGCAGGGTAGAGAGCACAATGAGCAGGAAGACATAACTCCCTGACACAATTCTGCTCTACGTAAGGGGCTAGTACACACTATACCACTATTAAATATGTGAAAGTCAGACCTATTTTAATGTCTCAGTGCTCTGGTGCAAGGTATACTGTGTAACATATTTTGAGATGGTTTTACTACATAGTCCTGGCTGGCTTGAAACGCCCTATGCAGACCAGTCTGGCTTTGAACTTGTGGCAATATGCCTGTCTCTGCTTCCTGAGTGCTGGGATTAAAGATATACACTATTATGTCTGCCTCTTTAATTCTTGAGATGACATGACAGCTTACCATAAATGAGGGAGCACGTCAATACATTTTTGTTTTGTTTTGTTTTTCAAGACATGGTTTCTCTGTGTAGCCTTGGCTGACCTAGACTCACTTTGTAGACAAGGCTGGCCTCGAACTACCTGCCTCTGCCTCCGAAACCCAGTTATGCTGCCCATTTAACTCTTGAGATGACAGCTTACCATGAATGAGGGAGCACTTCAGTTTCCATGTAATGCTTAAGACATTCAATTCTCTCACCTATAACAATGCACTATTTACTATGTTCTCTTCTCTGACAGGTTCATCTTGAATAAATTTGCCTTCCCAAGCTTTCTGAGGGCAAAGGTTAGGTCATAATTATCTGACAGCACTCATAATCCCTATCCTGTGCATCTAATCAATGCCTGTTGGCTTATGACTTCCCCTTAGGTCTGCTCAGAAGGTTGGCTTCCTCGTATTTCTCACTGATATGCCCTGGTGAATTGGGGGCTTTTTATTTTGCAGCAAATGTATCCTTTTGTGCATATAAATTGTATCTTTTAGCCTAGACACATAACATCCCTCCCACAAAAGAAAATCAGGGAAGCAATTCTAAAAACCATAGTACCTCTGTTTCTGAGTAAAGGCTAAAAGTAACATCACCCCAGGTTACTGCTTATCCAACTCAAGCTGCAGGAGCAAGCTTGGTTCACATAATTGGAAGGGCGTAGCACCTGGCTGCCACTGGATAACTACTTAACCAGGCACCAGCAGTGGAATTCCCATCAGGAACCTTATATGCAGCTTCAAATTCTCTGTGGGCAAAGTCTTTTGCTTATTAAGCCTCATCACAGCAGCCGGAATGTTTGTGGCTCTAACCAGTGCCTGGGGCAAGCTTCCAGCATGTCACCTTTCTATGCTCCCAGTGAAAATGGTGATGAAGTGAAGGACATGCTCCAGGGAGTCTGCTGATGTCTCCAAGGTGTCCTCAGCAAAGCGCCGCAGAAAGATGAGGAAATCACCCAGGTTATCTGCAAAAAATTCTGAAAAAAGATCCACTGGAATTAGGCAAACATCTGTTCATTGGTCCCAAACAACATCCCAGTACTCCTTTCATGTTAATTAAATCCAAGTCTTTTATGTACCAGGGATGGTGATAAGTTACTAACTGTAGGGTCTCTTACATGTGTATTGGGCTTTATTTTTATCTGAGTAAATACATGAACAACAGTGACACAAAGTACTGTCAACACCAGTATGAATGTCCCTAAAGGCTGGTCACAGTTTAAACTACCCCTTAGGTGTGGCTAGTTACACTAGGATGCCCCTCCAACCACCCTTTGGTACTCATACCTTTGCTAAGTCTCTTTCTGCATTACACTAGGCTAGGAGAAATTCTGATGTATACAGTAGAGTATACATTAGTTGTAAAAGTTTGAAGCTTTTATTTTGGTCACCTGTGCTGCCATATTGTGTGTGGCACTAAGAAGAGATGCGTGGGGCTTTTGGCAAGCAACTGAGGCCTGCTGACAGTGATGTGACTGGGCTTGCAAGTGGGTCCACCAGCCCCCATTGAGTCCTCAGAGTCCTCTGGCTCTGACTGACAGCTTGGCCACATCTCATTAATACTCTGAGCTAGACTCATACAGCCAAGTGCTCCTGGATTTCTGATGCAGAAGACTATGTGAAAAAATGTTTGTTGTTTTTAGCTGCTATGTTGGGGGGGGGGGGGTAACCTGTTACACAGCAATATGAGGCCCGCAGTGCTCAAGAACATTTAATCTGACTGGTGAACATCTTCTGGCCCTCACTGACATACACATACACACAGTCTCCCTTCTGAGTTAACAAGAGGGGATCTGTTTTTTATTTCTAAAAAACCTCAGGAAGGCCGGGTGGTAATGGCACACGCCTTTTACCCAGCACTCAGGAGGCAGAGGCAGGTGGAGCTCTGTGAGTTAGAGGCCAACCTGGTCTACAAAGTAAGTCCAGGACAGCCAAGGCTACACAGAGAAAACTTGTTTCAAAAAACGAACAAAACAAAACAAAACAAAACCCACAAAACCTCAGGGAGAGTTAGACAGACAAATTAATGAGTTGAAAGACAAACAGTATTAATGAGAGAAACAAAGCGCTGTGAAAACCCTGATTGCAGTTCATCTTTTGGAGGCTGTTTTCTGATTGTCCCACCACTGGAGACAAAGCAGGAGAAGCAACTGTTAGTGCCTTACACTTTGGCGAGGAGACACTTGCAAGTTTGAGTAGTTTTCCTAAAAACAATGGAATGACAACTAAGGAAGGAATTTTGAGGACTAAGCTCCCAAGGTGACCCAGTTAAACTTAGGTGGCTATTAATAGAATGTTCCCAAGGGACAGGCTGCTTACCTGGCACATAAGCCAAAGAGCTGTAGTCATCTGGCAAAGGGAAACTTAGCTCTATTGGCTGGGAGCCCTCATTGCCTATGGCCAGTTGAACCAGCAGAACAGCCATGGACACCTGCAAATTCAGGCAGTTTTGCAGCATCTGGGGTTCAGTCATGGCAGTCTTGGTGGAAAGATAGATGGTCATCAGGCGTTCAAACTGCTCACGAAGATTGTCAGCAGCAGGGCTAGAACTCTGCTGAGCATCTCGCCAGGCAACCTGCAGCCGATGCAGATTTTGGTTGATTTTTACCATCTGATCATGCAACCTGCCCCCAAGAAAGCAGAAGAGACTAGATCAGGGAGGCTCATGTGAGGGCAGTGTAGAACAGACCACACTGAAAAGAAAATCCTCATGTGTTTATTTTAGTATTCTAAGGCTGTAGAAAGTGGCAGGTCCAACGACACAGAAGGCGCTCACAAAGTGCACTGCTCTGAGAAAATGTTACCATGTACTCAACGGATCTGAACCAGCAGCCTCTGGCATGAGCAGGCTGGGGAGTGGTTACTACTGAAAATAGTCATTTTAATGAGGCAGCGTCTGAGCACCCAGCAGGAGCTTTAGCGAACACAGGTGGGCTCAGTGGATGGCCTCCGCAGTGGAAATCTAAGCAGGTGAAAAGGGCTCCATCACAGCAACCACACATAAAGCAGCCACCACTTGGCACACAACCTAACAGCAGCCTCCAGCCCTCTGCTGTTTAGCATGCAACAATTATTATTCACTAATATTCACTCAAATATTGAAAGGAAGACCTGAACTAAGAGCCATTGATAACTGGTTCTGTGCCTACAATCCTAAACCACTCCCTTGGTTCTCACAGACAGTGACTAGAGCTATTGACAGCAACACTAGATGCCTGGCATCTCTGGGTCTCAGTTTAGATCAAGCACATGCTGAACTTCTGTCACCATATTTCAAATGTCAACAGGTCAGAAACACTGTCTAATGGAGACATACTTTCATTTTTTTCCCAGTAATTATATGCTGGAGGAATTCTTTTAAAAATCTTAACATTAATTTAAACATCCTAAG
>OU015749.1:100547446-100579579 GCA_907169655.1 Acomys percivali
CAGTGTGCTCCTCCCTTAGAGCCAAACACAGACCCAGAGTGAATGGAACATATAAGCTCTTACAGCGTGCTCCTCCCTTAGAGCCAAACACAGACCCAGAGTGAATGTAATTTTCCGAAGGACAACTGCGATGTGAAACAAATGATTCATGTCATTAGAGAGCACCTCAAGGCAGGCGAGTGCAGCGCAGGGGTCTGCAATCCCGGCTATATAGCTTGCTTGTTCTACACAGGAAGCTTTACTACTCAGCCCACAACTGTACCACCTTGCCAAAACTAGCAACACCACCTAACCTGCACATCTGAGAGAAAAAGGAATTACCAACTAGACCAAGTGACTGTAGTCATTTTACATGTATGGCCTCTCCCTAAGGAACACATTTGCTTTGGTAATTCTGCACACAGGAACATATCCGGTAGAAGGGCTCCTTGAACCAGCTCCCCACAGAGAAAGAGCTGCTTAATTTTTGCAACGCTCCAGATTCCTGTGCTTATACTCAACACCATTGTTTTCAAAAAACCTGTTGTGGGCCTGGCATGGTGGCGCACGCCTTTAATCCCAGCACTCGGGAGGCAGAGGCAGGCGGATCGCTGTGAGTTCGAGGCCAGCCTGGTCTACAGAGAGTTCCAGGACAGCAGAGAAACCCTATTTTGAAAAACCAAAACAACAAAAAACACAAAACCCCAAAAAACCTGTTGTGCTTTTCGGCTGTCGCTCCCTGTCACTTTGACATTTTGTGTATGGACATGTGTCAGTGTGCTTGTGGAGGTGAGAGGAGTTTGTAGCTGCCAGCCATCTCTTTTTATATGGGTCCTGAGGACTGAACTCAGGCATTCAGATGAGGTGGCAGGTACCTTCACCTATGGAGACATCTCTTTAGGTTAATTTATTTTTATTTTTTTTATTTTTTGGTTTTTTGAGACAGGGTCTCTCTGTGTTAGCCTTAGCTGTCCTAGATTCGCTTTGTAGACCAGGCTGGCCTCGAACTCACAGTGATCCACCTGTCTCTCGAGTGCTGGGATTAAAGGTGTGCACCACCACGCCTGGCTCTAATGTTTTAAAAGATGCATTTTCAGTGCTGTGTATGTGTATGGCGATGCACATGCTGAGCCATCTCTCCATCTTTTTTTTTTTAATGACAGATCAGTACCATACTTTAAAACATTTTCCCCATTCACTTATTTTTGTATGTTGTGTGTTTATGTGTTGTGACATACACTTGGAGATCACAGAACAACTTGGGGGAGCCCTTTCTCTCCTTCCAAGGATTGTACTCCGGTCATCAGGCCTGGAACCAAGTGCCTTTGCCCACTGAATTATCTTACCAGCCCCTCAACTGGCTTTAAAGGTTTATTTATTTATTTTCGTGTATATAGGTGTTTCCTGCACACCAGAAGAGGGCATCAGATCCCACAGGACTGCAGTTATAGATTCTTGTGAGACACCATGTGGGTGCAAGGAATTGAACCTGGGACCTCTGGAAGAGCAGTCGGAGCTCTTAACCACGGGGTTATCTCTTTAGTCCTTCAATTAGCTTTAAAATTTGTTCTTTGAAACAGGGTCTCCTGTTTTTCTCAAACTTCCTGGAAGGATGAAGTAATCCTTCTAATCCCTGTCTCTACCACCAAGTTACTAGAATTAAAGGGGTGCACACCATGCCTGTTCTTATGTGGCTCCAGGGTTAAACTCAGGGCTAGGCAAGAACTCCACGAAGTGAACTATAGCCCCAGCCCTGTTTTTTGTTTTTCTGAAACAGTGTCTTATGTTGCCCAGGCCAGCCTTAAACTACACAGAGGAAGATAGCCTGAATTCCTGGTCCTACCTTAGCCTTTCCAGGAGCTGGGGTTACAGGCCTAGACTAGCAGCAGGCCCAACTCACCTCATTCCTTTTAACAGGTGCACTGCCATATATTTTTGCCTTTCTTATGACTTTGGTAGCCACTTAAGGCCAATGCTTATTCATCACAGGAACTTGAGAACCGCCCCAGGGTTTCATGGTCTTTAGGAAGGCAACACTGAATGTGATCTAATTGTTTTTGTTCACTTGGGTGAATAGTTTTGCTGGCTCAAAGAGCTTGAAACTTGAGGGTGGGTGTGATCGCTTAGCAGATAAAGGCACTTGCTGCGAAGCTTGGTGGCCTGAGTTCAGTCCTTGGAACCCATTGGTGGAAGGCAAGAACCGAACACGGCAAGTTACCCTCTGATTTATGCACATACATACACACTAAATGAATGTAATACAAAAAAACTTTGAAAAAGCTTAAGCATTTTAAAGTTGTTCTCAGAGAAACTGCTTTTTTCTACACACTTAGCCAGGAGTGAGAAAATGTCCCTTTTAATTTTAATAAAATTCCATCTAATTACAGAGGCAGCATGGGAATATTGGAATCTATACTGAGAAGAGGGTGCTCATGGAGGAAAGACCTACATAACCACAAGGAAGGTCAAGAAAAAAAGTGAAGGACCATTTGAGCATTACTACCCTTCAATAAGGAGAACACTGATTGTAGTATGAACTCCAAGTGACAGAAGACACATTTAACAGGGGCGGGTTTGAGACAGGGTTTCTCTTATAGTCTTGGCTGTTCTGGAACTCACTTTGTAGACCAGGTTGGCCTTGAACTCACAGAGATCCACCTGCTTCTGCCTCCCGAGTGCTGGAATTGAAGGCATGCACCACCATGCCTGGCTCAGAAGACACATTTCTTAACTGGCTTACATTGGGAACTGATTCTTGAACCAACTCAGCATGGCCTATAAAGGAGGTGGGCATGGCCAGCCTCCCTCAGTGATGCCTTCCCAGTTTAGCTCTCAAAATCTTTCCAATAACAGGACCCCCACACATAATATATGCATGGTGTCAGACTTTTTCTACCCAAACATGGGAGGTGTGGAAAGCCACATTTACCAGCTCTCACAGTGCCTCATTGAGAGAGGGCACAAGGTTATAATTATCACCCATGCTTATGGAAATCGAAAGGGCATCCGTTATCTCACCAATGGCCTCAAAGTTTATTATTTGCCTCTCAAAGTCATGTACAACCAATCTACAGCCACAACTCTCTTTCACAGTCTGCCATTGCTCAGGTACATATTTGTTCGGGAGAGAGTTACAATCGTCCATTCTCACAGTTCTTTTTCTGCCATGGCCCATGATGCTCTCTTCCACGCCAAGACAATGGGGCTTCAGACAGTCTTCACGGACCATTCCCTTTTTGGATTTGCTGATGTCAGCTCTGTGCTTACAAACAAGCTTCTAACTGTGTCTCTTGGGGACACAAACCACATCATTTGTGTCTCTTACACCAGTAAGGAAAACACTGTACTAAGAGCAGCACTGAATCCTGAAAGAGTGTCCGTCATTCCTAATGCTGTAGATCCTACTGACTTCACCCCAGGACCACTTAGGAAGCCCGGCAGTGTGATAACTATTGCTGTCATCAGCAGACTCACTTACAGAAAAGGCATCGATCTGCTTAGTGGCATAATACCTGAACTCTGTCAGAAGTATCCTGAGCTAACCTTCTTAATTGGAGGAGAGGGACCAAAGAGTATCATTTTGGAAGAAGTACGGGAAAGATACCAACTACATTCTAGGGTGCATCTTTTGGGAGCTTTAGAACACAAGGATGTCAGAAATGTCTTAATTCAAGGACATATTTTTCTTAACACCTCCCTGACTGAAGCCTTCTGCATGGGTATCCTGGAAGCTGCCAGCTGTGGTCTACAGGTCGTCAGCACCAAGGTTGGTGGGATTCCTGAAGTCCTTCCGGAGAACCTTATTATTTTATGTGAGCCTTCGGTAAAATCTTTGTGTGAAGGGCTGGAAAAAGCTATTTCCCAAGTGAAGTCAGGGACATTGCCAGCTCCAGAAAATATCCACAGCGTAGTAAAGGTTTGCTACACCTGGCGGAACGTGGCAGAGCGAACTGAGAAGGTGTATGAGAGGGTGGCAAATGAAACTGTGCTGCCGATGCACAGGAGGCTGAACAGGCTCGCCTCTCACTGTGGCCCAGTCACAGGCCACATTTTTGCTTTGCTGGCTGTGTTCAGCTATCTCCTCCTCATGTTCCTGAGATGGGTCACTCCAGATTCGGTCATTGATGTGGCAATAGATGCCACTGGGCCAAAGGGAGTTTGGACATATGAATACCCTCATGATACAAAAGATGAGATTGATAAGACATCTAAAGCAGGTAGAAGCGAGCCTGAATTATAAACTTTAGACAGTTCTATCGCTACAGTTGAAAATAAATAACCTTGTTCTTTTGCCTGGGACGTCAAAGTGAACTTGGTAAGTTATATCACCTCTGTAGCACTAGCTGTTTCACTTGAAGAAAACTAAACACTCACAATTCCTGAGCATGGAAGCTCCTCGCACTTCTGAACCCTTCAGAGAGAAGTCTGGCCCCTCAGGTGTAAAAGTTTCTGATTACTGACAGCCTCCAGTGGAGATGGTTCAACATTATGTTTTGGGAGCCTTGGGTGCTGGGTCTTTTTTTGGCCAGTTTTAACACTACATCATCAATTTGACACCCACCAGGCACTAACAAGCTTTCTTTAGGGAGAGTTATATGAACTATTTTAAGTCACGTTCGTGGTTCATGAAGCTTAATTGGACCCTGAGATCACACTCTTCCACATGGGTCCACTCAGTAAGCATACCACACAGTGTGGGGAAGTTGCCACCATGTTGAGCACCGGCTGTTTGAAATGCTGAACTAGGTGGTACCTGCCACTAAGGGATGGGAAGTGGGCAGTGTTAAAAAGCTAACTTACACCCCCAGATGCTCAAGCTACTTGAGAAAAATGCCACCACCACACTGTCCAAGTACCTCTCTAATTCTGCTGAGTGCATTTTCCTAGGTAGACATACACATCATCATGTGTATGAAGAGATTTTGCTTTTCAAGTTCTAGGGGCTGGTACCACTGTTGATGCTAAAGTAGGCAAACCTCCACTTAAAAATCAACAACTTATTGCTGTGCTGTAACTGTAACTGTGACTGTAACTGACAGTATTATGTGGAAACAGACTGTTCCACCCTGTTACTTACAATTATTTGAAAGTGAAGTGAATATTGAGTAATTTTCTAAAAAGATTGTATTGCTTTTGATGTTAAAAGTTATATACATGAACTGGGGCTGTTAAAACATGCTTATGACCAAAAATAAAGATGGGAATGAGGTTTTAAACCAACAAACAAGAATCTAATCGTTTAATTTTTTAAAATTACATTTATTTAGAGTGGGTATATATGGTTTCATGCCTGCTACAGAGCACATGCAAGTTCAGAGGACAACTTGTTGAAGTCTTTTTTTTTTTTTCCTACCATGTGGGTCCCAGGGACTGAGCTCAGGACCTCAGGTTTGGGAGCAGGTGCCTTCAGTCACTGAGCCACCGCCAGTCCCTAACTGTAGTTTTAATGGGCACTTTTCTATAGACTATTGGGACTGGAATTTTCATCATTTGATATTTAAATTGTTACATCTTGTCTTCTAGCTTTTCCTTCATTTTTTTCCCCTTATCAACTGAATTCCTTTAATGTTTTATAGAACACCTCAAAGACTGCCTCAAGGGCACTCACAGAAATGCCCTTATAAGGTAGTGCTAGTCACTAGGAACTACACAGGTTTACAACTGCTTTTCTTTATCAACAAAGTGGTCTTCTGAAAATCTGGAGCAAACTCAGAAGTAAGAGATACTTCTATGTGTGAGATGAGTAGACCTGAGCTCAGCACAGGAGGCCAAAGGTTCTGGCAGAATACTAATTGCTGGTGACAAACAGGTTGGACCTGATGGCATGATGAACTCGGTTAAACAAACTAAGGTGATGACATACCAAGACAGTAACATGTGCCTGCCTCATCGCCACTGTCTGGTTTCTTGATGCTCTCAGCACAGCCTTGAGCCTGTTTATGGCCAGTTAAAAACGCCTCGCACTTACTTTCTCTTACTTCACCTATAACCTTTCCTTATCTCTCTGCTTTTTCACTCCTGTTTATTTAATCCCACTCTCTAAGGCCAAAACTCAGCAACACACCTGAACTATATACTTTTTAAGTAAATGAAGGGAAAATGTAAGCCATTTCTCCTTTTATCAAAATAAAAAACACTATTTTGAGGCAAGAGGGAGGTCATTTTTAGTTTGAAAGATTGTGATTTTTTTCCCCAGGGGACAATGTGTTTTAGAAATGCATTCTAGGCAGTGGAGAGATGGCTCAGAGGTTAAGAGCACTATCTATTCTTCTAAAGGTCCTGAGTTCATTTCCCAACCACATGGTAATTCACAATCATCTCAAACGAGATCTGGTGCCCTCTTCTGATGTGCAGGTGCATACACAGGCAAAACACTGTATATGTAATAAATAAATAAATCTTAAAAAAAAAAAAAAATGTATTCTAATTCCTTTGTTCTGTCTCCAAATAGATAGAAGCTGTCCTCAATTTTACATTTAGTTCCAAATGAGGAAAGCCATTTTTCTGGGTAGCAAGGGATTATTCGAAGTTTTGTTTTCCCTTTTGCATATTAAAGCTAAGGATCTGATTCTCAGCAGTCTGTCCCGACAGCAGTGAGCCTCAAAGGAGAACTCAGCGGAAGCAAAGACACACTTCACTGAGGGCTTATAAAGTGCTGGGTTAGGAACTACTCTCTCTCTCTTTTTTTAAAAATAATTCTTGTATATCTGGTTTCTACAACTGCATGGATTTTATTCATATGCGGAGGACAAGGTGGCCCCTGCCCAGAGTGCTTATTTACCACACCACTTTGGTATCCTATGTTAAAAATCTACTAACAAACCACTTTTTCTCTTTGATTGAACAATTTGACAGCTCTGGGATCACAACTGGCAAGTGCCCTGTGAACCACCTGTTAGCCCATCTCTTTTCATGCAAGGGAGAGGATAGCATAGGGGAAGGGCCCCAAACGAAACAAGCTATGAAAACCAATAACAAACCAACTTTTGCCTTCACAAAAAGACAAGACAGACAGACAGACAATAAAAGCAAAACAACTTCTGCCCCAAACTTAAGTTCTAATTGTGGTTAATGTCCCAAAAGACCCCTTTCTCTGGGGAGGCCTGGTTCCAGGCCGTGGCATCTGCTGCTATTGGCTTGTCTACTCACCGGATTGCTGCTTCAGCTGCTCTTTTTGGATAGCTGCGAACTGCTTGGCATCAGCCAGGGAGCCAAAAAGAGCAGCAAAGGGGTTACTTGAGATGTTGTTGTTATTCTCCTGGTCTGTCATTTCACTTTAAGGTATCCTCCATCCAGACCTAGGAGGAGGGGCTACATAAACGACAGGAATTAGACTCAGAAGGGCAGAAAACACAATCATCATAATATACACACCACTGTTTCTTTTCCTAATTCTTGAAAACTATACATTGAAAATACTTTGGACCATTCCTGTTCTCAAACTCAAGACATTTTTGGCAAGATGGTTACAAACCTACCAACTAGACACAGCTAAAACTCAAAAGGCTTAACAGTTAGTGACTACACTGATTGGCTGCCATGTTTCCATTTCCTATACCTATAAGAAAGGCTACTGGAGCCAGGTGTGGTGGTGCACGCCTTTAATCCCAGCTCTCAGGAGGCAGAGGCAGGCTATTGCTGTGAGTTCGAGGCCAGCCTGGTCTACTAAGTGAGTCCAGGACAGCCAGGACTACACAGAGAATCCCTGTCTCCAAAAACCAAAAACCAAACCAAACCAAACCAAACCAAACCAAACCAAACCAAACCAAAAAAAAAAAGGCTACTCCGGAGGCAGAGGTAGGTGGATCGCTGTGAGTTTGAGGCCAGCCTGGTCTACAAACTGAGTCCAGAACAGCCAGGGCTACACAGAGAAACCTTGTCTCAAAACAAACAAACAAACAAAACAAAAAAGAAAAAAAAAACAGAGAGAAATAGGTTAAAAAGAAAGGACTACTACAATTTCTCATTAAATGTAGCACTGTGACATATAATAAGAATTATGGATTTCCACATGCTTTTAAGCTGACAAACTTTCATTCACATGTAGAGGACAAGGCAGCACCTGCCCAGACTGCTACAACTCAGGGTTGCAGCTGGGACTTCCTTAGCTGCACAGAAACTCAGGTGTCTTTTTTTTTTTTTCCTTCCAAGACAGGGTTTCTCTGTGTAACCTTGGCTGTCCTAGCTGGCTTTGAACTCACAGTGATCCGCCTGCCTCTGCCTCCAGAGTGCTGGGATTAAAGGAGTGCACCACCAAGCCTGGCCAGATGTCTTCTTTTTTAAAAGGCTGGTTTTCATGATACAAAGATGGGCCTCAAATTCACTATGTAGATGAGGAAGACCTTAAACTCCTAATTCTTCTGCCTTCACCAAAGTGCCAGGATTACAAGCATGCACCACCCATGCCTGGCTTGACACTCAGATCTGGAATGCTAAATCAAGGCCTGAATCAGATTAGCTGTGTGTGGATCTCTTATCCATATTAAGTAACCTAACCTAATTCTACTTACAGGTTTAAAACTAACAACCTGCAGCCAGAGAGATGGCTCAGTGACTACAAACAACTGCTCCTCTTCAAGAAGACTTAGGTCCAATACCCAGCACCCACATGGCAGTTCACTACTATCTCTAACTCTAGGCCCCGGCATCTGATGTCCTCTTCTGAGGCACCAGGCATGCATATGGTACACAGACGTATGTGCAGGCAAAACATCCATACACATAAAATAAATACATAATTAAAAAAAAACTACAGACCTCCTTTCAACTAAAACCTAAACATTTTTTTGTTTGGTATTTTAATTCTTTTCTGTTAAAATGGGACAGGATCTTGTTATATAGCCTAGGTTGGCCTTGAACTCACGATCCTCCTGCCTCAGCCTCCAGAGTACTGGGGTTACTAGCATGCATCATATCTGCCTAGTCTTTGTTTGATCCTATATTAATTTTTACTGCTTATCTTTTTTTTTTTTTAATTCAAGAAACAAATTCAGCTGTCAGGCAGACTAGACAGTAAAGCAGATATAACATCTTAGAGATGAGGCTACAAGGATAGAAAGGAGGAAAAACACTTGAGCTACCTTTAGCTAATTAATTAGTCTGTGTTTCTGAGACAGGGCCTCACTATAAAGCTGAAGCTTCCCTGGAACTCGATGGCTTATGACTCTCCTGCCTCTGCCTCCTGAGTGCTAGCACGGCCAGTGCAACGCCATTCGACGGTCTTGCCAAGGCTGGCCTAAACTCATGATCCTCTTGTTCAGCCCCTCCAGTGATGAGATTACAGGAAAAAATTACCATGCTTAGCTTATGTTCAGTCCATTCCTTATACAATCACATTAACAAAAGCTAACACAGGTTGGAAAGGTTACCCTTAGTTACTGAAGAGTTTATAATACTTCATGGCACTTTGGAGTATTTCCATCAGTTACTTCAGGCCTCTGCTATTTTTCCTGCATAAGAGCTAAAAGCTAAGTAGCCGCAGTGACAGCTAGCTGGGTTAGTCTCCTCTCAGAATGGTGCGCAGGGAAATAAACTGTTAGAGCTGCTTTGCTTTTTTTTTTTTGCCATGCATATTTAGTTTAGCTTAATAAAAATGATCATTTTTATGTTGGAATTAGCAGTCCTTGAGAGGACATTTGTCTATGAACCAGTGGATAAGCTTAATTCACCTTTAATTCACGTGATGCCATCCTGACCTGTCTTGTTGTTGGCAGACTACCACTGTTGCCCTTACCCAAGGTACCCTGGATTCTACAAGATGGCAGGAAGTATAGTGAATTCTTGTTAATTTGTCTCTGGACTATTACCACTCTTCCCCTCAACGTGACAACCCTTGGTTTTCCCTCTAAGCATCAATAAGTTTTGGTGTTTTCAAAACTCAGTTATGGTTTTGTTCTGATCCCAGGTATGGGATATGGGCTCCACAGCAGCAGACTACCTGCCTCCTGCGGGCTCTGAGAGGGGCTCTTTGCCAGCTGCAGATAGGTTAATTCTGAGGACTCTGAGAGGGAATAAATGCTCGAGCAGGACAGGAGGAGGGGCTCTGAGGAGGAAGACCGCTGCTCTGCCTGCTGCTCCTGGGGAGGAAGACCGCTGCTCTGCCTGCTGCTCCTGGGGAGGAAGACCGCTGCTCTGCCTGCTGCTCCTGGGTGCTGGTAATGCATTTGACGAGAAGTTGGAGATATCCTGGAATGAAGATTGGACTCGTCCCAAGGAACCTGACGACCCTAACCAGCGGGAAGTAGTCTAAGAGAAGTACACCCCATCTCCCCACTAACCTTCTTTCTCTCCTTCCTGGTGTAGGAAGGGATAAGGAGTGGAGAAGGGAGGTACAGGCATAAAAAGCTACATTAAAATAGGTTTTAAAAAGTACACTAACACCATTCAAGACATATGTCCAGATGTGTTGATCTCATCCACACGCTCCAGGAAGGAGCATGGAAGACAAAGTGATGGATCCAAGAGTGGGCAAAAGACTCTTACCCGGCTTCTAGGAATCAGCGAACACTGTCTTTGACTATGGGCTGAATCTATAGAGAAGGGAACTTTTTCTTCTTGAGTTGCTAGGCTAGTAAAACAAAACCCTAGAGTTGCTACTTTATACCATCTAAAAATGCCTACTCCCAAATTAAGCTACCACACAGGAAAACAGAATTTTCCAGACTTTTCTGTTATTAAAGCCAACAAATTCCCTAGTTACATATGGTAGTTTCAATTTAGTGTGTGTATGTGTGTGTGTGATATAAGTGTGTGTGTTCGTGTGTGACACAGGTGTGTGGCATACATGTTTGCAGGTCTGGAGGCCAATGGAGGCTGCTGGGGGCCCTGCTCCATCACTCTCCTCATTTCCTTGAGACAGGCTCGCTTATTTAACCCGGAGCAAAGATGACAGCCAGCAAGCACTATCAGTCCTCCTGTCTCCATTCCCCATAGTGCTAGGGTTACAGCTGACAAATATAGCTCTGTATAGAATTTGAACTCAGGTTCTCATGTTTGCACATCACTAGCTCTTACCCACCCACTGAGGCATCCAGGGTCTTGCTGTGTAGCCCAGGCCGTCTTTGAACCTAAGTGATTCTTCTGCTTCAGTCTCCAAGTGCTAAGATTATAAGCACGTCTCACAATGTCTGGCTTGAGTTATTTTACATTAAAAAAAACAAAACAAAAACAAAAACAAAAAAAAAACAACTGAAGGATCCAGATCATGAGACAGGAGACAATGATCTGTATCACATATGTAAAAACGAAGCTGAAAGCCAGGAATACAGAACACAGGACCCAGGCTCTCAAGACTATCAAGACAGAGTTCAGCTCCAGAAATGGCCTAATTTCCCTCTCAGTTCTATACTCTTCTATTTAAAAAGATGCTAACTTTCTATCACATCTCATCCCTGCTTATAGTGGGATTTAAAAACTTCTACACTGCACTCCTATGCAGATCTGCTTTGCTAGACTCCAGGAGCCTTGGATACAAGTTCTTATCTGATTATTATTTCTTCTGTGCTGACACTACCCTTCAAAACTACAATGACTAAGCAAATGTTCACCTAATGGCTCTATCTTCCAGGGGTTACTTCTGAGCCCCGTGTAACCACAGCATTACTCAAAATCTACTTTAAGGTACACACTTATTACTTGACTGGAGATGCAGCAGCAGGTCAAGCTCCAAGGCCAGATACTGTGGCTCTTCAGTACCTAAGTGTGTGTAGAAGAGAGAATGAAAATAAGCCTGCTGTCACCTCAAATTCTGTCCTAGTCAGCATGTCACCTTTGACACAGCCTGGAGTCCTCTAAGAGGAGAGCCTTGACTGAGAGATCGCCCAGATCAGACTGGCCTGTGGACATTTCTTTGCGGGGAATTGTCTTGCCTGTGAATTGGTGCAGGAGGGCTCAGCCCCGGGAGCGGCACCATTTCCTGGGCAGGCAGTCCTGGTAAGAAAGCTAGCTGTACGTCAGCCAGCAAGCAGAATTCCTCCACAGTTTCTGCTTCAGGGTCTGGCTTATACTCGTGCCCTGACCTCCCTCAGTGATAGACTATGACCTGGAAGTGTACGAACAATCCTTTTCCTCCTTTCGGTTGCTTATGGGCAGCGTGGCTCATAATAAGAACAAAAAGAAGACAAGAACAAACTCTAAAAACAAAAAATGGTTTTGCCTACCCCCACTAAACATCTTTTTCATTTTTACTCAAAGTCGGTACAGAGAATGTCTTTCTTTAGAAGCAAGGCTAAATTGTGTAGCAACTTACAGGAAAAGGAAGGACCGATCACTTGACGAGAACCTCTGTGGGGATTCCAGGCTAGACTTAGTCATTGAGCTTACACATGGAAATGAAAGCACCTGGAAAGAAAAGAAAAGTCTGGTGAAATGGAACTTTGACATTTGTTTTCACACTCACTTTACCTATTTCAAACTTCTCAGTGTGTGGATAGTGGTGAATCCTGCAACCCTTGCATTTGGGGAGTGGAAGTAGGAGGCTCTTGGTGCCAAGGTCAGTCAAGGCGACATAGTGAGACCCTAACTCAGAAATAAATAAGTAAGGGCTTGAAGAGACGGCTCATTTAGGAGAGGTCACCGCTCTAGCAGAGGACCAGAGTCTGGATCCTGGTCCCCATAACAGGGCGGCTCCCAAATGCCTGCAACTTCAAGAGCTCTGACGGCTCCTTCTGCTCTGTGGGCATCCACACACTCTTACAGATGCGCACCATAAATAAACCCGTTACAAGAGAGAGAGAGGACTGGCCCAGTGGCTCAGAGCACTTATTGCTCTTCTACAGGGCCAGAGTTCAGTTCCCAGCGCCCATGTTGGGCAGCTCATAACTTTCTGTAACTCCAGCTTTTGGAGATCCAATGTCCTCTACTTGTGGGGGCACTTGCACACATGCGTTGTACACAAACACAGAAACATACATGCACACATACATAAAAGTAAAGTCTTCTTCTTAAAAAGAAAGAGTAACAATAATGAAAACAAACCTCTTGTTTTCAGTTGCCATACAGAAGCACTCCCACTCTCTTGTAAGCTTTTGGGACGGTACACGCACCAGCCCTTCAAAGCTTTTGGAGTCCACCCATTTTCAGTAAGTAACTTCACTCTGTATACCTACTGCAAAAGTATACTTTTATAGGAAAATATTTTAAGGTCATGTCTGATCTAGTTTTAAAGTAGAACTATCTGTAACACTGAGAAACTGTGACTGTTGAAACCAAGCTCTACGCATGGGGTGGAGTGGTGTGGTGTGGTGTGGTGTGGTGTGGTGTGGTGTGGTGTGGGGGGTGGTATAGTGCTAGAGCACTTAGTATGCGCCAGGGCTTGGGTTCCAACCCCAGCAACCCTCTTCCCCCAGCCCAAATTAGGCTTTATTAAACCATACTCCATAAAGCCTCTATTTGGAGTTTTAAAATGTCCCCACGGTAACATGTGTATCTAGAAATACCTTCAGTACTACATGCATTAACAAAAATCCTTGTAACACATTTATCTGCCATCTAGAAGGACCTCATCAAATGAAACACAAAAACGACCGAAAAACAAAACAAAGGAACAAACAAAAAACCCCCACTTCCAACAAACCCTAGCATGGGTCTCACTCATATTATCTTATGTAGTCCTTTATCTGGGATTACAAAGTCAACGACAGCGAGAAGAAACTCATTCTTGCTCTAGGAGACAAAAACGGATCCTAAAGGGAACACCACTAAATACAAAACTTTTGAGTTGTGGTCACTCAATTTCAGAAATGTCTTCTCTTGGGGCTGGGGAAATGGCTCAGAGGTTAAGAGCACTGGATGCTCTTCCAAAGGTCCTGAGTTCAATTCCCAGCAACCACATGGTGGCTCACAATCATCTATAATGTGATCTAAGGCCCTCTTCTGGTGTGCAGATGTACATGCAGGCAGAACACTATATATGTAATAAATAAATAAATATTTTTTAAAAAGAGAAATGCCTTCTCAATGCAAGAAAAACTCGAGCAAAACTCAGAAGTTACAGCGACGAACCCATCACTCGCCCTGAGTGTCAACATCTTGTTACACGCACTCAACTGGTTTGATTACTAAGACTCGAGCTTCATTTCGTTTCCTTGGCATCTGGCTCTCTGTGTTCACGCTTCGTATTTCATCCTTTGGACTTCAGGAAGAGATTCGTGGGCAAGAGGGAGACCCACCCAGGTAGACCCACCCACCCTGCGCAGGACCTTGATAGAAGTCAAAAGACAGCCACAGCACACACTCGGGCCTTTCTAGCGGGGGGTGGGAAAAAAAAAAAAAAAAAAAAAAAAAAAAAGAAGGAAATGTGCGGAGATACCCGACGCTGGAGTACCGTAAGGGTTTCTAGATCAGACAGGGTCGAAGTTCAAGAGGGACCCAGGTCAGGCAAGCATTGGAGGACAGCAAGTATGCAGAGACCTGGACTGGCTATAGCTTAAGAGAAACCACGGTCGCGGTCTTAACATCTCCCCGCCTCAAGATACCTTCTCTCTTACCAGAGCCTGAAAGGACAGCAACGACACCTCGCAGCCACAGCGACCTAAAGGTTCCCACTTCCGACTCAGCAAGACAACCGGAGCTGACGTCATCGCTGAGCGCCGCGCCTGTTGGGTCCGCGCCGGAAGTAGGGCGTTGTCGGTCCTCGCCCACTAATGGCAGTCAAAACACCGATAAGGCGCACGCGCACGCGCACGCCCCCTGCTCGGGGGCGGCTAGCAAGGGGGCGGGCCGGAAGTGGCTTTGGGATTGGGCTAGTCGGCAGGGCGGGGTGGGGCGGGGCTAAGTGGTTTGGCGTTTAAAGGAATGTGAAGTTGGACCTTGGAAAACCATCGCTTGAGGACGGATACAATATTGTGCTCTGCACACAGACTGGCTTTCTGCTTTTTCACGCTCCCACGTGTCCTATGGCTTTTTGGAGCTGTTCCGCTCTTCGTAGCTTACAAATAGTAACAATACCAACAATGACAATGTCTAAGAAGTTTTGAAAAAAAAAAAGTTTTGATCAGATATTAGGTGCCAGGCAGTGTGCTATTTTGGATTGGACTTAGTTTTGTTTATACAGTGGTAAGAGTAAACATCCTACAACTAAGCATCCTGGCTAATGCTTAGTTTTAATAAGGAAAATGAAAATTAAAATTGTACTGAGTGGGGCAAGGTGGAGTATGCTGTAATTCCAGCACTTGGGACATGGAGGCAGGAATATTGAGCGTTCAACGTCATCCTCTACTATCCAGTGAGTTTGAGGCTAACCTAGGCTACTTCAAACCTACCAACTAAACAAACAAACAAAACCCCTGCCCTATTCTGAGATACCCCCTTAAAAATTATTGGCACAGCTCAATTATATTGAAAATTATATTGACACACCTCAGCAAGAAATTGGTAACACATATGCATGGGAGTAACAGACTATAATTGCTATAATTGGTAGTGTACATTGATATAACCACTATGAAGTGAGTTTTACTTTAATAAAATTACAAGTGCAGATATTTCTAACTATACCTTTTACTCCTATTTCTTACTAACACTTTACACATGTTCAAAATGACATTTATTGGTAAAGCTAAAACAATAAAATTCTAAAAGAAAGATATACAAAAAACAAGACATAGGATACAATCTTGTGACTGTATTTGGTAAAGATTTGTCAGAATGACCCCCCAATGAAACAAAACCTATAAAATGAAATTTATCAAAATTAAAAAGACTTCAAAAAGTCACTAGTAAGAAAGTGAGGTTGGGGCAAAGCTTAATATTCTATTAATCTAATACAATAAAAAGCATGTAAAAAGCAAGTACGCTGGACTGAAGAGATGGCTTGCAATTTAAGAACATTGCCTGTTTTTCCAAAACACTCTGGATTTATGCACTTGGCAGTGCACAATACTAACTCTAGCCTCAGGGATACAATGCCCTCTTCTGGCCTCCATTGGCACTGCATGCACGTGGTGCAAAGAGACCTACAGCCCTAACACCCACACACGCAAAATAAAAATAATACAAAATAAATCTTGGCTATATTGAAATAGTGACATATATTGGTGAAGACTCAAGATTCATAAAAACAAAAACCTTCATACCTTGTTAGTAGGCATGTAAAATGGTGCTGTTAATTTAGAAAAGAGTTTGGCAGTTTCTTTAAGAGCTAAACATGAATTTGGCATATGATCTGGAGGTTCTTTATTCCTCAGCATGAACCCCAGAGAAATGAAATTATAGTTGCATAAAGATCTTGCAAGCCAGGAAGTGGCAGTGCATGCCTTTAATCCCAGTATTTTGGAGACAGAGGCAGGCAGATCTCTGTGAGTTTGAGGCCAGCCATGTCTACAGAGGAGTTCCTGGACAGCCAGGGCTACACAGACAAACTAAGTAGGAAAAGCCAAAAACAAACAAAGAGCATGGTAAAAGAATGGTCATTGCAGCAATGCTTACAATAGCCACTAAATGAAACCATCCAGATGTCCTTTGAATGGGAAATGGATGAGCAAGAAGTGGATTATACATGAAATAGCTTTTCAGCAACAACAAGAAACAAAATATACAAGACAGGGTAAGCAAGTCCTCAATCATTCCTACCTCACAAATATGTCTGTCAGTATTATTGGGCCAGAAGGCTGAAGACAATGCTCCAGCATTATAGAGTTTTAGGTGACTGCTCAGGTCACAAACTGTCTCTGTCATCTTCTCATTTGGGAAGCTGCTACTCTGCACCCCCATATTCTCAGGTAATTAATTTTAAACATTCTCAAGTCTCTGATGGGGTTGATGACCAGATAGTTTAGTTTTACAATTAAGCTTAATTGTTTAGCAGTTAAGATGTTTTTGGGTCTAGATAGATGGTTTAAGTTGACAAGATAAGATATGATAGATATTGATTTACATTCAGAATTTTAGATGCACCAAGAAAGGAAAGATGTTTTCCTCAAGGCTGCCAAATACAAATAGACAAAACACTAAGAATATAACATTTATGTAATTCCTGATTGTTTCATGGTTCTTCTTGCTGTAGGTAGTTTATTGTATGTATGTGTAATAACATAAATGTACATATAAATATAAAAATATTTAATAAAAAAGTAAAAAAAAAAAAGGAAAGAAGTGAAAAATATACATCCTAGGAGTTCAAGGCTAGCTAGATAACAAGACCCTACTTTAAAAGGTGAAAAATAAGCTAAAGATTTGTAAAGATATTCCCACAACGTAGATGAGCCCTGGAAACTCGCTAAAAGGCACAGTGGCCTCAAATTACACAATTTCATATGGAATGTTCTGGAAAGGAAAACCTGAAGAGACAGAGACTTGTGGCTACTTGGGGTTAAGGGTCAGAATAGGGAACAACTGTAAGCCCCACAAGCGATATTAGGATAGTGGTGGGCTATGGGAGGGGTGAGTTTACTAAAAAATTCTGAGAGCAGGTGAAATCACTTAAAATTAGCAACTATCAGCATACGTTCATTATACATCAATGTAGCTTTTTATGGGTTTTATTCTTATTTTTTTATTTTATGGGCATAGGTGTTTGCCAGATGTATATATGAATGTGTGTGCATCACATGTATGCCTGCTGCCCTATGAGGTCAGAAGAGGAGTTAGATGCCTGGAACTGGAATTATACACTGTTGTAAGCCACCACGGGGGGTGGGGGTGGGGTGGGGTACTCTTAATAGGTGAGCCATCTCTCCAGCTCAATGCAATTTTTTTTAATGACTCACAATATAAATCTTTGCAGCCTTGTTTTAACATAGAAAGATAAGAGCTAAGGAAAAGGTTCACCAACACACGACTGGCTAGGTAATTTATAGTGAGGCTGCATAGAAAAGTATTTTCTTAAACATTTGTTTTTGTTTTTGAGACAGGGTTTCTCTGTGTAGCCTTGGCTGTCCTGGACTCACTTTGTAAACCAGGCTGGCCTCGAACTCACAGAGTTCTGTCTCTGCTTCCCAAGTGCTGGGATTAAAGGCATGTACCACCACACCCGGTTCTGAAAAGTTTTTTCTTAAACTTTTAAAAATGACCTATTTACTCTTGTTTTGTGTGCACTGGTGTTTTGCCTGCAGTTATATCTGTGTGAGGGTGTCAGATTGGTTACAGACAGTTCTGAGATGCCATGTGGTTGCTGGAATTTGAACTGGTGTCCTCTGGAAGAGCAGCCAATGTTCTTAATCTTTAAACCATCTCCCTAGCCCTCCAAAATAAGTATTTTATTATTTTATTTTATTTTACATATGACCTATTGTTTGAGCTATCTCCGGGCCATTTTGTTCCAGATAGCAAATGAAGTCATGCTTGGCAAATATGCAGTCCAGGCGGTGCATTAAGCCAGCCACTAAGTCAATCAATAACAGTTGGTCTTTTATATCATATTCTACTCCATTCGTTCCTCTTCATCTTCATAACACCTTATGAATCTATCTTGAAGAAATGGGATGGCACTCTTGGAGCTGTCTTGTGCTCCAGCAACTCTCATTTGTACTTTTAGCCTTAATACTTTTTTAAAAAAATTACTTTTCTGCATTTTGTGCTATTCCTGATGATTAGCATAAAATCAGCGTTCCTTGTTTAAATCCTTGTTTAAAATAATTGCTTAGTGGGAATCAAGTCTAATTCTCTAGGCTTTTGGAGGACTGTTGCTGTCCATGAATCTATTTCATTCCAAAGAGTGACTATGTTTTCCTGAACAATAGTTAAGTTTTTCTTGGTCTGAGTAGAGAGCTAGCTATGCTGAACTTGTTGGCTGACTATTCTAGTGGCACCAGCAGTCATGACCCTGTCAAGGCCATTTCTAGAAGGACTAGTAAAAACATAGGAGTTCTTGTATTTCTTTAATCTAAGGGATGTAAGTGTTGCTGGACCTTGCTGCCTGGGAGCACATCTACATCAGGGCCTAAATGTACCAGTCTGCAACTGGGGTAACAGGTGTAATACCTTTGGGGCACGCAAAGTAAGTGTCTCAACGGCTATTGTTCTTTTAACTGGTCTGGTACAGCCTTTTTCATTTCCCATCCATTGGGCTTATGACCTGATCAGGTGGTCCTGTTAAACACACTCCTTTTGGGTTGTTAGTCAGGCTTTGGTTAATCATTCACACTGCAGTATAAATAACTTGGTTTGTATGTAAACACACTAAGCAGTCCTGACAGGCAAATGAGCTCATGGCTGACATTTACTAAAGCCAGCATTTTAAGACATGCCTTTCTCAGGTGGAGGGCTTTTTTGTTTTGTTTTGTTTTTGTTTGTTTGTTTGTCCACACAGGGTTTCTCTGTGTAGCTCTGGCTATCCTGGAACACACTCTGTAGACCAGGCTGGCCTCGAACTCAGAGATCTGCCTGCCTCTGCCTCCCAAGTGCTGGGATTAAAGGTGTGTGCCATCACCATCCAGCTATGACCAGTATTTAAGGTAAAACCAACACCTCTCCTCAACCCACAATTGTTCTTTTGTCCTCTGACCACTTGTCCATAGACTGTCCCTGGCTGGGGCCATCTTCACAAGGAATCACAGTCTGTTTTTACTGGTGTGGGCAGTTCCATCACAGCATGAGGAGTGTGGAGTGATGGCCCGTGGCTGGACCATTCCTCAGTAGAAGCACACTCTAAGGTGACAAGGTTGCTCTCCAGATTAATTTATGTCACAAGGTCAGCTCTCTGAGTAAAGGCTGGCTTGGAGGTATGTCCCTGGGAAGGACACACAGAAGCAGAGTAGGTGCTGAGCTCACGTCTCTATTCTGAGATTGTTTAAGATGGTCAACTGCAGAGGGCAGTCTGGGTCGGCTCTCATAGTGCACTCAGTCCTGGGTCTCACAGTCCCCTTGGCCACTTGGACCCTAGCAAACCATCAGAGGTATGCCCTTCCCAGTTCCAGAGACCTTTGGTGAGCTGGAGAGACCCCGGAGTGGCCACCTTTCTGGACCAGCTGGGGTCAAGTGAAGAAGATCTCCTTAGATCTCTCTAGAAATATTGTGGGAATCTTTCTGGTATAGTGCTCTGGCACCAGTGAGAGTGGGAATGAGGAGCAGTCACTGGTGGACCCAAGCTAGGACCGCTCCTGAAAGGCTTCCGTGCCCGGTCTAGTTTGCATTCTCATTTTATATTCTAAAGCCACAAGGTGGGGTGGGCAAGCACTTTACTGAAGCTTACGGGCCAGTCAGCAGGTTGTTAAGGACAATGACTCTGTCCCAGGTAGCTGGTGAAGTCGTCCTTGGCCAACAGGCAGTACAAGCAGTGCTCTAAGCGAGTCACCAAACCAACCAATGAATCAATAGCTAGTAATTGGTCGTTTCTACCTCATTCTATTTCAAAAATTTCAGGTTGGATTAGGAGAAAGCGTAAGATAGATAGTGTTAGGTCATTGGTGTGAAGCATAGGGCAAGGGAGAAGAAAGTGTACTTGAGAACTTTGTTGTTTTGTTTTGTTTTTTGAGACAGGGTCTCTCTGTGTAGCCTTGACTGTCCTGGACTCCCTTTGTAGACCAGGCTGGCCTCGGACTCACAGCGATCCTCCTGCCTCTGCCTCCCGAGTGCTGGGATTACAGGTGTGTGCCACCGCACTCTGGTGTGAACGTATTCTTAGATGCTTAAGAATACAGCCAAGAAGTTTTTTGCTTCACTGTTTTTTTGTTTTGTTTTGTTTTGCTTTTGTGGGGTGGGGGCGAAGGTGGGGGAGGTGGTCTAGGTGTAGGTGCTGAGAAGCTAACCCAGAGCCTAGAGCAAGCATGACAAATCCTCTACCTCTGAATTACACAGACACCTCCCGAAAGCTTGGATTTTTACTTTATTTTGGAAAATGACCAAAATTTCTCTGACAGTTCTTTCTCTTTGCCACCTTTGTAGAAGCAAAGCCTAACTATAGGGCCAAGGGAAAAAAAAATCTCTGTCCCGGACTCTCTCCAAAATGCAGTGCTTTGACTCTGTGTACTGGATAGAAGGGAGGACACCTGGAATGAGAAAGAAAATTTGCAACTGGTCAGAAAACTGTTTTCAAATCTGTCTTCCTGACTGAGACTTGTGAAGGGCTGAATTTGAGCTTCTGACTGGTTGCTGGGCTGACTAAAAGGTAATACAGGTTTTTAGAGTCTTTTCCTCTCTTTCTCTCCCTCTCCTCTCCCCACTTTTAAAAACTATATGTTTATTTATTTTTGACATGGAACTTTCTACTAGACCAAGCTAACCAGGAACTCACAGAGAAACACCCCTGCTTTTGGACAGCTGGGATTAAAGATGTGTTCCGCAATGCCCAGTTTGGTCTTTACTTTTTAATGGCCATTTTCTCTTAGAGGGGACACTAAGTAATGTTTAATACATTTTTGCTCATCACACTGAAGGGTGGGGTGTACCAGTGCCTTCGGGTAGGTAAAGCCAAGGATGTTCTTGTAATGGGCAGGACAGTTTCCTATCACAAAGAAAAACCCGTGGATGTTGAGAGAACTTAGTGAGGGTCAGAATAATGCTCAGCATCTCTAGCATGAGACCCTGCTCTTGGAGGACTACAGACACACACAGCACCCATGAATCCGTAGGCCAAGGTAGTCAGAACTGCTCCCAGTGACTTTAAAAGAGCAGCTCCACAGCCAACTCCCATCTCCTTCCCATTCTTACTGGAAAAATAAAAATAAAAAAGATTCGGCAGCAGATGATGCAGATACACCCCCAGGGTCAATGGTGAAGAGCCCACATACTTTAGTCTTGTTGAGCTCACTTCTTCCTCAGCTGGTTTCCTTGGAGATGGCTGTACTGGTCATCTTCCCGATCCTTGAGGGGCTGAGGAGGACAGCGGCAGCATCAACTCATTGTTCCATCCTTCATTAATCAATGGTCATTAAAGCACGGTCATTGACTATTTTTATGAACAAAACTTTGGAGTGAGTGTCAGGAGCCAAAAGAGAATGAGGGGACGGAGGGCCTGTGTGGAGTTTCTTAGTGTGTCTTTCTCAGTCGGTGTGTTCTTCAGCTTTTTCTCACTAGATCCTCACCCTGGTCTCTCTCAATTCTTCTCTTTATCTGCCCCCATGCTATCCCACAACCATTCTGTTATGTGGCATGCTGTTAGTTGCTTCTTTTTTTTGTTTTGTTTTTTTCTTTTTGTTTTGTTTTTTTCTTTTTGTTTTGTTTTTTTAAGACAGGGTTTCTCTGTGTAGCCTTGGCTGTCCTGGACTCACTTTGTAGACCAGGCCGGCCTCGAACTCACAGAGATCTGCCTGCCTCTGCCTCCCAAGTGCTGTGATTAAAGGTGTGCACCACCATGCCTGGATCTGTTAGTTGCTCTTTATTCCCTACAGTAGCTTCCAAATCATTTGCCCCCAATTACAAAGATCCACCCCAACCAGCTGCAACGCTGTTTCCCTTGTCCCTGGCTCTTTACCTGGTAGAGCTGTTCATTTTGCAACAGGGTCTGCTTGTCTGAAGCTGCACAAAAAAATAGACAAAAATATATATATTCAAAGACAGAATGGCAGTCAATTGAATTATGCCCACAATGGGATTCTCAGTAGTATAAGGACCATCTGCACACAAGAACATGGGCTGCTTTTGAAAAGCAGAAGAAGCTACACACAAAAATATGAACCGCACAAATCCATTTCTGCAAAACTAGAACCAAGCAAAACATCTCTGTGTGCAGAGGTCCAGATAGTGCTCCTGCTTGGGGACAGGAAGTGGCTGGAAATGACTGTCAGTGAGGCTTCTGTGGTACTGATAACACTCTCTCATGCCAGGTGAATGAATACGTTTGTTTTGTTAATTTTTTTTTGTCTGTATTCTTGTGACTCACTTTATTTTATTTTACTTATTATTTATTTATTTTTGGCTTTTTCAGACAGGGTTTTGCTGTGTAGCCCTGGCTATCCCGGACTCACTTTGTAGACCAGGCTGGCCTCGAACTCACAGAGATCCACTTGCCTCTGCCACCCTCTGCCACCCTGAGTGCTGGGATTAAAGGCATGCCTGGCTTAAAATGCCTTTTTATCTCAGGCCAGGAAAATACGCTGGGGTAATAAGAAACATCTTTCTTTCCTGTCCCTCAGAGGCATAGAGTCATCAAATAAGCACATTAGCAATATGCACCAACTCGGTCTCCTCCGTTGGGTCTGTTTTGATAAGGAAGAAGCCAAGGGTCTCAGTTGGCCCCACCTCTCAGCTAAGGGCATTCTTTTTCTTCTTTCATCTTCCAGGAGCTAGAAATGATCTCAGGGCTTCACGCATGCCTGGAAGTGTTTTACACTGAGCTACATCCCTGGCTTGTTTGTTTAGTGAGACAGGGTCTCATATAGCCTGGACTGACTCTGAATTTACTATATAACCTTGAATGACCTTGAGCTTTGGACCCTCCTGTCACTACCTCCCAAATACTGGGATTACAGGCTCATGTCACCATGGCCAGTTTTAGTCACTGCTAACAACTGAATCCACATCTCGAAGCAGGGTAAGCACGTGCTCCACTAACCAAGCTACGCCCCCAGCTCCTCCTCCACTAACCAAGCTACGCCCCCAGCTCCTCCTCCACTAACCAAGCTACGCCCCCAGCGCCTCCTTCTTCTTTTTGAGACAGGGTCTTACGCAGACCAGGCTGACCTCAAGTCTGTATGCAGCTGAAGACGACTTTGAACTTCTGATTCTCTGGCCCTGGTCTCTTGAGTGTTGAGACTGTAGGCATATGCTATCACGTCTAGTTTATGGCATTCTGGGGGTTAGGCCTTAGGCACCCCGCAAACTAGATAAGCACTCTTCTAACTGAGGTCTATCTCAAGCTCCTAGCCCTTTACAGATTTTGTTTTAAAACAGAGTATTGCTCTGCGGCCTTGTCAAGCCTTGAACTCAGGGCCCTAGGGACCTCAGCCTCCTAGGGTTACAGGCATATGTACATCACATCTAGCTTCTTTTACCTCTTGACTGGCGAACTCCATCCTGCCCAGCAATGAAGTATATACCAACAGCAAGGAAGAAAATGCTGATGATTTCAGCGAAGATAAAGCCGGATATGGTGCCTACATTTAGTTTAATGCAGTTCTCACACACTGTAGGGAACAAGGCACAGGAAGGGACAGACCTCTTTTAGGATGTAAGGCATTCTTGCATTTTTTTTTTTTTTTTCTTTTCTCCTGCCCACCAGCACTAACACCTCTGGCCTGGGTGTTCCTCTTTGAGAAGTCCCAGGGAAGCCTAAACTGTCTTATAGTCAGGAGCTAGGTAAAGTGGAAGGAAGACCTGGTGACCACTGTTAACAGCCCTGCCCTCCTCTACCCTGCTCATCACCCCCAGGCCTTCCTCCCTCCCCCAGCCCCCAGTTGATTTTTGCTGTAATCCATGAGGCCCACCCAAGGGTTAAAAGCAGGTTGTACAGGGCTGTGCTTTCTCAAGAAACTGTGGGGGATGTTGGTTTAAAGAGTAGTAACCCCAGATGAATAGAAGCAGTTCCTATTGCCATAGATCTCTGTTGAGCATCTGTTCCCACCTCATCCTGGATGGTAAGCCCACCAGAATTGGCAAGCACTACTGAATCCCCAACAAACATAGGGAGGAGTTACATACTTCTATAATACACTTGGAGCAGCTTTGAGTTGCCCTTCGATTCTTGCGATTCTTTTCGACATTGATACATGCCTCGAGGGTCTTTGGCACTACTTCCTAGATTCCACGTGTTTTTAGTTGCATTTGGAAGACTTATTACGCTGCCATCTTTAAGCCATGTGATAGTCTTTTCTGTGAAGCCACAAGTCAGAAGTACAGAGCCATCTCCTCGACTGTCATCCACTTTTATCAAATTGTTTTCTGGAAAGGGGAAAAGTTGTGGTTTGGTTAATGGCCTTTGGAATTGTATCAGGAGGAGACCGTTGGAACAGTGTTTCCTCGGTTTTGGTTTGTTTGTTCTGTATTTTCAAGACAGGGCTTCTCTGTGTAGCCCTGGCTGTCCTGGAACTCACTTTGTAGACCAGGGTGGCCTCGAACTCACAGAGATTCTCCTGCCATTGCCTCCCAGTGCTGAGACTAAAGGCATGCACCACCACTGTTGGCTTCTCTGCTGTTAATGTGTACATAAGTCACATGTGGCTCAAGCTAGAATTTCATTTGGTAGTTCTGGGGGGTGAGATCTGTTACTAACGGTGCTCCTGGGTGATGCTAACACTGCTGGCTCAGCTATATTTTGAGACATGAGTAGTTACTAGGGTTCTGTTTCTACTGCAAGAAGCAGATAACTCATTGCTTAGGGCTAGGAAAACTGCACAGAATGGCTCCCAGCAGGACATTGATTTGGTTGACAATGGAAATGTTGACTCTTTACCTCTAACCATCTTTTCAAAACTGCTCCCTTTCTAAATTATGAGACTATTGATTTTTTCTTTTTTTAATTTTTTTATTTGTTTGTTTGTTTGGTTTCTCTGTGTAGCCTTGGCTGTCCTGGACTCGCTTTGTGGTCCAAGCTGGCCTCAAACTCATAGAGATCTGCTTGCCTCTGCCTCCCTGAGTGCTGGTATTACATGCATGCACCATGGCACCTGGCTGAGACTATTGATTTTTAAAGAATGAGTGTGTGTAAGTGTTTGTATGAGTGTGTGTCACACATATGTACAGGTGTCTGCAAAGGCTAGAAGAGGGGGTTGGATGTCCTGGAGCTGGAGCAACAGGCAGTTGTGAGTCATCCCGTGTGGGTGCTTGAAACTGAACTTAGGTCTTCTGGAAAAGTAAGATGTGCTCCTGAGACCGCTGCTGTAGGAAGCCATGTCTGTATGAAGTGCCTCAGAATAATAGAGAGAAATCATTTCTCTTACCTTGTTTTGACTGGGCCCCAGTACCTGGAAAAAACAGAAGAAAGATAAAAGATCAGTTGGGCATGGGCAGTTCTGATTGGCCAGCGTATCTGCATGGTCACTCGAGGTTAAGATCAGGAAAGATACTAGTCCATGGCAATGCTTGTATCTGTGTTTCTTTCTTGGATGTAGCCTAAATCACCAAACTGAGTTAACCATGACTGTGTTTGGTCTTTGTCCTACCTTTCTGGGTGGACTTCCTTCCTTCCTAAGATTTACCTTATTTTCAGTTGTGTGTATCTGTGTGTGGACGTCAGAACAAGTCTGTGTGTATGAGAGTGCTGCTGCTTGTGTTGGTCAGAGGCATCAGATCCTCTGGAGCTGGAGTTATAGGAAGTTGGTGCTTAGATGCTGGGCACTGAACTCTGGTTCTCTGCAAGAGCAGAATGTGCTCTTAACCACTGAGCCATCTCTCCGGGCCCTCTGTGTCGGAGTTTCTAAACTTCTGGGATTTCAGAAGTGATGAGCTCACCTTTGTTGTTCATAGTAGGCTCTTGGCTACTCTGACTTTACACTAAGGAGATGATTTGGGATGAGGCTGGTCAAGATGTACCATTTAAACCAGTGGTTCTCAACCTTCCTAACGCTGCAATCCTTTAATACGGTTCCTCATGTTGTGGTGACCCCCCAACCATAAAAGTATTTTTGTTGCTACTTCATAAATGTAATTTTGCTAGGTATGAATCCTAGTGTAACCATCTGATACGTTACCCCTGTGAAAATGTTGCTTGATCCCCAATGGGGTTGAGAGCCACAGGTTGAGAGCCACTGATCTAGAGGATTAGGATTTTGAAGCTACTATTAGCCCTGGCGCTTACATGAATGCTTCTAAAAGATGATAGAAGACTCCATGGTGCATCTTGTATAGTTTTGTTATCTGTAATGGGTTGGGACTTTGCAGTGGTGTAGCAGTTTTGAGGCTATTCACATTCCTGCAACTAACCCCTCACAGAGAAATCCTGTCTCGAAAAACAAGCAAGCAAGCAAACAAACGAAAGACTTATTTTATGTATATGAGCATATGCTTGCACATGTAGATGTGCACTGTGTGCATGCCCAGTACCTGTGGAAACCAGAAGAGAGCATCCCAATCTCCTGGAACTGGAGTTAAAGACAGTTGTGAGCCACCTTGTGGGTGCTGGGACTGGAACCTGGGTCCTCTGCAAGGGCAGTAAGTGCTCTCCAATGCTGAGCCATCTCTCTGGCCTCTAGACAGATTACTTTCTCTAATCTCTAAGAGAGCAAGGCGACTCTTCCTTCTACTCAGAGTCAATAGGAAAAGGGGTGGCAGGGACTGTGGACATTGTCAATGTTTGCATGTCTGAGTGGTCTCTCGAGAGTCAAGAGTCCGTGTGGCTAAGCTCCAGTTGCCTAGTGTGAGCACTGAGCTCAGAGGGCAGTGGCCTCTGCTGGCTGAGGGGGACTCAGGGTTAGCTGTTTTGTCGCTCAACCTGGTACCGGTTCCAGAAGCCTCCCTCTGGCTTCATTTGCCCTCTAGCTTGTGTTGTCTCGTTTTCTCCATTTTCTCTCAGACTTCTCCGCTCTTGCCATTTTCTTCAAGTCTCCCACATAGTTTCCGCAGTTCTGAGAGCAGCGCTGTTGTTGCGGCCCTGTCCTTCCGTTTCCTGTGTGATTACAAGCCTGCCCACGGCAAGAGCCCCTGCACCTGCGTTCTGCCACTCTCACTTGGTAATGCTGCCTTCTCTGTGTGCCCTGAACTCTGCCCTCAGCTCTTCCCAACATCTACTCTAGACCTCTGTTCTATGTATCACCATCTCCTTTAGCTAAAAAAAAAAAAAAAAAAGAAAAGAAAAAAAAGAAAAAAAAAAGTGTTCACCCATTTCACTCTACCTCCTATGCATTGCATTTCAATTCCTCTCACCACTCACCCTTCAAGGTCCCCCCGCCCCCCAGTCTGGCATCCACCCACACCACTCTACTAAAATTATTCTAATCAGCCATGATCCTCATTTTACAAATTTAAAATGTAAATATATTGTTATATAACGGGCTGTGTTCAACATTATATACCCTGGATTTTGTTGTTTTGAGGCTGACCTAGCATTTGCCCTGGAACTCCTGGTCTTCTCGCCTCCACCTCCTGAGTGCCGAGTTTAGATGCTGCTATACCCAGCAAATGTTTCATAGTCTTGGCTCCTCACAGCTCCATCCTCAGGGCTTTTGTTTCTGCTTTTTTTGTTTTTGTTCCTGACACATCATAAAAGTTGTTTCGTAGTTTTTAAGAGTTTTTGGGCCTTTAACCTGGTGTGGTGGCTTCTGCCTATAACACCAGCACTCAGGAGGATGGGGTGAGAGGATTGAGTCCTAAGTTGGAGACCAAGCAGGCCTACACAGTTAGACTCAGTTAAACAGGAGAGGAGGGAGGAGCATTGTGATGGGTCTGCATCTGCAGGTGAACGTGCTTTCTTCCAAGCTTGGTGACCTGAGTTTGATTCTAGGCTACACAAAGAGGAAGGGGAAAACAATTCCTTCAGGTTGTCCTCTGCCCTCCACATATGGACCATGGCACCCACATACACCTTCATACTTAAACACAAAACAGACAGACAGACAAACAAATAAAATCACTTTAGTGACTTTAGCTTCTGACAGGGTATCGTATCCAGGTGTCAGCCTAATTGGTCTGCTTCCTGTCAGATATTTCAAACAGGCATCCCTATGCTGTAGCTTGTACTCAGCATCTCTGCACTGAAACTGTCTTGCCAGTGGCTCTCTGAGCTCTTGAGAACAGAGGGGCTTTTGTTCATCTTTTATTTTCTGGAGTCTCAGATATCTGGATCTCACCACATATATCGGCCAGTTAAGCAGCTTTGTAGACAAATGTTCCATAGGTCCACTGTATTTACCTTTTTCTCCTAATTTCCTTATCTGCTCTGTCTGTCTGTGTCTCTTTGTCTTTCTGTGTCTCTCTGTCTCTCTCTGTGGTGTGTGTGTGTGTGTGTGTGTGTGTGTGTGTGTGTGTGTGTGTATCTAATTGACCTGAATGTGGTGATTTGTTGAGTTTACCCTACATACAAGAAATTTCAGGGCTCCATGCGCCCCTGCCCTCCTAGCACCTAGCACTGTGATGACGAGAGTGTGCCCTCACACTCTTGTTTTCAGCAGGGGACTAGGGATTGAACTCTTGGATGGTAAACACTTTACTGACTGAGCTGCACCAGTCCTTTTCCACGACATTCAAGCCTAAGATGGCGGCGATGCCACCCTCTCTTTATCGAGGTTAGCTCTCTAGGCCCCCAGGAAGCTTCACTTTCGTATCTCCTTCTTTGACTTCTAAGAGGACAGATAAAGCTGGCTCCAGGTTAATTAGGATTCCAATAACCCTGCCTCTCTGGTCACGGCCTCCTCTCATGAACCTTCCCCATGCTGTCAGACGTGCTAGTAAACTCTTACCTTGAAGAAGAAAGATCACCAGAATGAGGCCAGCCAGAACCTTCTCCTGCTCCATGTCAGTTTCTTTCCTTCTCAGTAGGAGTGTGGAGCGACCCTTAGCTGCCAGCCTCCCAGCTTGCCTATGCAGCAGCTAGCCTGGCTCCGCCCAGCATCGTCTGAGCTGGGTCTCTGAGCACAGGCAAAACCCAGTGCCTCCCCTTGCCCCCTCCCCCTCCCCCTCCCTCATCCCCCCTCCCCCCTCCAGTGTGAGCCCCGGGGGCCCTAGCTGGGATGCTGATGCACAGGCACATGACTTATTTCTGTTTTGTTGTTATTAAGGCTTGCAGGGTGGCAGGTGGCAGAGAGTGAGAACGAATGTTCTAGATTCCCATTCAGAAGCCCCGTACCCCTAGTAGGATGATGACTGCCCTGAGCCTTTTCCTTCATGACAATGTGTCCCTGCCTCTAGTTCTTGCTAGCACTGGACTTGTCATTTGATCCCAGAACACATAGATTTAGGTAAGGCTTTAGGTGTGTGGGGCTGGAGTTCCAAAAGGAAAAGCAATTTAGAGTAGACCTTCATTAAGAGATTTTTGTCACTTTTCTTTTGAGAATATCAAAGTACTACCCAACTAGGTAGGTCCACCGCAACAGGACAGCTAGTTTTTCTTGGTGCATGATCTTGGGCTATTTCCGGGATCACAGAACCTTGTCTCCTTCAGCCAGTCAATACATAACAGAAATTCACAGAACTCCTATGTGATGCCAGTCTCAAAACATTGTTTTGTCTCCAGGCATATGACCTTCTGGTTGTGGCAGTGTGGAAAGTTTCAGATCCCCACAGCCTGTGCTAGAGAAAGTCTATATTGTCCCTAGACTGGCCAGAAACAAGGAGAACTTCTAATACAGCTTGGGTAATGGAGCTCACAGGGTCTCCCAGTGGATTTGAAGGGGCACTTTCTCGTTTGTGAGTAATTGTAGCTGTGTTGTTGATAGAAAGCCCAAATTTTTCTTCCTTTGTTACCAGTGGTCCAGGGAAGGCTATTCTAAATCTCCATACACCTCCTAGAAGTCAGAATGAACTTAACTCACATTCTCTGCTCTGCCTCTGCCTCATCCCAAACTCTCCACACCAGAAAGAGCAATTTGCACCTGTTTCCGTCTTTCTCCGCCCCTAGCCTACTCTTGCCTTGACAGCCTTCCACCATCAAAGGCAGAAGGCAGAGAGGCAGATGTCTTCTGGTTCCTCCCCCACTCTTCCTTTCTCTGAATACCCATGAGTCTGTTAGTGGAGGTGAGTGCTCACCCTGGCTGATCATTCTGTGGCTTGCCTGTATTTGTTGGATGAATTCTTCTGGAAGATGGAACGGAGCGGGATTCTGGCTGGTCTGATACTGGCTGCTTTTCTCCCTCAAGGTAAGTGAGGCATCTTCCGTTGTGTGGAGGAAAGGGCCCGAGAGGGACATTGTCACTGGAAGATGAACACTGGAAAGTGCATCTCAATGCTGGCTTCAGTTTACCAGGCTGGAGAGAATAAAGCGGGCAGGGCTGAGGTATAGGAAGCATGCATTTGGCTTTGACCTAGTCCAGTCAAGGCTCACATTGGTCTTGACGGTGCCTCCAATGGTCTTGGACCAGACATCTCTAGGAAACAGTTCCATTTCGCGTATGTCTACGTCTAAGACTAGTAATGGAAGAAGTTATGCCCATTGCACCTTCGAAGACAAATGGCCTCTTGGAGTAGGATTCTTAGTCATGTGACTACCTGGAGCCACAGATCAGAATTTAGGAGCAATCTTTAAAAGTTAGCCCTAGCTGAGTGGGATGGACAGATGGAGGCATGTTATATTAAAGTCAGTAAGTGCCAACTCTTCCCAGTTTGTTCATTGTTAAAACAGAAAAGTGGCCTGGGTACATAATGCAGGGTAGATCTCTAGGAGTGCAAAAACAAAAAGAAAACAAAACAAAACCCAACCAAACCAAATGAACTCCAAAATAACCCCGGAAAGCTCACATCTCAGGAACTCAGCAGTCTCAGGAAAACCAGGTCAAATGGTCACACGCCAAGAACTGTCCTCACCACTGGAGATTTCTAGTGGAAATCTCCACAGAAGACAGGGCTGTAGGAGGACTGTGTGTACCTGTCTTCGCTAGCCTGCTCATATATACTCCTGCTTCAGAGGCAGGGGCAGCCATTTTGGAGTTTTTCTGGAGGATATTCTTGTGTTCAAATTGGTGACTAAGCGTGAAGGTCAGTGACACATAGACGCCAT
This sequence comes from Acomys percivali, assembly GCA_907169655.1. Taxonomy (NCBI): domain Eukaryota; kingdom Metazoa; phylum Chordata; class Mammalia; order Rodentia; family Muridae; genus Acomys; species Acomys percivali. The sequence continues at coordinate 100,578,882 of OU015749.1, forward strand.
CTTTGCTGAGGCTGGAGGTAGACATGGCAGGTGTCTGGGAAGGACCACTGTGCTCATTTCTGGCTCCTACAGCCCCCATAAGATTTGACCTATGTGGAGCCTCAGGAACAGAGTTGGTGTGTGTGTGTGTGTGTGTGTGTGTGTGTGTGTGTGTGTGTGTGTGTCCTAGTGAGCCTCTCCTTACCCTGGCAGATACTAGGGCAGAGGCAACAGGAGGATCAGGAGCTGAAGTGAGAGAGTTGCTGGCTAGGAAGAGGAATCAGAAGCCTTTAGTATAAAAGGTGCAATCGTGGGGAGTCGCCAGGCTAAGAACCTCTTTAGGCTCTTGGGGACCCCCAGCAGCCTAACCGGTGGTCTGAACTCACTTTCAGGAAGGTTCTTGGATCAGCCCAGCTTCATGGCTTTTTTCTCTCTTGCTCCCAGGTCCCTCAGGATCTGTGTCCTAGTTTGAATTCTGTTGTTGTAATAAAATACTTGAATCGAAAGCAACTGAAGGTTGGACAGGGTTTGTTTGGCTTGTACTTCCAGGTCAGTCTGTCACTAAGGGACATCAGGGCAGAAACTCAAGCAAGAGTGCAAAGTAGAAGCCACGGAAGAATGCTCTTTCTGGCTCTTTTGCTCGCTTATACTCATATAGCTACAGTTTTCTTGTCTTTTTTTTTTTTTTTTTTTTTTTTTTTTTTTTTTTTTTTTTTTTT
>OU015749.1:100579679-100595006 GCA_907169655.1 Acomys percivali
GGCTGGCTTCAAACTCACAGAGATTGCCTACCTCTGCCTCCCGAGTGCTGGGATTAAAGGTGTGTGCCACCATGCCCTGCTGAAGCTAGCTTTCTTAAACAACCCAGGCCCACCTGCCGTCCACAGTGGTCTGGGCTCTCCTGCATCAATTAAGATAATCGAGACAATCCCTTGTAGCCATGGCCACAGGGCCAATCTGAAGAAGGGGACCCTTTAGTTAGAGACTCCCTTCTCGGTCCACTCTAGGGCGAGATGAACTGACAGTTAATTTGGACAATCGGTTTTCTGCTTGGACTACAGCCTCATGTCCTCCATGGTCCTTTAGTTCCTGGGGATTCCCTCTGGTCGATTTTGCTTCCTTCACTAGGAATCATATCCCTTTACTATACAAGTGGTCCATAAGTACACGCTTCTGCAAAGTGATGGGTGGGCTACACACCAGGGAGCTGCCTCTGATAATGGTGTTTTCCCTCTTAGGAAGCCCTTTCAAGATACTAGTGACCGAAGATGAGGACCAAGTATTTGTGAATTGCAATACCAGCATCGTGCATCTAAAGGGAACGGTGGAGGAATGGATGGCAAAAAATAAAACACTGAAATTGGGAAAAGGCATCCTGGACCCGCGAGGGGTGTATTTGTGTAATGGGACAGATAAGCTGGCAAAGGAGGTGTCTACTGTACAAGTATATTACCGAAGTATGTGCCTCCTGGACCCAATGGGATGAAGTCACGGGCCCTCAGGATGTGAGAAAATTCTGGCTAAAAGCCAACTATGGTGAACCAATTTAGTCTCTAAACAAACCAAGGGTACTCATGGTGGTACAAACCAGATTTGTCAGGGAGTGCTTCAGAATGGGAGACAGAGCAGCAGGGGCTGGCTTGGAGAGGGGCTGGGTCCACTCCTCAGTCTCACAAAGCTGAAGTTATGCCATGTTTCTCTCCAGCAGTTCCTTGGGATAAGGGTGGAGGTGGAAGTTGGCAGGTCATTACCTTCTCACTGAAGTGTGTCTTGGAATGGAGAGCCTAGGGTCTCTCTGGGATCATAAATGGCTCCCTGACCTTGAAAATTCTCTTTCTTTTCTTCCCAACAGTGTGCCAGAACTGTGTGGAGCTGGATTCAGCCACTGTGGCTGGCGTCATCATCACTGATCTTATTGCCACTTTGCTCCTGGCTTTGGGAGTCTACTGCTTTGCAGGACATGAGACTGGAAGGCTCTCTGGGGGTTAGTTGAAGGGGTGCATGCGTGTGTGCGTGTGAGCGTGTGTCTGTGTGTGTGTGCTTGTCTGTCTTTCTGTGTGTGTCTCTGTGTGAATGTTTCTCTCTCTCTCTCTCTCTCTCTCTCTCTCTCTCTCTCTCTCTCTCTCTCTCTGTGTATATGAAATTGAGCTCATGAACTGGCTGAGGGATGGAGATGGTGGTAAGGCTGGCTTCATCTGGGAGTTTCTCTTCTCTGGCAATGTCTTAGGGATTTATTGCATAGGGTGCTGAAATAACGTGTATGCCCATGATGCTCATGCAGACGTCTGAGGATGAGGGAGAATGTGACTGGCTTCAAAGCCCCCCTGCAGTATTCGTATGTGTCATCCTCTAGCCTTTCCCAGCTTTTAGTGATGCTCTTTCCTTGCTTCCAGCTGCTGACTTTCAAGCCCTGTTGAAGAATGAGCAGCTGTATCAGGTAAGTCCCAAGGGAGGAGACAAGATTGGGAGAAAGGACTAAGAGACCTGACAGTAGGGCTTGTGAGATGTGTGGCAAGTCCTGGGGGGGCGGGGCTTGGCTCATCCCTGGATGCCTGGAGAAATCAGGTATGGGTGCTGAGAGGGCTCAGATGTGACTTGATGTTGTGCTTTTTTTTTTCATCTCAGCCTCTTCGAGATCGCGATGATGCTCAGTACAGCCGTCTGGGAGGGAACTGGTCCCGGAACAAATGATCTCGAGACTGGGGCTTCTCAGAGTGTCTTATCAATTGTGCCGAATCCCTCTGTGCCAGCTAATAAAGATGTGTTCTTTCTTTCAGTCAGTATGTGACTGTGTTTTTCAAGGCTTGGGTTGTCCTATCTTGGCTGGGACTTTGCTCATCTGTGGTCTCTCTTCAGCGTTTCCTTTCCTCAGTCCTACACGAGCAGTACGGTGGACAGCTTTTCTGTCCATCCTGGCCTGGTGTTTCTAGCCCTGTGGGTTTCCTGTGGGGAAGGTCAGCGACTCTCCTTCAGCTGCATGTTGGTTCCAGTCCCTAGCATAACAACTCTTTCAGAGTTTTGCCGCCTTACCACAGCTGAGGACAGGCTGCCGCCCTGTTTAGAAGCTGAGCCACAAAGAAGTTTCCATGACATCACAAACGGGGGCGGTAGAGCACCAAAGTGTGTTGGGACACTCTGTGTGTGGTGGGTTGGTGGGGGTGGGGTGGGGTGGGGGGGTGGGAACAGGAGGGGAAAAGGGAGAGAGAGCTGCTAAGAATTCTCTTATTAGCCGGTTGTGGTGGCACATGCCTTTAATCCCAGCACTTGAGAGGCAGAGACAGGCAGATCTCTGAGTTTGAGGCCAGCCTGGTCTACAAAGCGAGTCCAGGGCAGCCAGGGCTGTTACACAGAGAAACTCTTTTCACCGTGTGTGTTCTGGGGATTGAACTGAGGCCATCAAGCCTGCAAGTCACCTTTACCCACTGAGCTATCTTGCCAGACACCCCACCCCCCACCCCTTCTCCAGATTAATTTGAAATAAAGAGCATAATGAACTCAAGGTGTTTCTGGCAGTGCTGGCCTGTATCGCACTGTGCAAATCCATTCAGCTTTGGTCCTGAAGACACAGCATTTGCTCTGGGCACCTGTCTGCTGCCAGGCCACTCAGCACCAACAAACATCGGCAGAACCGCCTTGGCTCAGGCTTGAGACTCCTGTGTGTTGTGGACTGCACTGTTCTTACTGTACACACACAGCTTCCTGCTGTTGTAGAAACAGGGTGGTTTCATATGAAAACAAAGACTTCCAATATTTTCCCATCATCCCTCAGATGTAGGCATCAGATCAGCACATCTAGGTAACTGTGTCAGAATGCTTGATTTTCAAGTTGCCTTGAGTCGCCGGTTGAGTTTCAAGAACAAAAGTTAAGTGAAATTTGGCTTCAGATCAGGACAGAATTTCCAACAAAATTTGAAATGACCCTAAGCATACTTTGCTATTTTGTGGTAACATATTTATGCAAAGCAGTATTCTCAGCATTGGCAATAATACAATTTTTAAAAATTGGAGGTTGAGTTTCACGTAGCCCAGGGTAGCTGCAACATATTATGTAGCTATGCGTGACTTGAAGCTTTCACTTTTACAGTGTTGGAGTTACAGGCACATACCATTGGTTTTGCAATGCTGTGGATCAAACACCGACCTCATCCATGCTAGGCAAGCAGTCTATCAACTGAGTTACATTCCCAGGCCTAAAAATATAAAAATATTAACTCTAAAAAACATCGATGATGCTTGTTATCAAAAATGAGATGGCACACAACCTATATGATATGGAGAGATTTATTTGGGGAGAAAGGAAGGGGAGAGGAGTTGAAACCTGAGTGGGCCATGAGGGTAGAGAGACAGTGAGAGAAAGAAATAGAAGAGGGGTGCCCTTAGAGAAAGTTCAAGAGAGAAGTGCAGGAGTGAGCAGACCTGCCCTTTTATACTCTGCCACACATCTGGCTGTGGCAGTTGATGACATCATAGGTTGCCAGGCAGCCTGGAAGCAGGCCGTGAAGATGCTTAGCTGCTAACAATGCTATATATCGTTTGATATAAATTTTTTTTTGTTTTGATTTTTCGAGATAGGGTTTCTCTGTGTAGCCTTGGCTATTCTGGACCCACTTTGTAGACTAGGCTGGTCTCCAACTCACACTGATCCTCCTGCCTCTGCCTCCCAAGTGCTGGGATTAAGAGCCTGCACCACCACACCCTGCTTGATATAAAATATTCAACCAAAATTAGTTTTTGTTTTGTTTTTCTGAGACAGGTCTCGCTATGTAGTTTGGCTGTTCTGGAACTTGCTTTGTAGCTCAGGCTGGCCTTGAACTCAATCTTTAATCTCTGCTGGGATTAAAGGAATGCTCCACCACCACCTGGCTCAAGATTTAGTTCTTTTTTCATAAATAAGCAAGCATACTCATCTTAAAACAAAGACCTATCTTTAGTTTTAATTATGTGTATGTGTTTGTGTGTGTGCCTGCAAAGACCAGAAGATGGTGTCAGATCTCCCAGAGCTGGAGTTATATAGTGGTTGTGGGTCGCTTCAGGAGGATGCTGGGACGCAAACTCAGTTCTTCCTTAAGAGCAGCAATAAGTGTTTTTAATCACTAATCTAACTCTCCAGCCCCTCACCCTTCACCTCTAATGAATGGTAACACACACACACACACACACACATACACACACTCACACACACACACAGGAATTGTTTTAATTTTTGTAATTAAAAAACATTTGCACATGTCATACCCACACATGCAGAGGTTAGAGGACAACTTTAGGAGCTGATTGTTCTACTACGTGGGTTCTGGGGAATCCATCTGCAGAATTGACAGTGTACTCCTTTACAAATTGAGCCACCCTGCTGACTCCAAGAATTGTTTTTTGTTTTTTGTTTTTGTGTTTTTTAGGATTTTTGTTTATTTATTATGTATACAGTGCTCTGCCTGCATGTACATCTGCAGCCAGAAGAGGGCATCAGATCCCATTATAGATGGTTGTGAGCCACCATGTGGTTGCTGGGAATTGAACTCAGGACCTCTGGAAGAGCAGTCAGTGCTCTTAACCGCTGAGCCATCTCTCCAGCCCTGGTTTTTTTTTTTTTTTTTATTGCTTGTAATTTTTGGTTTTTTTGAGACAGTGTGTCTCTGTGTAGCCTTGACTATCCTGGACTTGCTTTGTAGACGAGGCTGGTCTTGAAATCACAGCGATCCACCTGCCTCTGCCTCTGCCTCCCAAGTGCTGGGATTACAGGCGTGTGCCACCACTGCACAGCCAAGAATTGTTTTAAAATAAAAAGTTTATGATCTGTCAGTAAACATTTGATCTATATACCTATTTTGTATATCTATTTACCCAGGGTTGTGTAAACATTTCTTAAGCAAAAAAAGTGTCTTGAGTAGAAAAAAAAAAAGTAAGAAGCCCTGAAATATTCTCTTTATTATATCATGTTATTCAAGGCTCAAAAATTGTGGTAGCGGTCTTCTTCTCACCCAGTGGGATTAGCAGTCAGAAGACCATTTATGTAAGTTGGTTTTCTCCTACCATCTAGGTCCTGGGATCCAACTCATTGGTTTTCTCCTCCAATTTAGGTTCTGGGGCTCCAACTCAGGTCTTCAGGCTTGGTGGCAAGCTCCCTCACCCACTGAGTCATTTTGCCGGCTCCAGAATAAATAAACTGTCTTTTATTCGCTTTGGATCAAGAGCTGTGTTTTGCACTGACACCTTCCTGTCCTCCTTGACACAGCCTCTGCTTTCATCCTGTTCTACTTCGCCTCCTCCATCCCAAGTAGAAAGTGGACTCTGGATTTCAGCTCCATTTCCAACTCTTCTATCTTTCCATACGATGGGAGGTCACAGTCGTGGTGGGGAGGTGTCAGAGTGCTGGGGTTAGAAGCAGGGCACGCCACTGTACATCTTTAATCCCAGCACTCGGGTGGCAGAGGCAGGGGGATAGATGTGAGTTCATAGGCCAGCCTGGTCTACAAAGTGAATCCAGGACAACGAAGGCTACACAGAGAAACCCTGTCTAGAAAAACCAACAGAACAAAACAAAACAACAACAACAACAACAACAACAACAAACCACCTTGGAGTTAGGCAGCAGCCCTGGCTGCTAATTCTAGCCCTGCATTTCACTATGACAAGGGCAAAATACTTAACCTATCCGAGTCCGCTATCGAAGGACATTGACAACATCTATCTGTGGAGTCTCCAGAAGGATGAAATGAGACGATACCTATAGGGCTAATAACAACTTCTAGAGTGTAGTAAATGCTCAGTAAACAACAAATGTTAATGCTTTTGTCGTGCTGAACTATGAATATCCTTCACTGGATGAGGTCACGTCTGCCACCCTTGGGCCAGCCTGCTTATTAATAGTGGCTGATGAGCAAAATCACCAAGACTCATTTTAACATAAGCCTTAATGCCTGGAGAGAAAAAAGTGACACTTTAGTGGAGATCAACAAATAGGAGCTGTAGTCACAAGTCCAACGCTGAGTGTGGACAGTGTGTGGAGGGCTGCTTGCTAGTCACAGATGCCAGAAGTCACCTAAGAAACGGCCCTGAAGTCAGCAGGGATGCTTCTGAGGGAAGAAAGGCAGAGGAGAGAGCCTGCTGGTTTGAGCCGGCCTAGGAGAGCTTGCTTGGGCTCTGGATTCCTCTCTCTTGCAAGCAGGGTGTGTGGGAGACCAAGAACCAAACCTTCTCATCACTGGCCTCCAGTGTCTGGTCCCTGGCTGCCGCCACAACTTCCTCATCCTCACTCCCAGCACAGCCCACATCCTGTGGCATAACCACCGGTGCCTAGGGCTTCAGGCAGCTGCCTCCAGGGCAGGAGGGACCTGCGCAGTGAGGCTTTTCTTCATGTGCTTGGGTTCTGCTCAGCGGCATTTCCTGGCAGCTGGTAGAAAGCATCTCAGCCACCCACTCCCTTCGCACCCTCTTTTCTTGTATTTCCACCTGCCTTTCCCTTGCCTGTCTCATTCACTTTATGGATGGACCACTCCACACCAGGGACCCATCCATCGCTGTCTGCGCCTTTGATGATTTGGTGCGTGTGGGGGGCTGTTATTACCCACTTCCTCTAACAGGCAAGCACTGCATTGAGTTCCTGGGGGGGGAATCTGAATTGCCTTAGGATACAGGCTGCTTCTGAGGACCCTCCAGGAAAAAAGGGGACAGTATTTTTTCTCCAGACAATACATTTTATTGCTTTTGCATTAGCAGAGAGGAGCCTGGTAGATTCATGGAGATGCAGATGACTGTTCAAGGACCTGAGGTGAAACCTGGAGAGGGGCACAGGGCAGGGGCTGGGCCAGGGTCTACGAATGGGGCGGGACCTCCGCCAATGACCACGGAGTCCATTCCCAGAGAAAAGGGTAAAACACAGTTAGAAAATCATAAAGCTACAGGAAAGGGCTGGGGACGCGGGGCAATTTATTTGCAGGGAAAGGAGGGGACTGAAGGCAGTGACATCTCTGTAGAAGGGAGAAATTGGCAAGGAATGAGCTGAAAAAAGTATCCCAACAAGACGGCTGGCCGAAGATCTGACCAGCAGGCATGTTTCAAGGGATGCTGAGTCATCAATGTTCTAGTACTGGCTACTAGCAGAGGAGGTGGGAGAAGAAGCCAGAGGAAGGGTTCCAGGCTGTGCGTTCACCAGGAAGCTGAAGAGCAAGGCTGTGGAGTCCGCAATTTGTCCGGAGAACAAGGAATAGCAGGGTGCTCAGCGGGCTGGATCTGGGTCCACCGAAATCAGTGTCCCTCCTGTTCATCAGACTGCTCTCTGATTCAGGCCAGAATACAGGTCCCGTTGGCCTTTGCGGATGGGCTGAGGGTGAAACGGAAAGGTGGTTAGGAGGGTGGGAGGAAGGAGATATGAAGGGAGAAAGGTGCTCGCGTCTTGGCTGCAGGGCAAGGTAAGACCTCCTGGCTTGGAGTCAGGAGGAGTCCCTTGGCTCAGACTTGAGCCAGCCACCCTTCTCAGGAAGCCTCGGCTTCCCTGGCTCAGCCATGGAGACTGCAAAGACTCCCGTCTAGGACTTTTGTCAAGATTCACTGGAGTTACTGAGTGGTCAGGAAATACCCCATTCTTGGTGCTCTCTTTTTATCCATTCAATTTATCCAGTGTGATAGAGACAACCTTTAACAATTGCTGGTACACAGTCACAGTGAGGGAAGTCCTGGTGCTGGGCATTAACTCTCCAATTGCCAAGTCAAATGGCAGCCCGGCGGGAGAGGGGCTGTGATGCCTGACGGCATGCTTGTGCACGTGCTTGTGTGAGGGTGCGTGATGGAGGGAAACTGCTAATTTATTAAATTATTAATCACACACTGCCCCGCTGTAACGACTGGCTCTCTGTGCTGGGGCACAGTGGTGAAACGCCACTCTTTGCCTTATCTATCTGGTTAACGTTTGCATATCTGGTAAGAGAAAGAGGCATGTCTCTCTTCCTCCAGTCCCCTGCCTCTACATGGTTGTGGAAGCCAAACAGCCTTTGAGATGGTCCCGTCAGAACACGAAGAAGGCAGGGAAGCCATGCACATGGGAAGCCTGTCCTGGGAACCCTGCGTGAGCAGCTTAAAGTGTCTGGCACATAAGATGGATTGGCCCAGCTAGTCTATCTCGAAGGAGCCCCCCTCCAACTTCCCGACCACCATATCCTGTTACCTCATAGTCTGGGTTGGGAACAGGCGGCGGCCGCTCCTTGTTTTGCCCTGCAGAGGACAGAGGGGGAAAGTATTGTTTTCATGATGAACACATCTTCAAGTGAAGATGTCGGCTAGGAGACGCAAACCTAGAGGACAATCTTCTGTTCTTTCTTCTAATCTCCTTTCCCCACCCAGCTACCCTTCCTTTCCTTTCCTTCACCCCATCCCCATAGCCTTCCACACTGTTCTCATCACTGCTCCCAATTAGGTCCTCCCCATTATCTCTGCTGGGGGGGGGCTGTGGGAGAGGGCAGGGAGGGAGAGGAAGAGGAAGGAGCTAAGACCCTGAGATCTCTCTGCCCAGATCTTGGGGATAGACTCTGCCTATTGCAGAGTACTGCAGGCACTTGAGGAAGAGCCCACTGCATTGGTTGGTCAGTGTTGGTCCTCGGGGTTGTTTAGGGTAGAAGGAAAGGAATGGTCTTGAGTGAGAGGCCCTCTGTAGGGCTCTTGGCATTGCAAAGAACATGCTAGAGAAGCTGTAGGGAACCTACTGTAGACTTGCTGCCCATCCTGGCCCAGGCTAGATATCCCCTGACCCAGGCTCTAGGGTTTTACCTTTGGGCCTGCCACCAGCAGCTGCTCCTCGAGTCACAGGCTTGGCCTTGGCCTTCCTGTTCTTGCTCCAGTAATAAACTACCATCAGCAAGCCCAGGGTGATGCAGATGTCAGCGATGATGATGATGGCTACTGTTGTCAGGTCCACCTCCACACAGTTATTACACACTGCAGGGCACATGGGGTGAGGGAAGAAGAGAAATGACCCAAGGAAAACAGCAGGACGTGGGAGAAGAGGAAAAAGAAATGCAGACCAACCTTCCTTTGACACCTGCATGGCGGCCAGCACCAGAGCCCTGCCCTACAATGGCATCCAGGATGACAATAAAAAGCAACGTGAGTGATTGTGAGTAGAGGTGCTGGAGGCTCAGCTCCACCACTCACTACTTGTGGGGATTTTTGGTCCACATAGCCTACGTTTTCTCCTCAAGGGAATTAAAAATGTGCTTAATCTATACGGCGGATGAGGAGATGGCAGGAAAGAATCCAATGGTGTGGGCCTTGTGAGTGGAGTTCAGTGGTACAGGGCTTGCCTAGTGTGCCCCCAGGCCCTTGCATAGCTGAAGTGTGTGCAGTTACAAATATAGTACTTAGCTTCGTGGTGGTGGTGGTATACACCTTTTATCCCAGCACTCCAGAGGCAGAGGCAGGCAGATCTCTGAGAGTCTGAGGCCAGCCTGGTCTACAGAGTGAGTCCCGGGACAACTGGAATCCCCCCCCCCCCAAAAAAACCAACAAACACTCAAGACCAGAACCAACTCCCCCAAAAACAAAACCCCAAAGACAAATACAGTACTTGATAAATGCAGCTGTTATTGCCTATTGTGATGCCTAGGTTTTAGGTAGTGGTGTTGAGTCTCTCTGCAAGTCCTTCCAATGAAGTGTGTCTCTGAATAAGTGATCACATAAACTCATGCTGGTAAACCTTGATCCCAGGTATGTCACAAAGCAAGTGACCAAAGCCTGCCTGAGAGGGGTGGGGGTGGGGAAAGTTGCTGTTTTATACCTGGTACCAACAGAAGTTACCCAGACAACTCCAGGCCACTGTTTAATCTATTTTTCAGAAAATACTGATACTGTGTGGCCCCAGCGGGGCTGAGGTGGCTTGCGGGAGTTTTTGAGAAGATAGGCACTTGGCTTGGGGGATTTTTGACAAGGCTGCTTAGGGAGGAGCCCGAGTTACCTCTTGCTTTGAGGTAGAGGAACTTGTTCTTCTGGCCAGTGTCTGTGTAGCAGATGTAGTAGCCATTGTCCTTCACTTCAGAAAAGTCCCTTATCAGCAGGTGCTTGCCGGTCTCAACCCGTTTTCTGTCATTTGTTTCCCATTTTATGTCGTCGATGTCAGCCTCTAGAGGGCACGTCAGCTCTACCGTGGTTCCTGAGATGGACACTTCATATTCTGAGGAAAAAGAGAAAAGAAAAGGAAGTTGGAGGGGAAAATCCAGGAAATTTTTACCGATGACACATGAGTGCTGCAAGGAGGAACAAGATCCAGGAAATTACTTATCACTGGGCATTGAGGTTTGCTTGGCAGAGGGAGGTGTACTGACTAGAGAGATTAGGAGAGGGGATGTGTGTATTGGTGGAGGGGCAGAGAGCCCTTTGGAAGGTGGCTTTAGAGTAGAGCTTAGGGCGACAGGAAGAGGAGGGTGGAAGTAAAGAAAAGCCCACAAACACCCTTATATGAAATCTTTCTAAGATAGATGTTGGAAACATAACAGGAGGTTCTCAGTTCTTGGGGGGCTGCTCACTCTTAATCTGCTTCCTCCCCTCCACCCATTAGTCTATATCTTCTGACAGGGTGTAAATAAAACATTGTAAACTCACGTTTCTGTGCCTCGTTATCTGTAAATGAAAAAAGGAAAAAAAAAAAAAAAAAGGAAAGAACAGTAAGGAAATAATCTTGGTTTAAACTTCAATTTGAGGTAAACATTTTCCAGAGGGAGTAGATACTAACACCCCAAGAACTGTAAGGCTCAGAGCTAAGGTCTGGGTTCAGCCCCCAAGATAAGCTTACAGAGAATTCAGAGATTTCAAATTTAAAAACACAGGAGCATGTGCTCAGAAGCCAGAACTATAGAAACTAAAGTGTTACATAAGCTAGAAAGCTCTAGCCAGAAGATCTTGCAGATAGCTGTCACGCAGTCTTAGAAATAAAGACCTCTGTGCATTTGAATCACCGAGGCCTGTGTATTTCTCATAATTTCTTCTTGTTTCGAGACAAGGTCTTATGTAGTCAAGGCTGGTCTCAAATTTCTTATGAAGCTGAGGGTGATCTTTCAACTTCTGATCCTCCTGCCTCTAAATCCTGAGCTCTAGGATTCTGGGTGCACACCACCATGCCCAGTTAATGTGCTGATGGCAATCGAATCCAGGGCTTCATGTACGTCAGGCAGGCACTCTGCCGACTGAGCCACATCCTTAGCCTCTGATTTTTCCCCCCTTAAAGCTAATGAAGCTGCTTGTAATGACGATCAAATGACTTATTCCAAATACGCCCCTCTGCCGGGCATGGTGGTGCATGCCTTTAATTCCAGCACTCAGGAGGCAGTGGCAGGAGGATCTCTGTGAGTTCAAGGCTAGCCTGGTCTACAAAGAGAGTTCCAGGACAGCCAGGGCTATTATACAGAGAAACCCTGTCTCGAAAAACAAACAAAATATGCTCCTCTATACTGCCTCTGAATGACCCAAGATACTTTTTAGGTGCACAGTTTAAGAGAATGGCACTTTCTGTAAAGAATAACTTGAAGTTGTACTATCTCTGACTATGGTGAACTCTCCACTATTTGATTGGAGGGAAGAGCCACAGGGGTAGGCAATAGAAATCGCTTATAAAACCCACACTCCCTGTAATGGGCATTGTTGTTGAGGTGGGCTGGTGGTCTGTCTGGGAGACTTAGGGCTGGATCCTGGTCACTATTGGAATGTGCCAGAGCCCTGATATGACGGGATCTGAGCTGGGAGAGAGAAAATGGTAGTGGGTGGCTCAGATGCAGCGTGTTCCAGGGGGAAAGAGCCAGAGACTAGGCTGTGTGAGCAGGAACAAGTCCTGAACCTCCCCACGCCTTGGTTTGTTTCTTTCTTTCTAAAAGTCTTTATTATTTAAGACAGAGTCTTGCTAAGTTGCCTGCTCTGGCCTCATAGTCAACCTTCCTGCCCCAGCCTCTCAAGTGCTGGGATTACAGGTGTGCACCCTGGCTCTCGGCCTCAAGAGATAAAATGACCGCCTCAGAGATACTTGAGAGGATCAGAGGAATCCTGAAGGTGAAAGTGGGCACATGTAACAGCTGCCCACAAAAATGCTGCTTTCTTCCCTCCGTTCTTTCCTGAGATCCTGCTACCATGGAAAACAGCTGAGCTCCAATCCAGCTGCTCAACAGCCACCTGGCTGGGGCTTTACACACACAGATCCTCCCAACCAGCCGCCAGCTGGGCATTGGATACAATGATCATAGAAGATTACTTTGACTTAATCCCTTTCACCACTGATGTTTCCTGGAAAGTCTATGTGATTCAGAAACCAGAAATAAGATAAAGTTAAAAAATAAGTAAACATCATGTTGTGTTTAGGAGGTTTGTTTGAAAACATGGGGGAAAGAAAACTGCTTACAGTTTTATCGGTCCACATTCAATGTTAGTGTTGGTTTACACATTCTCATACAGGGGCAGAATGTTCATGCTTAAACACAAATGTGTTCAAGAAGAGTTCGCAAACATCCATTTTTACATACACCTGTGGCATTTCACAGTGGTTAAGAAATTGAGCTTCCTGGGCTGGAGAGATGGCTCAGAGGTTAAGAACACTGACTGCTTTTCCAGAGGTCCTGAGTTCAATTCCCAGCAACCACATGGTGGCTCATAAACCATCTATAATGTGATCTTATGCCCTCTTCTGGCCTGAGGGTGTACATGCAGACAGAGCACTCTATTCATAATAATAAATAAATCATTTTTAAAAATCTGTGTTTGAAAAAAAAAGAATAAATTGAGCATTCTATAAATTGTTTATCTCTCATTGATTGGACTATTTATTTATTTCTAAGCCTTTCCTTCCTTATTTAGGGCAATAGCTAGCAACATTTATTCTTTTATTCAATTACTAATCAGGTCTGACTGTGCTTAGCTTCCAAGATATATATGTACGTACATATGTGTATATGTGTGTGTGTGTGTGTGTGTGTGTGTGTGTGTGTGTGTATGTGTGTGTGTGTGTGTGTGTGTGTGGCACACTCTGAGTCAGAGTCTTACTGTGCAGCCTGGCTGACCTGAAACTTGCTATGTAGACCTTCCTGGCCTCCAGCTCACAGAGTTCCATCTACCCCAGCCTCTGTCTCCAGAGTGCTAGGATTAAAGGCATGCACCACCATACTAATTTAATCTCTTTTAAAAAGATTTAAAAGAGGAGCTGAAGCGATGGCTCAGCAGTTAAGATCACTGACTGCTTTTCTAGAAGACCCAGGTTCAGTTCCCAGCACCCACATGGCAGTTCGCAACTATCTATAACGCCAAGATCTGACTTCCCTCACACAGTCATACATACAGGCAAAACACTAATGCACATAAAATAAAAATAAATAGATTATTAAAACTATTTAAAAGAAACTTTATGTGTATGTTTGCTTGGTAGTATCCATATATAGATATGTGTGGGTGCTCACAGAGGCCAGAAGAGGAAACCCAATCAGGATTTAGACATGGCAGTCAAGTCTCAGGCTTAGACTTGTCCTCTCTGCCTCAACTATCCTTTGTCCCTAAAGCACAAGTGCAACCTTTAACATTTAACTCAGGAACCAGCCTGTGGCCTGGCTCAGCTACACTTTGTAGACTTTGCCATTCTTTTCATACTTACTTCATTTGTTTCCCCTCTGCACCTACCCATTGCACACCCATGTAGCACACTGTAGCACCACATATTTGTGTCTCTTATAGGACAGTTGGCTTCTTGAGAACTAGCAAGATGTTAATATTCCGTTCATGTATTCACTCGTATACTTCATAGAGCATCCACTACGGGCCAGGCACCAAGGACAGGCAAATGAAACACTTGGCCTTCAAGGAAACAATCAGAGGGTCTGACCACCCCTCCCCCTGGCTGTGTGCTTTTCATTAACAGTATGCTCAGGGAATCATACCTGCATAGCTCTAACCAGACATGGAAGCTAGCAACACAAGCAGAAACATCTCAGACAGATGACCCTCGCCTCCCTCTACTAGCTCTGGTTCCCACTGTGACTGCTGTGACTGTCCTCTGGTTAGCTTGTTCCACATCTGAGAGGGACCTGCATGGAGTGAATCCTCTTACCCAAGTCCTCGGTATCTGAAAGGGAAGCAATTAGAAGCTGTTAGTAATAGTCTTATTACAGACTAAGACCCATCCTGCTCCCATGCGTCAGGACCCTTCCCTCAATCTTAAGAGCATAACAAGTTTTGAAGTTTCCTTGGCTGTATATGACAAGCTGCTTGGAGTCTTCCATTCTACATTCTTTTGTTTGTTTCATTTTCGAGACAGGGTTTCTCTGTGTAGCCTTGGCTGTCCTGGACTCGCTTTGTAGACCAGGCTGGCCTTGAACTCACAGCCATCTGCCTGCCTCTGCCTCCTGAGTGCTGGGATTAAAGGTGTGCACCGCTACTGCCCGGCTCACACTCTACATTCTATAGCTGTTGGGTATGTACCAAATGGCTGCCATGGACACCAATCACACAGTGCAGGAGAAGGAGCCGGGCACAGTTTTTACTTTTGAACACAATGATGATGATGATGCTTCTTTTGGAGGTGCTGACTAAACAGAGAGGCTTCCAGATTTGGGATAACCTGAGAAAGTAAAACTCAGGCTGGCACACATGTAGATACCCACATTCAGACTATGAGAATATGTGATTACAAACGTGTAGCCAAATGCCACCCCAAAGCTTAACCGGGGTCACCCTATGCATGCATTCTGGCAAATCTCACATTCTCTACCAACCTCATATCAAACAAGAAAAGCAGAAAAATGGGAACCATCGATACTTTCAACTTTTTGTGTATATGTTAGTGTTCCTGTGTGTGTGTGTGTGTGTGTGTGTGTAGAGGTAGACATTGGGTGTCTTCTGCAATACCTTTCCATCTACTGCTTTGGAGACAAGGTATCTTGCTGAGTCTGGAGCTTGATGATGAATCAGCTAGACCTACTGGCCAATAAACCCAGGGATCCTCCTGTCTCGGCCTTCCCAGTTCTTGGATTGTGCCTGACTTTTCATGTGGGTTCTTGTCAGACAAACATTTCACCAACTGAGTCACCTTCCCAGCTCTTCTTTTTTTTTTTTTTTTTTTTTTTTTTTTTTTTTTT
>OU015749.1:100626395-100652801 GCA_907169655.1 Acomys percivali
GTGTGTGTGTGTGTGTGTGTGTGTGTGTGTGTGTGTGTGTGAAGTCCACAGGACTCCTGTGTGGTCCACTCTTCCCTTATCCTCTGCCCTGATTTCCGAGCCACTGTTTAAGCATCCTCCCATCTTCTGTGCTCATGAGTTCTTCTTCCCCAAACACTTCCTCCTCTTTTTTCTTTTTCTCTCCCCCTCCACAGGGTTTCTCTGTGTAGCCTTGGCTATCCTTGACTCACTTCATTGACCAGGCTGGCCTCGAACTTACAGAGATCCACCTGCCTCTGCCTCCTGAGTGCTGGAATTCCAGGCTTTTGACACAGAGCCTGCCTGGCTCTGCTCTTCCTTCTCATTTTCTTCAGACTTTTCTCAAGTGTCAAGGTGTTCAATAGGTCTTCCATGACCATCCCCAGACTCCTTTGTTTGCTGTTGTATTTCTTGTACCAAGAACAGAGCCTGACTTGTCATAGCGCTCAAGAAGTGATTATTAGTGAACGAATGAATGACATAAGCTTGCAGTTCACCCGTATGCTGACCTGATTCCAGATCTCATGGCTGCTAGCCAACTATGCTGGTGCTTCCTCTCCTGGGGAACCTTCCTCTGGCCTCTGAGGCTTAAGGACTTCTCTTCTGCAGTTCTCTCATCATAACCTGTTAGTTATAACCACCTATTTATTTGATTGTGTTTTCCAACAGATATCAACTTGAGGGCAAATCAAACTCCTTGTACAACACTTAGTACACTTGCCTGGCAAGAGAGAATAGCGGGTACTTGAATAAATCTCTCTGAGCCTTGATTTTTTCTTGTCTATAAAATGGAGAGGACCTGCTCACCTCACAGTTTAGGACATAAGACACAGCGTTTGTAGAATGCTTGCCACAGTGCTGGGTCCATAGTAGGTGCTTTCTTATTGGTAGTTTTCATTTGTGAGTGATTATTTTCTGTCTAAAAACTATCATCATTCTAGCCAGGTGGTGGTGGCACATGCCTTTAATCCCAGCACTCGGGAGGCAGAGGCAGGTGGATCGCTGTGAGTTCGAGGCCATCCTGGTCTACAAAGCGAGTCCAGGACAGCCATGGCTAACACCGAGAGACCCTGTCTCGAACCCCCCCCCCCAAAAAGAAGTAAAAACAAAAACAAAACAAACAAAAATCTCCAAAACAAACAAACATAAAACCAAAAAAACCGGGGCTGGAGAGATGGCTCAGTGGTTAGGAGCACCACCTGCTCTTCCAAAGGTCCTGAGTTCAATTCCCAGCAACCACATGGTGGCTCATAACCATCTGTAATGTGATATGGCGCCCTCTTCTGGCTTGCAGGAGTACATGCAAGCAGAGCACTGTATGCATAATAATAAATAAATAAATTAAAAAAAAAACAACCAAAAAAACCTATTACCATTCTATTAGTTGTAAGACAGCAAGCCTCAAACATTTATTTAATGACAAAAGAAAAAAAAATCGCTGAATGAAGGAGATAATCCCATCAACATTTAATTATGAAAAAAGATTTCAAACATGCACAAAAGAGAGGATTTTACAGTGAACAGCTGCTCACCCCACCTAGGTTCTTCAAATAACATTTTGCTGTGTTTTCTTTACTGCAAATCTATTTACCCATCCATTATTGTTTTTAAATTATCTGTAGTATTTGTATTATCAGTAGGCCTGGCTAGCAATCAATCAAGACACAAACACTTGTCATATTTTAAAATAGCCTTAGTTAACCTGGGGCAGGGCAGATATCAATCCTCTACACTACCTCCCACAGTGGGGCAGGCATGGGATCCCTGTCTCAATCCCATGCCATCTGCTTCCAATAATTTCTATCAAGCTACCTTCCATCTATAATCCCAAATACTTGCTCATGTTCTTCATCTGGGCTGCATTCTCGACCCACGCTGCGGGCCGTGTGCTTCTCCTCCAGCTAACCCACGGTGGCCTCCTCTCTTCCCTTCAGGTCTTCTCTCCTTTCTCTTCATGGCCCTCTATTTCTCTTCTTCCCAGAATTCCTCTCTCTCCTAGGCCCCACCTATCTCCTCTGCCCCGCCCAGGTGGGACGGCTTCTTATTAATCAAAAGGTGGGTCATAGAGACAGCAAGCAGTAACTAGCATCAAAATATATTAGATCATCCCCCAACAATCCATTTCCTTTCTTGGATGGATTTTAAAACTAACACACAGAGATAAACGTGTTTTCCCCTAGATAATTCAGAATAAATGAGAACTTGGTATTTTCTTATAATCCTGCTTTATCTTTTTTTTGTTTTTGTTGTTGTTTTTAATAGAGTCATACTATGTAACCCTGGCTGGTTTGGAATTCACTATGTAGGTGAGGCAGGCCTCAGACTTTCAGAGACCTTCCTGCCTCTGCCTCCTGAGTGCTAGAATCTGCTTTTGAATGTTAGAGTTACGTTCAACCAAAAAGTGTAGGATTTAAAGAGTTTTGACCCAGTGTATAATGCTGTATATCCACTGCGGTTTTGACAAGAACCAAGATGAAGGTGTACGTATGGAAGATGTGGTCCTCACCTCATGGGACCGTGGCGGGTGATAAGTTCACAAAGCTTCTGGCCTACTTGGTGGATTAATCCATGGATGTATTCATAATTGGATACTACTGTTAGGAGGTGTAGAAAGCAGAAGGCTGCATTTAGTTAGAGGGGGGAAAAAGGCATGCTCTGGGAGAGCAGCCAAGTTCCTTGGCCATGAAGTGAGCAGCTTCTCAGGCCTGTTCACCGTGTTATATCTGCCTGTTATCAGCCTGAATGAAATGGCCCTATATGACCATGGACCCAAACCTCTTAAATTGCAAGCCCAATAAAGCTCTCTTTTGTTTTCTCAGTTTAAAAAAATTATTATTTAAAAAGTTATTTATTTATTTGTTTGTTTCTGTGTACATGTGGAGGTTAGAGGACAGCTTTTGGGAGTCAGTTCTTACTGTATAGCTTTCATTTGAGTTAAGGTCTCTTTCTTGTTTCTGCTGCTGTCTACCTGGCCTGTGAGCTTCAGACGCTGTCCTCACCTTTGATCTCACTGCTGGTGCGCTGGGATCACACGTTTACAGCACCTCATCCCGCTTTCTATGTGGTTCCTTGGGCTCAAACTTAGGTCACTGGGCTTGTGCAGCAAGTGTTTTCCCTGGCTAAGCCATCTTCCTGCCTCTTTTCAGATATTTTCTAAAAGCGATAAGAAAGTGACTAGTATAGCAACTCAAATGCTTATCAGAATGTAGAAGACTAACATAGCTCTAGAAAGTTCTTGTGCCTTCCCAGCCTCCCCAATCTCCCATTCCTCTAAGAAAAAACAATCAACACTATGATTTATTTTCTCACCAAAAGGCTCTTACTCCCTTTGTGTATCTGGTCAGCCTTGAACTTGCTATGTATCCCAGGTTAGCCTTGAACTCGCTGTAGTCCAAGCAGGCCTCCAACTTGTGATCATCTTGCCTCTGTTCTCCATGTGCTGTAATAACATGGTGAACAGGCCTGACAAGCTGCTCACTTCATGGCCCAGGAACTTGTCTGCTCTCCCAGAGCATGCCTTTTCCCCCTCTAACTAAATGCAGCCTTCTGCTTTCTATACCTCCTAACAGTAGTATCCAATTATGAATGCATCCATGGATTAATCCACCATGTACTACCAACTCTGGCTTTCACCAAAGGTTCTAGAAGTATTTTATAAGCTCATATAAATGGAACCAGAGAGCTACACACTACTGTGTTCTTATTAATTTTGAGATTCATCCAAATGGTTGTAGTATCGGTAGCCTGCTCATTTTTATTGCTGATTAATATTTATTGTAGGACTATTTTTTGTTTTTTGTTTTGTTTTGTTTTTTTCAAGACAGGGTTTCTCTGTGTAGCCCTGGCTGTCCTTGGCTCACTTTGTAGACCTGGCTAGCCTAGAACTCACAGAGATACTCCTGCCTCTGCCCCCTCCAAGTGCTGGGATTAAAGACATGTGCTACCACACCTGGCTTATTTTTGTTTTAAGATTTATTTATTTATTATTTGTACAGTATTCTGCTTGCATGTGTGCCTGCACGCCAAAAGAGGGCACCAGATCTCATTATGGATGATTGTGAGCCACCATGTGGTTCTGGGAATTGAACTCGGGACCTTTGGAAGAGCAGGCAGTCTCTTAATCTCTGAGCCATATCTTCAGCCCCTTGTTTTGTTTGTTTGTTTGTTTGTTTTGTTTTGTTTTTTTAAGTCAGAATTTCTCTGTGTCACCCTGGCTGTCCTGGACTCACTTTGTAGACCAGGCAGGTCTTGAACTTACAGAGATTTTCCTGCCTCTGCCTCCCAAGTGCTGTGCCAGTATGCCCAGCTGTTGCAGGACTATTTGATAGCATAGTGCCCATCCTTGTATGGATGGTCCCCTGGGTGTTTCTGGCTTGGAATATTAATGGATAAAACTGCCATGAACATTCTCCTGGAAAATCTCCTTCTGACATAAGATTCCATTTCTCTTGGGTCAATACCTTGGAACAGAATTGCTGGGGTGGTTGTTGGTCTAGCTATATGAGACAATGTTAGGTGTTTCCCCAAAGAGGCCATGGGGAAGTTTCTTAACCATTCTCCCCAAGTAAAACCACAAATGGCCAAAAATTTCTGAACATTTTCTGTGTGCACTGAGCACAGAACATACCTCTTTATTCTTAGACCTGCCTATGTGGGCACATATTGTCCTTTTCCATTTTATACCTGAGATAAATGAGGAACAGAAAATTAAATAACTATGTGAAGTCACATAGAGAATAAATGGCTGAGCTTTGAGCTGAACCTGTGCAGATTAGACCCCAGCTTTGATGGCTCATGCCTCCTACAGTTCGGTAGGGGATGAAAAGCAGCTCTTGCTTTCCATGGGAAACGAGCAGATTTGCTAAGAATGAAAGATGATCACAGTAACCACTTTATTTGTTTGTTTCTTTGTTGTTTTTTCAAGATAGGGTTTCTCTGTGTAGCTCTGGCTGTCCTGGAACTTACTCTGTAGACCAGGCTGGCCTCAGACTCAGAGATCCGCCTGCCTCTGCCTCCCAAGTGCTGGCATTAAAGGTGTGCACTACCGTCACCTGGCACAGTAAGCCCTTTAATACAGGAATTAACAAGAAGAATAGAAATGGTGTTAGTGAAGACATAATGACAGTAAGCTGTCCCTTGTCATTTCAACGCAGTATGGATGGCTCAGTGCATGGACAAATGCTTCGCGAGCTGCTTCCCAGTTATCTTCAATGTCCCATCTCTCCATGCTGCCCGCCCATCTAGCACCTCTCAGGAGTAAGTGAGAGGTTAAATTTCCAAGTCTCTCCCTTGGGCTGACTAATAAGGGAATGGCACCTCCACTCTGTAATTAGAAGAGGAGGTTAGGGGAGAGGCAGTAAACCATGTGCTGCAAGGTTGTAGGAGAGAGTCCCTCCCTCCGCTTCCCATGGATCCATAGAGCCCAGCCTCAGCCTCAGACTCTATTCGGAGTTTGTCTAGGATATGCAAGGCAAGGAAGAGGATGACGAAAGGGGACACACCTATTGTTTGGGGACACAGAGACCAGCTCTCAGCTAGTACTCTGCCATCTTCAGCTCCCTTTCTTTCTTTCTTTTTTTAAAAAAAATATAGTTTATTAATTTATTCATATTACATCACAATTGTTATCCCATCCCTTGTATCCTCCCATTCCTCCCTCCCTCCCATTTCCCCCTCACTCCCCTTCCCTATGACTGTGACTGAGGGGGACTTCCTCCCCCTGTATATGCTCATAGGGTATCAAGTCTCTTCTTGGTAGCCTGCTATCCTTCATCTGAGTGCCACCAGGCCTCCCCATCTAGGGGACGTGGTCAAATATGGGGCACCAGAGTTCGTGTGAAAGTCAGACCCCACTCTCCACTCAATTGTGGAGAATGTCCTGTCCATTGGATAGATTTGGGTAGGGGTTCGAAGTTTACTGCATGTATTATCCTTGGCTGGTGCCATAGTTTAAGCAGGACCCCTGGGCCTAGATCTGCCAATCATAATGTTCTTCTTGTAGGTTCCTAGGACTCTCTGGATCTTTCTATTTCCTCATTCTCCCATGCTTCTCTCACCTAGAGTCCCAATAGGATGTCTTCCCCTCTGTCCTACTTTCCTGGTAAGTGAAGACTCTCATGGGACATATCCCTTGGCCTACTGTCCAGATATAAGTGAGAATATACCGTTTGACTCTTTCTGCTTCTGGGTTAACTCACTCATTATGATCATTTCTAGTTCAATCCATTTGTCCACAAATTTTGGAAATTCCTTGTTTTTAATAGCTGAGTAGTACTCCATAGTGTAAATGTACCACAGTTTCTTTATCTGTTCTTCTACTGACGGGACACTTAGGCTGTTTCCAGGTTCTGGCTATTATGAATAAGGCTGCTATGAACGACGTGCTTGAGCAAATGTTTCAGCTCCCTTTCTTATCTTGAATATGTTCTCTAAAGCAGGGGAGTGGCAAAAAAAAAAAAAAAAAAAAAAAAAGCTGAGATTTGCAGTTGGTTAGGGAAGGCTGGGAAGTCTCCAGTCTTCTGAAAGTAGGTACTTTCATCCTGGCTTCTTGGCCAGAGTCCATGAGAAAGCCAGGAGACTAAGTGCTGGTTGGCATCTCAGCTTCCTTCTTCCCACCTCAGTCCATTCTTCTTCCCTTTTCACTCCCTGTGAGTTGAGATCAGAACCAGAGTGTCAAGTATGGGAGGCATGTACTCCACCGCTGAGCCATAGCCTGAGACTGGTTTTTATTTTTTAAAAAATTAAATGTCTTTTTAAAAAGATGACATACCTATTTACATATGTCTGCGTGTGGCTTTGTGTGCACGAGGGCAGTGCCTGCAGAAGCTAGAAGAAGATGTTGCATCCCCTGCGGCTGGCATCACAGGTAGTTGTGAGCTACTTGATGGGGGTGCTAGAACAGAACTCTGGTCCTCTATACAAACACCAAGCAGTCCTAACCACTGAGCCATCTCTCCAACCCCCAATATTTTTGTTTTTAATGGTTCTAAGAAATAGCAAAGTAATCCAACTCTAGAGAGACTTCTTCATACACACACACACACACACACACACACACACACACACACACACACACACCTCACCACATACACACACCTTACTGGTTTAGTGTGAAGGATGCTACAAATGATGCAAATGAGGAGATGTTTACGGCCAGGTGAGTGGAAAGCCTGGGGAGCTTCCATACCCTCCCTGGCTGTGCAAGGACATTACATGTTAGCCACCTTCAGCCGGGACAGTCATGAGGACCACACTCCTTAGATGACCAATAAGGATGCTGCCCAAGCATGTCCAGCTTTTCACCTGGTATGTGGCTCCTCCCAGAATTCTGCCACCACATCCCATCTTTCAGTCCCAACAGGAAAGCCCTGTTTCTTCTTTCCAGAATTCCTACATATCTTTTAAGGATCAAATCAAAAGTGACAAGTGTAATTGTTTATACCCAGACACTCTTCCAAACGCCATGGTGCCAGACCCAAATGCCTTATTCTACTGTGCACGTCTAGATTAGTATATGAAAAGCATTTTAGCACACACTCCCTCCTTTCCTTTCTCCCTTCCTTGCCCCCCCCCCCCCATCTCTATGTATAGACAGGATCTCACTCAGTCTAGTTTCTCTTCAAAGTCTTAGTTCCAAACACACAGCCAAGGCCGACTTTGACCTTCGGATGCTCCTGCTCCCGCCTCCCGAGAGCTGGGATTACAGGTATGTCCTTCCATGTTCAGTTTTACGCAGTGTTGAGGATGGAACCCAAGGCCTCCTGCATGCTAGGCAAGCATCTACCAACTGAGCTACATCCCTAGCCCATAGGAAGCACTTGATGCTTTGTTTTTTGCTCTTAGTAGGACTCTGACAGAAACCTCTGAGTAAACAAATACTTTGTTTCAACAACCCTAAAAGCTAAATTATATGTTTTTCCTTGCTTCACAGAATGCTGACTTCGTCTGATGTTGAAAATAGCAGGTGTTTTTGTTTGTGCTTGCCAAGACCCACCCAACCCCTGCCCCGCCACTCCAGGATTCTGGAAATTTTAAGTTTTTACAAATAATTGGTGCTGAGAGTGTCTTTATTTTATGCCTTCTAAGCCTCCAGTGCATTTCCTGAAAGCTGAGGTCTAAATATTCTCCAGTTACCTGTGTTGACACTTGGAACCGATGACACCTTTAACTAAGGTCACATTACAAACCTTAATGACAGTCAGACTCTTCTCTGGAAAAGTTAAAAGAAAAGCAGAATCTTTGGATGTTTCCTTTTAAGCATCAGCCCTCTCTCTCTCTCTCCCTCTCCCTCTACCCCCCCACCCCCCCCCCACCCCGCCCCGTTTCATTTGCCTAGACATAAACTATTTCTTAGGCTGCCCTCAGCCTCTACTATTGGTTTAAGTCCTGTTCACCTTGCATCTTTGGAAACACCAAGGTGCCATAGGCTTCTTATTTGTCACTTTCTCATAACAGGTTCAGCCCTTGGGTGGGGAACAGTGAGTGACTTGGAGTCTCTCCTACTAACTGGAAGGAACTGGGCGTTCCCAAGCACAAAGCCAACAACTTGACCTGGGCTGAGGAAAGGGATCCGGGCAGCTGCAGCCCTCAGAGCGGGCTAGCTGCCAGCTCTCTGGTGACCGGGGAGGGATTCCTCTGCATGGACAACAGGCTTCCTGTTCTGTTCCTCCTGCCCTCCCTCATTCTTCACCTGCTGAGTTCCAAAGTGCCCTTCAGCTAACTCCAGCTCTCACTGAAGTTTGCAATGTGCTCTCAACCTAACCTCACCCTGGCTCTGTCTTTCCTTTTGGAACTTCGTTTGTCTGAAAAGTTGAAAGCCTACCAAGATCAAGTTTCCTTCAACTACCCCTCCCCCATAACCTCAATTCCTGAAACTGACCCCTTCTGACCTACATATAGGAAAGGCTACATTTTACCACCGTGAAAAGGTCACTCAGCATCCCAGAATTTTCAGTTTGGGCTGCTCAGAATGACCTAGACTCTTAGTTCTAGAGGCTGGTGAAGGAGCCAGACTCCCTTTTGTCCAGAAACACTCATTACAGCAACACATTGGTGTCCACATGCTCCTGATCTTCCTTTGGGGCAAACCCCTGGGCTCCCCTGTTTTATGAGTAGGTCAGGGTGAGTGTCTGCCACTTTTTGTCCCATTTCTCTCTCATGCTTTTCTTTTTTCTTCATTTCTTTTTGTTGTTGTTTTTGTTTTTTTCAAGACAGGGTTTCTCTGTGTAGTCCTGGACTCACTTTGTAAATCAGGCTGGCCTCAAACTCACAGCGATCCCTAGCCTCTTCCTCCCGAGTGCTGGGATTAAAGGCGTGTGCCACCACACCCAGCTTTTTAAATTTATTTGTATAGTTTACCTCTCTTTGGGCGGAATTTTGTCTCTTTTATTTTATCACCCACTTGATAGGACCCAGGGCCCTGCGCTCGAGCTTTGTTCTTGAGCTGCACGTACCCTTAGCCTGATATTTCTTTATTTTTCTCCTTAACCAGGCCCTTGCTTCCCCTCCCAGCACCCTTTGCTCCAAGGTTCAGCTAGAAGACTATGGACAACTGAGGACTTTCTAGACAGCTGATCCAGGGATAAGGGAAACTCAGCTGTGTTCAGGGTTCCATCCCCCATCTGGCCTACTTCTTTAAAACTTTAAATTACATTTTAACTAACCTCCCCCCGCCCTGTGTAAGGGGGCATTTGCACCATAGCTCATGTGTGGAGGTCAAAGGACAACTTTCACTTATTGATTCTCTCCTTCCACCATGTAGGTTCTTTAGACAGAACTCAGATGAGGCTTGGTGGCTTGGTGGCTTGGTGGTGCCAACACTTATGGAGCTGTCCCCGCCCACTTTTTAAAGTGCTGTCTTAGTCTCCTGTTTTTGTCAGCTGGCTGCTGTGCCTCTTACCAGATGAAAGCCCTTTATCTCAACATTTTATACCTCATAGATAGGTGGCTGTCCTAAAAATGGCAGTTGAGATCTGGGGCATGGGAAAGGTTTTCTTTCTGGATGACTTTTTTTTTTCCTTGAGAGTTCACTGACTGATCACCCATATCAGGCTTTGCTTTGTGGACAGAGAACACACGCATGTCAGAAAGATTCCCAGAGGGCTGCGGGTGTTGCTCAGTATCTGAGCACTTGCCTAGTAAGTGCAAGGTCACAGCTTTAATCCCGAGTATTGCCGGGGCTGGGCAATGACACCACAACTTCAAGGTCCAGCCTGGACTACATGGTGAGACTGTCTCAAACAGTAAAATGGAACACAAGAAGATTCTGGGCAATTGCTTACCTCCCGGGCTGACACTCTCTACAGTGTCAAAATGGTACCCCTCTCCAGAGGGTTGTGGAGAGAAAACAAGAACCAGAAAAATAACCAGAAAAGTTCCTCAGCTGCACTGAGGTGAGAGAAAAGAACAGGAGAGCTGTCCTGAGCCGGGAAGGAGCCAGCATTGAGATCTGGTTTCATTCTACTGAGTCTCAGGAAGAGTCTGGCGGCCTCAGGGGCGGCACTGGGTTTTCCGAGGGTCTTAAGGAACTCCCAGAAAGAGTGCGGTGAGCTAGGCCCTAGGCTAATGTGGCCCCCACGGTGGGAATCACTGCAAGGTACTTTCAACGTTAACTTCCTAGGCAGGGCTAAAGCCTGTTTTAAAAGGGTGTGTGTGGGCCAAGCCCAGAGCAGCCTGGGACATTTCAAACTGGCACCACCTCCTCTGGCTGTTTCTGAGGCCATCCGGAGGCCAGGGCTCGGTCAGATGAACGGAAAAGTAAAGAGAGGACCGTAGAGTCTGAGACCTTTGCGCAGAGGGCTGGAGTGTGGAGGAGGGTGGGAGGGAGAAGCCGGAGGAGGGCTCTGGGTGCGGAGGCCACACCTTTCATTCCAGCGCTGCGCGGGCCAGGGCGGGATGAGTCACGACTGGCTAGCTCTGCTGTGCACCGTCCGTAGGTGAGGGACCCAGACCTCTCTGGGGAAAAACTGCGGCGCCTGCTCATCCCGGCTTTGGCTTTGGCTGGGTGCTAGAGCCCTGGGTTTGCCGGGTCTGGCCTCTGGGGCCACGGGCTGGCTTTCCCTGATGTATGGCAACAGCCCTGCGCGAGTGCTTCCACTCCTCTTGGGTTTACAGCTCACAGGTAAGAACTGGCGGGCTTCTAGGGTTTTCTACCTTCACCGCCCACTCTATGTGAAGACACAGCTCATGGCTTGAAGAGGTCTTAAGGGCTCTGTTTGGAGCTCGAGCCCCAGTTCGTTCTAGTCCAAACTTCGCCGAAACTTCAATGCGGTGGGTTGCTTGGGCAGTACTTTGGGCAAACAGGTTTAGGTGTATTTGGCCGCCCGCGTTTCAGACAGAAAGGGCTTTCTGATCTCAGGTTACACACCATCTTTGTGTGGCTGCTCTCTACCTCGGGCTGCTGGTTAGATTTGGCCCTTGCATTTCCGTGGGAGGATTTTGTCTGCGACTCCCCGCAGCACCTCGGAGCAAACCTAGATGATAGAGCCGGGATCCTGCTGTGCTTTTGAAGCTGCCCCAATGCACACACTGGATTTGTAAATAAGCCACGTGGTGTAAGGGTTTCGGGGTGCAGGCTAGTACAGCAGCTGGGGTGGATTAGCTTGCGGGCTAGTAGCGACCCCAACCCCACATGCTGAACAATTAACCTGCTTGGAGACTTAAAATATGGATTTTTGTTTCTATTTTCAATCTTTTTTGCTGATCTTTGTAGTTTGTGGTTATTGTTCTGAAGTTGGCCCCGTGAAGCTGTGAAGAAAGTGAGAGCGCCAGGTCGGGTCGGTTTACTTTAACTGGCCCTCGGGATGGGAGGCTCAAAGTTGTGTGTAGGCAGGCGTATACAGACTCCGGGTGAAGTGAGTTGGAAGGTTGGCTTATTTGAAAAGTGCCCGCGGTTTCCTCAAGATGCGCCTGCTGTTAACCCTCTTCCTTCTCTTTACTGCAGCCCTTTGTCCTACAGCCTCTGTGGAAATTTACACCTCCGGGGCCCTGGAGGCAGTCAACGGGACAGACGTGCGGTTAAAATGCACTTTCTCCAGCTTTGCCCCTGTGGGGGATGCACTAACTGTGACCTGGAATTTCCGGCCTCGAGATGGGGGACGTGAGCAGTTTGTAAGTAGACCCTTGTCACCTTCCACAGGACCCTTGACTAGGATGTATTAAGGCGATCTTTTTTTTTTCTTGCCTTCCCTGTGTTACCCATAGGCATGGGGTTAAGTTGGGAGCCAGTTCTCCGGACACGCCCCCCCCCCCCCCAATCTCACCTCCTGCCCTGGACCTCCTCTGAGCGGGAGGGCTCACCCTTTTTCCGTCTGCAGGTATTCTACTACCACATGGATCCCTTTAGACCCATGAGTGGACGGTTCAAGGACCGGGTGGTGTGGGACGGGAACCCCGAGCGCTACGATGCTTCCATTGTGCTCTGGAAGCTGCAGTTTGATGACAACGGGACATATACCTGCCAGGTGAAGAATCCACCTGACGTTGATGGTCTGGTAGGGACGATCCGGCTCAGCGTTGTGCACACCGGTAGGTTTGGGGAAGAGAAAGCTGAAACAGAAGGAAAAAAAAAAGTGCCATCTTTTGTGAAAATGTAAGGGAGAGGGGAGGGCCTAGGTCTTCACAGCTGGGAACTTCAGAGACGGAGGAGTCCTGGGGTGAAAAAAATAAAGACTTTGGTCATGGAGAGAAACAAAATAACACAAAGAGATGTGGGGAATCTGTGGCAAGAATGACCTTGAGGTTGTGAAAGGGACAGGAAGCGACTGATAAAAGACTCACAATAGGTCTGTTCATTCTTTCACTTATTCAAGATGCTTATTGAGTACCTAGTGTGCTAGGCACAATCCAAAGTGCTTGGTGCACACTATCTCATTGAATCCTGACACACTATCAATAACTGTTGCCAATGTTTATTCTCTAGTGTTCACTCTGTACACTGTCAGGAGCTTTACACGATACATTTTATTCTTTTTCGTTGTTGTTTTGTTATTCAAGACAGGGTTTCTCTGTGTAGCTTTGAGTGTCCTGGACTCACTTTGTAGACCAGGCTGGCTCCGAACTTACAGAGATCTGCCTGCCTCTGCCTCCAGAAGTGCTGGGACTATAGGTGTATATGCTATGCCCGACTTTTATTTATTTTTTTAGAAACAAATTAAAAAATTATCATTTTATGTGCATGTTGGTTTGCTTGTATGTATGTCTATGCAATGCCTAGTGTCCATGGAAGCCAGAAAAGGGTGTCAGACCCCCTGGAACTGGAGTTACAGATAGTTGTGAGTGACTATGTAGGTGCTGGGAATCGAACTGAAGTCCTCTGAAAAAGCAGCCAGTGCTCTTAGCAGCTGAATTGTCTCTCCACCCTTATCTTACTATTCTTTATGCATCTCCTGGGTCTGTTGTATATTTAGTATCTCTCATTTTACCAACAAAGAAAACGAGGCTCACCAAGAGTAAGTCACTTGCCCAAATTCATATAGTTAGTAAAGGAAGTCACTTCAGACTCACACTGAACCATCTCAGGCTCTCAGACTGTTTCCAACTAGTGCATTGGGTTGCCTCTTCTACGGAACAACATGGAAAATGATGCCAGGTTGCACAGAACTTGTACCATAACACTTCTGAGTTGGAGAACTGGGATTGAGCCCTGGCTATTTGTTTATCACCTATACACTACAATTTCCTTGTGTCATCTGTACAATAAGAATAAAATAACAGATTTTGGTGAGGGCAAAACGATGCAATGAATTTGTGAAAGTTTCCCAAACTTTGAACTGTACTGAAAATTATAACAGTTACATGTACTGAGCTCTTGTCATAGGCAGGCACAATTGTTTCATTTTTTTAGACACACTCAAGAAATGGATATTATTATGGGTTAACATAGAGGAAACTGAGATTCAATAAATATATAACCCAGGTCACACAGCTAATAAGATCCCTCTCTCTCTCTCTCTCTCTCTCTCTCTCTCTCTCTCTCTCTCTCTTTGAGATGAAGTCTTGCTATTTGAGAAAAGATCTCTCTATATAGCTCAACTTGGCCTCAAACTTGAGATCCTCCTGCCTCAAACTTCTTAAGTGTTGAGGTACTAGGCCAGGTGTGGTGGCGCATGCCTTTAATCCCAGCACTCTGAAGGCAGAAGCAGTCAGATCTCTGTGAGTTAGAGGCCAGCCTGGTCTATAAAGCAAGTCCAGGACAGTCAGGGCTCTGTTACACAGAGAAACTCTGTCTCAAAAAACAAAACAAAACAAACAAACAAAAAAAAGAGCTGAGGTAGTTAAGTACTCTTTACTAACACAACACGTTGTTCAAAACATCCTAGTCTGTCAAGTGGTGTGATTGTCTCCCGTCATTCCTACCCAGTTCAGTTAGGAACTTTCTTTCTAGGCTCTAACAAGAGAAAGCTGTGTCGTCTGCATAAGTCATCTGAGTATTGAAAGAAGTAGTGTAATATCTTTAGACTTCAGTTTTTCTTTTTTTTTCCTGATAGGCTATCAAACAAAACAAAACAAGCAAGCAAGCAACCAACCAGCCAACAAACAAAAATAAATCAAAAACCCCAAACCATCAAACAAACACCACCACCAAAACACATACCCTCACCAAAAAAAAAATAAAAAATAAAAATAAAAAAAAATCTAGCAGTGGTTTTACATATCACTAGTTTTTGAGACTCTACAAAAAGCTATGGCCCTGTGTTTCTGTTTTAAGAAATGGAGGTACACCCAAAGAGACTCCCCAATCTTCATGATGTGTCTTGGTGTTTTGCCTGCATGTATGTCTGTGTGCCTGGTGCCTGCAGAGGCCAGAGGGAGGCATTGGAAATGCTTTAAAGCCTGTCAAATGACTGACAGAAAGAGGAAATGAGTGAAACAGTGCAGGGCTGAGCTGGGCATAGGTCTGACTAGGTTAGCAGAAACTTGAATTACTGGGCAGTTCCACTGACTCAGTGCTTCTCAGTACTTGGGTGTCGTCATCACAGCCTGGAAAACATGTCCAAACATGGATTGCTGGATTTACACCTCCCATGTTTGGGGTGTGGCCTGAGAATTTTACTTCAAAGCTCCTTGGTGCTGCTGTCTGTCCTCGCTTCTAGAGTCACACTCGGGAAGCCCTGATGTAGTCTGTGTCAGTCTCCCCCTGCTGCCAAAGGCTATGCGGTATTCATAAAAGCAGGCAAGAGGAAGATTCTGGTTAACAATCAGACACATCGCCATGGCCTTTAGATTTCACCTAATTTACAGCCGTCTTGTCTTTTTCTCCTCACAGTGTCCTTCTCTGAGATCTACTTCCTGGCCGTGGCCATTGGCTCTGCATGCGCACTGATGATCATAATAGTAATTGTGGTGGTCCTCTTCCAGCACTTCCGGAAAAAACGATGGGCCAAAAGGGCTGATAACGCTGAGGGGATAAAATCGTAAGGCTGAGCGAGCACCCGTGGGTGCTCTTAGGGTGGTGTTTGCGATCTTTCAATGGGGCCAAACAACTGTTGAGCAGTTGATTTTCTTTTTAACCAAATGTGGGGGAGGTTCCTGGTTCACAGAGCAGATCAATTAGGGCAACTAGCCTTTACCAAAGGCTTTTTTGTTGTTGTTGTTTGTTTGTTTTTCTAAGACAGGGTCTCTCTATGTTAGCCTTGGCTGTCCTGGAGTAGCTTTGTAGACCAGGCTGGCTTCGAACTCACAGCGATCTGCCTGCCTCTGCCTCTGCCTCTGCCTCCTCTGCCTCCCAAGTGCTGGGATTAAAGACATGATGCCACCACACCCGGCTTACCAAGGGCTTCTTAATAGAGCTGGAGAGACAGCTCAGCGGATAAGAGCACAGACTGCTCTTGCAGAGATCCTAAGTTCAGTTCCCAGCACCCATATCTGGTGGCTCACAATAGCCTGTGACCCCACAAACTTGCATTCAGACAGACACATACTTGGAAACAAAATAACAACAACCACAACAAAATTCAAAAGGTTTCTTAATTCTACAAAAGCTCTCACCATAGCATTTCACTAGTGTGTGGGATTTGGGCGGTATAAAGAGAATACACTTGTAAGGCTTTAAATAGCCTCTATAAAGTGAAGCACACTTGTAAAAGCTACGGGGCGAGGCACCCAGCAGTCACTGTTGAGTCAGTGGCTGGGAAGTTTGCTCTGCGACAGCAAGTGTTCACTGAACATTCTAAAGTGGAGATATGAGTTATAAGCTAAAAAAATTCACCTATTTGGCCCAAAGAGATTGGCTTAGCAGGGTAAGAACTGTGGCTGCTTTTGTAGAGGACCTGAGTTCGGGTCTCAGCATCCATGTGGTGGCTCATAAGTGCTCTCTGCTTTATTCTTAAGACATGGTCTCTCACTGAACCTGTCTCTCACTAAGTGGCTGGACAGGCTGCCTAGCAAGCCTCTGGGATCCTCAAAGCACTAGGACTAAAGGGGTTCACTACCAGTCTTGGGGCTTTTTGCACCGTACCAGGAGATCTGAACTTAGATCCTTGCACAAGTGGTTTACATACTAAACTGTCTCCTCATCCTGCTTCATTTTTTATGGCTGTATGATATTCCACTACAATGGACACACCACATATTGTTTATTAAAAGGATGATGGATATAGTTTTTTTTTTCTTTTTTGGTTATTATAGCTAACATCAATCACTACAAACATACTCTACCCACATTTTTGTATGCACATACTTTCAATTCTCCCCAAAATAAAGGAACATTGTCAAGTCATTGATAACTATTGAGTGGTTGGAGGAATTGAAAAACTTTTCCCTGAACAGCCAATACATTCCTATTGGCGGTTGTATGGGCACTAGAATTTCTCCGTCTCACCAGCACTCATTATTGATTATTGCCCTCTAGTGGACACATGAGGTGGCATCTCAGTGAGATTTTGATAGTCCTCATCCTCGGCCCAGCCCAGCCTGAACTGGAGACGGATGTCTTCTTACTGTAAAGCTGTAGCTAACGGTTTGATGTCCGGCCCCTTTCAGTTTCATTACTAGCAATTGCTCCATTCTCTTGAGTTCTCTTTGCTCCTTCCTCAATATTAGCCATTGAGACACAGAATTTTCTGATTTGATAGAGGCCAGCTCTTGTAAGGGTTTTCATTTTTAGCTACAGTCTTACAGGTATGTGTGTGGTGTATTTTGGGTTTCATGTACAACTAAGAGTCTCAGTTCATTTGTTTGCATAGGGATTTGTAAGTACCCCATTTATTTTAAGTAGTAAATATTTATTGAAATAAATGCAATTGATCGTGAAGCATCTAAGGAATCCATTGATGGCATTCTGCTTTGAAGAGACTATCAAAAAAGAGGTCAACCAAAAAACACCCTTTCCCCCTTCTTTGCAGAGGGTTAGACACTGGAAGTAAGACACTGTGGTAAAGCAGAGGGGTGCACTTTAACCATCCATAGTACTATATTAGATCCCAGGGGAGTTCTCTTGCATTCTGAAAAGTGAGTTTGGACTCGTAGGTCATGTGGGGGCATGATGTATATGGCACTGGCAGTTTAGCTCTCTATAACTTAAATGGACTTGCAGTCGTATGTAATTCTTCCTAAAGCCTTGGTTTGGGGACCTCACCTGCTGCTGCTGTGGGACCTGCCACCTTTGCTTTTTGTCTTGCTCACCTAACATTTGCCTTGTGCCTCTGTTACAGAAAAGAAGAGGAAAAGCTCAACCAAGGGAACAAGGTCTCTGTTTATTTGGAAGAGACAGACTAACACTGTGAGGTAAGGGTCACACCTGGTGACTTCTTTCTTTAGGCTACCCAGCTGTTAGCCTATCTCTGAGAGGGATCTCTCGGGTCACTCTACATGGCTAAGGGCATTTCCTCTTCAGAAGCAGAGCTCTTGCCAGGCAGATTAGTCTCCTATTAGCCTCTTAGATAACTTCCCTTTCAGGGTACTTGTGTATATGATTATGAGGCCAGGCTTCTTCCGTTTAAAGCTGAGAGACTTCTAATGAACTTCCAATATGTGAATAAATCGTGTGTGTGTGTGTGTGTGTGTGTGTGTGTGTGTCTTCTGCACATGCATGTGGATATCAGACAACAGCCTTACTTACCTACCATCTCCCTTGGGTTTTTGTTTTGTTTGTTTGTTTAACAGTCTTCCACAGGCCTGGGACTTGCTGTTCAACCTAGGCTGTGCGGCCATCAAGCTCCTCCTCTCTGCCTCCCCGGTGCTTGGATTCTAAGCACGGGCCTCCATGCTCAGGTGTTTACATGGTTCTGGTAACTGAGCTCAGACCGTCATTCTTACATGGCAAGCGCTTTACCAATTGAACCATCTCTCCAGCCCAATACATTCCCCCCCCCCCTTTCTTTCCAAGACAGGGTTTCTCTGTGTAATAGCCCTGGCTGTCCTGGAATTTTCTTTGTAGGCCTGTCTGGCCTGGAACTCACAATGACCCTCCTGCCTCTACCTCCTGAGTGCTGGGATTAAAAGATGTGCACTACCACACCTGGCCCAATAAATCATTTTTAAGGAAAAGGTTAATATTTGATAGTTTGGTGTTCATTATGAATCATTTATGGCATGATGGTAAGTGGCTACGGGTCAGAGAGATGACTCAGTGGTTAAGTGCAGAGGCCCTGAGTTCAGTTTTTAGTATCCACATGGGGTGGCTTGCAACCATCCATAACCAGTTCCAGGGGAGTCAACACCTGCTTCTGAGCTGTAGGGGCACAGCACGCATGTGCACATACAAGTAGGCAGCTAAGACATTCATAAAATAAAATAAATAAATCTGAGAAAAGAGTAAAGAAAATTTAACAAACTAATATCAAGTATAGCCTGTGATTCTGACAGAAGATACAAAAGTAAACAAATTACAAAAATTTGGGGGGCTGGAGAGATGGCACAGGTTAAGAGCACTTGCTGCTCTTCCAGAGGTCCTGAGTTCAATTTTCAGCAACCACATGGTGGCTCACAATCATCTATAATGGGATCTGGTGCCCTCTTCTGGTATACAGGTGTATATGCAGACACAACATTATATACATAATAAGTAAATAAATTTTTTGTTTTTTTGAGACAGGGTTTCTCTGTGTAGCCTTGGCTGTCCTGGACTCACTTTGTAGTCCAGGCTGGCCTCAAACTCACAGTGATTTCCCTGCCTCTGCTTCCTGAGTGCTGGGATTAAAGGTGTGCGCCTCTAAGATATAAATAAATCTTAAAAAAAATTTTTTTTTGGAGTTTGTGCTGGGCATGGTGGTAGTACTCAGTTTTAATCCCAGCACTCAAGAGACAGAGGCAGGTGGATCTCTGTGAATTCATGGCCAGCCTGGTCTACAGAGTAAGTTCCAGGACAGCCAGGGCTACATAGAGAAACTCTGTCTCAAAAAACCAACAAACTGTAATTCCAGCACTTAGGAGGCAGAGGCAGGCAGATCTCTGTGAGTTTGAGGCCAGCCTGGTCTACAAAGTGAGTCCAGGACAGCCAGGCTACACAGAGAAACCCTGTCTCAAAAAACCAAAACAAACAAACAAACAAAGAATATTTTTCCATCTGGGTGGTGGTGGCGCACACCTTTAATTGCAACATTAAAGAGGCAGAGGTAGACAGATCTCTGAGTTTTAGCCAGCCTGGTCTATAGAGTGAGTTCTACAACAGCCAGGGCTACAGAGAAACCCAGTCTCAAAAAAACCAACAACCAACCAACCAACCAACCAACCAATAAAACAAAAACGATTTCCATGAGGAGTGGATGATGCATGTCATGTGTGTATGATGGGATTCCTCTTGCACGCTTCTCAAAGACATTATCCTTTAAAATTTTTGTATTTCAGGAAGCTGAGGACTTTTGAGGACACCATTAGTCTCTCTTGCAGTCAATGGAAACTTTTCCAGTGATGACTATCACCCTACAGGTTCTGCAGCACAAACCTGCCTACATGAGCAACGCCCCTGCCTGGCAGCTTAGGGCTCTACCCGAGCCGGTGCCACCAGACTCATGCTTACCTTCATTGCTAGGGTTTGATCTCATTCCAGAGCGCGCATGGGTATTAACTTTTGTAAACCGAGAAGTTACATTTTTGCCCTTCCATATTCCTTATGGAGTGTGATTCCTGTATTCATGTGTATATTGGCATCTGAAGGGTGAAAAGCCAGCTAGCTTGTCTGCCAGGACATTTCTTCTCACGTTTTAGTTTCTTTAGAACAGCACAGGGGTGTGCTAAGGGGTCTGGAAAGATGGTTCAACATGTAAAAGCACTTGCTGCTCTTACAGAAGACCCCAGTTCAGTTCCCAGCACCCACAATGTAGCTCACAGCCATCAGTAACTCCAGTTCTAGGGGATGTGACACCCCCTTCTGGTGTCTGCAGTCACTCCATGCACGTGGTACACACACATACATGAAGGGAAGAACCCCATATGTAAAATGAAAATAAACCATACAAAGGTGAGCTAAACCTCTCAGCCATTTTTGATTAATAGGAAACCCCAAATTCACACCGGAAGTCTGATTTTCATGGCTGTCCTTAAATAATGGACATATCTTGTTTTACTAGTTTTTTTTTTTTTTTTTTTAGTATCCTAGGTTTACTATTTTGTCAGTCAATCCAAGGTTTATAGGTGACAGTGCAAGGTCGCAAGAACACCAGGATACCAGCCAATGCTACCAGGATGAATCACTCGTCACCGTTTTTGTATTTATTTATTTATTTTTAGACAGGTTCTCACTATGTAGCACTGGCTGGTCTCGAACTAGCTGTGCAGAGTTGGGCTCAAGCCCAGACACCTGCTTCCTGAGCTCTCAAGTGCTGCAATTAAGGGTGGACCACGACATCCAGCCCAACTGTAGGTTTGTAATGAGCACAGACTGTCACCCCACTTTTCATCAGACTCTGCTCATTTGCAGATTGGAGTCATTAAGCAGTTTACTAGAAGGCTTTCTGATCCCACACTCAACTAAAAAAAAAAATTTAGACTGATGAAAACGGCCAAACTGAAAGCAAATGACCTCTCCCTGCCTCTTTTATAGTTGTATGTAAGTGTGAGAACTGGAAGAGATATTTAAAGTTCTTTTGGTTTTAACTCACCTTATTTTAAGTAGAATTTGATCTGGACCAAAGAAAACTACCTAAAGGGAATAAACCAACTTTATTTTTCCCTTTATTTGAGTATACAGCAGACTTCTGAAGTGGGCTATGGGAACAAGAGAGAAGGCTTTCTTCCTTGCGTCTAGTTACAGGGTGTATGAACATAATTCACAGCAGTAGTGTTTGGAGACCATCTGAAACTTTAGGCCCAGGGTGAACCTATACAATGTGATGTTTTAGTCCACATTGACTGGGCTGCACAGATGATTTCTTTTAACAAACTGGATTTTCCAAAAGATTGTATTTCTAGACATTGATATTTTACCCAGTCTTTAAAAGCAAACTGGCATAATTTACATATAAATTGTGGTCTTGAAATTCATTCCATACCTCTCGGTCTGCTTTTTATACCGCCTAAGGAAGTTTTGTTCCTGTTACCTCTCCCCCTCTTAAAACTTAAGACAGGCTATCAGTGTGTAGCTCTGGCTGTCCTGAAACTCACTTTGTAGGCCAGCCTGGCTTTGAAATCAAGAGATCCCACTGCCTCTGCCTTTCCAGTGCTAGGATTAAAGGCATATGCCACCATACCCTGGCCTAAAAGTTTTGAGACCTACTTTGAAGCTACAAATTAGATCTGTGTTGTTTTTTGTGACTATAACAACTAAGTATTTCTTTTAACAGATGGCCCATGTATGTTTCATACTTGTAATAAAGTAGTTAAAAACTCACTAGGACTGTCTCCAGCAAACTTGTAGCTTGCGTCTTGTCTGAATACTCACAGGGTTTCACAGTCTTGTTCAGTGTCTC
This sequence comes from Acomys percivali, assembly GCA_907169655.1. Lineage (NCBI taxonomy): Eukaryota > Metazoa > Chordata > Mammalia > Rodentia > Muridae > Acomys > Acomys percivali. Next base: position 100,648,259 of record OU015749.1, read on the forward strand.
CTTTCTAACAGCACTTTTGTACTGTAACTTATTTTTTTTATTATGCCCAAAGCATTGCATAAATAAACCTTAGTAATAAAGAATTATGAATTCTGTTATTTCCTTACATACAAATCTGCGAACTTCACATAGCAGTTAATAGAAAACAAAGGAATATGTTTTATCTTTGATCACGTTTTCTTAGTAGAGACGGATGAGTAATGGATGAAATTAACTTCTAGTAGATGTATATTATTTCTGTAGACTTTACACGTTGCTTTGGAGAGCTGGGAAATGGGCAAAATGATACCACACATTCTTTTGTTTCTGTGTTTTGAGACAGTTTCTCTGTGTAACTGCCCTGGCTGTCCTGAACCTCCTTTTGTAGATCTGGTCTCGAAGTCACAAGAGACTGCTGCCTCTGCCTCTTGAGTGCTGGGATTAAAGGCATGTGCCACCACCCCGGGAGATATACATTTAGAAGACTCATTCTTGAGTCTAACTCTAACCCCAACTAGGGTCTTACTATGAAGCCCACGTTGTTCTTGGTCCTGCTTCAGCCTTGCAGATCCTGGGCCTACAGGCTTTTGTCACACTGTTTGGCTTGGTTTGGGGGACTTTAGAAGCAATGACAATAGTTTTCTACTCTTATTCTCTTCACAGAGAAAAACATGGTCTTTCAAGTCTAGTCAAGTATGCCAGTTGAAAATGTTGCGGTTATTAAATATTTCCAAAAGCTGAAGCCTTTTCCCCCCCTTCTATTTTCATTAACCACGGCAGCTCTAGAATTGGATAACTACACTGGTTAAGCAGGGTCCCTTTCCACCTTTTTTCAGAGCATGTTAGACTATCTATTTCATTTCACATCAAGTGCGATGATAATGATCTTCTTAATTTTGCAATACACAGATACACAAACCCTGGTTTCCTTCCCGCAAATACACACTGCAGTGATTTCACCATCTCTGCCACAGCAGTGATTTAATAAGCATCCAGTTCTGGATGATGTAATGGCTACATTAAAAGGAACACAAATGATGAAGCTTGTGGTTTTTTGTTTTGTTTTTTCGGGACAACGTTTCTCTGCATAGCCCTGGCTGTCCTGGACTTGCTTTGTAGACCAGGCTAGCCTTGAACTTACCGCGATCCACCTGCCTCTGACTCCTTAGTGCTGGGACTAAAGGCGTGCGCTACCACGCCCGGCTGGAGCTTCCATGTATTTACCACAGCACCCAATAAAGATTTTTTTATTCTGACCCTGTATGCTCTCTAATGTCTCCCCGAACTTCAATGTATGTGTATCTTATTTTTAGGGTTCAATTTAGAGACTCTAAGAGATACTATTTCTGGTTTACAGTCGGAGTGTCAAACATTGTCCTTCAGAATCCATAAAAATAAAACCCTTTACCCAGTCTTTAGCCAATTTGAAGAAGAGCTTAATCAGATCCTTCCAGAGGGTCAAAGAATCGCTGGTCAGGGAAAGCAGGTGTGACTCTAGTAACAATCCATATCCATGATTGAGGTAAATCCGGGTGGCTATTTCAAAGATGACTCCTGCGAAGACGTCACTTCCGGTGCCACCTGCGTGGTCCCCGGGAGGAGTAAAGAGGGTGTGCAAGTGTCGGTAGAGCTGTCGGGATGCAGCAGCCGAGAGGAGCAGCTAGAGGCCGTGGCTGCGCTCTCTTTCCACTGCTGAGCATCTTAGTCGTCCAGGGTGAGTGCGCGAGCTGCTGGGCTCCACTTCCGGCTGGGGGGGGCGGTCAGGAAAGATGGTCGCTTTTCCGGTTCCGGGTTGGGGGTCTCAGGAAACCCCCCGCTCAGCTTCTGGGAGGGAAGGAGCGGGAGAGGGCGTGTGGGCTGATGTTCTTTCCCGTCTGGCACCACCCATTGCGGAGAGTTCGTTCCGGTCCGTCTCCGAGCCCGACCACATTGTGTGACGACGCTATCTTGGTGATAACCACGACGAAACCACAGCGAACTCAGGCTTTTGCGGACGCTCTCTGTTCTTGAGAGATTATCAGTGGTTATCAGCCAGGGTTCTGTATAGCTGTTACACGTTGTACCCTGGTCAGAAATGGGCAATTCTGTTCGTCCCAGTTATTTTGAGAGACACAATCATGACTGTAAAGCCTGGAAAAAAAAGAAAAAGAAGAGGCGGGGAGGAAAATCATGACTGGGTGATTTTATTCGGGGACTTTGAAGTAAAACATTTTAGAGAAGGGGTATAGTGTGATTTTTTCTTATAGCAGGCATATTGTTGAAAAAAAGACAACTACCTTAGCGCTTTATAAACATTCTAAAATATAAGAAAAGTCACAATCATCCCTTTGAAACTCTCTAATTTTTGAACTGTTATCAGCACAGTGTTGACATAATGACAATATTGTAAGATTTGGATAATTTTGTTTTCATGCTATTCCAGATTTCTAAATTTCAATCCAAGCTAATTAGCTTCATTTCAAGGTGCAAATATTTTCTGATTATTTCTTCTCTGTGTGTTTGTGTCTTCCTAAGAAATAAAATACTAGTATAGCTGGCATTAGAATGAATTTTTGTAACATTTTCCTGCAAATAATGGGCATTTCTGAAAGAGGTTTTTAGTGTTGTATAAATATGAACACAGGCTGGGTCTCATCAGGTAAGGTGAGGAAGTTTTTGTTTATCTGGTGACTAAATCTGCATGCTGCCAGCACACTCCCTGATCCTTCCCAACTACCTATGTCATCATAAGTGTCCAGTTTTTCATCTGAGTTCTTTTTGTAATAGAGTCAGGTCTACTGTCATTTCATATAAACTCACCTTTTTGTTTTTTTAAACACAGGGTGTGTAGAGAGAAATGTTCAAATATTGTCCTATTGAGGAAAAAAAAATCTAGAAATGGTGGGTCTTTTTGTAAATCTAGTGTTACTTCACACAGATGAACAGATCTAGCAAAACAAAGGGTTCAAACATAAGTTAATTTTTGGAGGCTGGGGAGATGGAGCAGTGGGTGAAGGTGCTTGCCACGAAAGCCTGAAGGAGAGAATCAACTCAATTGAGTCACCTCTGACCTCTACACATATGTATACATTCTAAGATGCTTTGTTTTTGTTTTTGTTTTTGCTTTTGGATTTTGGTTTTTCGGAGACAGGGTTTCTCTGTGTAGCCTTGGCTGTCCTGGACTCGCTTTGTAGATCAGGCTGGCCTCAAATTCACAGCGATCCACCTGCCTCTGCCTCCTGAGTGCTGGGATTAAAGGTGTGCGCCACCACGCCCAGCTCTAAGAAGTTTTTAAGTTATTAATCTCCGTGTCTCAGTCCATCCAAGATATGAATAGATACAGATTTATTTTCCTCACCCACTCCTCCAAGTCTTCTTGAATAGATTTATATTTTGCCTTTAAAATGAACAAACAAACAAACAAACTAACAAGCAAACAAACCAGGGTGCTGGAGAGATGGCTGAGCAGTTAAAAGCACTTGCTGGTCTTCCACAGGACTCTGGTTTGAGTGCCAGCATCCACACAGCGGCTCACAATGGTTTGTAACTCCAGTCTCAGGCAATCAAATGCCCTCTCTGGTCTCCAGGGACACTAGACATGCAAGTTCTGTACATTCAGGCAAAACACGCAGACACATAAAAAATAAAGGTTAAAAAAAAAAAAAGCACAGATTTGTTTGGATGTAGTTCACATACTTGTTCAACCATTAAATATATAGTTTACTACTTTTGTTTTGCTTTGCTTTTCATGACAGAGTTTCTCTGTGTAACACTCCTGCCTGTCCTAGACTGGCTTAGTAGACCAGGCTGACCTTGAACTCACAGAGATCCATCTGCCTCTGCTTCCTGAGTGCTGACATTAAAGGCATGTGCCACCATGCCCGGCTAGTTCAGTACTTCTTAATATGCACTGTTATGCAACAATCATTGTAACCAATTTTGGGGCATTTTTATCATCCAAAAGAAAAATCCCACACCCATTCCTACCTTCCTACAGGCTCTGGAAACTACCAATCTACTATCTTTATTTATGCCTTTGTTTATTCTGGGTATATCATAAAAAGTGAGTCAGGCGTGCCCCTTTGTGACTAGCTTTTTCCCACTGAGCGTGTTTGCAGTGCTTTGTTGGTTGTTCGTTGTTTGTTTGTTCATTTTGTCTCTTTTGAATAGTAGGTGTGATAGCTTTGCTTTCCCACTAGTGTTTATTTGCCACCCCTCTTCAGAGATAGAAACCCTTAAATTGATATCTTGTTTGAACTGGCCTTAAAATTTAATTCTGATCCTGCTCACTTCAATTGGTTGGGTATATAGAAAGGATAGGCTGGGGGTCTGTGTACATGGCCCAGGGTATGATGGTGCAATGGTGTGTGCCTAGCATTGGGGACGTGGCCCAGGGTATGATGGTGAGTGCCTAGCAATGGGGATGTGGCCCAGGGTATGATGGTGAGTGCCTAGCATTGGAGATTTGACCCAGGGTACGATGGTGCATGCCTAGCATTGAGGACATGGCCCAGGGTACGATGGTGCGTGCCTAGCAATGGGGACGTAGCCCAGGGTATGATGGTGAGTGCCTAGCATTGGGGAC
>OU015749.1:100652811-100671913 GCA_907169655.1 Acomys percivali
CTAGCATTGGGGACGTAGCCCAGGGTATGATGGTGAGTGCCTAGCATGGGGGACGTAGCCCAGGGTATGATGGTGAGTGCCTAGCATGGGGGATGTGGCCCAGGGTGTGATGGTGAGTGCCTAGCATTGGGGACGTAACCCAGGGTATGATGGTGCGTGCCTAGCATTGGGGATGTAGCCCAGGGTATAATGGTGAGTGCCTAGCATGGGGGACGTGGCCCAGGGTACGATGGTGAGTGCCTAGCATGGGGGTGTGGAAGAAGGAAGTTCAGGGTGAGCCTCAGCTGCAGGGTGAATAGGAACCTAACCTGAGAAACATGAGGCCCTGGCTGAGAACACAAGAGAAGGAGGAAAGAGGAGGGGGGAGCATTAATGATAGAGAGCTCAGTATTACACTTTTTAAAAATGTAAGTGAAAGAATATTCATTTAAGATGGGAAGATTTGCATTTTTGAAAATGGGATGTGTAAAATTAGGGGCTTTGTTTTGTCATGTTTAATTTCTTCCAGCTCTAAAGTTATTTTATAAGAAGGTGATTTTCTTTTCTCACCCTCTATTAAGTGGTTTTGTTAATTTTCACAGTGGTTGGCTGTTTTATTTGGCCAAAATAAATATTAAGCCAGAGCATGGTGATCCCATCATTTGGGATGCTGAGGCAGGAGGATGGGATGTTGGAGGCCAGCCTAGCCTTGGATACATAGCATGACCCTGTCTCAAGAAACAAAGTAAAATAAAACAAAAATTAAATATCTGAAAGGATATTGTGCTAAAATGGGGAACTTTGAATGAATGCAATAGGATTAGAAAGATTAAAGAATGGATTTGATAGAAAGATAGGAATATGGAGAGGGAAGAGAAGGGTAGGAGAAAAGATAGGGAGGGAAAGACAGAGAGTGAGAGAGGGGAAAGAGATTGCCTGATTGGTTGTTTGTTTGTTTGATTGATTGATTATGGAGAGCTGGCTGGAGGAACTACAGAGGTTCTGATGTCTAATTCTAGCCCAGATCTTGTCTTAGCTCTGAAGCAGGCTTTGGCAGCCATTTCCAATAATGGAATGGCAGTAAATGCTCTGGGCTCTACAGGCACCCGTTCACTGCCATGTCATCTCAGTTTCTGCCAAGTGTGCGGAAGCAGCCATAAACACATCAGTGTGGTTGCATTCTAGTAAAACTCAGTTTACAGAAAGGTTGAAATGTCTTAGCTGCTCACTTGGAGACCACTGGAGAGACTGATTTGTTTAGCTGATCTGGGTTACCTGCAGAGCTGGTAGTAGGGTAACTGTTAATTACTATGAGTTTGCTTCTTTCACATGAGAGCCATTTGCTTCCACTTGAGTCATGGGTCATAGGTGGCTGACCCCTGACATACTGTCTTTGACATTATCCCTTAGGTATCAAAGGGATGTAAACTTATGCAGAATCATTCAGGGCTCTCCCTTACAAGCCTGGTTTCCCTCTTTCACCGAGTGGCTTTTCTAAGTAGAAATGAAAGTCATCCATGACACCGTCCTTCCTAGCATCACTTTCTCTCGAGAACTGTGTGCATTTGTGTGATATTTTTTTCCTCCTTTAGTGGTGGCGCATGCCTTTAATCTCAGCATTCAGGAGGCAGAGGCAGGCGGATCACTGTGAGTTTGAGGCTAGCCTGGTCTACAAAGTGAGTCCAGGATAGCCAAGGCTACACAGAAAAACCCTCTCTGGGGAGGGTGGGAGGAGAACTGATCTTTTCCTGACTGGGTGCAAATAGACGCATTGAGAGAAGCATTGGGAATTTCATAATGAAGGCACAAAGGAGAGGATTGGTGGACAGTGAACACATGTCTGACACTGGTAACCATGCTGATCCACCCAGTGTCTCCCTGTCTGCCTCCTTCCCTCTGAATTTTTGCCCTGATGGTGCTTGTATCTCATGGAGGAAATGGTATTTATAAATCAGGTGTAGTCATGACATACGTGCTTGGGTAATATTGCATTATTGGAACTCTGAAGGAAGAGCAAAAGAGCTTTAGGGAATTTGGAGAAGACATCACAAAGTGGGCTGGTATGTGAGTTGGTGGCAAAAGCATGTGAATGTTGGGGTGTGTTAGGGAGCAACTCCAGCAGGATGGCAAGAATGGGGAGATCTTTCCAGACAAAGACATATTCTAAGAAAAGCATAGAGACATGAAAGGATGCAGTATGTTTGGAAATGACTGCACAGCCTGGCATAGTGAAAAGGGTAGGATGTAGCTGGCAGGTGTCTGAGAAAGACCATTCTTATTTAGATTTTAATCCACAGCCCCAACAGGGAATTAGTTCAGGTTTTTTTTTAGTATGTGTGGTGTCTGCTTTGATAATAATAATAGTTAATAACTGTTAAAAGTTTTTAATCTCGGTAGGGGTTCGAAGTTTATTGCATGTATTGTCCTTGGGCTGGTGCCATAGTTTGAGCAGGACCCCTGAGCCCAGATCCACCTGTCATAATGTTTACTTGTAGGTTTCCCCATTCTCCCATGCTTCTCTCACCTAGAGTCCCAATAGGAAGTCTTCCTCTCTGTAAACTTCAAACCCCTACCCAGATCTAGCCAATGGACAGGACATTCTCCAGAGTTGAGTGGAGAGTGGGGACTGACTTTCACACGAACTCTGGTGCCCCATATTTGACCACGTCCCTTGGATAGGGAGGCCTGGTGGCACTCAGATGAAGGATAGCAGGCTACCAAGAAGAGACTTGATACCCTATGAGCATATACAGGAGGAGGAGGTCCCCCTCAGTCACAGTCATAGGGGAGGAGAGTAAGGGGAAAATGGAAGGGAGGGAGGAATGGGAGGATGCAAGGAATGGGATAACAATTGAGATGTAATATGAATAAATTAATAAAATATATTTTAAAAAGTTTTTAATCTCAAGTTGGGCGGTGGTGACACATGCCTTTAATCCCAGCACTTGGGAGGCAGAGGTAGGTGGATTGCTGTGAGTTCAAGGCCAGCCTGTTCTACAAAGTGAGACCAGGACAGCTAAGGCTACACAGAGAAACCTTGTCTCGAAACAGCTTCCCCCCCAAAAAGGTTTTAATCTCAAGAGCTCTACTAAGAATTCTATGTGTACTTGTTTGTTTGTTTATTTATTGTGGTACTAGGGAGAGAACACAGGGCCTTACACCATTCCACCACTGAGCTGTATCTAGGCCCGTGGATGTGTACAGTGTGTTGGATGTTCACAGAGATCCTAGGAGGGTCAATCTTTCCATTCACCAAATGGACAACTGCACCCTGAGCAGCTCAGGGAGCTGTGACCTTGCTCTCACTGACGTCAGATGGGCTGGAGCTTGGTGCCGTTGCGGCTAAGTTCAGATCTACTCCTTTAACTTCTAGATTGTATTTATGTTTTAGGCTAAAAACATAGGATGAGGGCCATGTGTAGTTTGTGGGTTCATTCCACCTCTCCGGTTTTAAACCTGACTCTCCAGGACTGAATAGGAGTTTTCTTCACGTTGCTGAGTCAGGAGCGAGAGCTTGAGAAGGAAGGCTTTTTCTGGCAGAGAAATGAGCATTTACAAAGGCATATATTAAGTGATAAACAGCGTGGCAGTCAGAAAGAATGCTGTATAAGGAACCAGATGGCCATCATTTTTGAGATGGGTCAGATTCTTATTAAAAGCCTTATTAGCGAGCTCTGCCTTGGTCTCCACCTTTCAGGAGGAATGTGACCAGACTAGATTGTCCAGAGAGGAGTGAGAAAATGATTCAAAGCTTTCAGAGGTAAAGACTCTGGGACAGTGACTCAGAATGCCAGCGGTAAGAAAAGTCACGAGCCTATAGGAGAAAGAGAAGGCGGTATCAGCAGGCATGGGGCGTTTGCTCCAAGTAGGTAGGCTTTCTGGGTGTTGTACGTGTTTTAACCCATTTAATCCTCACAGTGACCTGGAGGTAAGCCCCATTTCCGCCCTGTTGAGCAAACTGGAGGAGTAAGGCAACGTGCTGAGCTGCTCAGGGCCAGCCACAGGGCTGGGGTTTGAACCAGCCCAGAGCTTCTGACACCTTTGTGTTCAATCCTTACACTGCCCTGCCTGTGCCACAAGGACGACTGGATTCCAGGAAAGGTGTGGATTTGCTCTTTTCTGAAATCTTGCTGTGCTCTTTGCCCTTGGCTGTGAGAAGAATCTTGGCTTACTGAGCCAGAGAAGGAAGCAGGAAAAGCAAAGGATGGTGTTTTAATTTCCTAAAACATGGCTGTCCAGTGGGAGGTATATTTTTATTCACTGCTTTCCCAACATCACAGGGGATCGGTTGGAAGAAAGTACCAGTTTTTTTTCTCTTTCTTGTAGTGCCAACATTGGAAAGACCATACTCTGCAGGCTTTAAAAATGATGTCTTACTTTTACATTGCAGAACACATTCAATTATATATATTTTTCCTCTCCATAATTTGCTTTGTTTTCTTTATGTTAAGTGTAAAACCTAGGACCTTCCAAGTTAAGGCAGGTGCTCTGCCATTGAACTACACCTTCAGCCAGCCCTCCATAATTTACTTTTAATAGGTGTGTGATTCATTAACTGGCTTTAGGTAGAGGGAGCATAGCTGGGTGTGGTGGTGCATGCCTGTAATCTCAGGACTTAGAAGGCTGAGTCAGGAGAATTGTGAGTTTAGACCAGACTGGGCTATCTAGCAAGGCTGTGTCTCAAAAGGAGGAGGAGGAGGAGAGGAAGGAAAAGAGGAGGAAGAAGATGCGTTAGCGAGAAGGATCATCAGTTTTGAGCACTTAGTGTCCTTCCAGAGGACCTGGTATTCAGTTCCCAGTACCCACATCATGTGACTCACAAGCCTTGTAACTCCAGCTCCAGAGGATAATGCCTCTTGCCTCCACAGGCACCACGGGTACCAGCACACTTGTGGACGTACCCATACACAGATACAGAGATACAGAGATATCACACACACACACACACACACACACACACTTACATAGAATAAAAACAAATTCTTTTTAAAAAAGAAGAGGAGGGAAAGACTAGTTAGAACCTTCTAGGACAGTTTTAAAAGTAAATTTCCAATTTGTATTTTCTATCCTCATTTTGCTGCTGGTTGAGATACTGGTAGCTTCATGCTGTGACCATACTGTGTTTGCTTGATTCTCCTAGACCTCATAAAGGCTGCTGTATATGGAGCATGCATGTGGGGGAGGGTTAGGGAGGGCACAGGATGGGAAGGAGTGGGTATTGCTGCCTTTCAGTTATCATGAGCAACCCTTACTAATTAACTACAAGCCTATGTTTGGAAAAACGCTAGTGTGATTAGGTGTTTAATTTTTGCTCCAGTGTTTACTATGATTTAAGACTACGAAATGATAAGTGTTATTCAAGATTATTAGATCTTAGCTCCTTCTTCCTTGTGGATTTGTCTGAAAGTTCATTGATGGCTCTGGCTTTTTGGGGGAGATCCCTAAAAATGATTCAGAACCTCTGTAGTGTTCACTCACATTTGCAGAACCCAACAAAATGAATGCATTGTAAGTGTCTGGGCTTGCCCCCATTAGGTGTGCGTGCTGTCCTTTCTTTGGAGATAAGTGCAGATGCTCACGTCCGAGGATACGTTGGAGAAAAGATCAAGTTGAAATGCACCTTCAAGTCCTCTTCAGAGGTCACTGACAAACTGACCATTGACTGGACGTACCGCCCTCCCAGCAGCAGCCGCACAGAATCTGTAAGTGTGGGCTTTCCAGAAGCTTACTCGAGTACTTGGCATGCTGGCACACACCAGTAATTTCAGCATTAGTGAGGTAGGAAGAGCAGGGGTTCAAGGCCATCCCTCAGCAGCACAGCAGGTTTGAAGCCAGCTTGATCTACATTTAAAATAAAAGAAAGAAAGCCTGTGCCATAGTTCAGGGAGTAAAGGTATGTGCTGTGAAAGCCTGACAGCCTGAGTTCGATTCCTGAAACCCACAGTGGAAGGAAAGAGCTGACTCTCAAAAGTTGCCTTCTGACTTCCATGTATACACCACAGCACTACGGATCCTACGTGCACCCTCACATGCACGCACACATACACGCGTGTGTACACACACACACACACACACTCATACACATGTACACACATGCACGCACACATACACGCGTGTGTACACACACACACTCATACAGATGTACACACATGCACACATACATACACGAGTGTGCACACACATATCTCAAATACAGTTAAACTTAGAAAAATATATAAAAGAAACTTTTAGGCTTCTGGAGTGAGCCAGGCTTCTGACTCATATGATATTTGTTTAAACACATAGAGCCTTTCAGTCTGACATGTAAGACTCTTGTATGTTATCTTCAAGGAAAAAAATGGTCAGAAACCAAGAGGAAATGTGGTTTAATTTTGTTGCCTTGTTGTTTCCTTCTGTGTGGCGTTACAACTTTTAGATCTGTTGTCCTAAAAAGGACATGGGCTGCAGAAATTCTCCACTCATATCACAGACATCCTTTCTCTGAAAGCTGCTGTCTCAGTGGGTGTGTCTGTCTGCGAATCCGTGCTCTGTAGCTTTACCTTGGCTTCTTCACTGGTTGTGTAAACATCTACAGTGATTTATATAGCAGCCATGAAGGAAACGGTGCACGCTATACTGGTGACAGATGCCATTGGTGACAGATGGTCTTGCAATATTAGGAGCAATATACTTTAGTCACACTTATAAAGCATATTTATGGTTCAAATTCCATTACGGGTGTTTATTTAGAGATTACAATGCTGTAATGTGTACAGCATGGTATATATTATAGTTCTCTTTAGAGTTCCGTCAGTTGCCTTAGGTCAGGATGGCGGCTGTTTAAGAATGCATTTGAATTGGGCCTGGAGAAATGGCTCAGCAGTTAAGAGCACTTGTTGTTCTTCCAAAGAACCTGGGTTCAAGTCCCAGGATCCTGTAACTTCAGTTCAAAGGAGATCAGAGGCCCTGTTCTGGCTTCCATGGGTACCAGTCATGTACTGTACACAGACATACAAACATATAGGCAAAATACCCATACATAAAACTGTTAGAAAAAGAATGTCATAGCCATATGTAAATTGGATCTATGTATTGATCTATGTATCTATCTATCTATGCATCTATCTATCATCTGTCTGTATATGCAGGCCACTTCAAGGTATGGAGGCGAGAGGACAACTTGCAGAACCCTCTCCTTCCAGAGAGGGTTGAACTCAGGCCATCAGGCTGAGTGGCAGTGTGCCTTTACTCACGGAGCCATCTCACTGTCCCTAGACTGGATTTTGGAAAGTGCTCTTTACTCCGTTTTCCTTCATTGGAAGAGAGATTACCTTTCATCTTAGCTGAGCACGCTTTGAATTGTGCATTAGGAGCAGTTACTGAGTGCCTGGTGTGGCGTGGGGCGAGGCAGGCAATGGTTAGCGAAGGAAACAAGGCTGTAGTCAAGGTTCCTGTTGCTTTAGATTTAAAATAGTTCGCTTTATTCTGAGTTGCGGGGAAGCTATGGCTGACCTTATTTGGCTCTGCTTCCTTGTCCAAAACTAGGGCAGAGCGAGCAATGGGAGCTTCTTGGGTGAGAAACCTTATATGCCAACAGCGCTTCTAGAGTGCTGTTCTGTGAAGTGGGTCGCGAGAAGCAGCGAGCTCTTCTGAGTTGCAACAGGGGCGTTTAAGTGTCTTGTAACTCAGGGGTTCAAGTGGTGTGCTTTGTCAGGCTGACTAAGGAGGCAGGATTGCGACGCACTAATTTAACATGTAATTCATGAGTTAGATTAACCTGGAAGGTTGGTGAGGGACTTTTAATGATAGGTCTTGGTTTTCAGAGACAAGATTTTGCCCTGGGTGTCTGTTTTTAAACTTGGTGTATAATCCAGGCCGGGCTCACATCCACAGCACTCCCCCTGCCTCGGCCTCCTGAGTACTGGGAGCACGGGCACTCCCGGTCCTGTTGTCTTGGTGGGCTTCTCTTACCCCCCTCTTCGCTCTCTTTGCAACACTTGTCACATATGCATCAGTGTGGTGCCCATTGCAATCTGTTTCTTCACATGCCCAGAACATGGGATGCGCCCTAAGTATCCGTGGAGTGAATTCTTGGTGAAATTAACCAGTGAGTGATTCATCATCTTCTCCAAGGAATTGCTCTTTAAAATTGGTCAATTTGGTGGTTGGAAACATCTGCTATCCTAAAGGAGAAGGCACCAAGTAAACAAAGCAAGAGGAAAGCCTCCTGCCTTGCATAAGAGTCCTGTCATTTGTCATATGTGTCTGTCACACCTTCCGGTATAAATATGTGCTCTTGGGGCCAAGTGTCAGAGCACCAAGTCCAAAGCAGTATCGTCTTAATAAAACAGATACTCATCAGGCTTTTGACGCGAGGCTTGTGTTAACTGCTACGGGAGATAACCAGAGAGAGGTTGAATTGTGTTACATCCACCCAGTGATTAGGAAAGTAAAAATCTCCCTTTGTTACTTGCTTTGTCACTGGGCCTTTGAGTAACTTGTTCCATGTTTTTATTTGGGTCTTGTTTCTCTTCCTATAAGTTCAGAGTAATTACACCTGCCTCCCATAGGCTGCTGTTAGAAGGGCCACGGGAGTAAACATGTGAAAGTCATCTGCAAACTATGATAAACAGACATTGGGTGTTTCTTTACGGTGCAGTTTCCCTACTTTGGCACTGTTGACAGTTAAGCCTGTGGGACTGTCTAAAGGGAAGCTTAGCGGTGCCCTTGATTTCTGTCTACCCACTAGGTGCCTGAAACTCACACCCCTAGTTGCAACAACCAAAGTGCACCAAGGAAACAGATAAACTGATTAAGCTGCAGGAAAAAAATACCTGAGCAGACATTTCTCAGAAGGAGCAAAATCAATGGTCAGCAGATGAATGAAAAAAATCTCTATGTTTCTGGTTATAAAGGAAGTAAAAGTAAAACTGTACTGAGCTATCGCCTCACAGGCCACCAAAAATGCTATTATAAAATAGGCAAATTGTGGGGCTGGATAGATGGCTCAGTGGTTAGAGTGTATACTGCTCTTGCAGAGGACCAGAGTTTGGTTCCCAGCACCACGTTGGGTGGTTCCCAGTGGCCTCTAACTCTGGCTCCAGGATATCTTGATGTCCTCCTCTTCTGGTCTCTGTGGGTATCTACACACATAATGATGAATAATAAAAGTAAAATCTTACAAAGACAAATTACAATAAGGATTGGCACAGATTGGAGAAAAGGGAAATGTACTCACGTAAATAATACAGCTGCTTTAGACAACAGCATGGCAGTTCCTCAGAAACAAAACTAGCCAGGCAAGAGCGTAGCGTGCGCAAGGCCCAGGGTTCAGTTCTCAGCACCACACCAAAAAGTCCACATTGTGCTCTACAAATATACACATTATTATTGGTCAATTGGAAAGAAATACATTTAAAACTTGTTGAAAAAAAAAAAAGAATCTATTCATTTTGTGAAATGTTTTGTGGAGAGTGAAGTTGCCCCTGCTTGAGAGAGCTTTAGGAAGAATTTATTTTTGAATCTGTGTGTGTGTGTGTGTGTGTGTGTGTCTGTCTGTGTGTGTGTGTGTGTGTGTGTGTGTGTGTGTGTGTGTGTGTGTCTGTGTGTAGGTTCCCTCAGAGGCCAGAAGTGTGGAATCTGCTGGAGCTGGAGTTGCAGGTGATTGCGAACTGCCTGATGTGGGTGCTGAGAACTGACTTGAGGTCCTATGGAAAGGCAGTGCTCTTAGCCACTGTGCCATATCTACAGCCATCGAAAATATTTGAGGGCTGAGATCCCAGGACTTTCTCATCAATCCTTTTTTGGATCAGTTTTATTAACCTGTCTTTCTAAGGTAGAGGTGAGAAAAGCATTAAAAACAACAACAACAACAAAAACAACAACTGGGGGAAAGAAAACCCTTTTATACAATTCATTTTAACATTGGACCTGCTCAGCTTTTCATTTCATTGTGTTTCCAAGTTAACCTTTTCTCTCATGATGTTGCTTTCTTAGATTTTTCATTACCAGTCTTTCCAGTACCCAACTACAGCAGGCACATTTAGAGACCGGATTTCCTGGGCGGGCAATGTCTACAAAGGGGATGCATCCATCAGCATCAGCAACCCCACTCTAAAGGACAATGGGACCTTCAGCTGTGCTGTGAAGAATCCTCCAGATGTGTACCACAATATCCCCCTAACAGAGCTTACGGTCACAGAAAGGGGTAAGCTGCCGACTGCCAGTCTCCTGCAGTGCTGGGACTCTTCTGGTCCTTTCCAGAACACATCAGTTGACTAAGAGAATTACTGTGTCAAAGTTGTCTTCATATGCCTGTTAAGATTAATTTTTAATGGTGGCTTATGTCTTTAATCCCAGCACTTGGGAAGCAGAGGCAGGTGGATTACTGTGAGTTCAAGGTCAGCCTGGTCTACAAAAAGAGTTCCAGGACACCACGGCTACACACAGAGAAACCCTGTCTCAAAAAAAAAAAAAAAAAAAAAAAAAAGATTAATTTTAAAAACATTTTTAAAGTTTTATTTTGTGTGTTGGTGTGAGCATATATGAGTATGCACATGTATGTGTGAGCACAATCTTAGTGTGTAGGTCAGAAGACAACTTGTAGGAATCCGTAGAAACATCCTTAAACTATCTAACCAGCCATTAGGATGTATTTTAAATTTGAAAACTGAATATTCTCTTCCAACGTTATCATAGTCTCTGCATTGTCTTTTTTGCTTTATCTTCAGGTGACCAAATGTCTTGTGTTTGGAATGTTGGGTAATTCCCCAAGTTAATGATGATGATTATGTGCAGTGTAGAAGTCATTCCAGTAAAACAAACAAACAAACAAACAAAAACAAAAACAAAAAAACCAAAAAACAAAACAAAAAAAGAAGTCATTCCAGTTGCTTTGCTAGGTTCATGTTACAGTTGTGTGACTGGTCCTGTGATGCGTGCTCCCTCTGAGGATGGGCGACATTGCATTTCTTTTATGTTACAAAGAGCAGCAGTTCCCTTTCTCCTGTGGAGATGGGTTGCGACTTTTTTTCAACATATTCCTCGGCTGATTATTAAGTGGTTAATTTGAGTTTGAAACTGGATTTGAGCCAAAGTCATAGAGATACATTATGAGTCACTATAACCGCCTTACCATTTCTTGGGGTTTCCCTCCCTCCTTTATTTCCTCCTGCCTGCCCTGCCCTTTCTCCCGCCTTTCCCTCTCTCCCTGCCTCCTTGTTTTCTTTGTCATAATTGTCATCCGGTTTGACAATGACTCAAAGCACATTTATATCATCATACTGCTGGCAAGAATAGATTTTGTTTTTCTAGAAGGCAGTTTAGTAATAGAAGTCATTTTTCTTAAAATTATATTCCCATAAGAAAACAGAGCTAAACACTAGGATTTATATACAAGGATGGTCATCCCAATATGACTTGTAGAGTCGAGGAATTTGAAATAACTTGAATGTTCAAAGTTAGAGAATTGATTTGCTTGTTGATCCAGTATGGTATAGTACTAAGCATCATATTTAGAAGGCTTTTTTATTTATTTGGTTTTTTGGACAGCATCTCACTATGTAGCTCTGGCTGTTCTAGAACTTACTTTGTAGACCATCAGGCTGGCCTTGGACTCACGATGATGCACTGCCTCCCTCCCAGTGCTGGGGTTAACAGTATATGCCACCACACCCTGGTAGGAGGACCTTTATAATCAAGACCTTCTTTTGTTTTGTTTTGTTTTGTTTTTTTGAGACAGGGTTTCTCTGTGTAGCCTTGGCTGTCCTGGACTCCCTTGGTAGATCAGGCTAGTCTCACAGAGATCCACTTGCCTTTGCCTCCCAGAGTGCTGGATTATAGGCGTGTACCGCCACACCTTGCTTAATCAGGACCTTTTTAATCACACAAACTCCATATTTCTCATATATGTTAAACTGAAATAGTGTGAAAAATAGGACTCCAGCTTTTACAAACATTCATCCTGCCCCCATATGTGTGTGCTTTGATGTTTTTGGTTGTGAGCCTAGCCTTTAACAGCCGAACCATCTCTCCAGCCCTGTGTGTGCTTTTAGACTTCTGGAAAGAAGAATGAGTTGGTGGCAGCTAGCAATGTGTTCCTTGTAGGCAATGGAATTATGTGTACATGTGTGTGCTTCTTATACTTTTCATATTTTCTATGTTGAACTTGTCCCATTTGTAATTAGAAGTGTGAGCAAAGGCATGGAATCAGAAGACGCCAGTGCCCAATCTGGAGTCACAGACCTCTCTTGGTTTTCCCTACAGGGTTTGGCACCATGCTGTCCTCTGTGGCTCTTCTCTCCATCCTCGTTTTCATCCCCTCGGCGGTTGTGGTCACTCTGCTGCTGGTGAGGATGGGGAGGAAGGCGACGGGGGCGAGCAAGAGGAGCAGGTCTGGATATAAGAAGTCTTCCATTGAAGTCTCCGATGAGTAAGTCCCACTGGAGCCCCCAGCAGCGAGCCCGGGTCCTTCCCCAGCCCTGCTCTGGGGCAGCGCCCGCACCCCATGCCCACACACATTTTTCTCCCCGGCCCCGGGACCGAGATTTCCTTCCAAATGCCATCATTCCATGAGGACGGTCAGAAGGAAGATCAGAGCGACATTTTGTGGGTATTGTCACGGAGGGCAGGACTGGCAGGTTGCCTCGGCTTCTTCACACCATGCAGTTCTGCACATATGTTTGGAGCAAATATCCCACTCTCTCAAAATTAAAATAAAACTCCCAGTCATAATTTTCTCTTTTACTTTTTTTTTTTGTACTGAGCTAATATCTCCTTAGAGAATATGCATAGGCAATGAAGAGAATAACCCTGAAGGATGAAGGAAATTTAAATAAGTGTGTGCTGTTCTTGGTCAGCGTATGCTCTGAAAGGATAAGGGGCCGTGGTTATGGTCTTAGTCACTGTTCTATTGCTGTTAAGAGATGCTAATGCCAAGGCAACTCTAATAAGAGACATCATTTACTTGGGGGTGGGTTATAGTTTCAGAGGCTTAGTCCATTATCATCATGGCGGGAAGCATGGCAGTAGGCATGGGACATCCTAATCTGTAGGCAGAGACTCAGAGACAGACAGACTAGGTTTAGCATGGGTTTTTTGAAACCTTAAAGCCCACCCAACTGAAACACTTCTTTCCTGATCCCTCCCTGCCCTGTGTTGCATGACAGTTCCACCTAACTTTAAGACATAATCGTACTGTAATACAGTACCTGCTAGTTCTTACAGTTCTCGTCCACATGGGATTGGGAGCTCATCAACAGACTAGGTTCTGTTCCCCCCTGTGCCCCCCACCCCCCAGCATGGCACCTCTGCTGTGGCTGGTGTTCAGTACTTTTCTGAGTGCATGATGGTGGTTAGCTGCTACCTATCTAGCACTCGCTGGCTGTTCTGACATGTGTTTCACACACATTTATTCCTTACTTCTTCCTAAGGACTCTGTTTAAGGGTTTGCAACAAAACCAGACTCCTGTGACTTCAGTACCTGAGCTGAGACCTGCCCCCGGTGCTGGCAGTTGAGTTTGGTTTTGCATTCTTTCCACAGCACTGACCAGGAGGACAGCAATGACTGCGTGGCAAGGTTTTGTGTCCGCTGTGCGGAGTGCCTGGTAAGTGCCCTGCTTGGTGTTTTCTCATCTTCCTGCCTATTTGAAGGGTCCTTTGCTCTCAAGAACAACACAACATGCAAGCCAGTGCAAGGAGTATGAACCAGGCTTTCTGGGAACCCCTACCAATTCTCAACTTGATTTTTTTTTAATTTAGATTTTTTTTTAAGTATAAGAATGTTTTAGCTACATACATTCTGTGTACCACCTGTACACCTGGTGCCTGCCGAGGTTAGAAGAGGGCATTTGACTGCCTGTAGCTGGTGTTACAGATGGTTGTGAGCCACCGTGTAGGAGCTGGGAACAAAACCTAGGTCATCTGCAAGAGCAACATGTGCTCCTAACTGCTGAGCCCTCGCCCCTGCCCCCATTTTAACAGTAACATTTACTTACTATTTATTTATTTATGTTGCATGAATGCTTGGAGGTCAGAGGTCAACTTGTGGGAGTTGGTTCTCTCCTACCATGTGGGCCCAGGGACTAATCTCACGTTATCAGTCTTGATAGCAAGCTTTTTTATCCACTGTCCATGATTTTATTTTCTGTCTCATGGGTATAAAATTGTGTCTTTAAGTTTATTTGGGTTTTTTTGTTTTTGTTTTTGTTTTTTTTGAGACAGGGTTTCTCTGTGTAGCCTTGGTTGTCCTAAACTTGCTTTGTAGACCAGGCTGGCCTCAAACTCACAGTGATCCACCTGCCTCTGCCTCCCAAGTGCTGGGATTAAAGGCGTGCACCACTACACCTGGCGTGTTCTTAAGTTTAAAGAGGGGACTATGTAAGCTATTGACTGAGAAAAAAATCCAAACAAATAAAAACAACCAACTAACCAAAAAAGAACCTCCCTCGAGCCAAAACAAACAAACAAACAAACAAAAAACCAAACCAAACCAAACAAAACTTTTAAGGAAGTCAGAACGTACAAACTTTTAGACACTTTGATGAATTGGTGTCATTTATCACCTTATTGTAAGGTCTCCATCTTGACTTAAATCTCAAGAGGCTGTGTCCTTCTCTGAGCGCATGCAGTGACACAGGCTGATTTAGCTGTCCCAGGATCTAAGGAGGCAGGAGACTCTGATGTGGGGCCTCGAGGTCAACTTGTGACCGGATGTGAAGCATGCCTGTCATCTTTGTGCTTACTGCCAAGCTCCACAGGTCACCAGATGAGCTCGGCCCTGTCACTCACTGGGCTTCTCTTCACTACTCTGATTTCTGTGAGCTTGAGTCTCCTCTGTGCGCTGAGAAAGCCTTGTTAGTCTATGTAGAAGGGCCTGGTACCAGTTCTCCATGCTTTAAATACTTTGATAACACAAATAAGAGAGTCATTAGCCACATTTCTTGTATGAATTCATTTAATGATTATTTATTGGCATCTGACATGTGCCATGTGCACTATTATACATGGTAGAGGAAGCGAGTTAAAAAACAACGTTCTTCTAAGGAAGGATGCGGAGAACTAGGGCAGTGGGTGGAGAGTGTTGAGAGTTACTCTCTATGGTGGGCACATTTCAGTGCTGCTGTGGATGAGCCAACAGAAAAGGAAGAATTGATGCTGGGGGGGGTAGAATTGCTGAGTTGACAATAGGAGGTGTCACGGGAGGACACAGTAGCTGTAGATAAAGGCATAAGAACAGTAGAGAAAAGATGGGTGCAATGGCACACACCTCTAATCCTAATCCCAGCACTCTGGAGGCAGAGGCAGGCTTCCTGTTCTACAGAGCATGTTCCAGGACAGCCAGGGCTACACAGAGAAACTCTGTCTCAAAAAACAGACAAACAAAGAAACAAACAAACTGGACAGTAGAGCGGCCAAGCAGATAAGGCCATATTAGGGAAGTGAATCTGATAATGGAAGCGCGTGGACCTCCTTCACTGACTTCTTCTCTTCCCAGGACAGGAGAGAGCAGGGTCATGATCCGAATGTGGTGGTGGTGGGGAGGGGTCAGAGGACAGGAGGAAGGCTCTGGGTATGAAAGAGTTATTTAGAAGAACAGGAAAATTAGGGCCAGTGATGGCTCAGCAAGTGAAGGTACTTGCGACCAACCCTGAGGACCTGTGTGTGATCCCTGGGCCACAGTGGAAGGGGAGAGCCTTTGTCATCTAACCTCCATGTGTGTGGGAATATACAAATACACACACCCACACACTCTCTCTAAGTAAATACACACCCACCCACCCACACACACTCTCTCAAGTATATGAGTTTTTTTTTTCTTTTTTAAAACAAGAACAACAGAATTAAGACGTAGAACAATCTGATATACGAGGTAGCACTGATGGCCCACTTGAGGGGACAAGTGATGAGTATGAGCCTGAATAATGAGAGTAATAATGAGAGCAAGAAGAGCTGGGATGGAAGGAGTGTGCTGTGCACAGCGCTGAGAAACTTACACTTCTGTTTCATGCACATCTATGAGGTGAGTTTTTATTATCCCCACTTCACAGATGCCAAGACCCTTGTTAAATAACTACTCGATGTCCGTTAGCTACAAAGGGTAGGAGGAGGTCAGTGAGCTCCTAAGCCTAGCCCTGCATGATCTGCTGTAGGCAAGCATCTTTTCTTGTGTGTTGAAGTTCCAAAGTACAGTCATCAAGGAAAATAGAACCACTGGGGCTTCGAAGGAGAAATCAGCCTGGTAGACACGTTGTATTGAGGTCCTATGATGCTCCATGGAACTGAGGTGTGCTCCCAGGGATAGTCCACCATTGCTCAGTTCCATCTGGAGACCTCCATACATGTGGTCTTTGCCTAAATCTGACTGCGGCATTGTAACACACACACGTCTGCTGTTCTTTCTTTTCTAGGATTCAGACTATGAAGAGGCGTACTGATGAAGTGCATGTGATGCAACAAATGTTACCAAATAACAGGAAATATCCCATTCCCTCGGCCAGGAGAGCCACTGGTGGGGACAGCAGTAACAGAAGGTTATGAAGGTCATCAGTGAAGACTTTAAGGACCATTTATTTATTGAAGAGATGTTCATTTTGTATTTATAAACTTTTCAGAAACTCCCAGAAGGACTCATGACTTCCCTTCTTAATGCACTCTGATTGGACAAAGAAATTCTTGAACAGAAACACATCCCTTGGTTTGCCTTTGCTCTTGAATGTAGTCCGTGTTTTCTTCCAGTTGTCTGAAGGAGACTGCCAACTGCCTGTCACTCTGATGATGCCAAAATTATACTTTTTAATGATATGGAGCCTGGAGCTCCCTGATGATGTGCCAATGAACAACACACTTGTTTGGGATTGGATAGCCTTTGTTTCTTGTCCACAAATGGTTTCCACTACGAGGACTCAGTGTGTGCTGCTTGGTTTAATGGCTATCAGTTGTGTTTCTGTGACTTGGAATATTTGACCCCAGTTTCTTTAGACTCAATAGGTTTACAAGTTGTGGGTTTGCTTTGACTGGGTCTTTTAAGTATTAAAGTCTTGTTGGTTTACAGTTAAGCATGGTGATGTAGAAGAATCTTTCTTATCTGTCTTGCAAGGTACACTTTGGGCCAAAGAATCTTTGTTATTTTGTGCTTTTATAGCTGATGGATTCATGGTCTCAAGTTAGAAGCAAGAAATGCCTCTTAAGAAGAAGGTTTATAGTGATGGCTTATGAACTATTTTTTTGCAGTCCTTTGCTTTATGTTTTTTAACTTTTATTTCTTATTTCTTTACTCTTTCTTTCTTTCTTTTTTTTTTTTTTTTTTTGAGACAGGGTTTCTCTGTGTAGCCTTGGCTGTCCTGGAATCACTCTGTAGACCAGGCTGGTCTCGAACTCACAGAGATCCACTTGCCTCTGCTTCCTGAGTTTTGGGATTAAAGGCGTGCGCCACCATGCCCAGCTCATTTTTTTTTTTTTCACTTTTCCCATGTTGTTGCTAAGAACTTTTTCTAGTTCTAAACTGCACCAACGACAGGTACATTATTGGACTTGCGAGCTGCTTTGCTCAGTACTGGAGATGAGGGAATGAGGTTGTGCAGGACATATCCCTGCTCTCCGCTCAGTGCCTTTTAACTCCTCTGCTCTCCTGTGGCAACAACGTATTCAGCACGTTAACTTGTAATGGGTTTTCTATAAACCGTTAAGACGTAGCTGACATATCAGGAAGGACTTACATGTGTGCAAACAGTCCTTTCCCTAGAGAGACGGGGCTCACTTCTTCATCATGAGAGTCACAGGAGACCCCTCTCCCAGCCTTGGCTGTCTCAACATGTTGGTCTTCTTCATGGTTCTTCCCAAAGTGGCTTGAGCGGGCAGCACATGACAGTGTTATATACTATGTATTTTATAAAAGTCTTGTTCTATTTACCACTAAGATCTTATTTTTGAAACTGGGATCATTAACTCTGCTTTAAAGATCTGTTAATCTAGCTTGCTGATGCATAAGTCTGAATAGGTGATAAGCATCGTGATTTACCTGTGGTCATGGAAGCCCACAGAAGTGGCAGAGGAGGGGCTAGCATCTTACACTTCCGGTGATTAGATAGATTCTTTGGGCTACTTGTTAAAGATGTGGTTGCCGGTGGCCAGTGCAGTGAGATCCTTTCTGACGGTTCAACAGAGAGAAGAAAACATTCAGGCACCAAGCATAAGTAATTTGGGCTCTTGCAGATCCGAGTGATCCAGCTGGGAGGGGCTGTGTTGCTTTGACAGAAGCGTTACATTTAAACCATCATCCTGTGAAAATGAGGGACCAGTTTTGGAGTCTTGGGGGTTTTCTTGCGAGTGTATTGTGAGGTTTAGTCCAGCTCAGACATTGGTGATGTAGGTGCCTGGTGAACGCTCAGACGTATGTTGTGTAGCCTGGTTTCAAATGGTCCTTTCTCTTTTAAATGACAGAACAATGAAGTCTTTCATTGTAAGGGAGTAAGTTAGTAATTTTTTTTTTTTTTTTAGCTCCATGGCTTAGGCTGCCCTCAGTTTCCTTCTGTGTTGTAGCTTTTTGATCCTAAGGAAAATAGGGCAGACTGTGGAGGCCTCCTTCTCTAAGTGTGGACATAAGATAAAGGGCTTTTGTTTGTTTGACTTACTGTTTTAATATCTTCTAAGGTACCATTCTCATACTCACCTCCCCCCACCCCCTTTTGCTGCTGTGTGGGCTCAAACCACATGACATTGTAGCCGTGTCTGGAAGGAGGGCTTGAGTCTTTCGGTGTGGTTATGTCACCTTCCGAGCTTCATGCAGTGGATTCTTTTTTTTTTTTTTTTTTGGTTTTGTTTTTTGGTTTTTCGAGACAGGGTCTCTCTGTGTAGCCTTGGCTGTCCTGGACTCACTTTGTAGACCAGGCTGGCCTCGAACTCACAGTGATCCACCTGCCTCTGCCTCCCAAGTGCTGGGATTAAAGGCGTGCGCCACCACTGCCCGGCCCATGCAGTGGATTCTTAAAGCCATTGCAAAATGCGAATGTGTAAAGTACCCTGTTCTCCCGGTAACCTGTTCTGGCTACCTGAGGCCATCTCAGCTGTCTGCAGTTCCAGGGGCAGCACTGGAACTTCCCGTGTGTGTGTGTGTGTGTGTGTGTGTGTGTGTGTGTGTGTGTGTGTG
>OU015749.1:100677311-100753459 GCA_907169655.1 Acomys percivali
AGAGAAGAGAAGAGAAGAGAAGAGAAGAGAAGAGAAGAGAAGAGAAGAGAAGAGAAGAGAAGAGGGGTCAGGAGCCACAAGCAGAAGATGAAGAGAGGGACCAAGAGGCCAAGACAGCTTAGACAGGACAAAGAAAATCTGTGGCCAAAATGGCCATGCGAAATGAGAATCCAGAGCTGAGGGAAGGAAAGTGAAGCTCAGAGGTTGGAGAGGGTTCGGGCAGAAGGGTGTCTGAGAAGTGCTGAGAGGAGCCAGGACACTGTAACAGATGCTTGCCAGCATGAACTTTGGTATGTTAAATAGGCACCACAGTTAGCCATTTGTCCAGGGTTTCTTTGGCCCAGGCTGGCTTTGAACTCAGTATCTTCTTTTCTCTGCCTCCAGTGTTGGGATCATAGACATGCATCATTATGCCCAACTCTTTCTTGTTATTTATATTATTGTCTATTATTTTACTTATTTACGTGGGAGTAAGAGTATGGAGGTCTGAGGACAAATTGCACGAGTGGGTTCTTGCACCATGCGGGGTCTGGGAGATTGAACCATCGGGCTTGGTGGCATCTCACTGGCCCACTTCATTATTTATTTATTTACTTTGAGCTCAGCGAACATAGAACATGCACACACACACACGTGTGCACGCTTGCTCAATCCTTCCTCACAGGAAAATTCCGAATAGTTGCTGGAGCTAGTTTGATTTCAAAAATACCTTCATCCAAGGGTATGGGTTGAAAGGGCCTATGTTCTTTTCCATCCTCCCTACTGTGTGAGCCTGCTGTTATGCAGGAAGTTCTCTCTCTCTCTCTCTCTCCTCTCAGGGGAGACAGCTTGGATGAAAAGGCTGGCACCTCTCCTGTTCACTCCCATATGTGTTCATTTGGCTCTTTGACACGAACTGGGCAGCATCTAAATTTGTCTCTCGGTTTTGTTCTTTTTGCCAGAGGATATCTTGTGAAAACAGAAATGTCCTTGCTGTGGTTTTTCCCTCTTAGTGACATCTTGAAATTCTGTGAGCGGCGGCAAGTGATGGGGCTGAGGGAGGCCATGCCTGGAAATGCCTCTTAAAAGGCCGAGGTGATGGCAATGCTGGAAAGACAAGGCTGAGAGAGGGCAAACACACAGGAAACTCAAAAGAGAAAGAGGTGGCCCGCTCTGGCCCGCTTAACTGTAGAAAGACTCAGCCAGCAAGTGCAGAGAGAAGCTTTTGTAAAGGGACTGAATAAAGGGAAAAGGAAGAAAACAAAACCTCTAGTGAGCAGACCTTTCAACTGTGAGCAAGCATTGAGCCCACTTCCTGTTTAACCTTAAGAACACAGAGCTAAGAGAAGTGAGGAGGTGGATGTGTACGTCAGGTTTTCCTTTCATTAGGGAGGCAGGGAGAAGGAATTCCAGAAAAGGGGAAGAAGGGACTAGCGAGGCCAAGGGAGCCAGCAAGCTCTTCCTGCAGTTTGAAGGATGCAGAACCCTTTAGACTTGAACCGTGTAGATAAGTATAGGGCGCCTCTCCCTTTTCCGTGCTGGTTTGAGTGACAGGCAGCTAAGCGCTTAGACTATGCTGGATCATTGATGGAGTGTGTGTGTATCGGGTGATGTCTAGAGGTAGACACTGAGTTTTGTTATTGAGGTCACTTGTCTAAGTAACATGTCATCTTGCCTCTAACCCCTGTAGGTTATTCTCAGGGCCTGACGGACTTGACCGTTTCCTCCCCCGAGCTGAGAGTGCATGTGGGCGATTCAGCTTTGATGGGATGTGTTGTCCAGACCACGGGAGAGAAACATGTGGTCAAAGTGGATTGGATACTCTCAAAAGGGGAAAGCGCTAAGGTAAGGAGGAGGCAGCCTGACCGTGTAGACACGCCCCTGGCTGATGATGTCAGGATGGGATGGATGTGGGAGACTCAGCCATTGAGCCTTTGATGCAGCGCTGTAAAAGCTTTGGAGGGAGCCATCATTGGGCCTCCTTTTAGCTTGGCCACTTACATGTATGTCATCAGCAGGGCAGAGTTATCCAACTTAGATTGAGCTTTTACCCACCTCCCCTGCTGTGAAGAAGAAGGTGACCATAATGGTGCCAACGTTTAACTGGTTCAGGGCCCATGGGAGTTCTTTCATTTTGCTTTCATTGTCTCCTGCCCTATAAGGTGGACGTAGGAGGCAATTCCTATAGTCTAGACAGAAGAGCTCTGAGCTAGGAGTAAGAATGATGGTACAGGTATCTTTCCATGTGGAGGGACAGATTCTTTGAGCATTCTTCTATTCTGGGGGGAACCATGCTTTGCTTCTTTGCATCTGCTTGAAGTGTTGTGATCAGCAGCCAGCCAGGCAGGGCCTGTGTTTTCGTGAGCTCTCTGAATGGGAAACTGTCTTCCCTTTCTGCCACAGTGTCCACGGAGATGTGCGGCTGTCAGGATCGCCTGTGCAATATGGCCCAAGTAGTTTGCTGCTAGCAACGACATAGCAATATTTGCAAATCAGCGACTCTCTGCTATCCCTGCAATGCTGGTTCACTCAGATTATATTTCTATTTGCTGTTATGAAAGGTGAAAGACGCAGAGCTAAGGTGGAAGCTGACTAAACAATTCCCCAGGGCTCCGCCTCCCAGCCTCCTACCATTCCTACAGATGACTCTTTTGTGTTACGGTATTGCTGGCTGGAGGAGGCCGTAGTTGAGGGGAGTGGCAGCCAGGCTGTGGGGAACACCAGCCCACAATACTAGAGGAATTAGGTCATATGTTTGAAAGGTATTTTTACCTGCCCCCGTCATAAGACAGGAAATAAAAAAGTTCTAATCCCCAGAGCAATCATCCAAGAAGGTGTTGCATTTTTCCTTATGTTGTAAGAAATGAAAATGTGGATACCATGTTTCCTTTGTCTGTATAGAAAATTAGTCATGGAGCCTTGTACAAGCTAGGCAGCTACCTGCTACATTATCATTATTAATATCCTTATTAGCTGAGTACTTTTTGGTCAGTATCATAGTGATAGCTTAGCTGTCTCCACATAGTGGTCTTTTCAATCCAGACTCCTGGGTCTTGTTCCTCTCTTGACTTTCTCTGATGTCTGCTCCTCTCAGGATGAGTACGTGCTGTACTATTACTCCGACCTTAGCGTGCCTACGGGGCGCTTCCAGAATCGTTCGCGTTTGGTGGGGGACATCTCGCAAAATGACGGTTCTCTCCTGCTCCAAAATGTTCAAGAGGCTGACCAGGGAAACTACATCTGTGAAATCCGCCTTGAAAGTGAGAGCTTGGTGTATAAAAAGTCCGTGGTGCTGTACGTGCTGCCAGAGGAGCCGAAAGGTATGTGGACACTTACTCAAAGTGGGGCCAGAGGGCAAGCGGTTGCTGTGGAAGAGGGAAGGGGCCTTTAGGCTAAGAACCAACCTTAGGGTAAGTCCTCAGTACAAGCACACCCTCTCTTCACAGAACCCTTGGGAAGCTTGCACTGTCCTTTTCATCTTGCAGAGGAGGTAACCCAGGCTTGATGAAGCTTAGTCCTATGCCTAAGGATGCCTATTTATAAATGACACAACTGATACTTGAGCCATGGAGCCATGTTTCTTTTTCTGTACCTGACAATTCCTTTCAGTTGGGCACACTGATGCCACATCCATGTTTTGTAGGTGCCTATGTCAGGAGTTCTGGAGCTTAAGGAAGGGAGTGGCTTTCTCTCACTTCTTTACTTCTTACTTTCCTGTCTATAAATGGAAGGAATGACGTCAGCAGATGGGTAGCTTTTGTTTGACATACTGGGGGTTTAATCATTGGGTCTCAGTCATGCTAGGTGAACACACTCTCACAGGAGCTATAGCCTAACCCTTGCTTAGTGGTTTTAAGAACTTCTGGGGGCATCTCTGGCAGAGTGTGAGGACAGGACAGGGGTTGGCAGGAGACCCCCCACTCACAGAGGACCCCTACTTTCTACTCACAACCCACGAAAACCAAAGTCGTCTTTCTTGTTACTCTTCATTTCATGGTGATGTCAGGGCAGGCTTTGTTTAAAGTAGCATTCTGCTGCTTCCAAATAGTCTGCAAATGACAGTTTGAACTGAGATGACTAGAATCTTGTCAGGACAGACATTGAAAAGGTTTTCCTTCTCTCTGACCAAGCTGAAAGGATCCCAGGCAAGACTGTAACCCAAAGAGGCATTATACTCCAGAGAAATCTCCAGAAGTCTTATAGGCAACAGTTGGTCTTTAAAACAAAGGGGGAGGGTCAGCCAGCTGCTGGAAGGAAAGTTCCCCCAGAGATGGAGGGCAGTCCTTACTCAGAGACGGTGACATTCTTTTAAAACATTTTTTTTTTTGAGGATTTATTTTATTTATATGAGTGCTTTTTTTTTTTTTTTTTTTTGGCCTGGTCCCTGAGGAAGTAGTGAACCCTATGTCAGTACTGGGAATCACACCCCTGTCCTTCAAAAGGACAAGTGCTCTTAACCGCCGAGCCAACTCTCCAGCCCGGAGACGGTGACATTCTAGGTTGTGTTAGACTGAGCTGAAAATGGCAGCACAAGAAGCTGCCCACTCCATGGTGTTCTGAACTCTTTTGTTGTGTGAACAGTTTCCACACCTTTTTTTTCCTAATAGACTAATGATATCCAAGTCAATCACACCCAGGGCATCTAAAATTAGTTTGTGTATCCATATTAATATTTCCAAGGGCCAGGCGTGGTGGCGCACGCCTTTAATCTCAGCACACGGGAGGCAGAGGCAGGCAGATCACTGTGAGTTCAAGGCCAGCCTGGTCTACAAAGTGAGTCCAGGACAGCCAAGGCTACACAGAGAAACCCTGTCTAGAAAAATCCAAAAAACCAAAACCAAAACAAAACAAACAAAAACCAAAAACCAAATAAACAAAAAACATTTCCAAATAAAATATGTAATTAGAAAGTATCAGAGCAGGGTATGATAGTACACACCTTTAATCCCAGCACTTGAGGAGGCAGAGGCAGGTGGATTTCTGTGAATTCAAGGCCAACATGGTCTACAAATTGAGTCCAGGACAGCCAGGACTACACAGAGAAACCCTATCTCAAAAAACAAACAAACAAAAAACAAAATCAACCAACCATCTACCAAACAACCAAAAACTCAGAAGCCCATAAAAACTATCTATCTCATTCTTAGCCAAGTGTGGTGGTCTGTGCCTACCTGTGACCACAGCGCTTGGGAGGTTGAAGTATTCTGCAGTTCAAGTTCAGTCTCGCCTGCATAGAAAGTTTGAGACCAGCCTGTCTCACAAAACACTAAGGCAACAGTATATGTGCATTTTATTTTATTTTATTTGGATTTTTGAGACAGGGTTTCTCTGTGTAGCCTTGGCTGTCCTGGACTCACTTTGTGGACCAGGCTGGGCTCGAACTCACAGAGATCCACCTGTCTCTGGCTCCCAAGTGCTGGGATTAAAGACACACGCCACCACTGCCCACCATATACATGCATTCTTTAGGAGTGTGGGGTAGTGAGAACTAACACAGAGCTCCCAAGCTGGACATTGTATAGAGAGTGAGAGACTTTGGAGTACTCCCTCTTCTCAAGGCTCAGGAAACCCTGTGGAAGAGAAGACAGACTGGTCAGAGGGGATGCATGGCACCAAGGAAACTGTCTCTTCCAGACACAACAGAACTGACCCTCATATGAACTCAGAGACTGTGCTAGCACGCACAGGCTCTACACAGCCTTTCAGAGTCCCAGACTCAGAGGGAAAAGTGGACATGGTCTCCCACCGGTAACCAAGTAGCTGTTTCAGTTGGTATCCACTGGCAGAGCGTGAGTCGGTTTTCTTCAGTGGAGTCTTACTGGATACAGTGGCCAGTCCTCAGGGCAGGTCCTGTGCCTAGTAGATCAATGTGGGCACACACACACACACACAAACACACACACACACACACACACACACACACACATCCCTCAATGGTATTTTTGTAGACTTTTTGTCTAATTTTTCTTTGAGTCATCAATCTTTTGCTTGTTTATTTTGATTTTCACTTTTGTGGTTTTGTGGGGTTTGTTTTTGTGTGTGTTGCATTTATTGTTTTTGTTTTGTCTTGTCTTTTTTTTTTTAAGAGAAGGAGAGAAAAAAGAACATAAAGTGGGGTGCATAGAAAGGTGAGGGGTATCTGAGAGGAATTAGGGGAGATGGAAACATGATCAAAGCTTACTGCATGAGAAACAATTTTTCCAATTAAAAAGGGTGTGGGATAGAGGCTGGAGAGACAGTTCAGTCTTTGAGAGCACATACTGTTCTTTCAGAGGACTGGGTTCTCAGCTTACAATGGCCTATAACTCTAGCTCCAGGGGGATTCAACTCCTCTGGCCTATTTGGGCACCTGCACTCACATGCACATACCACCCCCACTACACATACTCATAATTAAAAATTAATAAAAATGAATCTTTAATAAGCATGGCATAGAGGCCTCAAGGCCACTTGCCTGAGAGTAAAGGGCCATAATCTAGGGCCTCTCCTGTCCCCTGCTGGCTTTTGTTCTTAGCTACTGAACACCTAACAAGCCCCCAGCATCTTCCCTGTCTCTCTCCTGATGCTATTGACACCCATGCAGTTGCGTTGTCCCTGCTTGTCTGTCTCTGACAAGCCTTTGGCATAGTGCTTGGTGGAGTGTAGGTAATCAATACACATTTGTGTAATGGATGAAATCCTTAAACTAGCGTCCCTCGTGTGAATCCAGTTTGTGAGAATAGACTCATAGTGGGTGGCCTCTGGCACCTCTCATCATTTTCCTACCTCTTTCCCCCCTCCACCTTAAATCCAAAGCTTTGGTCCTCCAGGAAAAGGGAGGAAGTCTGACATTTGCTCCCCCCGCCCCAAGATTCTCCTTGTGTGTCCCTTTTCTATTTTCATTCTCCGGTGCGATACCTACACATGGCCCCCTCAAACTGGAGCTCACGAGATGGCCACCCTTTCTGCCTTAGGGATGTAAAGAAGGGCCAATAGGAGCCAATGCCGAGAGCCAAAGAAGGCAGGGCGTCCAGATAGAAGCACATTAGGATGTTCAGGTGTTTCCTCAATCGCGGCTGAGGGAACCCACATTTCTTCCCCCTTCAGCCAGAACAGGAACAGATAGAGCTAAGCCCTAACAGTTTGGCCTCCTTGCCAGGTGCCCCGGGGCCCGCTTGTTTATAGAGGCTGTCTCTGTCCATCTGGACACTCCCTGTACAGTCGGCTGTGATTTTTCTTTGCTGTGTGTACTCTCTCCAGTTTATAACCCTGTGATTCCACTACTTCATTGCCCTTTCCATAATTCCTAAGCATTTTAGGTGGCAACACTAGTTTCCAGTCTTCTTGCTCTAGCTCCTGCTGACGTGATGCGGGAGAGTACAGTGCACCAGAAAGCTCACGGTTTGTTTGCACTTGGACTCGGGTTTGAGTTCTGACTTTTCCTTTTCCTGTTCATGTGGCGCTGGGCCCCGTTCACTGTTCTTCCCTGGAAAACAGAGAGCAATATAGTAGGAACCTAAAAACTCTATAACTTCTTCAGCTGGGGATACAGTTATGTGGCTGAGCATGTCCTTAGCATGTATGAGGTACTGGATGGGCTCAGGTCATAGGGACTGGACACACGTGTTATGATGACTAATTGCTACGCAGCCTATATGGTGTCTGGCACATGATCAGTGCATTAAAAAGACTCAAAACGTTCAGTTATTACTGATTTACAAGCCAGGGTTCAGTTCTTAATGTACTGATATAATTGAGAGGGAGTCTCCTCTCCTGATGCCCTTGGAGTGGGTTTTCACTGCTTGCAGAGCTCTTGCTACTGAGCTTAAGTTCATATTATTTTCTTTTGCCTTCTTCCCACTGTGTAGCTCTCTTGCTGGGCAGGAAGTTCATGTTCTCCCAGGGAGGGAACTTGGATGAAAAGCCTGCTTATGCACTGCATTTGTTCCCTCAGGACCTTTGCTTAACATTCTTTCGAAAGAACTCTGTCTACTTGAGACTCAGGCCTGTGTCCCCTTGTGCGCCATCCTGCCTTTGCTTTCGTAAATGACTTCATGGTTGCTTTGTGTAAGGCAGCGTGGAAAAGTTAGCAATATTCTACTTGCTTTCTTTTCAGGGACCTCTTAGAACAGCTTATTCCGAGAGAATATGGCAGGGTCAGTTGGTTGTACCGTCAGAAGGAAGCTCCTATGAGTTGGAGGGCTGGGAGAGCTGGAAGTGGGGGCTGGGGTCGGATGTAGAGGTGGAGTTCTGGAGAGGGCAGGATCGAAATGGAGAGAGAGAAGCCAAGGGAGAACTGGCTACTTCCTTG
This sequence comes from Acomys percivali, assembly GCA_907169655.1. Lineage (NCBI taxonomy): Eukaryota > Metazoa > Chordata > Mammalia > Rodentia > Muridae > Acomys > Acomys percivali. Next base: position 100,685,581 of record OU015749.1, read on the forward strand.
GCCTAATTTACAAGGAGTCCTGTGACCTGTGTTGAAGCCAGAAGTAAGTCTCAGGCAAGACCCAAATACCCTTGTAAAACAAGAACAGGAATTTGAAGAAAGTTACCCATGATTCATCTGTCTTCCTAGTTAGAAGAACGAGAAAGTGAAATATGGGAATGAGTTTTCTGACTTTCCACTTCTTATTTATGCTGTGCTGATGTCCAGGAACATAAAGTGAGGGCTTCAGGGAGGGATTCAGGATAGGGGGAAAGATAAAGGAGTTAAAGGCAAGCAGCAAGAGTTGACTGCAGTGTTCAAACAACAGACACCTCAGACTTGGTGTCTGTGGGGAGTGAGCACATTCTCGCATGCTGGGACTCCATGTTGCTTTGAGCAGGGCTCTTAGAGATTTCATGCTCATCATTGGTTGTGACAGTGACATTTTTCTGTTGAGAATCTTTGTTTAGACTTTATTATTTATTTATTGTGTGTTGTGTGTGTGTTGTGTGGTGTGTGTGTGTGTGTGTGTGTGTGTATGCGCTACATATACAAGGGCACAGTTGTATTTGCCCACTTCCATCTCTCTCCACTATTTTACCTTGAGATAGGATCTGTCACAGAACTAGAAGCGCCAGTGTTCTGGCTAGGATGGCTGGCCAGTGGCTTCTCAGGTCCACCTGGCTCTGTTCCTGAATGCTGGGTTTCCAAGGCAAAGTGCTACCACGCCTGGCTAGGGATCTGAACTCAGGTTCTTTGGCTTGCAGAGCAAGCATTCTTACCCAGTGAGTCATCTCCTCAGCCCCCAGACCTTATTGTCTAGAAAGTCTATCCGATTAGACTGTAAGCCTGACTCAACTTACTATTTTTATTCCCAGAGCTCACAGTCCACGTAGGTGATTCAACTCAGATGGGATGTTTTTTCCAGAGCACAGGAGAGAAACGGGTGACCAAAGTAAACTGGATGTTTTCTTCAGGAGAACATGCCAAGGTAAGGAGGAGAAAGCCTCTCTGTACTAGAAACCCCTGGCTGGAGGCAGAGCAGAGCACGGAGAATCCGTTATCAGATACCACGTGGTGGGGTAACGTTGCAAAAGCCTGGGCCTTGGAGTTTGTCAGCTCTGGCTTCCTGCTTTAGCCACTTGGCTGGGCAACTTTGGCTTCTTGGTAGGAAATACAATTTGAAGAGAAGAAGAAGTGAGGGAAGAGAATAAGGAAGGGAGGGAGGAGGAAGAAGGAGAGGGGAAAGAGGAGGAATATGAAGAGAGAGGCGGCGGTGGTGCAGGAGGGAAAGGAAGGGGAGGAGTGGGGAGACGGGTAGTTGCTTAAGTTTCCAAGACTCTGACGTACAGCTGGACATGGAAAGCATTTGTACATGGTGTGGCCACTGCGTTTGAGACACCTTTTTAGCAGGAAGCCAATCAGGCAGCATTGGGAAGGGGGACACAGGTATTTCAAGGACACTACAGACTCACAGCGGCCCTGAGTCTAATAACTATAGCCCCTTAGGGTGGGAAGGGCTGGGTTCTCAGGATCTGGAGCCACAGTTCCCCCAGTGCCCTAGCCCCAGGCCATTAGCGCTCCACAAAACTTGTTCCTGATTTTAGAGAAGAAGTTATGTTCCTACTCCACACAACAGGGCCTCGGGCAAAGCCTAGGATTGGCCCAGACCTAGCACTGAGTCCATCTCTCCAGCCCCCCGTTGTCACACATTTATCATCGTCCATGATTCACAATAGAGGGAAGAGCTGGGGCCAAGTCTCTTCATTTGTGTTTCCATCTATAACTCATTGCCTTAACTCAAAGGGCCCCCTCCTCCTCCTCCCTCCCTCCCTCTTCTTCCCTCCCTCCTCCCTCCCTCCCTCCTCTTCCCTTCCTCCCTCCTCCCTTCCTCCCTCCTCCCTTCCTCCCTCCTCCCTTCCTCCCTCCTCCCTCCCTCCCTCCTCCCTCCTCCTCCCTTCCTCCTCCTTTTCTTTTTTTCTTTCTTTCCTTCTCCTCCTTCTCTTTTGAAAAAAAAAAAAAAAGAAGAAGAAGGGGTGGTGGGGGTGGGGCTGGAGAGATGGCTCAGAGGTTAAGAGCGCTGTCTGCTCTTCCAGAGGTCCTGAGTTCAATTCCCAGCAGCCACATGGTGGCTCACAACCATCTATAATGAAATCTGGTGCTGTCTTCTGGTGTGAAGATATACATGCAGGCAGAACAATATATATATATATATATATGTGTGTGTGTGTGTGTGTGTGTGTGTGTGTGTGTGTGTGTGTGTAATAAATCTTTTTTAAGAAAAGAAAAAGGGTGGGGCTGGAGGTGGGGTGGGGCTGGAGGTGTAGTAGCTCATTGGCAGAACACTTGTTTTGTCTGCTTAAGGCCCTGGTTTGAGCCCTTACCACTCTCTCTACCACAACCACCATCACTAAATATCCACATGCCTTTGTATAACATTTCCACATCCATTTATTTAAAGACCCTGTTCTGTAACAGTAAAGATGCAGGGGTATTCACAGTGAAACAATGATGAGGTGAACATCAACAAATAATAAAGAGCTACGAAGGACCGTTAAGGAGAGTTCTGTGGTTGTTATATTCTATGAAGACAGCCAGGGAAGTCTCATGAAGGTGACATTTAGATAGTGTTCTGAAGAAAGCGAGGAGAGACAACTGGAGGGTTTTAGTTACAGGCGCATCAGGAACAGTAGCCCTGAGAGCAGCATTCAGGAAGTAGCTGGGTCTCTGTGTAACTAAATCTAGTGAAGGAATTGAAAATAGCTGTGAGAGAGGGAATAGAGGCTGGGGAAGTTTTGTGGGTTTTTTGTTTTTTGTTTTTGTTTTTCGAGACAGGGTTTCTCTGTGTATCCTTGGTTGTCCCGGACTCATTTTGTAGACCAGGCTGGCCTTGAACTCACAGTGATCTGCCTGCCTCTGCCTCCTGCGCCACCATGCCCCACCCCCGGCTGAGGCTGAAGAAGATTATATATGGCCCATAGGAGGAATGTGGGGCCGGGGGAAGGTTTAGAGCAAAAGAGCCAGGAGGCTGGATATTACTTTAAAAAAAAATATTTTATTTAATTTAAATTTATGTGTGTTGGTGTGAGGTGTCAGAGAGTTACAGACAGTTGTGAGCTACCATGTGGGTCCTATTGGAAGAGCAGTCAGTGCTCTTAACCACTGAGCCATCTCTCCAGTTCCTGGATATTAGGTTTTAAAAGGCTCACCTGCTGAGGATGGACTGTGGGGAGGGGTGAGCAGGGGGACAGATGAGAAAGCCCTTGCTGGAGAGATGCCCCTGACGGAGATGAGGTGTGGCGTGGGTCTGGCAAGACAGCGGTGAGATCTGAGACAGGGCCGCTGGGCTGGGGGTGTGTTTTGAAGGCAGAGGGCACAGAATTCTCCCAGGGAGTTAGATACAAGTTGCTCAAGAAAGAGAAATTAAAGATGATTCTGAGTTGTTTAGCCTGAGCATCTGGAAGAAGACATTGCCATTTACCAAAATGGGATGGACCGGAAGGAACTGGTTTGGGGCAATAGTTTATCTTAGACATGCTTTAGATGCCTGTTGGAAATCCAACTAGAAGTGCCAGACAATAAAGTATACTTTTGCCTTTTTCTTTTTTCTGGAAAAGAGGCGAGAGTGAAATAATTTTACTTCATAGTCTCATTTGCTCTGCTTCTCTCTGTCTATTTCTGTCTGTCTGTCTGTCTCTGTCTCTCTATCTGTCTCTGTCTCTCTGTCTGTCTCTTTGTCTGTCTCTGTCTGTCTGTCTGTCTCTCTCTTTCTCTGTCTCTCTCTCTCTCTCACTCTCTCATCTTTAGCTCTTGTGTTGGGGGATTGAACTCTGGAATTTACACATACTAGGCAAGCATTCTGCTGCAAAATTATAACCTTGGCCCTCTTTTCACTCCTTATTCTGAGACAGAGTCTGGTTAAATTACTCACCTGAACTTCCTATCCTTCTGCCTCAGCCTCCTGAGTAGCTAGGATTCCCAGGCCAGAGCCTCTTCTGATGAAACACCTGTTTGTGGTTTGGTGTCATGCTCACCAGCACGCATGTGTTTGTGCACATGCGTACAAGCATGACTTTGCATTATCTAACACTCTTCCTGCCTTCCCACGACAGGGACTCAGCAGCTCTGAGATCCACCCCTTCATATACACACACCTACCGTCCTCCCAGCCTCATGCTGCTGACCCTTCCTTGTAGGAGGAGATCGTCTTGCGCTATGACGTCAACATGTATAAAGGGTACTTCTGGAACCAGGGCCGCTTCCATGACCGTGTAAATCTGATGGGTGACCTCTCCCACAACGATGGCTCGATCATGCTTCAAACAGTGAAGGAGTCTGACCAAGGCGTCTACACCTGCAGCATCTACCTGGGGAAGCTGGAGTCCAGGAAAACCACTGTGCTGCGCGTGGTCCAGGGCAAATCTCAATGTACCTAATATTTGGGTGAAAGGGCTGAAGGGCCACACAGGACAGCAGGGAGGGCCATGTCTGGAGTGAATCAGGGAGGCTCCAGGCATGTTCAGTGGGAAGGAGGTGTTGCTCCTAGGGGCTGGCCTTTCTTTGACTTGTGCAACCCTAAGAGGCATACTTCCGTCAACCTGGCTCACCAGGTGCCGAGGCTCGCCTTGCTCTGCTTTGGCATTGTGGGAGGCCTGGGAAAGGGAGGTAACATCAGTGAGTGCCAAGTCTTGGCCAAACCTCACTGCTGTAAAGACATGGGAGCCTGGAGCGGAGTAGAGTGAGATCCCAAATCACTTTTGCTTGGCTTTGAGGGAGGTTTGCACATTCAATAACCCTAAGCTGTAAGAGACAGCAAGCAACAGAGAGAAATCAGAAAAGTTCCAGAATGAGAAACAGAGGGGCTTCTAATGAGAGGTTTTGTGTTCTGGCAAACAGTGTGTACCAGGGAGAAAAAAGATGTAGTCTGAAGTAGGTTGTGCAAGGTTAAAGTTAAGTTATACTTCAGTTAGCAGTCAGGATGTGGGCTGTGGACTTTGCCCGGGGTCTCTCTAACCAGGGCCTGAAGGAGCTAGCTGTAGTCCACCAGCTGGGTCTGAGGAGGTGATTAGAAAAGGAAATGCCTCTAGGCTTCAGGCCCCCAGGCACCTTCTTATCAGCACCAAATGGTCCCAGCTGAAAAGGAAAGCAGGGCAGGTGGGTTTCTTCAAGAATTTTCTTCATGCCTATGTGGGTTCCATTCTCACAAGCCTTCCACTCCACAGAGAAACCACACCAGGGCAAGGAGTGGGGGCTCGCCTCCTTCTGAGGCCGCCCCACCCACAGGCATGTCACACCTGCCCCCCCATTCTTGCCTCCACACACCATCCCGAGGCAGATGAGTCCCCTCCTCCCCTGGGTGCTCTGGCATCCCCCACCTTCTTCTGAGGCTGCCCCACCCACCTGTCGGGGCCATTTCCTTGGTTGATTTTGGGGCCACCTTTCTTCTAGGCCTTCACCAACCTTAGTCCTTTGTGTCTTTTGTGCCTCTAACCAGTCTCTGCTGTCACTCTTAGCCAGGGCCATCATCTAAGTCACAAGGCAGAGCATTCCATTGCTCTGTTTGTAGATACAACTCCAACTGACTTCTCTGTGACCTGTAGCAAAAAGAAACAAAACAAAAACAAGCAAACAAGCAAACAACCACCAAACTCCTTGCTGAGGTGATGAAGCGCCTTCTTGACTTGGACCCCATTGCTTCTCTAGCCTAAGTTCCTACCACATCTTCAGCTTTAGCCTTTGAACCCCACCTGTTGAGCTGTTTGCGTGTCCTCAAAACCCCCTTTCAGGCCACCTACACATGGCATTTTCTCAGCCTCTCTCCATATTATCAACAGCCCAACCGAAAGTTTCTTTTTAAGCTCACATTAAAATTTAACACTTGCAGCCGGGCGTGGTGGCGCACGCCTTTAATCCCAGTACTTGGGAGGCAGAGGCAGGTGGATCGAAGCCTGGTCTACAAAGCAAGTCCAGGCCAGCCAAGGCTACACAGAGAAACCCTGTCTCAAACAAAACAAAACAAAACAACAATAGCAAAAAAAAAAAAAATTTAACACTTGCTAGCAAAGGTCTCCTTCTGTGCTCTGCACAGAATCAAGGACTCCTTTCCCCGTGTCCTTCCGTCTCCTCCACAGACATCTGTTGTTGTGCATGTGAGTTTCTGATTCATGTTTGTCTCTCTCACTGGAGGCAGAAACTGGGCATCCATTGTCTTTGTAGGCATCCTCCATGCTTAGAGCTCTGGTACCAAAGAACTTCAGTTATGTCTTTAGAGTGAATAGATGAGTCGAGTGAAGGGCACCATCATGGGAGAAATACTCTGAAGCCTTATAGCATTGTGACATTGTGACCCACAGCTGGACATGATAGCGTATGCTCCTTGTAAAACAATCATTTGCCCATAAAAACGTCCCTGGCTTCAAAAATGCCCCGTTATTTCTAGTCATTTGGCAAGCCAAATTTTAACATAGAATTAGTGGTGTAAAAGGCCGCTGTTTCTCCTGCCAACTTTAACCTCCGCTTTAGGGCGAAGCAAATGGGGGGTTCAGGTTAGCTCTTCCTCTAGTGGAAAAGGTGTCCCAGTGTCCTGAGCTGGCTGACGCTGATTGGCACAGGGCTGCTGGGGCTCTCTGTTCTTTTCTGAAATACTAAGACTCTCGCCATGTTTTCTCCTTTTCCAAGGGCCATTTTCAAAGACTCCTCAGCCCGAGGGGAGTCAGCTTGTGATCCTGGATGGCAACCAGGTGGTGGTGATCGTGGGGATTGTCAGTGCCACCCTCCTGCTGCTTCCTGTTTTGATCTTGATTGTGAAGAAAACCAAGAGCAACAAGAGGTACGTGACCATCCCCACCCCTTCGGTTGGGAGGCCGAGGTGCAGCCCACCTCTCAAGTGGGAGAGTGGTCACATCATCCTAATTGAGTCTCATCTCATTTGATCCAAAGTGGAAGAGAGTGCCGGTGCCCGTGGCGTTATGTTGGTTGTTGCACTGGATGGCACTGTAGGTGGCTCTGCCCGCTTTGCTCACCTCCCTTCAGAAAGGCTTAAACATACTCAGTCTCCTTGTGTTATACAAAGATTATCAACTCCCTCACAAATGGAGGCTTAAGCGGAACACAGTTCAGAGATAGACCCCACGCAAGGGTTGTAACAGTACCTGTGACTGCTTAGGAGAAGTTATTAGTTGGGGAGGAGAGTGAGGCAGGAAAGCCCTGCATAGTGCAAGCTGGCTTTGAACTCATGATCCTCCTGCCTTAATCTTTCATTTGCTGGCATTGCCTGGTTCAAAATGTGTTAAAAGGCTGTATTTAAACACTGGCTCTCCCAGACTCTTAGAAATACCCAAATGCCAGGACATATCTCAAGAAGATAAAGTGACGTAAGGGCCCTAGTGATGTAGGTGTCCCACTGGATGCAAAAGTCCCGTTAAGTGTACGGTTCTTTCTAGGTACACTTGAATCAGTGTGCCTTGTGAGGTTCAGAGGCTGATTCCACGTACTTCTCATGCCTTACAGCTCAGCACATTTGATAGCTTCCGTGAAGAGCCTGGAGAGCAAAGAGGAGACTAATCCTGAGGTGAGAGAACAACCCGCCCTCCAAGGCGACACAGAGGGGCACACACTCCAGCAGGAAACCTGGGGGAGGCAGAGGAAGGAGGCCATCACTTGGGAGCTGTGCCTTACTCCTTCGAATCGGCTCTCAGCCCAGAGGCCACGGGTCTGCACAGCAGTGACCCAGGAAACCTTGGAGCTTCTGAGGGCTGGGCTGGGCCAGGGTAGCCTGGGCCAGGTCAGCCCTGGGCAGCAGCAGATCCTGGTAGGTGCAGGAAAGACCCTGAATTTGAGAGCAGAAAGCTCTGCTACCTTCAGGAACTGGGGGACATAATAACTAAGAGTGGGTGTTCAGGAACCTTCAGAGGAGACCAAGGACTTCCTCTCCATAGAGGTTTGAAGTGGAATTATAAATAGGAGCGAGAGGTCTGTTAACCTCCCTGACCTCCTATATCCTGCCCCCTCCTTCCCCAGTCTTTCTCTCCTTCCGTTCTTTAACTTTTAGACACTTCTCTTCGATTGGTTGACTTCCTGAGTTTTGGGTTGTTTTTGTCCCAGGAATTGGATTTTCCTTCAACCTAATTCGATCCTTAGGAGCCTGAGAATGTATGTGTCTTTTTCCTAAGAGCAAGAGGCTGGGGAATCCCAATCCTCAGACCTCACAGCTGAGAGGTTCAGGGAGGGCTGTTCTTGCCGGGTCAACCCTCCGAGAGATGCTGATGATAGTTAGCTGGTAATTAATATCAGCTCGCCGTGACTAATCAGAAGGAAGTGGCCACAGCCAAAAGTTCTTCTGCAGGATGAGGGTCCCCCTACTGCCAGGTCAGTGCTTAGAGATCCAAAGATGTTTGGCTTTCGAAGCTGTTGCCCTTTCCTGGTGAGTTCAGAAGCCTGAACTATCATCTTTGGGAACAGTTCTGAGGCGCTCCATGACCCTCCGAACTTGGTGGCTTCAGAGGCTGGTGCCCTGTGAACAGGAGTAGCTGGTCTCCTTCCTGGGGTGACACTTAAGAACTTTTGTATTCTCCCCCACCCAGAAACACGTCTACTCCTCGATTGCTACGTGGAAGGAGGAGGAGAAAGAACCAACTGGAGAGGCAGAGGGTACCTACATGATCATGGTGAGGACTGTTCTGGCCCTAGCTGGGCCAGGTTTCTGGAGGGGGAGGGGGCTGTTGGGGAAGACACCCGGGCTCTGGGAGGCAGGAGTGGTGAGGCCACCTGAAGAGGTTGCTTGTGAGGACAGGCTTTTATTGTTGTTTGTTTGTCTGGTTTTTCCAAGCAGTAGGAAGCGGAGAGAATAAACCCTGCTTCAGACTAAAGTCACCAATAGAGAGCACTAGCCGAGTAGGTAGGGAGGAGCCTGCCCCTCAGCACAGCTCTGGCTAAACTAGCTGTAATAGAATATATTTATTAGATTATCAGACAAGGCTTGCAGGAGAGTGAAAGGTAAGATTAGGGAGCTAGGTTCAGTTAATAGAGTAATTGTCTCCCAGGCACGACGCCCTGGGCTTGATCCTCAGCACTGTGGAAGTTGGCTGAGGCAGAGCACATGTATAATCCCAGCACTAAGGAGGTGGAGGCCCAGGGAGGAGGAGTTCTGGGTCATTCTCAGCTGCATACCCAGTTTATGGCCAACCTGGCAGCTGCCAGTGTGAGACCCTGTCTCGAAACACAGTGGGGAGGGGGGCTAGGGGAATGGCTTGGGAAGGTTCTTGCTGCACAACACGAGGAGCTGAATTAGAATCTTCAGAGCCCATCAAAAGCTGTTAGCATGCCCACCTGTATTCCTGGTGTTCTTATGGCAAGGACAGCTGCATATCCAGTATAGGTGACAACAAACAAGAAAGAGACCCTGTCTCAAGCAAGGTGGAAGGCGAGGACTGACGCACTTGCGCACACATCGTAAACACACAGATATATCCTAAAAGGTAAGAGTAGGGTCCCCTTCGGGCCATTGGCTGTATTTATTTATTCTGAATTTTGTTATTACCTTCTCACACTCTAACTGCTGTGCAGGCTGCATTTCAGAAGATAGGGTGGAGTCTAAGTCTTACTCAGGGAAGAAAAGCACCCAGAAAGGCTCCCTGCTGTGCAGACTGTAGAGGTCGGACAAAGGAATTGGCTCACAGTGGTACCATGCTGTCTTGTAGACTAATTAGTGGCCCCCAACCCCGTGATGGAGCTGTGTGCTGTTGAGTTCAGGAAGTCAGGCCTCCCGAGCATGTGGAACGATGGGCTGTGTTTGCTCCCGTCATACTGCCCAGAAGACACATGACTCCCAGCTGATGGCAATGGAGAAAGTCCTGCCTAGGCATTGGGAGCTCAGAGGACTGGCCCTGTTCCATTAAGTAAAACATTAGCCCTTCTCAAGTCGAGGATGAATAGAGTCATTTTCTTCTTCATCCTTCTTCCATCATTGCCATGTGATGCTCCAGCCATAGGCCAGGCCTCATCCTGGCTGTTAGAGACCTGCTGGCACGGCTGTTCATTCTACACAGTTAGTAGAACATCGTGAAGTGGATCGGCAGTGCCCTTCACAGCTACCCATATGCTGTGCAAGGAAAACAGTGCTCCTGTCCCCTTGATGTACTCCACCCCTTGATGCCTCAGGCCTGCTAAAGTATGGGTGAGGTGAGATCACAGGCTATAAACAGAGGCCTTCAGGGCTGGCCACATCGCTTAGAAACACCATGTGCTGGGCTGGCAAAGCGGCTTAGTAATTTAGAGTACATACTATTTGTGCAGACAGCCCAAGTTTGGATGTCATCAGTCATGTTGAGCAGCTCCTAAGATGCTTCTGGCCTCTGTGGGCACACTCACTCATGTGCATACCTCTCCTATATGTACTTAATTAGGAAAAAAAAAAGAAAGAAAATCTAAAAAAAAAGAAAAAGAAAAAGACAAGAAATACATGTCAGGTATGGTGGTGCACAACTTTAAACCCAACTCTGGGGAGGCAGAGGCAGGGGGATCTTTGAGCTTGAGGCCAGTTTGGTCTATAACATGAGCTCTAGGACAGCCAGGGCTACACAGAGAAAGCCCATCTCAAAACAAACAAACAAACAAACAAACAAGCAAATAAATAAAACACTTTGTGTGCCGAAATAAATAAGCCTGTGTGGGGAGGGGGCTGGCAGATGGCTAAGCAGTTAGGAGTTCTTGCTCTGCCATCATGAGGACCTGAGTTCAGATCCTAGCACCATGTAGGCGGGAATCCTACAAACACCTGTATCTCCAGCTCCAAGGACAACCCAATATCTTTTTCTAGTTCACACACACACACACAAACACACACACAGACACACACACACACACACCACTTGTGGTCAAACCCTGGGCTACAGGCTCTTGTTTGAGACCTTAGCAGAGGTGTTCTTTGGTTAAAAAAAAAAAAAAATTGACAATGAGGAGCCTGTCATTTTATTGCTGTTGACTTGATTAAATTGCTTTTGTGTAGTCTGTATCTTGTTTCCAGAATCCATGGTTTCAGCCAATCACTGATTGAAAATATTTGGGACATGTCTATAAAGAGCAATGGCAGACTTGTTTCTTGGCTTTTTTTTTCTTTTTTAAGATATCACATGAGAACACATAATTGCACAGCACAGAGACATTTTTAAGTATAGAAATGCATGCATGTCGGTTATGTACAATGTCATGTCTTGAACATCCATGGATTTTGATGTCTTCCTGGACCCAGGCTCTACATGTGGTGGTTCGGGTCTCACCAGGCTCTTTGGTGTTGGCTGGCTGGCTCCAAATCCTGCCTGTGTAGCTTAGGAGGTGATACTTAGGGGCAGCTACCTCAGAGTCTGTGAGCTTGTCTTCTCACCTTAGGGCTCAGGGGCATTCTCTGCTGTATAGTAAGCCTGAGGCTTGCCTGGGCCACATGAGATGGCCCCGTTGCACAAAGGAGAAATGTAATATTTGCCTCGCTGGGGGTGAGGACCAAATGAGGCAATGCATGCAGAATTTAGTATTTACCCAACATATAAGGAAAATTGCAATAAATGGCTGCTACTATTATAGTTTGACTTTTTTTTTTTTTAAGTGGTGAGGATTGAACTTGGGGCTTTCCATATGCCAGACAGACATGCCATTGCTGGGGTATATCCCCAGCCCCTAACTATGCAGAAACATGTTTCTTTCTTCTCTTCCTCCACAGCACCCAGTTTGTCACTCTTCCTACAAAGCACCCAGTTTGGCACTCTCTTCTGTCTGATCCAAATAATGCAGCTGGGAAAAACATCAGCTTGGGGAATTCCCAAAACCCAGCAAACTTTCTGAGAAGAAAGGAGGGGGTGCTTCATTGTGGCAGTGGCAAAGACTCTATTTTTGGTGGCCCCTGAGCTACCGTGCCAGCTATTTCAGACTTCTGTTTCCCAGCTGGTCTTGGCCTCCGTCAAAGGCCTGAAGATGGAAGGCTTGGAGTCTGGCAGGAAGACTGAACTCCTCCAGATAACCAGGCATTGATGAGCGCATGGACACTATGGACTTCTGCCAGATGTGGTGTGCTGGCTGGTGGGGTGGGGAGCTGGTTGATTTCCAGTGTGGTCTCAAGCACTCCGTTGGACTAGATCTGAGTCGTGAACAGTGTTTTCATGTAGATGAGCTACTAAGAGATTCCAAGAGACATAAACCAACAAAAACAATTCTTTTGATGAATTATCCCTAAATAAATGCTGTTTGTGGGAACTATCTTTTTTTTTTTTTAATGTCCTGGATGAAGGGCAGGTGAGAGAATTTGAAGTCCTGAGAAAGTGTCCCTCTGGGAGAGCTACAAATCACTCAGCATATGGGGACTGGGGACAGTTTAGGGGTAACATGTTGGAAGTGGGATATGAAAACAGCTCTGGGATCTCCTCATGCTGGGGATCTGCACTGCACTGGTGGCTTCATGCTAGGCCCAATGGAGTCTGGAATCTTGTCTTTTTCAAACGCGTTGAACAGGCTTGCCAGAGCTAACAGCCAGTGACTGAACTCTTGGTCTGAAATACGAGGCTCCTGTCCTTTTCATTGTTATCAGGAGATTTAAAAGGGTTGGTCTTATTTTAAAAAATTTTAATGTGGGTGGTGCTAGAGAAATGGCTCAGTGGTTAAGAGCACTGACTGCTCTTGCAGGGGACCCAGGTTTGATTCCCAGCACCCACATAGTGCCTCATAACTGTAACTCCAGTCTCAGGGGATCTGACACCTTCTTCTGGCCCCTGTGGTCACTGCATGCATATGATACATGGACATACATACAGGCAAAACACCCAAACACATAAAAAAATTTAAATGTTAAAAATTTTATAAAAATGCTTATCTCAAAAATCCTGTCTTTCTTAAACTTGACTTATTGTTCCTATGGTCAGCTGGGATCAAATTCTGCTTACCCTTTCTTGACTGTCTCAGGCCTTTCCTCTGTCTCTGAATCTTTCTCCTCATTGCCCAATCAGGGGCAGTGTAGGTCTCCCTAAGGATTTCTCGAAGTCCTTCCCTCCCTTTGTATTACTGAGGCTTCAACATGAAATCTTGTTTATACCGTGCAAGAGCTCTATTATTGAGCTCTTGGTTTCTTTGCTTGTTTGAGACAGGGTGTTGCCCATAACTCAGTGGTAAGATCTATCGATTAAGGCACTGTATACTTTGGTAAACAGAGAAATCAGCCTGGAGCTGACTGGAAATCTTCTTCCTTGTTGGCTAGCCTTCGTAGTGCCAGAAGGTGCTGTGTAGACCAGTGAGGGAGGTGGCATCAGTGATCTTACCTAGGGCTGGAACAGGCACTGATGGATATTGAACCTCCTGGACAATAGTTATATGGTTGTTACGTGGGTAATCAAGCACTTTCTGATTGGATTTGAGGCTCGCTCCACAGGAAGAAATTCATGCCTGATACTGTAAACCTGGCCAAAAGCCTAAAGTTGGGGAGGTCTTGGGTTCTGGGGCAGGAGGACCTACTGCTACTGTTTTGGTAAATGTTTGTGTTGTGAAACTGCTTTCCAAATATTTTTATTAATAGATGAGAGCGGCTGTCAGCTTTGGTCGGGAGAAGCTTCTTTTTGCAGTGTGACACAGTTAATGCAGAGATCTGTAAGTGGTCAAAGAGCTGAAAACAAGTGATTGCAGAGTGCTAAGTCCTAAATGGGATGTCCATATCAAGGCCACCAAGGCTCAGGGGACATTGCTGAATGATGTAAGAGCTGGAGGGTGGGGAACAGTGTGGTAAAATGTCCTCTGGACTTGATAGCAGCAGTGGCTATCTGCAGGAGATCTAGCCAACCAACACTCCAGCGCCATTGGGGAACAATTTCGTGAGGTCCCAACCCTAGTTGAGGAGCTACTGGGAGTTGATGACTATTGGGAGAGTCAACTTTCTTCAGAGTATGTCCATTAATACGTCACCCATGTCTCCAGTGGATGACTGTGCACCAGTGTGTTTATGTGTATATGAACAATACCAGTTAGACTCTGCGAGTTATTAAAAAAAATTAAAAATCAGGATGGAGAGATAGTTCAGTGGTTAAGAGCACTTGCTGTTCTTCCAGAGGACCTGAGTTCAATTCCCAGCACCCACATGGCAGCTCCCAACCATCTGTACCTCTAGTGCTAGGGGATCCTTCTGGCTTCTGTGAGCACCAGGCATGCACGTGATGCACAGACATATGTGAAAGCAAAGTACCTATACGCATAAAATAAAAAATTTTTAAACAGTAAAAACAATTAAAAGAGAAAAAAGGACATGAAGGAGACAGGGTACTGCTCTGTAGCCGAGGCTAGCCTGCCTCAGGCCCTTGAGTGCTGGGATAAACCCACCACACTAGCTTGAATCTCTGACATCTGATTCACTCTCAAGTAGGGCTACATTTGTAAATGATTCCCCAGACTCTCTGAACACGACATAGCTGTTTTAAGTTTAGTCTGTTTTGCCGTCTGCTCTTGGGGAACCACGGTAAAGAGTCACCAAGTCTCTCTCTTTGTTCTTCGGGAGGCACAGAGAGCATCTGCTCATGTTAAACAAGGCTTGTGTGGCCATGTGCTGAAGGCAGCACCCTCTCCAGGACAGAGCAGAGGCTGGGGCTTTCCATAACTGAGTATGGAAACAGAGGAAGGAACTTTGTGGCTTATTAAGTGACATTCTTTCTTGGGCTAAGGAGCCCATTTCTGCTTCCTTAAACAACCGTGTGTATTGGAGAATGGCTTTCAGGACACAGAATCAGGTGAATAGATGGTGATTTCACACCCACTGTTCTGGGTCTGAAAGTAACTGGGGTAGAAGCTTGAGGATGGATGGGGCAGCTTAACCCTCGGAGGGAGGGCACTGTGCAGAAGCATAGACGTGTCCAGCTTTGCACTTGAGTCATTCCAGTTGGCTTCCATTCTGTGCTCATCAGCTAGGACTGAGGAAGGAGGGCAAACCCTCATCTCTCCTCATCCCTAGCTCCCCCAAAACCTTCCTTTTATAGGCATAGAGTTAAAGTTGAGGTAGATCCATAGCTATCAAATACTAATATTTCAGGAGACCACAGGAAAATCCTACTTGCTTGCTGTCCCATAGCCTTCTTCTTCTGGTGCGGGCGTGGGGCGGAGTGGCTATTAAGCCAGCACTACGCAGATATACAGTGTAGGGAGAAGGCTTTGAAGTTAAGTGGCTGTGTTTGAGCCCAGACCCTGCCTTTTACCTTTTCATACCCAAAAGTTTATGTGGATGCTTTGGAGCCTATTTTCCCATATAAATGCTTTTGGCTTAGAAAGGGTTGCAGACATCATGAAGTCAAATGCATAGAACACACTAACCTGCACAACATCACAGCTTACCAACATCACACTATAGGAGTTTGGTTGTGATTACGTGGCTGGCTGTGGTGACTTGCCATCACTCAGCACTGAGGGAGAGGATGTTACTGCCTGTCACTAGCCTGGGAAAAGATCAAACTTCGGAACTCACAGCACAGCTTCTAATGAATGCATATGGCTTTCACATTAGCATCACGTTTGAAAAAAAAAAAAGTTGTATGTCAAACCATGCTAAATTGAGGCTTTCTTACATAAACGTGGCACTTTATGGAATCTATTTTTTTATTTATTTGTGTTGTGTCTGCAGTGGTCTTAGGACAGTTTGTAGCAGTTGGCTTTCTACTACTATGTGGGTCCTTGTCCTGGTTTGCTTTTTGTTGCTGTGATAAACACCATGACCAAAAATGACTTGGAGAGGAAAGGGTTTATTTGGCTTATATTTCTGTGTCACTGTCCGTCACACAGGGAAACCAGTGCAGGAACCTGGAAGCAGGAACTGAAATAGAGGCCGTGGCTGAGTGCTGCTCACTGGCTTGCTCTGTTTGCTTTTTGTACAATGCAGGACCACCTGTCCTGGGTGGCACTACCCACAGCAGGCTGGGCCCTCCCATAGCAATCATTATTCAAGAATATGTCCCACTGACATGTCAGTGAGCTAATATAATGGGGAAATTCCCCAACTGAGTCATTTTTTCCCCCTAGGTGACTCCAACTGTATCAAGTTGACCAAAAAATCCAACCAACCAACCAACCAAACAAAAAACAACCAGGAGACTCAGGATGTCACATTAGCAACAGAACCCTACCCAGTGAATCATCTCTCCAGCCCCAGTGACTAAATGAAGTAGCGTAGACAATTGTGCTTGGGTTGAGCCTTCCCACCCTGTTTGTTTGCCCAATTTGATTCATGGCTCCAATTCTTGCCATTCAGTAACTGGTTCTTTTGTTTTTTATTGTGATGTTAGCCAGTCTTTCATTCAGTCCTTTTTTTTTTTTTTTTTTTTTTAAATAAATACTCTTTCTTAAAAAGAGTGTTTATTTTTATGGATATCTGTATGGATGTTTTGCCTGCATACAACATATGTGTAGTACCCCTGGAAGCCAAGAAAG
Source organism: Acomys percivali (assembly GCA_907169655.1). Classification (NCBI taxonomy): domain Eukaryota; kingdom Metazoa; phylum Chordata; class Mammalia; order Rodentia; family Muridae; genus Acomys; species Acomys percivali. The sequence continues at coordinate 100,701,997 of OU015749.1, forward strand.
GACATTGGATCCCCTGGAACTGGAGTTACAGACAGTTGTGAGTGGCCATGTGGGTTCAGGGACTTGAACCTGGGTCCCTTGCAAGAGTAAACAATGTTCTTATCTTCCGAGCCATTCTTATCTTCAGCCCCTGCCACTCTGTCCGAATAGCAAAACTGAGTGGTACAGATGACAGTGCCTTCTGGTGATTTGGCTCTAGTCCCTTGTTAATTTTGATTTCTATGAGCACAAAGCCATTTGACCAGACACTTAAATTCCTCTCTCCACCCAAAGGAGGAGGATATAAGGAAGCCAAGCATAGGCAAGGACTTTGGGGGAGGGGGAAACTGAGAGGAGACAGTCCTGAAGGGCATGAGGCTACTGAAGACCAAGTAAGCTGGGTCTCCTCATCTTTCAACAAAACAGTTTTTCTATGTGAATTACCAGTATTTTGGGCCCTGAGAACACCAGATGCTACCATGCCCGTAGGATTCCAGAAGCATCTAGGCCCTTACCAATAGAAAGCAGCCCCAAGGGTTGAGGGGATAGGGCTGCCTGTGAACAATGGAGACTCTCACGATTCTAGAAGCACCTCTTGGAATTGGAGGTGCTTGCTGGGCCTCCTTTAAAGGCTCCAGCCCTCTGCTCCTCTGTTCCTTCTTGGTATATCCTGACCTCACCTAAGCTAGTCAATATGATCATGCATCTATATGGGCTATTATCTTTGCAAAACTGGTAGCTGTGTGTGTGTGTGCATGCATGTGTGTGTATCTGTGTGTGTGTGCATGTGTGTGTGTATCTGTGTGTGCATGCATGTGTGTGTGTTTGTGTGTGTGTGCATGCATGTCTCTGTGTGTGCATGCATGTCTGTGTGTGTGCGCGTGCATGTGTGTGTGTGTGTGTGTGTGTGTGTGTGTGTTTGGGCTGTTATGCTGACACTGACACCCTACTCTTTCTTAGAGACAAAGGGCCTTAGATTTAAGCACACTGTAGTCTAACCCAGACTGGTAGTCTTCCTAGCATAGAGAATGTTTCTCAGGGTTGCTGACCTAGCCAGCTGGTTTGCAGATGTGGCTGGAGTTTCTTCAAGGGAGGTCAGGCAATCTCTAACCACTTCTGTAAAACCAGAGTCACAGAACACTTCTTCAAAAAAGAAAAATAAATAAATAAAATTAAGGGAACGTAGTGCTTTCCCACAAGGCCAAGATCTTTCTCATAATATCCAGAATAATGATGATATACCTGCTCCAAAATAGTAACCGGAGGTTCTGGAACTTTCAGAGACCCCTGTCTGATTGCACATTGTGTGTTTGCCACCGTCCTCTCACCTGTGCTGAACCACCATGGCATTGTCTCTTAAAAAACAAAAACAAAAACAAGCAAACATGCACCTGCTTTGCCCTTTCTTTTGAGTCTTGCCTGGGTTACTCTCTGCCATCCTTGCTGCCCAAATCCATATTCCTTCTAGGCTCTGCTTGGGTCTTACCTGAGCGATCTAGTTCTCGAATCTTCCAACATGTCTTTACACTTGGTCAGATTCTTATCTTGTCTTCTCTTTCATGTGATGCTTTATCTTCTCTTAGAGGCCTTAGGCCTTTTCTATGACCCTTGTGCCTCTAACTCCACATGGGTCAAGACCTTGCTAGAGACCGCGTAGGAAGTGGAGGAGCCTGCACAGGACCCTACCTGGGTAGTCACACTGGAGGAATCTCTACCCTTTCTCCAAATATATCCCTAGACATCCTCTAATTCCCATCTGCTCAGGGATCAGCAGAAGGGAGGAACAACACATCATCAACTAAAAGCCCACAGTCTAGCTGGGAGGTCAGTTGTGTGGTTACATAGTGGCCATATTCCTGTTAGCCCAGAGACTGCAACAATATTAATAACAATTTTGCTACTGTACTCCCGGCAGGCCAGACTGCTCTCATCACACTCAACTCTGTCTTTGTACCTTTAGCTCCCTGTCTAGAATGGGTGATTTCAAAGGCAAGGGTCTCTCATTTATTTCTGGGTCTCCAGTTTCACCCAGCACTTAGCACACAGGGCTGTTGAATAGATGCTCTAGTATACCACAGCATCCGTGCTTTGGTTTTCATGGCTTTAGTAAGCGATGGTCAGCTGTGGTCTGAAGACAAAAAAAAAAAAAAAAAAAAAAAAAAAAAAGTTTACTTCTGGAATTTTCCATTTAATAAATTTGAAGCTGAGCTGCATGAGGAAATCTTGTGCCTTCCTGTTTCTTCTCAGGCTAGGCTTGTGCCTTTTCCCTCTGTCCAGTGTATTGATACTATATATCCAGCCCCTCATTGGTCACTTGCTAGCTTTGTTCTCATTTTTCTGTCTAGGTACTGAAGTGGTTTCCACTGTCTCAGGTATCCGCTGGGGGTCTTACACAGAATCTTCTGCGGATAATGGAGGATTATAATGCCTGATTTGTGTTGAATGAGTGACTGTGCCCAGAGTCACAAGGGCACAGAATCAAGAGGCAATTAGAAGGTCCAGAGTAGATGGCTTTGGAGTGTGTGTGTGTGTGTTGAAGAGGAATGTGCACATGCATTGTGTATTGAACTCAGGCCATGGAACGAGCTAAGCATATGCTCTGCCACTGAGCCATGCCTCCAGCTTTGGAGCAGATTTTTGAGACTGTGAACTTGCTGAGTATTTGGAAGAGGAAGGGCATCCGTAAGAAACTGCCAAGGTGGAGATGTACTTGCTGTGCAGGGTTCAAAAGCCCCACCTGACACGGACTGGCTTGAGAAGGGATAGAGCGACACAGAGATCCGTGAAGCCCGACTTTATACCCCAGCAGCAGCCGTGCATTCTCCAGATCAGCCGAGGATGCCATCGGCTCCAGGCCTCCAATTCTGGCTTCTTGTTGTCACTTGTAAACTTGAAAACTTTAATATACTCAGGACTCTCCTGGAGGGACCTTGTAAAATTCATTCGCCACAAGGGCTATGACTCTTTGTTCCTAACCAGTTCCCAAGTGACACCAAAGAGGCCAGCAGGGGATCAGCTTCCCAGGTGAATGCCTGTAGCCTGGACTATGAGTTTTGAAGCAAAAGGAAATTGCCTCCATTTGGATTATTTCTAACTCGACTTCTCCCAGCGGGGTAGGTAATTGAATGCTGTCCAATAAAATCTTCAGTGATAAATGACACCTGGCAGAAATGCCAAAACCACAGGGCGCTTCACTTCCAAAAAAAAGCCCATCTTTGATTACTAGTGTCATCTGTCTGCAAAACACCTCTGAGTTTCTGTTTCCTGGGCTGTTATTGGCTCCTAGGTGAGGCTTGCCCCTTGCAACAAATGACAACTGAGGGCCGGGTGGGACATGGGAAGTTCTGACACAGCCCCCATCTCCTGGTGCCTGATCCGGTTACCCCTGGTCCTTGATCCCGGAGGTCTGAGTTGGCTCAAGGCTCTTTGAAGTCTGAGTACTTAGTAGCTCTTAGCCAAATTCTAGGGAAAAGCAGACGAATGTAGGATTATTTTCTTGCCTCAGGTGACTATTAAATACTAGCTTTGAGACACAGAATGAGGTCAAGTGAGACAGCAGAGCAGTTTCCCTCAGTTTCTGGGCCTCACAAGGCACCATAGGCTGCATTAAGAAAAAAGGAGGAGGCCGGCTACGTCAAACTAAAAATCTACAGCGATAGCGGTCTAGGCTGAAAAGTATCTGCGGCAGGCAGCAGCAGCCCGGTTGGTGGTGCTGCAGGCTGGGACTTGGCTGGATGGGCCTGAGCTGAGCGGGAGGTCCAAGCGATGCCAGTCTGGCCCTCTGGGCACACACTTGTGAGCTGTGCACTGTGGAAGAGGCCTCAGGGCCCTAGAGTGATAGGGATGGGCACTGAAGGAGACCATCTCCTGAAACTACCTCTGTTCAGGGGCCACGGGAGTCCCTATGGTAGGTCGAGGCACTGGGGACAGCGTCAGTGCACCATGAGGACCTGTCACCTCTCTGCCTTGTCACAGCCCTGCCTTGACGCTCCAGTTGGCTTTGGGCTTTGTGCCTCCGGACAGCTTCAGAGACCTGGCTGGACCTCTTGTTTTTCCTCTGACTTCCTCTTTAAATACATTCACTCCTCCTGTGGCCTCCCTGGATGGTCCTCACCTCCTGATTTGTGACTCTCAAGTCTACGCTCAGCTCCTCACTGTGCAGAATAAGACTTCTTCATAGCCTGCTCCTAGATCTGTCTCCTAGCCCGGTGATAAACCACGTGGAATGAGGGGCCAGGGCCAGGGCCAGGGGCAGGGGCAGGGGCAGGGGCAGGCTGCTGGTGTGTGTGTGTGTGTGTGTGTGTGTGTGTGTGTGTGCGTGTGTGCGCTCGCGCGCATGTGTCTTTAAAAGAGCTGGGTTTGAATCCTGCCCTGAGCCGTCACGTGTAAATTGGTCCCAGTATTAAGATCAAATTGTGATCCGTCCCTATGCATAGGTAAATAACGATAGCTGCATAAGAACCTGTGATATACTTGATTTTGTCCCCTTCTTTGCTTAGGGTCACCTCTATCCAAGTTCTTCTACTTGTGATAGCCTGGTTTTTTTTTTTGTTTTTTTTTTTGCCTCCTTTGAAATAACAAGTTTCAAACACATATCAGAGCTAAGAGAACTGTACCCCAGGCATCACAAATTATCTGGGAACATCAGGTACATTACTCACTTCTCTCATCCATGTTTTTTCCTCCCTGAATTATTTAAGAGTCTGTTTCAGTCACCATCTCGTTTCACCTGTCCTTGTATCGCTAACAGGCAAGGGTATTAAAAACACAAAGGCTCTGTCTGTATGACACCCGACAGCATTAGACATTGTTTGTTGCCGTGACCAACGCCTGCTTATGTTTGCTCCCTGCTCCTGTTGCCTCAGAGAATGTTCCTTTCCTGTTGATGTGTTTGAATAGGGTCCTTCAAAGGGTCACATTCTATTCTCTTGTGAAAGTCTCTTAGGTGTTTGTACATTTGGCCTTCTCTGACATGTTCTGTTTTCTGTGGAAATGCTAGAGCAATGAGGAAGTCATTACTTCCTGAGAACCTTCTGTCCACTTCCCTGAACTCCAAACACCACAAAGCAACCTTTCCCTGGGGGGTGGCATGTTTTTACATCTATCTTCTATCTATCTATCTATCTATCTATCTATCTATCTATCTATCTATCTATCTATCATCCATCCATTTATCCATCTATCTATCTTTTTTAAACAATTTTTTAAAGATTTATTTATTTATTGTGTATACAAATCTCGTTATAGATGGTTGTGAGCCAACATGTGGTGAATTGAACTCATGACCTTTGGAAGAGCAGTCAGTGCTCTTAACCTTTGAGACATCTCTCCAGCCCCTCCATCTATCTATCCATCTATCTATCTATCTATCTATCTATCTATCTATCTATCCTCCTCGTGTGTGTGTGTGTGTGTGTGTGTGTGTGTGTGTGAGAGAGAGAGAGAGAGAGAGAGAGCGAGCGAGAGAGCGAGCGAGAGAGAGAGCATGCAGGTGTCACACACACACACACACACACACACACACACACACACACGTTGAGGTCAGATGACGACAACTCTTGAAGGGCTGAGTTCTCTCCTCCCGCCAGGTGCGTCCTGTCCCAGGGCTTCAAGCTCATGTCATCAGCCTGCAATGCCTTTTCCCAATGAATCATCTCACTGGCCTTTGGGCTGTTTTTATGAACTATAGAAATGATCCCTGAAAGTATAGTCTTTGGGCTGTTTTTAAATGAGAAAAAGTACTTCCTTACAGCTCTTTGACAAATAGATAGCTCCAATAGTCTTTCTTTTCTTTAACTTTCTCTCTTTCCCTCCTTCCCTCCCTCTCTTCCTCCCCTTGACTGGGTCTTGCTTTGAAGCCTTGGCTAGCTTTGAACTCACATCAACCCCGTCTCTGCTTCGCTAGGATCGCAGGCACATGCCACCTCACCTAGACTTCTCTAACAATTTTCAAAATCTAAAAATCATTTCAAGTGCAATAGAAAGACAGGATTTGATATAGTTCTGAGTTTAGAGGGTAAAGATTTCTGGCAACTTAATTTCTTCTAGGAATATCTTTTTTTATGCCCTCCCACCTGCTTTCTGAAATCCACCAACCACAATATTTACTCCATCCCCCTTTTTTCCTCCCTTTCCCTTACACACCACCCCCCTCTCTTTTTAGCAGCCACATACAAGTCGGCCATATTAGAGAGATGGAAATAAAGCTTCCTTAATGTTGTATATGTCTTTGAAGTACATCGTGCATTTTCTTTTTTAGCATCTCACCATTTCTTTCTTGTGGTCCTTTGTCCCTCAATCACCTTCTCCCATAGCCCACACCCGCCTAACATCACAGTCTCTGAAAATGCACAGGGATGCCTGGCTACCTCGCCCTGCCTTCAGTCTCACGGGGCTCAGTCTGTTTTTCTCTTTGGGTAAGTTAGAACCACATCTGCATGCTCCTAAGGGTCAGAAGTGCAGCTGCATCTGAAAGAGGAGGGGCAGGGGCGGGAGGGACAGAAGAATGGGAGCACTTCCCTCAGTGTCCTTGGGAAGGGGTGTGCTGGGCATGCGAGACAGCTGGGACTGCAGGATGATGGGCTACTTGGTCTCAGAAATGTTGATGGGGGGGGTGAGTGTTGTTTGGGGATGAAAATGATCACAGTTATCAAGATGTATTTTTCCCCCTTTGGATTTCCCTCAAGTGGACCTATGTGGGGGTGGGGCAGAGCTAGGCTGCTCTGCAATCTCTTCAGGTATTTTTCTATTATTATTATTATTGTTATCATCATCATCATCATCATCATCACCACCACCACCACCACCACCACCACCATCATCATCATCTTTGTTTTTAGTTGTGTCCGATGAGAGCTGGTTTGTTTTTAAAGTCTCTTTTGTGAGCCCTGTTCCCTGGAATCTGGTGGATTTAAAGGGTTCAGAGAGAGTTGGGGGCAGAAAGTTGTCTGTCCCACCAGTTGGTTGGGATATGTAGGAGGAGATGGGGAGTCAGGCTTGAGGGTGGGCTCTGGCGTGGGAGGAGAGACACCATAGCGGCTGCTGATGGAGCAGGCACCCCTGGCGTGGGCCAGTTGGAATGGAGAAGGGGTGAGGTGTCCAGGATCCAGGAAAAAGGAGAAAAATACACACAGAACCAACCAGAGGGGGAAGGTGTGGTCCTTTAAAGCCAATCTCAGAGGGCCCAGCCCAGCTTTGTAGACCACCCTGTCAGACGGTAGATCCCAAAGCCCAGTTCATAGTTGAACACCCAGGGACTTCATGCTGGGTGGGCGGGTCAGAAGGTTATCTGTAAGCCTGCTCCCCGCCCCCAGCCCCAGATAAGGTCTCACTTTGTTGCCTTGGCTAGCCTCGAACTTTCAGTGATTCTCCTGCCTCTGTCTCCTCCTGGGTGCTGGGATTATAGACAAGTGCCACCGTGCTGGGTTCTAAACCTGCTTTATAAACAGTTTTATCCTTGCTCTTAAACTCCCTCAGCAGCGCCCGCGGTCAAACCTGAGGGTCGTAAGTAGGACTATTCCCCACTACAAACTCTCTCAATATGTCTCCCTCCCCCCCCCCCCCCCCTCTGCCCCCCTCCCCTCTCTGTCTCCTCCCCCCCTCCCCGTTTCCCTCCCTCATGCTGGGTATTGGGCCACAGTGCTAAACAGTGACCCAGAACAGCCTAGGTAGCCTTCATGTTAAGGGTCTTCCATGTTCCCTGTTGTGGAACTGGACCTAAGTTTAAAGCTACCTTTGCTCTTTACTTCATAACAGTGGGCAAGATGTTACCTACCCTGAGCATCACATCTCCAGTGGGTGACTGGAGACTGTCTCTTGCTTGGTGAACTTGTGACCTGACAGAGCTGGGGCCACCAGCAATGAGCCTTTTGGAATGCTTCCCATGAGCCCTGGCATGGCATATTTTGTTTAGCCCTCACAGCAGGTGTTTGAGGTAGATACGCGTGTTCGAGGGCAGAAACTGAGGTGCAGAGAAGTTAAGAACCTCATCCAATTGGGTCATGTGACTAGCTAACATAAGGGGGGGGGGGTGCTGAGATTTGAACTCCCACATGCCTGACTTAGCACATTCTCTTTTCATATTGGGTTCTACTGCCCCCAAAGGTCAGGAAATGCAACTGCTCTGTTAGCATTAATTGGTATGAAGTCTCAAGGGCAGGCTAAAAGAGGTTGGACCTGGGTGAGTGGTCTGCACCCACAGAAATCCAGAGCTGGAGGACAGAGGGACGCCTCTCAGCAGTTAGCCACAGCCTCATGCCAAGACAGGGGCTGTCTTCGGCAGCCATATCTAAGTGAACAAGGCCAGGGGCCCTGGCAACAGGACTAGCCGATCTGGGCTTGAGAGTGATGGCACCTGGATGGAGGGGCCTGTGCATGAGGGCTTCAACGGGCAGTGGAAAGAAATGGATGGTTTCAGCAGGCCTGTGAGAGTGGAGACCTTGAACTTGAAGCTGCGAGGAGGCATGCCTCTGGTGGTCCATACGCCCAGCAATGAGACTTGGTTGGCTGTGGTAGCACTGGTCACCGGGATGGAGGGATGCTGCAGATATTAGGAGGGGCAGAGTATCAGAGGCAAGGCATGTGGGGATGGCTGCGAAGGTGGCAAGCATGTATTCCCATGACAGAAGCTCCAGAGTGTTTCTCAAGACTGTCAGTTCTTCAGCCACTTGCCTGGTTATCAAGGTCTGTATTATAATTGAGGGGGCTTAGAGAGTGGAGTGTGGTCCTCACTCAGTCTGACTACACATATTTGCTGCTAAGGGAAAATATAATAATATATTATATGTAATATGTTACTTATTATATAACATAATATATAAAATCATAAAGAATGGAGGAGAATGCCTCCCCCCACAACAAAATTTTATTGAGCAATTACTATGTGCTATATGCATTTCTGAATGCAGGGACAGCAACACAAATAAGGCATTCACCAGAGTCTCTTGAGAGACACACGTACATAAACAACAGCAGCCCAGCACTGTGTGTGCTGTCAGAATGTTGGGGGTGTTAAGGGTAGGAACCACCTTTCGCTAACAGCTGTGTGCCACGCGCTGTGCTGAAGGTTGCGCATACAGCGTGTCATCTAATTGTCCCAATAGCCTCAGAAGGATTAGTGTCCCCTGTACTACAGATGAGGATGTTGTGGCACTGGAAGGCTAATGATCTTGCCTAAGATCATGCCAAGACCGCTAGAGCCCCAGTCTTGAGCACTCTGCCACTTGGCCCCCAAGGAAGAAATAGAATCCTGACTGGGAGAGGACCAGACAGTGGGGAAGATGTCACCCAAGCTGTGCCACATGAGTGGGGTTTGGGGTTAATGTGGAAGAACTCCAAGGAGGGTGAGCAAACTTCCCAACCTAAAGCAAGCAAGCAAGCAAGCAAGTAACAACAAAACGTAAACAAGGGCCTGGTAGGAGGAAGGAAGAAGCGAGTCACATGGAGGGATGGGGTGTGGCAGGAGAGGAGGTTGTGATGTGCAGCTGTGACCCAGATGGGAAAAGGCCGTCTGGGAGCCACACCCAGGGGCCAGAATTCTGCCCTAAAGGCAGCAGGAAGCCACTGGTGTCTTAGCAGTAGGGAACACGTGTGCAGCTTAGTTCTGGCTGCCTGGGGGAAGGGACCTGGGCAGGAGGATCTGAGTGGAAAGGCAGGAGAGGATATAGAGGTCACTTTTGCCTGGGAGGCAGAGGCTGTCCCAGAGGACAGTGTCTCCTCCCCTCTTCCTCTTCTTCTCCCTCAGTCCCTCTTTTTCTTTCTTCTTTTTCTTTTTCTCGAGAATAAGACAAAACTGAGAGATTGCTTTAGGGTTGGAAGGACGAGTAAAGGGAATTTACTTCCAGTCGTTAGAAGAGAGAGCTTGGCAGATGAGCTGGTTGCAGGGTCTCTGCACCACGGGCCTGCCTAGCAGAACAGTGGATGCAGGGCCAGATGGACCCAGCTGCATGGAGTCCTGGGGTGTTACACCCATTGCCTCCTTCCTGAGAGATGGAAGTCAGGAGATCTAGACCTCAGACCTGCTACCAAATAGGACTTTAGGAAAGTCGTGGTGGAGTTTCTCAATAGAATGCTGTCTGCTGGGGATCCTGCCTGAGGGGCAGGGGCAGGGGCAGGGCGGGAGCTGCCATGTTCATATTAGGACCCCTTGAAATGAAAAAAAAAAAAAACACCCCCTCCCAGCTCCACCTCCTCACCTCAGCCGGGCAGCGGGCAGCGGGCAGCGTGGGCTCAGGTTCTAGTTTCATTGCTCCCTCCCTGGCTGTGAACTTGGGATAGTCACTCGATTTCTCTGTGCTCCATTTCCTTGGCTGTAAGTGACTGGAGAGAGTGTTTGACAGTTACGTGTCCTCAGCAAGGTAGCTATAGAATGCTGAGATGGCAGCAGCACTGCGGGCGAGCAGTTATGATGGAAGGTCTCTGTCCGTGGGCCTGGCTGGATCCGTCTATTTTCCAGATGCCCTGGGATCTCGCTGTCGGTTCTGGCTTTGACCAATGCTTTGCTGGATTTAGTGAAAGTCTAAACTGGTGAGAGGTTCGGGCCTCAGCCTGGCACCCCTGAGATTCTTACGAGTTGGGGGAGGGGGAGGGGAGGAGGGTTGCTGAATCTTGGGCCAGCAAATGAGAGCCATCTTCCCGGCTTTGGCTTGTCCCTGTTCTCAGAGTGTGTCTCACAGCCCCTCTTTCCTTACAGGTAAAAGGATGCCACTAGACCCACAACCCTGGAGGCCCTCCTAGCTCTGGCTTCTTTTAGTTTGGGGGGCCCCCCTCCCACTTTCTTCTCTGCTGATGGGACTGGATAGTTGACGTATATGGCCACTAGAGGGCACACGAATCCCGTCTGCTGCCTCTTGCAGGGCTCAAGCAGGGGGAACCCGCATTGCACCTTTCTCTCTCCCTCGCCACCAGCCTGAGGATGCCTCTGGCTGCCCCGCAGCTCTGCAGCCTGATGTCGAGGCATGCTGGCTCCTTCTAGATAAAGGCAGATGTGAGATGACATTCAAGTTCAACTCCTGGAGTGGGGCAGGTGGAGGAGGGTGAACTTGACAGAGCCAGCTAGTTTCATAGGGCATTTTTGGGAACAGGGTAGGGGGTGGGGTGGGAGGGAGGAGTTGGAAGGTGGAAGCTCTTTCAAAGGAGGGGCTGGAGTGGTTGGAATGCCCCGGGGTGGAAGGTAAACTCAGGACAAGCCTCCATCAATTCTTTTCCTCGGATTTCTCAGCCTCTGCAGTGTGGGGGTGGCGTTAATATCTTCTGCACACTTCCTCCTGCTTGGCACTGTGCCAGGTACTTTTAGACTCAATATGAAAGTGCAAGAGCCAGCTTTGTTCCTCTTGGGAGGAGCACCATCAGCTCCCCTCCACCCCCCACCCCCGTTGGTGTTCCCCTTATGAACATTTCAATGCTCACCTGGAGACACTGGCCCTGCAGGTGAGGTCCATAGGCCGCCCGCCCTGCCCCCTCTTCCCCCCCCCCCCCCGCCCCCAGTGATTTGGGGACTGTCCTTAAGTTCTGAGCCTTGCGGGAGCCCTTTGTAGGGGTGCTCTGAACAGCTTAGCGGGGTGGGGCCAGCACATTTGTTGGAAAAACCAGGATCCTCGAAGCCTGGCTTCTTAGCTAGATCTGGGGGGGTAGTGCAAGGGAGGTCAGGACTAGAGACTCCCCCCCCCCAACACACCTCACCTCTTAAGCCCTTTCTGTCCCTCAAAGCAGAACTTAAGGAGAATGAGGTCAGTAGCATCCTCCATTTGCTGAACACCTGGCACTTATTTTAATCACCATCACTACCCAGTGACAGTGTCGTGAGCCAGGCTTTCTGGAGGAGGAGGCTGAGGCCTGGATGGAGCTGGGCTGGAACCTGAGTGGAGGGGGAGTGGGGGCGGGCGGAGGGGCGTGTCTCTGCCCATGTCAGTAGCTGTTAATTTTCCCTCAGCTGGCATCCCGGAGACCACAGCCCACTCTTAAACTCCCCAGAATCATCCCAGCTCCCATGTTCTGCCTCTTGACCTGGTCCTTGCCCGACTTTTGACATCAGGTCTTACCTTGCCCTATCTTGTTCTTTCTCTGATGTGTGAAGGTCAATCCAGGCAAGGGGATGTGGCCCTTGATATTCCGAAATGGCTAATTCCTTCTCTTGAGTTAGACGCTGCCTGAATAAACAGCGTTCTCTCAGAGCCTTGTTCCCCGACTACCCTGAATCAAACAACTCCCCTCTGCCTTACCTTATAGCCCATGCCCTATAACACTCCAGACAGCCACATTCTTATTTTTGTTGTTGTGATGTGCCCCCTCACCAGAATTCAAGCCCTGAAATGCAGTGACTCTGCCTCATACTAGTGACAACTCCCAGGACCTAAGACTGGACACCTAGCACACAGTAGATAATTTACATATACTTAGTAGGGGTGTGGTTCTGTTGGTAGCCTGCCTGCCTAAATGCATGAAGTATTGCTTGTGATCCCCAGCAGTGAGTAAACTGGGCGGTGTGGAGCTCCCTTGTAATCCCAGCACTTGGTAAGTGGACGTAGGTGGGTGTTCAGGGTCATGCTTAGCTACGTAGCTGGTTCCAGGACAACCTGGGTACAAGAGGAGGCCTGCCTGACCTCCACCCCAAACCCTGCAAAATAACAAAACACAGAACAAACAAAAATGCCCCCCCCCAATCACAAAGTAAAGAATGAAAGTAAATGATTGAGTGGTGATGACAGTCACTGCTGGAGGTGTGACCTGAGCAACCACTCCACTCCTGGCCTGCACACCCTGCCCTGTTGATACGAAGCTAATATTTTAGAATGAAGTTTTAACAGTCCTGGCAGATGATCTTATAATTAAGCTCCGGCTAGTCTAAGGCAGCCCGGAGTGACATTTTCACACCTTGAAAGGGCATGTCTCTGTAGCTGCTGGGCCTTGGGCAGCTCATCTGTCCTCCCTCGGCTCTTCTGTTGCTTAGAGTACCCAGGTGGCATTTTATTTTATTTTATTTTTTTATTTTTTCAATTGCAGCACCCAGGCCTGACCTATGTCTGGTGCCTCTTACAGGACTTCAGAGAGATTTCTGCTCCCATCCTGCCACCTGCCAACTTGAACCAGCTTTTTGCCACAGGGTTTCCAGGATGGCATTTCCCAAGGGGAGATCAGCACCGTAGGCTGAGGGGCAAGTCCTCAGAGTGGCAGCTTTTTTCTTGTGGGACAACTCTCCCCGATATGTGTGCCCTCTTTCTTCTCTGTGCGAGCCTGGGGATGATCAGTGGGCTGTGTTGGGTGAGGAAGGAGTGAGGCCTTTTCTGTCCATGGCCTGGTAGACAATTTGATGGGTGTGTTCTATGCCTGTTCTGTTAACCCTCTCCTCCTAAGGACCATGTCTGGTGTCAGTGACATGCTTTGCCTTCCTAACAGCAGCTGAGAGGAGCCCGGCTTATTGCCCCCTAACTCTGCTCTGCCTCTCTCCATCTGCTCCCCGCTGACTACAGAAGGATTGCAACCCTCCACCTCTGTCACCAAGCATCCTCATCAGGTTGTGGTTTTGTCTGCAGTGCCCCCAGGGCGGAGTATGGAAGTCACGGTCCCCAGCACTCTCAGTGTCCTCAACGGGTCGGATACGCGCCTGCCCTGTACCTTCAACTCCTGCTATACCGTGAACCACAAGCAGTTTTCTCTGAACTGGACTTACCAGGAATGTAATAATTGCTCAGAGGAGATGGTAAGTTCCCATCAGGGAGGAAAGTGGAGGGAAGCAAGAGCCCCAAAGCATGAAATCTAGCATCCCCATCCCTTCTCCTGCATCGGGCCAGGACCCCAGAAGACTCTGGGTGGGTTGTCTAAAACAGAGGGCGTGATATCACCACCACTGGATGGCCTTTCTGAGGCTAATTTCCTTTCTTCCCATGTTTTTAAAAAAAAAAAAAAGACTCATGTGAAAAGAGTGGTCCCCATGATCCTCAAAGCCCCTTACCCACCCAGCCTCCCCCACTGTCTGACCCTCCTTCCTCCCAGTTCCTCCAATTCCGGATGAAGATCATTAACTTGAAGCTGGAGCGTTTTGGAGACCGTGTAGAGTTCTCGGGGAACCCCAGTAAGTACGATGTGTCAGTGACGCTAAAAAACGTGCAGCTAGAAGACGAAGGCATTTACAACTGCTATGTCACCAACCCACCCGACCGCCACCGTGGACATGGCAAGATCTACCTGCAGGTCCTTCTAGAAGGTAAGAGTGACTGGGCTGCTGAAAGAAACTGACCCTCCTCCACAGCTTAGCTCAGGGCACTTCAGGGAAGCGGTGACCCCCAGCTCATCTTCAGGTGCTTGCGCTGGTAGAAGGCCCGGGGGTGTCTTCCCTCGGGTCCTTGAAGGAACACGTCAATCGTGATCATAACTTTAATAATAACCGCAGCTCTCATAGGCTTTACCTCAGTTCATCCACTCAGAACCCACTGAGACACAGCCTGTTGCACCCATTGTGTGGATGAGGAGACTGAGATTCAAGAGTTTAAGTTTCTCAAGATCACATGATTTGGGCCTGGTGAGATGGTTCAGTGGTTAAGAACACTGCCTGCTCTTTCAGAGGTCCTGAGTTCAATTCCCAGCAACCACATGGTGGCTCACAGCAGTCTGTAATGTGACACTAAATAAAAATAAATAAATCTTAAAAAAAAAAAAAGATCACATGATCCCTAACTTCTAGAATCAGATTTAGGTCTGATCTTAAAGTCCATGATTTTAAATACTCTATTCTGGGGGTGAAGGGGCTTTTTGAGGAGACGTGGGGGGGCAGTAGGGACACTTAGAGGTCAGCGGTTTAGGCTGCTGTGATATTGTCTAATGCCGTGTCTATGGAGAGGAGCCGAATCAGATCTCCTCATATTTTGGGGAGCAGGGGCATCAGAGGGAAGTTCCTTCCCGGCTTCCTGATTTCTGCTTTCTTTCCCCCCTCCCAGTGCCCCCAGAGCGGGACTCCACGGTGGCAGTCATTGTGGGTGCCTCAGTGGGGGGCTTCCTGGCTGTGGTCATCTTGGTGCTGATGGTGGTCAAGTGTGTGAGGAGGAAAAAAGAGCAGAAGCTGAGCACGGATGACCTGAAGACTGAGGAAGAGGGCAAGACGGATGGCGAGGGCAACGCAGAAGATGGCGCCAAGTAGCTGGCAGCCTGCCCTGAAGCCCCTCCCTGGGTCCTGTCTCCTCTCACTCTCTTGCCCTGTCCAGTGTGACCCTGCCTGCTCTCTCTCTTGGTGTGCTTCTCTTGAATAGGCCCCCAGGATCTACCTGGGGACTCACTTCCCATCCTCTACACAACCCCTATACCAAGGGTGACCACCCTCCCTTCCATTTGAAAACTGCCTTGATGTCTGAGATATGTGAGTCCCGAGGAGAACAGAGAAGGGCTGTAGCCTGCCAGTCTTTGAGGAAGAAAGAGACATGTGTGAGGTCCCAAAGATAGGATTGGGGAGGGAGGGCAGTGGGAGAAGAGGTCGGCTACCTGTCTTGTCTAGGGTTTGGTCTGGTGTTGGTTTAAACTGTGGGGTTAGCAGTGTGTGTGTGTGTGTGTGTGTGTGTGTGTGTGTGTGTGTGTTGGGGCTCTGAGGCACCATGGGAAGGATTCATGGTGGTTTTGCTGTGTTTCTCTGACTACTCCCAGCCCAGAACAGCCATCAGGCTGGTTATGAAAGTGGGGTCCTACCATCTGTGGGGGCATTATGCATTTCCAGGGCACTCAAAGAAAACTAGGGCCAAGGCACTCCTGGTCATGAGCCTTGGTCCAGAGAACTGTGTTCCGGCCTCCTTTCTATCGCTAGCTGCTCCCAGAGAGGCTCTGGTTCACTGTTGACTACTGCTTCCTCGGGGATGCTGGCAGGAGCAGCTCTAGAAAAATGGCACCCGGTAGGATGCCCTACCCTAGGATCATACCCTACCCTAGGAGGCCCCCCCCCCCCAATCAGGAGACTTGCTAGGGCATGAGTGGTGCGGGTGGCTGCCTTCTCCAAGATGGCTGATGCCCTTGGCCCTAGCCAGTAGCACCAGGACTCAGAGCTGAGGTGTTGAGAGGCTGTGTACAGGGGGTGAGTGCCTGCAGGGCTTTAGTTTGGGTGTTTGTAGTTACCCTTGCCAGGGTTTCCGTCTGGCTTTTGGCAAGAAGGAGGAGGAGAAAGCTGGAGGGAAATGTGGGAGCTTACTGGAAGAGCCTTTGAGCCCTGCCCCCAAAACTCCCTTTGGTGGGGAGAAAGCCACTCTTGTGGGAAGCCAACTTTCACTGCCGTTTTATTGTCTTATAAGGAACTTATCTAAGTCCAGAGCCGGGGAGAAAGGCGGGGCAGAAACTGCTCATCAGAGAGCACAGTGTTGGGAGATGTTCAGAGGAGAACTAGCTTGGAGCCTCCTTCAGATGGAGAGTTTGAAGTTCCAAGTGGCTGACAGAAGCTGAAAGTATTGCCCGTGTTCTAGCTCCTTGGTCCCCAGTTAGAATAGTTAGAACTTCCTGGTGGGAGAACCTCAAGCCTAGGAGGTATTCTTGTGTGGTGGTGGTGAGGTTCATCCGGCCCTGCTCCCCTCCCAGGAACTCAGTCCCTACTAGCTCAGGGAGTCAGATGTCCAGGGTAGGGAATGAGTGTGGTGGAGACAGGACCATGACAGTCTCAGGGACCAACACTTGCCTCTGCTTATCAGAGAGCCAACTAGAAGAGGCAGTGATAGCAGATGGGAGGGTCGGTTTAATTCACTTCAATTCAACAACCATTTATTGAGCGTATGCTCTATGCCAGGCACTGTGCTGGGTGCCAGGGGTGCATATAAAGCCATAACAGAGTCAGGGACTGCCAGATTGCACTGTAGGACCAAGATTGTTGTTATTGTTGTTGTTGTTATTGTTATTGTTGTTGTTGTTATTATTATTATTATTATTATTATTATTATTATTATTATTATTATTATTGTGTATCTACTTCCACCTCTGTAGCCACAGCTTCCACAAGAGAATCAAGGTAGAAGGAAGAGACTCTCATATCTGGGGTTTGGGAAAGTGAAATTGCAAGGGAAGAGGGAAGGCACCACTGGGAGGGCTGCAGAGGTCAGGTAGGTTGGGCACGGAGTAGGAGATGGGTAACCAGTAACCCTTCTGGAAGTTCTAAACTTCTTGGCTCAGTATCTAACTGCCAATCAACACACTGCCAATGGGAGCGGGCTAAGCCACCCGGATGCCTGGAGCAGGTGGATACTGTCTATCCTTGAAGCCAGCCAACTAGGGCTAGAGAGATGAGTGAGGGGTGGGCACCTCAAGCCGTCTGAAACCGAAGGCGGTGGTGTATAGCTCTGCAGCTTGGAGTTTCCTCACTTCACCATGCCGTCTCCTTTCAGAGTGCACTGATGAGGGACTTTGCTTTTGCTAAGTGTTGTAAGGTTTGGGTGGGTCACTGTGAGATCCCCGGGGGGTTTTTCTAATAAGCTGCCTCTTTAAGAAGCTGACATTTCTTGGGGTCTTCTTCTTTTCCACCCTGACGGAATGGGATCCCGGGAGAGCAGTGCCTATCTCTGGACCTCCTAGGCTGGGTCAGGAGCCATTTCTGCCCCACATACTTGGCCCTCACACGCACTTTCTTTTGGAGCAGCTTAGTCCCTCCTCTAGGGCCTCAGGACTTGAGGTTGGGAACAAAACTGGGCTTCTGTGAGGTGGGATGGGAAACTGTGAGACGTTTGCTCAGGCTTGCTCCCTAGCTTGTGCCAGCTGACTGCCCTCTTGCTGCACTGTGGCCTTTAAGCTTTGCTTCTGGCTGCATGCTCCCACCACCTTGCTCTCAACCTGCCTCTCCTGCCCCCTGAGAACCCCCCTCCACACATCCCATCTGCCTCTGCCTCCCAATTAAAGGCCACTGCATAGAAACGCTGGCTAACCCATGGGATTCAGCTTATGGGAACAAAGCACAATTCTTCAGGACTGAAAATGCCTTGCGGTGCCTTGGAACTGGCTTTGGAACTGGCTGCCTGCCCCTCCAGCTATGGGCTCATCAGTTATTCCTAGTTTATAAAAACAGAAAGGCTGATTGGCTCTGTGTTCTCCTGTGAGTCTCCTTGGGAAAGTTGGGCTGCTAAATATCCACAAGATCAGGTTAAGCAGGTAGACGGTGGAAATAGCGGCCAGGTCCAAAGAAGTTAGTCCCAAGCCACAGAAATGGTTTGGTGCAGTTATAACGGGTGATGAATCAAGAAAACTTTCTTCCTATGTATGTCTTAAGGATAGATGACAGCCTTGTTGTGCCTCTTGCTGAAGTCTTCCTTTATTGAAGCTTGCTGATGCGATTGTATATAGTCTTTCTATATAGGTAGAGATATATTATATATACAGATATAAAACACTTCACTATGCCCATCCCAAAAGTTACATTGTATGTGTCTGTCAGGTGTGTGTGTGTGTGTGTGTGTGTGTGTGTGTGTGTGTGTGTGTGTGAGATCATGTCTCAATGTTTCCAAGTAGATTTACCAAAGGTACATTATAGGATGTTCTCCACATGCTTTTTAGGGGAGAACCTAGCTGCATAGCAAGCGCTTTTGCAGATCTAGGTTCTGCGTCCTGTTTGGTGGTTGAGGGGGGAGTGGGGGTGGGGGAGAGAAACGATTAAACAAACGGCCTTCTGTGACCTGACTGCTGGGAGCAGGCTGAGTTTCTTTAGCAGTTTGTCTGGTTGTTTGGGTCTATTGGCTGCAATAAACATACTGTCTCCCCTGAACCTCTCTCCAGTGTGGCTTTCTTCCCAAGGTGCAGACTAGGGTAGGGGAAGGCTTTGCTGGGAGCCTGATGGGAAGCCCTTCACCGTGAAGTCATCCATACTGATGGGCGTGAGGCCTCAAGGCACTTGCCTTGCAGAGAAGAGTGTACCTACCTGCCCCGCTCTTGATTTTTTTTTTTCCTCATCTATTTGCCCTTCCAGCCCCTGGAGGACTCTGCCCTCCATGGTAAGCTCTTTGAGACAGGTGGCCAAGCACCCACTGCTGGGGAGACTTTTGTTACCTCTGGGATGAAGACGACCCTTGAGCACTATTCTTTCCATAGGCAGATGGGCCATTCTTCCTGCTCCTGGGTTCTTAACAGGGTCTGACTGGGCAGACAGCTCTCAAGCCTGCCCTGGATTCTGGAGAGAGAGGATGACAGAGGGCCCCAGTGTGGCTTCCGTGGGGAGGGTGGCTGGTGGGAGGTCAGGCTGTCTCTGCCTCATCTGCACTTGTATCAGCCTTGTATCCTAGTCACCTAGAGTACTGAATCAGCCTTAAGACATTCAAGGACCAGTGAGATGGCTCAGTGGCTAAAGATGCTTGGCCCCCACTCCCAACACACTCTCTCTCTCTCTCTCTCTCTCTCTCTCTCTCTCTCTCTCTCTCTCTCTCTCTCTCTCACACACACACACACACACACACACAAATGTGAACAGTGTTAAGACCAAGACCAAGGCCAACTTTCTGTCTGGGGTCTCCTCTGTCTAGAGGCTTAAACTTTCTGAATGTCAAGGAAAATTTATAAGAAATGGGTCGTTTTTCTCTCACATTTCTGCCTGTTGTCTGGTGACCCATAGACCCTCCTTGGTGGTTAGTGGTCAGGGCTATTGCAGGAAGATCTCAGGACCAGAAGCCCTAATGCCTGTGGCCACCACAGGTGTCACCTAAGTGAGACCCCAGGAAGGAAACAGCAGTGTTAAGCAAAGATGGCCGGCTTTGACAGAGCTAGAGGGCCTTGGGTTAGGAGGGTGCCTAGTCCCTGGAGGACCTGAGTCCTTCTGAGGGTGGGATGTCAGAGAGGGTGTCTTGTTCCTTCAGGGTGGACATAGGCCTCTGATGTCCATTCATGTCATCATTCTCCTCCCCCCCTTTTTTTTCCCTAAGAACACTTGGGAGGTTTGGACTGGGCGTGGCTTCCAGGAGGTGAGAATTCAGGTATTTATCATAATTTGATGTGTTTGATCTGCTTGGCTTTGGATGGGATAGTTCTGATTACAGTTCAAGTTGCTGTGTGGGGGTGAAAACTTCTGTCATCCTACCTCCTACTCTGGTCAGGTCATTGGCTTACTGAGTTCCTCAGCCAGGCTGAGAGGACCAAACCAAGCTTCGCGACCATCATGGGAAAAGGAATCTGGACCACAGGAATGGAGCAAGCACGTAGACGCTTACAGCTTCAGAGTACACAGTCAGGTCCCCTCAATGCCATACAGGGCAAACAAAGAACCAGGATTTGTTTAAGGCTGGATGTTGAATCAGTCATAGAGAGGGTTTGGAGTGGGCTCAAAAACTTCCATGCTTCTCTTCCTATAGCCTCCATCTAGTGCTGGGCTGGTCCAGCTCAGTACAGAAGCTCATGGAAACCCAGCTCCTACCCTACCCCTTGCTAGTGGACTCTGCCAGTATAGAAGAGGCCTCTGTTTCCTTAAAGGCTCGGTTTTCAGAGCAGAAGTCCAGGGAAGGGAAGTCAGGGGTCAGCTGATGGCATGGTTAGAGCCCAGGCCTTTCTTCCTCAGGCTAGCCCGATGGCCATGGGGGCAGGAAGGCCACTGTTCGTTAGTTCCACTTCTCAGAGTCAGCATCCTATTTTTATGCTTTCTAATCAGGCTTGCCTTTTATTGGTTTGTATGCCTGGTTTTTTGTTGTTGTTGTTGTTGTTTTTTGGTATGGATCTCCTACCTATATTACAGGGGAAAGGTGGCATCCACACACTTAGGTGAGAGAAACTTGGACCAGGGCCTTGTGGGGTGCCCACTGGGCACCTAGATGTATGACAGATGGACAAGAACCCATTGTGTCTCTTGGCCTTCACTCCTTCACCATCGTTACCTTGGGGGCTCCCTGTTTCTGGCACCTGTACATGAACTCTTCCAGAGAGCCCTGCTGGCTTGTCCTCCTTCTCACGGAGTCTTACCAAGGCTCTAGTCATTTCTCATATCCAAGGTGCCAGCCACCTCTCAAGAGAGGCTCCAGTCAGTGGGTGAGAGTTTCACGGACCAAGGAGCAGAGTGCCCAGCTGAAACCCATATCTTGACTTCTAACATGGCATACAGAGGAATTAGCCAAGAACCCCCTTCTCCCATTGGGCAGAAAAGACCCCAGGCAGGCTAAGATGGGGGAGAAAGGCCGGAGGTAGAAGAAGGAGAACAAAGGACCTGAGAACCAGGTAGTGGGTGCCCTGGTGATGCAGTTTTTCTTTTTCTCTGGCATTAATGACTTTGAAAGTCCAGGAGGTGTTACGGGGAAGGGAACTGAGCAGACCCTGGACACTGAACTTGGCTACTTGGGATTCTATGGAAGGGGCCATTCCTTATTGTCACAGCCAAGCCACGTTTATCCCAACCCCAGCAGCCTCTGCCTTTTTTTTTTTTTAATTAATTTATTCTTGTTACATCTCTATGGTTATCCCATCCCTTGTATCCTCCCATTCTCCCCTCCCTCCCATTTTCCCCTTATTCCCCTCCTCTATGACTGTTCCTCAGAGGGATTACCTCCCCCTGTATATGCTCATAGGATATCAAGTCTCTTCTCGGTGACCTGCTGTCCTTCCTCTGAGTGCCACTAGGTCTCCCCCTCCAGGGGACATAGTCAAATGTGAGGCACCAGAGTACGTGAGAAAGTCAAATCCCTCTCTCCACTCAAGTGTGGAGACTGTCCTGTCCATGGGCTAGATCAGGGTAGGGGTTTAAATTTTACCGCCTGTATTGTCCTTGGCTAGTGCCTTAGTTTGAGCGGGACCCCTTGACCCAAATCTGCCTATCATAATGTTCTACTTGTAGGTTTCTAGGACCCACTGGATCCTTCTACATTGCTATTCTCCCATGGTTCTCTCATCTAGAGTCCCAATAGGATGTCCTCCCCTCTGTCCCAGTTTCCTGGTAAAGGAAGGCTTTCGTGGGACATGCCTTTGGGCTAGTATGCAGATATAAGTGAGTATATACCATTTGAGTCTTTCTGCTTCTGGGTTAACTCACTCATTATGATCATCTCTAGCTCACAGCCTCTGCCTTTTAACTGGGTCTACAAGCCATTTATCCCAGCCGACTGAGAGGTCCCCTGCCCCACCTCTCCATGGACACAAGGGCAGAGGAAGATGGAATGCTTAGCCAGGAAGGGAAGTGTGCATTCCAGCTGTTGGCAAACACAGTGGGGGAAGGCTGTGGTCACAGGGATCAGACTGGTCTCATTCTGCCCGAGGTGAAACACTAGGACTGGCTGGCGGAGGTAGCTATTGATCCAGTGGAGGGTGGCTGCTCAGGTGATGAGTTTCCCAAGGTAACGGCATCTCCATTCTGGAAGATACTCAAGCATAGCTTGGAGGTGTCGAGAACTCAGGTAGCTGACCGTCCCTTTAGATAGCCTTTCAGACTACTGACCATGACCCTCACAACCTTCATTTTAGGAGTCAAATGATAGAAGCAGGATTAACCCTTGCTTGCTTGGAAATAAATAAGACTAATACTAATCCCTTCATCTTTCTACCCAGCCATGCTCTTCCCCAGACCTTCTTTATACCTTTGTGTCCCACTTTTCACATTTATTTATTGATTGATTGGTTTATTGATTGGTTGTTTGATTGATTGTGCATTTGCCTATGTGTACGCATATGAAGGTCAGAGGACAACTTGCAAGAATCAGTTCTCTCCTCCCACCACATGGGTCCTGGGGGATTGAACTCAGGTTCTATCGCACCTACTTACACTCCCTTACTGACATCTTCTTTACATGACTTAGAAGCGGTGGGGGTGGGAGTGCTGGCAAACCCCTAGGTAGAATAAGAAAATAGGCTGGAAAATGGTGAGAAATTTGAAGCCAGGTGCTTCTATGGAGTTTCTTTCCAAAGATGGAGCCAAGTCTGACTTGCCTTCTTTGGCCTGCCAGCCAGGGCTCTGGATTCTCCTGTCTTACAGATAAGACTACACATAAAAGATGAACATCTTCATCCTCCCCCATGGGTGTTTCTTTCTTTCTTTCTTTCCTTTCCCAGCATTGTCAGTCTGCCACATTCCTGCTGCTGTCGCATATATGCTGTCCCCTGGAGCTGTCCCTGGTGACAGGACTGGGGATTAAATGGGCTTGAGTGAGGGTTGGAGAGACCTATAGGAACAGCCACCCTTTATTAAATACCTGCTCTGTCAGTCCAGGTTAATCATAAAAACACACCCCAGATGTTCATCCCTTTCTTATTTCTGCAGACTAGAGAACAAAATTCTGCTGCCGTAGGCATTTGTACAAACAAGGCCATGTGGCCAGGAAACTGCAGGGCTGACTTAAAGCCCAGGGCTATGCAAAGCCAAAACCATCACTTTATATCATAAGGACTGTGGACCAGCTTCCTCTGGGACAAAGACTTAGGGGCAGGTGGAAGAAAGGTGAGCTGAGCCAATTCCAAAATGCTCACAGGGGTCAAGGGAGCATTGGTCCCAAGGGATGTAGAGGTCAAAGGGAGCAGGGGCAGAGTTTTCCCAGGGGCCTCCGTTGTCCCATTTGAACCTGGCTCTCTGACTCCCTAGACCTGTCTGTACAGTGGCGGCCTCTGCTGGCCACCTTCTTCCCTCTTGGCCTTTAGCTCCTCCTGTCACTGCTGAAAGCCTGTGAGTCCTTATTCTCCTGGTCTGAGTTCTCTCAATCCCTGACCTTTTCTCACAGCCTGTCACACCTGGGAAACTACCCCACCTCCCATTCCCATGTTTCCTTCCCACTTCCCCTCTTCCATTTTCTTCCTCCTTTCTACACCATCCTTCCTCCTCCTCCTCCGGGCACCCCGTCTCCTAGCTGTCCCCCTCTCGCCCCTGCACCCCCCCCACTCCAACTAAAATGTTCATGGAGAAGACAGGGTTAAAATATGTAGGGAGACCTGACTGGAACTCAACACAATTTTGTATTTTTGTATCAGGTGCCCATTTGAGGGGCAGGACAAGGTCCTGGTTTCTAGGAGCACGTGTGGCCACTTCGTAAACGTGAGAGCCGTACAATGGATGGCAGCTGCAATGTATGACAAACCTTCCCAAAGCCTCCACATCCCATGCCTTGTGAACCCAGGAAACAGTTAAACATAGCTCTGGGGTGCTGGTTAGGGTGGCTAAGATTCTGCTCAGGGGCTTCAGTCCCCACCCCAGGATGATCCCCAAGAAAGAGATGCCCAGGACTCACCTATCTCTGAGCTGCTTCTAGAAGTGGGCACACACCCCTCTCCAGCTTGGGACTGTCCGGCCAGCATGTCTCTGCTTGGGATGGTTGCGGCACCCTCCTCCCTCTGCCCTCCTCCTTCCAATGAGCTCATCTGTCTGGGGCTCCCCATCCCCCTTTGCCTGAAAGGATGTTCGGACAGAACCTGGCAGAAGGCAAAGAAAGGAGAGACGGAGGGAGAGACTGCTTACCTGCCTATGCCCTGAGCCCCTAGGCGGTGAAGGCAGGCGGGAAGAAAGGGAGAAATCTCCTCAAAGGGAGGGAGGGCTCAGAGAAAGTTTAGCTTTATACCAAACTCACTGATGCCCCAGGAGTCCCAGCTGAGCTGAGGTGGCCAGGCAGCATCCTTTGCTGGACTGTTCAGCCACGTGCCCTGCGGGTTGGTTTGGTGCATAGTGTCTTGTTAACTCTCTCAGCATCTGCCAAACTTCCGTGGATGCTGAGAGGGTGGCTGAGTGAGACAGCCAGTCTGAGCCAAGGAGGAGGGGTTGTGAATAGACTCAGCTACTATAGACAGAGGCTGCCAAACACTGGTCTGGACAGCACCGGCCCAAGCCCCTGCTCAAGTGGCAGAAGAACTTGTGAGCTTTCAACTTTAATGTAGAGAATCTAGTTGCTCTGTCTGAGATGAAGGGCCTTGTTTACAAGCAGAGGGAGGTGGGGGGGGCAGGGTAGGCAAGATGCAGATGCAGCTCCTGGTAGAGATCCAAGGCCCGAAAGGAGCCATACGGTGTGGGTGAGGGTGTAGGGCCAGCTCCCTGCAGAACCCACAGTCTCAGTCTCAGTGTCACCGTGCTTAAATGCCTGCAGTTACCTGCAGTGTCCTGAGAAAAGTGTGCTGCGAGGGCTTCTGGGGGAGGAGGCCAGAGAGGAAGGTAGTAGGCAAGGGCAGTGGGGGGAGCCAGAAGGGGAGGGAGGCCCTGCCAGGCTCCTGCCTTGTAGGCAGAATGCCTCTCAGAATAGCTCTGGGGACCTCATCCTTTTCTCTCACACAGGGTCCTGGCCCACTTGCTGGGAACCAACAGAGGAGGGAGCTCTCCCATCTCCTGGCCAGGGTCACCTGTAGAAGGTGACTCTGTTGAACTAGGGAGTGTCGTCTGGTGTCAGACACACTCTGAGGCCGCCATTGCTGTGATTAATCCCACCTCCCTCTTTCTGTGGCTCCGCTAGATGCTCCCCTGTCCCCAAACTAGGGACCCCTCTCCTCCCTAACTCTAGTCTAGCCCCATAGGGAGCTTAGAGAAGTGGGCTTTCTGCTGAGTCAGTTGTCTGGTCAGACAGGATTTGGGGGCTTACCTACCTGAATTCCCAAGGAGGCAGCTCCTTCCATCTAAGCCTGGGCTGCCTCAGCCAGCCTGAGAAACGGATGATTCTCTGACAGCTATTTGGCTATGCTCCACCCCATCTCAATGTTCCAGCAAACTTCAAGGGATTTCTGAGCCAAACCACCCAGACCTGTGTGTGTCACCCATTCCCAGGGAGAAGAGATGGCCAGGGACACTGCTGGGGCTGTGCCTCCGGGATGCCCATCTCCCTAGAAGGAGCTGTATATTTTGTTTGCTCTCCCATGACCTCTGAGAGGAGAGAGGAGCTGATCTGGTGGGACTCCTTAAGAGGTTTCCAAGATGGGACCTTCCTCACCCTGTCCCTTGGCCTTCTCAGGAGGGCCTTCTTAGCCCTGTCACTGCCTGCGCAGCTTCCTGAGGCTCCTGGGAGGGATGTGTTCTATAAATGTAAAACCCTCTCACTCCACCACTGCTTAGTGTTTCCCAGGTCCTTGTTCTGCCCAGCTGGGGGCCCTGCTTAGTGTTCAGAGAGCAGCCAGGAGTGTGAAGTATAGAAACCAAAGAGCAAGGAGGCACCAACCTAGGTTTACCTGAGACTCTGTAGGTGACCTTGGACCATACATACTTTTTCTTTGGCCCACATATTCATCTGCGGGTGGGGTGAGGGCCCTCTCAGCTAAAAAATTAGGGGAACAGCAAGAGCTCTGGGGAAATGGGGGGAAGGTAGGGGCACTCAGGGGGATTGGTTGCCTCCCTCTGCCACCAGGGTCTAAAGATATCTCTGGAGTTCTGTTCCCCCTCCCTCTCTGTTCTCTGGGCAAGGGTCACTTTCTTTCCCTTTGGCTCATCTCCTCTGACCTCAGCCTACTGCTGTAAGAAACATGACCCTGTGGTAAAAATAACAGGCAGTGTGTGGATGCCTGGCCTCGGTTGCCTGGCGGAAGCCTCTCCCAAAGGTCAAACTTCTCCCAGACTTGGCTTTGCCTCTGGGGCCCCAGGTTTCTCTGAACTCGGATGTGTTGTGTCCTTACCCTGTGTGCCTAGCGCTCTGCTAAGCATGTTAGCATGGGTTTATCTCTTCCGGTCTTCACATCCAGTTCCATTTCTAATGTTGGCAAGGCCTGGGGTGAGGAACAAGTGCAAATCATAGTAATCAACCTGGCATTGTGGAGCACACACATTCCCAGCACTTGGGAGGAAGAGGTGGGTAGATCTCTGAGTTCGGGGCCAGCCTGGTCTACACTGTTGGTTTGCAGGGCTACACAGAGAAACCTCAAACAAAACAAAACAAACAAAGAACAGCAGCAGCAGCAACAACATCAACATCAACAAAAAATCAAGACAGTAAGTAAAGTCTATCTTCCACCCTTTGCTTTTGACTGCTTTTCTTTGATGACCTAGAAGTTCAGGTCCAAAATGGGATTTTTTTTTCAAGCTCTTCCCTAGTCATTTTGCTTCTGTGGCTGGTCCTGCAGCAACAGGGGCTCTGGTGCATGCACAGAAGCCACCCACCTGCTCATCAAGCATATTCACACAGCTGCCTTTAGGCCACTTCTTAAGTCTGTGGGCACACTCATCCTTTCAGAGGACAGATGGGAGCGGAGCCCAACTCAGACAGCCCCTGAGGAGGAAAGTCTAGGTTCTTGGATCCCCAGAACTGTCTAGAACCGAGAGGAGGTGAGGAGGTGGTCTCTATTGTGTTCCCCCCGGACTCACCGGCTAGCATGAAGTCCTTTAAAACTGGGAGCCCTCCCTGTTGCCTAAGGCTGAGGATGCTGCTGTTTTGCATGACCCCAGGAAGTAAATACCATGGGGTCACCATCTGGCAGACAGCATAGACTTCTCCAGAAAGTTGTTTGCTTTTTTTTTTTTTTTTAGAGTTCTCCAGCAGCAAACCGCAGGCAGACATTTAACATTTAACATTCTGCATACAACCTCAAGGGTCTCTTATGGCGCTGAAACCTACCAGGGACTCCAGTTTTGAAGATGGGTGTGGTGGTGTGCCTGCAGTAGGAATGGAGGGCTATTTCCAAGGTTTAACTGGTCTCCAGATAGCAAGGAAGATTTGTCCTGGAGGGTTGTTTGGGTAGTTAACTAGGGGTCTTGAAGAGGACATCCCGTGTGTTTTTGATTACCTCCCCCTCCACCCCCATTTCCTCCCGGCCCCCCCTCCCCGCCCCCAGCACTGGAGGAAAAGCAAGTTGTCCAAGTGTCTGTCACCTAGCCCTGTAACATGCAAAGAGTCTGTGCAGAAATGGGTTGGTGGGCGGTTTGCAGGAGCAGTTTGCAGGGAAAACTCGGTTTCCCACAGCCTAAAAGGCATCAGCAGAGCGACTGAGCCGCTAGTCTAGGGCTGCACCGGGTCGTCCGCAGCGGGCAAGCCGGCACACGCCCACCGGCTGCGGCAGCGCCCGCTGCGGACGTCCTCCCTGTGGTCCCGGGAGAGGCAGCGGCTGCCCTTACTCTTGTTCTCCGAGCCGAACAAAACAGCCTTCCAACAAACCTAAAAGCTCCACCTCTACTCCCCCGTGAACTCTTCTCCTAATTGGCAGCTCGGCGCTTGGGATGATGCGGGCGGCTGCGGGCCGGCCCTGCAGTGCCAAGCCGCAGCATCCCGGTCCGGCTAGAGAGGGAGAGGGCTGATCAGGCTGGACCCAACGATCGTAATCCGCTGCGCGCCCCGGTACTGTGCGAAACCAGCGGGGACGCCGCCCCTCCTGCGGCTGGAGCGCTTCCAGAGCAGAGGCGCATCGCGGTGCCGCTCGCCCGGGCGTCCTCCCTCCAGCTCCGGCTCCTCCTCCTCCCCTCCAGCCCCGGCTCCCGCAGCCGGCTCCAAAAGGCAGGCGGGCGCGCCTCCCCCTCCTGGTCCTCCCCCTCGTCTCGCTCTCTCTCGGCTAACTTTCCGGAGCCCGACCTGCGGCGCGGAGCTCTCCCGGCAGCTGCGGGGCCCAGGGCTGATCTCGGGCGAAGAGCTCGGCTGTGCCCACTATCCCATCCCAAGCCCTCGGAGCGCTCCGGAGAGAATAGGACCATGCCCCGGTCTGGGGACCGAGGCAGTATCTCGGCGAGATGGCTGGGCACTGGGCTTTTGGGTAAGATAGCCCCAGCTGTGTCTTTTCTCTCGCATCTTTCTTACCCCCACCCTACCCTGAAGGAGGGGGGACACAGGAGAAGAGAGGTGCCTTAGACAAGGTGGCACCAAATGAGTGGGATGACGACGGTCTTCCTGCAGGACGCTTAGATTTGAGACTGTGCTCCCGGGGAACCCTGTGCATCCTCCCCCCTCCCCCCCACCCCCAGCCACCCTGGCAATGAGGGTTTTTTTGGCTTCCTCTGGTGCCTTTGGAGCCAGGTTTTGGGTCCTGCAGCAGAGGAATGCTCCTGAGCCCCCGAGTTAAGGCATGCTGGTGGTGGGGTCCACTGCCTTGAGAGTAAGTGTTCAGGGGTTGTGGTTGCCGGTGTAGTGGTGTCAGCCACTCTTGCTGGGAGCTATTGGCTGGCTTCCCTGGCAGCAGGGATGCACCACAGGGGAACAAGGGTCTTCCCCCAACCCTTTGCTAGGTTCTTCCACCTACTGTATTCTCTGTTGTCACTGGCACTCTTTGTCAAATGCTCGAAGGGCTCTGAAAGACCTAGAGGATCATTCCAAAGCCGCCTTTTAAGAAGGACCTTGTCCCTCGTCGGATATAGGGTTTCTTTGGGGGGAAAGACCTGTCTGGCCCGCTCCTGGCTCTTCATTTTGGAGAAGACTGTGAAGAGAGAGAGAGAGAGAGAGAGAGAGAGAGAGAGAGAGAGAGAGAGAGAGAGAAAGGAGCCAGGTCCAGAGGACACAGAGGGTATAAACTATTACGATTACCTATTAATATTCACATGATGGTTTTGAGTGTCAAACTCCAAGAGATTAGGCAATGGTATTTATTAGTCCTGAATGCAATCTTCTACGCGGCCTGACTTCCAATGTAAGCTGACTCTGTCTCTGACACCTGTGCCCCTTCCTGTTTATATATGTCAGGTTTGGTTTTTAACAGCTT
This sequence comes from Acomys percivali, assembly GCA_907169655.1. NCBI lineage: Eukaryota > Metazoa > Chordata > Mammalia > Rodentia > Muridae > Acomys > Acomys percivali. The sequence continues at coordinate 100,731,448 of OU015749.1, forward strand.
GCCTCCCCTGCCCCCACCTGACCCCCCGACATTGGGTCAGGCACATGGTAGAGGTATTTGTGTGGAAACAGGGGACAGAGTCCTCTGAGAGAAGCCGATGCTGCTCTTGCACCTGAAAGCCATGTACAGACCTGTCCTATGGGTACCTGTCAGCTGTTGGGGTGATGGTGGTGGGGACAGTATTTACATTTATTTATTTCCAAGCTCTGCTTTACTCACCTCCCTGAAGCCAGATATAAGACACTGGTGTTTTGTCCCATACCATTGGCACAGATATTATATAGGTTTCATGGCAATTCTTTAAAGCCCAACGCTCCTCTTTGTGGGATGGTGCAGTGTTGTTCCCATGGAGTTGCCGCTTGGATCATCCCAGGCCTCCCCTGTGGCTGTAGCAAGGGTGAGGGATCTCTGAGGCACCAAGACTCCAGCCATTAAGCCAGACTCTGGTACCTCATGGGTTGCCTTACCTCTGTGTTTGGTTGGCCAAGGGAGTGCCAGGCCTAGCACTACTAGAATTATTCATGGAGCCAGGCTTCTGTGGACAACCAAGAGGGCTGTGGGAACTGGGGGTGTGGTGAGCGGAGAGCAGGGCAGGGACTTTGAAAATGAAAGCATGGAGCTTTCCAAACACTGAGGAGTGTTGTCGTCCAGAGCGGGATGATAACCTGCCTAAGAGAGCATGACCATTTGATGGTCAAGTGGGACAGAAGCCAGCCTGGCTGGTGAGAGGGAAGGTCAGTGGGGTTTGTGTTTCGGGCTTAAGCATGCGTGAGGCCCTGGGGCATGACGCGGAAGGCTATGGTTGGCCTTGAGCAGTGCTCAGAGCTGTGTCTTCATAGTTGGGGACACTGTGCCCCAGAAGCCCTCTCTCCATCTCAACTCAGTTTCATAGACTAAAACCCCGATGGTTTGAAAACACAAACAAGATAGCCTTTTCTGAGCCCGAGAAGTGGCTGGCAAAGCCATATCGCAGCGGCTGAGGCTTGTATGGGTTCCAGTTTTTTCCTAAGTATGTAACTGGTGGCGTGTTGCTCTTGCCCGCCTCTTCCTTGCTCCCTCATTTGCTTAATTGCCATGATCTGTGTTTAATTATCACTTGTGAGGGTGCTGTGTCGCACAACGCTCTCTCCCCTGGTATGTATTTATTACGGGCTTGTTTAATGAGTGCACAATTAAGGAGAGGGTGTTGAGTCCCACTCAGAGGAAGAAACCAGCAAGGCTTAAACCAGGAGATCTTGGGGAAGATGGGTGGAGGGGCAGGGGCCAGTCTGCATCTGGAAAAGATGATTAACCCTCAGATCTGCAGGAGGCTGGCTTAAGGGAACAGGCAAGGCTGAGTCCCTAAGCCCTTAGGAGTGGCTACCTCCTGGTGAGATCATCTTGCTTTGTAGCTGCTTCTTGAGGGGATGTAGGTGTTTCCTCATAAGCTGTGGATGTGGTGGGCCAACACCATTGCCCAGTGGCCTCTAAGAATGGGAACAGCTCCACTGCTTGGACTTGTTTGTAAAGCTGGTTTCACAGATCCAGTGCTGTCTCAGGGGCATGCTTCTATCATAGCAAAGCTCCTGGGGAGTGGGCAGGAAGCAGGCAGGCAGGTTGCCTAGGGTGAGGGAGCAGAAATCTTTCCTTTGCCATAGGACCCAGGAGCCCTGCCTGGCCCAGCCCTGCTTCCTCAGTCTCCAAGCCTCTCTCCCAGGAGGGGTCCTTGTCTCCCTGCCCTCGGCCCACTTTCTTCCTCCAAGCGCTAACTCTGAGCCATTTTTCCTCCCTGGGGCCAGAAAGTCTCGGCTGAACTTCTGCTTGCCATGCCCCGCAAGTCCTTGGAGCTAAACTTAGAGTGGGCACCACTCTGCCCGCCTGGGTGTGACTGATCCCTGAGTATGGGAAAAGATGATGGGATGTTTATGGGATGCTTCCAGCCTGGCATCGACCTTGAAGTGGATGGTAGTAACCACCAGGTTCCTGCTGGTGTGACTATTCGATAGTGTAGCTATGTGTTGGATGGTTTTTGTATGTGCGTGTGTACATGTGAGTGCAGGTGTGTGTGAGGAAGCCAGGTGTTAAAACCTGGTTGTCAGTCCTCAGGTGAGGCAGAGTGTGTCTTTTGACCTGGAACTTCTAGATGAGTAGACAAGGCTGGCTGGCTAGTGAGCCCAAGACATGCCCCTGCCTCTGTCTTCTGAATTCAGGAATTACAAACCCATGTCACCATATTCCTCCCCCACCCCCAAAGGTTTCTGAGAATTGAGCTCACGGTTGCTACTAAACACTTTGCTTACTGAGTCATGTCCACAGCCATAAATACTTTTCAAAAATTTTGATACAACTTGTGAGTCCCAAGTCTGTCTTTCTCCATGGACAAAGGCCCAGAAGGGTGGCAGGAGGTAGGGACTTTGGAAGATGGCTGCTGAGAGTGGCTTAATGACTTAGGAAAAGCCAGGTTGTGAGGGTGAGGGTGGACCTCCAGAGGACTCTGACAGAGGAGACTTCATGGGTCCCACAGTGCCAGCAGGAGGCCCAACTCACAGACACACACCCAATATCCATGCTGGCATTAATGAGGTAACTTTTGGGCCAAGCAAAAAAGTCCTTTACTTAGGGAAATAGCCACATGGAAATAATCCAAGAGGTGGTAGAGGGTGAAGGAATAAATCAATGTGCGAGTAGCCTGGAGACAGACTTGGCTGAGGACAGTAGTCTTTAAGAGGAACCAGTGGCGCCCTGCTTGTATCCAATGCTGGTACAGGGACAGCCCTGTCCTCCTCCCCTCCTTCAAACGATATCCTCTCCCCTAGGAGGTTCCCTGACTGAAATCCTTCTTGGGTTTTACATAGCTTCCTGTGTTGGTTTCCCATCCAGCTTGAGATAGGTAGGAAAGTCTACAGCTATCCTCGCATGGCTCCGGGGAGGCGCAGGCAGGATGTGGCACCTCCGCCTTTGTCAAGGTCAGCAGGCAGACTGGGACTTGCTGACCAGTCCAGTCCAGCTTTGGCCAACCTGCTGAAGTAGCCCTGCAGGGGCCTGTTAGTGGATCCTGACCCGCACTCTTTCTTCCCAAGCTCAGTCTCTCCTGAGCTTGTGCAGCAACCTCCCAGATAGCTGGCAGGACTTCCCCATGCCTGACGGGGTGGGCTCTGTGTTGCAGAAGCAGCCAGGCTTGCCTACTACTATCTCTTAGGTTTCCACCTGGGCAGGGATGACTCTGTGGAAACCATCGATTCTGGTTGCCTTTTATCCCCTGCAGGCTATCGAGGACACAAGGACGCTGGCAGTGCCTCACTCAGAGCCCTGAGCGAATTAGATAGAGTTAAGTCATCCGCAGCAGGCAGAAATGCAGCGCTGTGCGGTGAGCCAGAACTTAAAGAAATAGTGTTCTTCCTTCTGAACTTTCTGTCTGTTCTTCTCTGCTTCTATCTATTATAGAGCAGTCCAAAGCACTTTCTCAAACCAGGCTTGTAGTCCCCTCACCTCAGGAGGTGGAGGTAGGAGGATGGGGAGCTCAAGGTCATCCTTGGCTGCATAGCAAGTTCTAGTCTGGCCCATATGACTCTATCTCAATGCCAGGTGGGGTGGCGCACGCCTTTAATCCCAGCACTCGGGAGGCAGAGGCAGGCAGATCGCCGTGAGTTCGAGGCCAGCCTGGTCTACAGAGCGAGTCCAGGACAGCCGAGATAACATAGAGAAACCTTGTCTCGAAAAAAAAAAAACAAACAAAACCAAAACAAAACAAGAGACTATCTCAAAAATAAACAAGTTATCATCACCCCTTTGATGTGCTTCTGTGCTCTGGAATTGCTCATTTGAGTTGAAGCTGGGAAGGAGGAATTTGGCCCCTGGAGCCAGAGTCCCTCCAACTTCATCAGGACCCTTGTTCCCTGGTCCGGTCACTAAGGTCAGAAGAATTACCAGGGAGCTCCCTCTTTCCTTCCTTCCATTTTTTTCTTCCTTCTCTCCCCTCTCCTTCCTTTTATTTATTTATTTATTTATTTATTTATTTATTTATTTTTGAGACAGCGTCTTATACTGCAGCAAAAGCTGGTCTGAAAGCTGCAGCTAGTCTCCTGCCTCTGCCGAGTTCTGTGAATCCAGGTGTGAGCCACCACACGCAGCTTAGAGAGCTTCTTTTTTTTTTCCCCCTTTATAAGTGTAGAGGTGAGTTTGTGTTTTCATGCGTGAATGTGGGCATGCAGCAGTGTGCACATGGAGGTCAGAGTTCACCCTTGGTCTTTGCTTCCCACCTCATTTGAGACAGTATCTCTCTGTTGTCTTCCTGCTGCACATACCAGGCTAGCCAGCTCACAAAGCTTCCTGGAATCCTCTTGTCTCTGTCACCCATGTCCCCGTGCCATGGGTGCTTTATGCTACACACTGGCTTTTCCACGGGTGCTGGGGATTTGAACTCAGATCCTCAGGCTGACATGGCAATCACTGAGGCAGCTCGCCAGCCCAGAAGCTGCCAGTCTTCACTGTTTCCACGTCTTCTGCTCTGCATCCTGGTTCTGGGTTTAGGGGACTGTGGGAGGCGTGGAAAGCAGAGCTTTGGGTTCATAGCCTCTGGTGCTGGATCTAGGCTGGACAGCCGAGACGTATGACTGTTTCTGTCTCTAGACCTCCAGGGGAGAGTTGGGGTAGAGGACAGCAGAGATAAAACAAGAATCCTGAACTCCAGGGAGCATTGACCCCCATCAGAATGGCCCTTGGGAAAAGCAGGTCTATTTCTGAGAGCTGCCTACTTACTTCCTGGCTATGTGGCCTTTATAGGGTTTATTTCTTTGGGAGATTTATTGGGAATAAAAGGAATAAAGACTTTATGGCTTAAGGACGAAATGGGCATAGTCTATAAAATATGCCCACCTATCACACAGTAAGTAGTGAGCTCCAAAGAGGCCGTTTGCTGTGTGACTGCTGGGAAAATCACTTGACCTCTCTGAGACTCAATTTCATCATCTATAAAAGGATAAAACGTGTACCTGCCATTTAATATTCTGTTAGAAGTGGGGGTGACTGTGTGGGAGCCCTTTAGCAGAGTCATTCTCAAATTGTGGTCTGTGCCCACACTGCTCCCACTGTTCCCTGGGAGCTATAGGGAGGGAGAGGCCAGTTCTGAAGACTCACACAGCTCCGAGGCCCGACCCACTCTTGTCTACGCCTGTCCTCAGTTGATTCTGATGGCTCTCGGCATGGAAAACCATTGCAATAATTCCTGGTGCACTGCATGTGCATGCACACACACACACACACACACACTCACACACACACACACACACACACACACACACACACACATACACACACAGAGTTGCTAATTGAGGTAATCTAGCAAGAGCTGGAGCCACCTTGGGCAAATGCACTTATTTTAAGCATGTGAGGAGGGGCTTCTGCCTCCCTCTGAGGTCTTAAGGGAATGGCTGACTCTAGGCTTAGCTTCCTCTTTAGTGTGGTCTATAATCTTAGACATGATGGGGTAGCTGCAGAAGGTTGAAAGGCGCCAGGCACACAGGAAATGCTTCATCAATATCTGCTTTATTGTCATTACAGGAGTGATGACACGGCAGGAGTCAGGACTGGGTTACTGGGCCATAGGGTGCAATTTCTGACCTCGTGTGTGTGTGTGTGTGTGTGTGTGTGTGTGTGTGTGTGTGTGTGTGTACGCGCGTGCGAGCGCGTGCCAAAAGCAAACGAAGGTGATGGGACCCTCGAGAGCGGGAACAGGGCCACCAGCACACCTTGAAGAGCCTTGTCTGTCATTTGGTAACATGGTCATTACCTCTTGTGGGCAAAACAAGAGGAAATTGATTTATGATGCAGTGTGAGGGGGGAATTAAGTTAGACAACGAAGGGAAAGGAGTTCCCTGAGAATCAAGGTGGGAGTGAGTGTTCATTTTCCCTACGGGCAAAGAAAGGTAAGAGTTCAGTGTGGCTTTTCTTCCCTGCGGATCTCTTCCCTGGGAACGACCTTGAGGCAGCGGAGTTTCCCTGAGGAATGTGCCAGAAGAAGGAAGGTTAGATTCTTTACGAGCGCTTAGGAGGCGGGCCAACGTGAGGGCAACGCCTCCGGAGGCAGAGGGATGTCCTGTGGAGCGGGTTGGGGCGGCTGCAGTGTGTGTGTGTGTGTGTGTGTGTGTGTGTGTGTGTGTGTTGGTTTCTAGTGTGGAGGTGAAGAGTGTAGCTGTGGGGTGATGGAGAGTCTGCGTTTCACCAGGTCCGGAGAGGACAAGCCACCGCTAGGTCCCGAATCCTGCAGCATGCCCTCCCATGGTTCCAGTGGCCTCTGCAGAGAGCTGGGCTCTGCTTGCTCCATTCTGTGTCGCTAGCAGTCTGTGTACCCCAAGGCCATAGCTCCATCTGGAGGGCTGGCTAGTCATCCTTTTCTCCGTGGGAATCTCTTTGTGTGGTCGGAGGCGCTGGACTCTCTAGCTAGCTAATGCCCAGCCCTAAGGTGTCTTTGCTGCTAGAAGAGCAGGGGCTGCAGTGCCTTTCCTTCCACCTGACAACGCCTTGGCCCCCATCCTCAACTCTCAAACGTCACCAGGGGTGCGCCTCGACCTAGGGAAGTCTCCTGGGTGCAGGTGAAAGGGAGTTCTGGCACTTCCAACCGGTGTTGGACCCCAACCCAGGTGAAGAGGTGGAGTTGCAGGTTTCAAGTAAAAAAACAAACAAACAAAAAACCCCAAAAAACAAAATCCTACCAGACCTTCCTTTTCTTGGGTTGGGGTGACCCCTCGTGGTCATCTTGAGTACCACACGGGCCACTAAAGCTCAGAATTCAGTTCTGTTTAGGCCAAGTGGATATTGAAAAGCATGGTCCAGGCTGTGTAGATATCGTGTAGAGACCGCCATCCCTCCTGAGGATGCCACAAGCGTCTTCGCATGGCAGAGTCGCTCTTCTCTCAGAGTGCCCTTCCAGAGCTTTTCTTGGCATTTTATTAAGGAAGGCCTTGTCCCTTGTACAGGTCTCTTCCTGCTCCCCATGTCGCTGTCGTTGGAGGTGTCTGTGGGAAAGGCCACCACCATCTACGCTATCAACGGCTCATCGATCCTGCTGCCCTGCACCTTCTCCAGCTGTTTTGGCTTTGAGAACCTCTACTTCAGGTGGTCCTACAATAACAGCGAAACATACAGGATTGTAAGTGGGGTGCTCTTGTCCTCCCCATGTCTTCCTCACCTGTGGATGCCTTCAAGCCCAGACTCTGGTCCCTTCTCATGATCCCAAGGACCCGCCTCAGGAGGATTGTTCTGATGGCGATGCCAGAATCTGGGGGCTGTTGGAAATTTTGGCTAGACCTTGTCCTTTCTTGAGGGAAATCTGCAGCTTTGATATCTGCAGAAGAAGTCATAACTTAACAATCAGGAGAAAGAAGCCTTTCAAAGGCATGGAGAGCAGAAATGAGCAGTGGCTGAGGACTGCATGGAAGGACAGGAGAGGGGGCAAGAGAGGAGCAGTGGGGCGAGTGGGTCGCAGATGCTGAAGGAGTTCTGTGCAGTCTGGCAGAGGTTCTTCTTCCCGAGTAACTGTGAAAGCTCCAAGAGTGCAGCTCTGGGCAGCATTAGAGACTAGCCTTAGAGGATGCTGATGGTGAGGGCATTAATTCAAGTCTTGACAGAAGGACAGGGTTCAGTGGAGTAGACATACAATGTAGTGAGGAAGTAAAGGCTGCGTGGGACATGCAGAGATAAGTGGTGTGTGTGTGTGTGTGTGTGTGGTACATGCGTTGTATGTTGTGGTGGTGTGAATGTGTGTGTGATGTTGCGATGTGTGTGTTGTGTGAGGTATATGTGAGCGTTGTGTGTTGTGGTGTGTATGTGTGTGTGTGGTATGTGTGTTGTGTATGTGTGGGGTGTGTGGGTGGCATGTGTGTGTGTGTGGGTAGTGTATGTGTATTGTGTATGTGTTGTGTGTGTTGTGTATGTGTGTGTGGTATATGTGTTGTGTGTGTGGTATATGTGTGTGGTGTGTACGTGTGGTGTATGTCTGTGTGTGTGTTATTTGCAGAGGCACTATGGGGGAAAAGGAACACAGCCAGTGTGCTGTGTTCCAGGGATTCCTTGAACAGAAAAGAACAGAAAAGAACACAGGCTTAGTTTGAAACCGGCAGAATTCAGGTGAGGCAGAGCTATAGACAGCTGTCAGAGAGAGCAGAGGAAAATGAAGGGTCCTTCTGGGCATGGACATGGCTGGCGCTCTCTGGAGGGCAATGTGATGCTTGACTCCTCTGACCTTTCCTCGCTCTAGCTCATCGACGGGATCGTGAAGAGCGAAAAGTCTGACCCTAAGGTGAGGGTGAAAGACGATGACCGCATCACCCTGGAGGGCTCCACTAAGGAGAAGACGAACAACATCTCCATCCTGTTGAGTGACCTGGACTTCAGTGACTCGGGCAGATACACCTGCTTTGTGAGGAACCCCAAGGAGAAGGATTTGAACAACTCTGCCACCATCACCCTCCAAGTGGTTGATAAATGTATGTGGTGGTGGGGGGCGTGAGAGCGGTAGGGCAGGAAGAACTTGGGGTTGCCCGTCTCAGCGTGGAATTGAAATTGCGAAAACGAGCCACGCTGGCGATTTCTTTACACTTGCAAGAGTTACTGGAGCTGTATATGGGGGCTAGAAAAATCCAGCTTTGGAACAGGTTGGGACTGGCACTGAGCATCTTTGAGCCTTGATTTCCTAGTCCATAGATGGACATCACAGCCAGGTAGGCTGTAAAGGACAGAGGAGCCAGCTGAGAGTATTCAGTGGCATTAGGCTCTCTCCATGTAGGTGGATTTTTGTTGTCTTTGTGTACTGAATTCGCACGTGTTGGATGGCTGTGAGGTGTTGTAGTAAAGGATGCTGTGGCTGGTACACAGTGTTCTTTTTTGAGGAGTGTGTAGTTCAGAGTAAGACAAACAGATGGATAGCCCCCGTATGAATAGCTGAGATACAGATGCTTTCCAAAGAGATAGAGTGAGGTGTGGTCCTTCCCCTGTGGATTTGGATACAGGTGGGTCAATGAAGCAGTGAAGGTACTAAAGACAAGAAGCCAGGGAGTCATGTACCTCCACTCTATGGAGGTGGTCAGAGATGTAAAAGGTGAGAAATTAGATTAGGTACTTTGCAGCTGAGGATCCTGGAATTTAGTCTATTTCAAGGGCAGAGTCTGAGGCCATGCAGGCAGTTAGGACCACAGATGGCATCATCTCTTCTACCAGTTTAGATTCCTGTCACTCTACTCTGTGCGTGGCCTTTGCAGGAAGAGAAGGGAAGGGCACCAAGGCTGGCCCCGTGTTTCTGGGTGCCAGGCTCTGAGTTAGCTCTGTGGGTCCTCCCAGGTGACTCTCGTCTATTTATAGAGCGGTTCAGCTATCCGTTTACATGGTGGAGGTAACGCAGGGTGCTGGGGTCCAGTGTGACCAAGATGGGAGCTTTGCTCCCTCCCCCGACGCTAGCTGAGGGACCAGTGCAATTAAACAAAGGGTGGTGCTGTAGGGAGGAGATAAAGCAACAAGGGGGGCGGAGCCAAGAGGACTCATAGGATGGCCTCCCCGGGGGTGGGGTGGGAGGGGGAGCCAGGAGGTGGGGTGGGAGGGGGAGCCAGGAAGGCTCACAGGACGGCCAGGGAAGGCCTTGCTGGGGAGGGTGAGAGGGCAGGCCGTCTGAAGGCAGTAGGAGAGGAAGCAGGGAAGATAGTTGAGGAGAGAGCTTGTGACTCAAAGGTAGGAGCTATGGGTCTTGCTCTGATTTATGCCCCAGTGAGTAGTCACTGGGAACAGTGAATGGTAAGGGAAGGTATAGGAAGAGGTGTTAGGAAGGCTGAAAAGAATAGTTCCCGCCCCCACCCCCACCCCGAGTGTGCTTAACCTTCCGTGTTCCAGCCTCTTCTGTCCTGGTTGACCTGAGAGGGTCGTGGCCTGGAGGCGAGGCTGTCAGCTCTGCACTTTGTGTTGTGGTGTTACACGATTCTTCCCTCCCTGCTCTGCCCCTCCTCCAGTGGAAGAAGTGGACAACACGGTGACACTCATCATCCTGGCTGTGGTGGGCGGGGTCATTGGACTTCTCGTCTGCATCCTAATGCTGAAGAAGCTCATCACCTTCATCCTGAAGAAGACCCGCGAGAAGAAGTGAGTTGACTCTCCATCGCTCTGCCAACCTGGTGCCCCCCACCCCGTGGCCTTCTCGCTCTGCATCCGTTGGCCCTTGCCAGCTGGCAGTGCCATCTCTGTCTCTTCTTTCTCCACCTCCTTCTGATGCCACCACTGTCCTTTGCTATCCCTACAGCCCTTGCCCCATCCCCTAGCCCCCTCCCAACCTCTCTCCACCTGTTCTTCCTCATCCATTTCTGCTCCATTAGCTTTGCTCTTCCCATTTGTACCACTTGTCCTAAAGCCTGCTATAGGATTTAGGAAGCCTAACCTTTTTGTTGTTTGTTTGTCTTACAAGACAGGGATTTTCTGGGTATCCCTGGCTGTCTTGGACTTACTCTGTAGACCAGGCTGGCCTCAAACTCACAGAGTCTGCCTGCCTCTGCCTCCCTGAGTGCTGGGATTATAGGTGTGTACCACCACGCCTGTGTAGGAAGCAAATTTATTTTAATTTTTATCAGAGAAAATGTTACTTCATGTATAGAAACTCTAGAATGGAAAGACTCTTTTAGGGAGATGAGAAATTCCAGGCATTCAAATGGGAGAGGCAGAAACAATGCCTGGCATCCAAACATGGTGGCTCGTGCTTGCAATCCCAGTCATTGACAGTCAGGCTTAGAAAGATCCCTTTAAGTTTAAAGGCAGCTTTTTCTACCCCGTGAGGCCTTGCTTCCAAAGCCAAAGCTAAACTAAACTAAGCTTAAACCTGAAAGGATGACATGGCCCCCAGGAAATCTTAGTATAAACTCAGTTATAAAAATAAACATCTAGGGTCAGGGATGTAGCTAAGAGGTACAGTGCCTGCCTAGCATGTGTGAGGATTTGGGTTCAGTGTATTGGAAGGTTGCGAAAGATGGGCAGGTATAGAGGATATGAGCCCAGGCCCAGGATTTTCTCGAACAGTGTCAGGGTGTCTTTAAATCAGGAGGTAGGGGAAATCTTGAAAAGCCTGAGCAAGAAAAAAAAAGGCTTAGAAGGGAACAGATGTGTTCTGGGCAAGACAGAGGATGATGCAGGCTGTCTCTGGAGCAGAACAAAAAAGAAAAGGCCAGAGAGAGGACACAAGACTGGGCATGGGGAGCCATGCACCTAGCCCTTTATCCCTGGTTCCTCTCACCAGCCCCCCCCTCTCTCTCCAGGAAGGAATGTCTTGTGAGTTCCTCTGGGAATGACAACACAGAGAATGGGCTACCTGGCTCCAAGGCAGAAGAGAAGCCACCCACAAAAGTGTGAGGCCCTGCTTGGGGCCAAGCAGTGCAGGGAGCCTCACTTTCTGATGGTGATATTGATGGCGAGTTCTGTCTGTAGAACCCACCTACTGAGATGTGTGTTGCTTGGCCCAAACTCTAGTCTTTTGGAGCAGGATGGACCTAGTCCCTCCCCGGCCTGTGTTTCCTAGGGGCAAGGGTTGGCTGTGGGAGGGAGCCTATGGGAGGCTGAAGAAAGAGAAAGGAGGGGCTGGAGCTGTCTTCTCACCGCAGCGAAACCTCACTTTCCCCTCACTTTTCCTTCTGATCTTTCACTGGGAAATTGGGGTGATCAGTGAGGGCTGCTCCCAAAGCTGGGGTTTGGAGATGGGTGGAAGGTGAGCATTTATGCTGGGAAAATGCCAGAACTCTGGGATGGAGTCTACTGAGTGTGGGGCCAGTTGTGAGGGAGAAGCTGGGCTTTGAAGAATATCAGGCTTCCTGAAGTCCGTTCAGAAGGCACTTCTCCTTCCCCCGACCCTGAAATACCTGCACAGTGTCCCGGCTCCCTGTCCAGCCTTCTGCTCTGAATCTGTAGACCTTCCAGCTAGACCTGGCTACCCTGGTCTTCAAGTGTCCCAGCCTACCTAGCTTGTCTTGTCCTCTGGGCTGCAGCTGCTGAGGAGGCTTGTGGGGAGGGGCAGCCTCCATCCTTCCTAGAGCACTGGGGTGCTAGACGCATCTTTTTTTTTTTTTTTTTGGCTTTGCTCTTTGGGTTTCAGAGGTGGGAGAGCAGGGTCCTCGACCTCCCAGCCTTTGAAATGTCTACTCCATCCCTACAAGACTGACAGCCCTTAATCCTGGCGTGGCAGGACCATGCCTCTCTGGTACTTCTGGAGCTCAGTTTCCCACATTTCTCCCTTCTCTCAAAACAGCTGGCATCGCCATCTTCCTTGAGGGATGGTTTCCTACAACCTTTCATCCTACACCTTTGCTCCTTCTATGTCCCTCGAGCATGCCTGGCCTTCCCTTGTCCCCCAGGTCTGTACACCCCCAGCCCTGGGCCTGCCGTTGCCTCAGGGACCTTTGTTTCCAAATGAGAAGGCCCTTGGCCTTTCCAGCTTCTTTCTGCCCAGCTGGGCCAGCTTCTTGCCTAGGCTGAGGCTGAGGAAGAGACAGAGAGGGTACTTACACCTTCTCTCTGCTTTCTGCAGAGCCGGTTTGCACACCCCTTGCGTGTGGGGCTAGATTGTGCCTTAGCTCCCTGAGTCCTGGCTCTTACCCCATTTTCTGTTGGATCACACTCCCTCACTTCATTGCACAGTTTGGTGGTGACGCTTGTTGGGCTCCCCAGTGCCCTTCCCCAAGGTCATGGAGGAGACCATGAAGCTAGTGTTGTGCAAATGATGGCTGTGTGGCTGGTGGCCGTCTCAGCGACACCTGTGGGGTACTCTTTTTCTTCTCCCTGATACTACATGGGATGGTGTTCCATGTGGGACCTTCAGATAGGTGTGGTCCTTGTGCTATACAAGATGTGATAATACGGGGTGCCCAACCTCCTCTTCCTCATCAGACTTCTGATACCCTTGGCACCCCAGAAGATGGAGACTAGTCTTCTTTCCAGGGGCTGTAGGGACTGTTCCAGGCTCTACCCAGGAGTAGCTGAAGGCACCTCCAAAGTAGATGATGGGCAAGACTAAGGAACAATAGGGCCTTTAGGGTGCCTGTGGCTATGGCTAGTGTCTCTTTCCCAAGCCAAGGCACTCATGGGTCCTTGCCTCCTGTCCCCCTGTCTTTCTTTACCCAGAACCCATTGTGAGCTGGGGTAAAAATTACCCTTCTCCTGCTTTTTATACATTTATTTGAGCAAAGTCTCATGTAGCCCAGGCTGGCCTCCAACTTCCTATGTAGCGAAGACTGGCCTTGAACTTCTGATCTCTTGCCTCCATCGCCCCAGTGCTGGGATGACAGGTGTGAGCCCACACCCTGAGAGCAAACATGGCACCAGAGCCTCCAGCCATTCAGGAAACTTCCAGCTGCCTTCACGTAAAACTGCTTTCTTCCCCAGCATTGGAAGAAACGAAGTGCTGTGGGCTCTTCTTGTCACCGAGCCCCCCCCCCCGGCCCCTCCCTGAGAAAGCCAAGGCATACAGAAGGAGAAAGGAAGGGAATTACCTTCCCCTCTTCCTGTTCACTTAGAGGTGGATCTCTGCAGCTTTCCCCATCTACCCAAAGGGTGAAATAATACCTACCTCACAGGACTGTCGTGAGGCTTGGCGAGTTTTCTTTGTCTTTTTTTCCCTTCTTCTTCTTCTTGGCTTGGAAAGATATTGGGAAACAAGGCTAATAACTGGCGAGAGTGGTCCATGTCTGTCTGGTCGTCATCTCTGGGTTGCCTCCGTAAATACACACACACCGCCTCACATTCTTCCTCTTTCCTTGGTAACCTTAGGCACCTGGACTCTGACTGATGCTTGAAGCATCTTTGTCCATGACACTAGGTTTTTATTTTTTTTTATTTTTTATTTTTTTAATATGGAGGTGGCTGGGACTATGGGGGGTACATTTTTATTGTTGTTGTCCCAATGCCTGTGATACTACTGGCACTTAATGGATAGGGATTAAGAGCACAAAAGTCAGTCATCTTAACAAAGAATGCCTGGTCCTAGTGCTAGGCGCATGCCTGTGCAGGCATCGCCATGGATTGCATCCGAATGTGTATTCACAAAGCCATTTCCTCTAGCCAGTCCTTCCCTTGCCGGCACGTCTTCAATAGCAGTCTCAGGGTTGCTGAGGGTGTTCCCTGATCCTCTTACACAGTTGACTTTGGGAAATCCGGGCACATGCAGTTGTGCTGACAATTATGTCAGTGAAACCAAAGACAAAGCACAAGTCCCTTATTCTTGACCTCCAAATAGACATCTGCATCCAAGGGCCCGGATCCCTTGGTGTAGAAGCTGAGCAGAAGGCACCTGGAATCAATCAACCTGCAGTGCTGGAGGGCCCGAGAGATGAACAGACAGGAGGCAGAATGTCACTTATCTGACTGACTAGCGTTTGTGGAGCCAGGGAGGCAAGAGCACCTTTCAGATGGTGGGAGATGAGGGTGAACTGGTATGGAGTTGGGGTGTCATGTCATGTGTGGTGTGGAAAGGTGTGCCTGGTCAGTGTGCAGATGCAGAGGCATGCAAGGGGTGATGTGAAATTGGGGGGTGGTGGCGCGGAGCGGGAGGACTGAGGAAGGGTAAGAGACAGGAATGACCAGCCATGCTCCTGGATTCTACTAGGTGACTCCATGTCAAGCTGACAGACAACTGCCATTTGGGGGCTGGGGCAGGGATGCCCAAAAGAGGGATTTGTGGGGAAATCCTCTAGCTTGCTGCGTTTTATTTTGTCCCAAGTTGGAGTCCCTGCTCTCCCACCTCCCACTGGATATGCAGTGCTTTTTGACTATCTTATGCATGGTTTATTCCTCTGGCTTGGATGGCAGTACCTATAGTCAATTTTCCTATAGAACTTTATAGATCAAACAATATAGTGCTGGGCTGTGGGAGCCTCAGGTCCACCGTGCCTCTGGGAGGCACCGATGTACACATGCCCAGCGCTGACTTGTGTTTAAGCACAGATTGAATGCGACTAGGTTGTCTTGCCTCTACAGCACATTTTTGCATTGCAAAATTGGATTTAGCTTTGCTTTGGATGAAATAAAAATTATTTTGTAATAATTTCAGACATGAGCGTTTTTATTTTGGGTTGCCTTGGAGTTAAGCTTCATTTCCCCTGAGCTGACACGGTGACTACTTGGGTTGAAAATGTTACCTGTGCAGGTGAGATAGTACATGTCAAATGCCTAAGGTTTGTTTGTTTGTTTATTTTTGACATATCCAAGACATTTTTGCATTGTTTTAATTCTGGTCCTTTGAAAAAGTGGCCCTTGGCCTGGAGAGATGGCTCAGTGCTTAAGAGCACCCCCTGCTCTTCCAGAGGTCCTGAGTACAATCCCCAGCAACCACAGGATGGCTCACAACCATCTATAATGTGGTCTGATGCCCTCTTCTGCAGATAAAGCACTCATATGTAATAAATAAAATAAATATTTTAAAAAAGATAGAAAAAGTGGCCCTTATGCCAGACTCTGTGTGCTCATGACCCCAAAACTCTGGAGCCACCAGAAAGCATCCATATGAGGGACACAAATGTTAAAGTAGGGGTGGAGAGCTTGAAGAAGGGATGTTGCTAATATGTTAGTTTTGCAAGCAGAAGGACCCAAATTAGAGTCCCAGGCACTCATCAATAAAAAAGGCCTGATGTGGTGATGTGCTTTAATAATCCCAGCACTGGAGAGGCAGAGACAGGAGGATCCTGGGCACACTGGCTAGCTGGTCTATTGACAAGCTCTAGGCTAGTGAGAGACCCTGTCTAGAAAGAAAAACCAAAGCCCAACCCACTAACCAACCAACCAAAACTGGATGGATGCTCCTGGGGAGCAACATTTGATTTTTTTCCCCCTAGTCTCCAGATAGGTTCTTGCATCCATACACACATGTGCCTCTGCATACACGTGCACATATACATGGATATACATGGATGCACGCGCGTGCGCGCACGCACACACACACACACACACACACACACACACGCACACACACACACACACAGGATTAACTATCAGGAGGGTTCCTGTCCAGTATGTGCAAGGCCCAGGTTCAATCCCCACCCCACCCAAAAGTTAGCCATCACAACCAGTGCTATGGTTTAGATGTAAAATGTCACCTTAAACTCATATACCAAATGCAGTGGTCAGTGGTGGGCTCTTGTGAACTGACTAATCATAGGGCTGTGATATCATTAGTAGATTCATCCCTTAATGAGTTCATGGTTTGGTGGAATTATTGGGAGAGGTGGAAATGAGGAGAAGGGGAGGCAGACCACTGGCGGTGTGTCCTTGAAGGGTATACTTTGTCTTTGACTCTTGCCCTGCTTCCTGGCAGCCATAAGGAGAACAGCCATTCTACCATGGACATTTCTACCTTGCTATGGGCCAACCATGGATTGAAGACCCCCAACACTTGAAACTAAAGGAAATCTTTTTTCATTAAGTTGATTTGCTCAAGTATTTTTGTCACAGCAACAAAAAGCTGACCAATACAAGCAACCACCAGTGACATGTCCCTGATAAGCCAGCTCAACTGTCTGTGCCTCAGTTCCCTTGCCTGCAAAGTGAGAGAAGTTGTGTCTATTTCATGAGGACCCTGTGAGATTACGTATAATTCAATATGTATGAGGCACTTAGAAAACTACCAAGTGGTGGCCATAACAGGAGGAATTTTGGGGTCAGGTGATGCTCTATGAGTGTCCCTAAAGAGCCTGAAGGTAAAGTCCTATTGAGGCCATGCCATTGAGGCCAGTGGTTGAACTTACACCTCTTGCCCCTGGTTGGGAGGGGCTGTCAGCTCTCTGAGGCAGATGTGGGGGAGGAATGGTTCGTGCTAAGAAATAACTCACTGGCTGATATGGTTATGACAGTTGTCCAAAACCTCATTCTGAAGTGTTCACCACCAGTGTTCCGACTTTACCATGACACATATTTTTTTCTCTTACTCCTTAAACAACAAATCCCCTCAGGTCTATGCCAAAAAAATACCTTAGATTCCTTTGGCATGACCAGTCTTACAGTCACAGCCCAGGGAACAGCCATTCCATACTCTTCCTTGTCTCCTAGAAATGCCCACATCTTTCTAGTCTAGTTGTGGACAACATGAACACACTCTTCCTGGTCCCATGACAGCTCCAAGGGCTGGTCCCTCTAATCGCCTCTAGTTTGAAGTTGTCATACGTGTTGCCTCATATAATCCTCATGGGAGTCTTATGAAATAGGTATAACTACCCTAGCTTTGCAGGTGAGGGAAGTGAGGGAGTCAAGGCACAGAGGGTTGAGCTGGCTCCTCCGGTTGGCTTTCTCAGCTCCAGGCATGCCTTTACAGGTAGCCAAGGACTCCGAGCGATCCTTTACAGATCTAAGAGCTCTCTTTTCTGTGATACTCTCATTTCTGGCTCTCTGCCTGCTGAATTGTATCTGCTTTGGCTTTCATGAACCCCCAGCTCTGTCTCCATAGTCATTTAAATGAGAATGTCCCCCATAGGCTCATATGTTTGAATACTTGGTCCTTGGTTGATGGAGCTGTTTGGACAGGATTAGAAAGTGTTGCCTTGTTAGAGGAGATGTGTCATCAGGGATGGGCTTTGATATTTCAAAAGCCCAAGCCAATTCCCAGTCAGCTCTCTTTGCCTCCAACTTTTGGATCAAGATATGAGCTCTCAGCTACTGCTCCAGTGCCTCCCTGCTACCATGCTCCTCGCCATGGTGGCCATGACTTACCCTCTGAAATTACAAACCTCAATAAACGGTTTCTTCTGTAAGTTGCCTTGGTTACGGTGTTTTGTCACAGCAATTGAAAAGTCACTGAGACAGCAGTTCTCATTTCTAGGAGGGTGTGGCATTCCGCCACAGAACACTTTCCCTGCACGTGGAGATGATAAAGCTGTCTCCCTTTGTTTCTCCTCTCAAGCCTCACTGACTCGGGTTGCCTCATCTCCTGTGTGTTAAACATGTTTGTGGTATTTCCCCCCTAATGTTTCATTTGCTTCAGGTTGTGGGGTATATCCATGCCTTTCCTGTCATTTTATTCTTGTTAGATGAAACTCATGAAAAATTTTTGTTTTGTTTTTGTTTTTGTTTTTGTTTTTTTGAGACAGGGTCTCTCTGTGTAGCCTTGGCTGTCCTGGACTTACTATGTAGACCAGGCTGGCCTCAAACTCACAGCGATCCACCTGCCTCTGCCTCCCAAGTGCTGAGATTAAAGGCGTGCGCCACCACACCCGGCCAAAAAAATGCATTATCTTATAAAAACTCATTCAGAGATTTTTTTAATAGACATTGGATTTTGTTATCTTCCAAAGCAAGAAATAACACGAATGTCTTTGGACTGGTAAATAGCTGTAATATGTTGCCTTGTGTTCCTATAACAAAACACCAGATCCTGAGTACTATGTAAAGAAAAGAGTTTTATGTAGCTCACAGTTCTGGAGGTCAGAGAGCATAACACTGGTGTGTGGTGAGTTCTGGCCAGGGCCTTCTGGTAGACTGCATTACAGTGGTCAAAGTATGTACTAAAGAGAGACAAACAGTGTACTAAGAGAGCTTCCGGGGAGAAGCTAGTTTTGCTTAGAACAATCCCCTCTTGAGGCATTCCCAAGCAGTAACATTAATTCATTCATGAAGACGGGGCCTCCATGAGACCCAAGCAAAGTTCTTTCACATCCCAACACCAAACACCAGGGACAAAGTTTCCAGAACATGGACCTCTGGGGGGAAGGGCAAGTCAGCATTGGATAAACACACTGTCACAGATGCCAACAATAAATATCCCTCAGTGATAAACAGTTCCAGGGACCAGCAAGGGTTGATCTCAAAAACATTAAGCTAAGAGAAGGAATTCAGATGAAAAAGGGGTCTCTAGTTCTTCAGCTGTGACTGCCGTTTCACTCTGGTGAGGGGCGTGGATGGCTAAGGCGGCTGGTGTGTATATGGTGGGTATATATGGGAAGTCATTTCACCCTCTGCTCAATGTTTCTGTGAATTCAAAACGTCCCTAAAAACTAAGGTCTTAAAAAAAGGTGCTATATCAGTTACCTTTTCAAGGTGGACAAGTTACCTCACAAAAGCTTAAGAAAGGAAGGAATGAAGGAAGGGCATCTTGGCTTACAGTTCTAGGGGATACAGCCCACTGTGTCAGAGAAGGCATCGGAGCAGGAGCAAGAAACAGCTGGTCACATTGCATCCATGTCGGTAAGCAGAGTGTGAGGAATGCTGCTTCTTTATAGCTTGCTTTTTGCTTTTCTTTCAGTCCTAGACCCCCAACCCATGAAATGATGCTCCTCGTGTTTAAGGTGGCTCTTCCCTCTCCAGGGACATGCCCAGATAATCAGAGACTTATTTCCGTGAGGATCCTAAACTACATCAAGCTGACAACAAAGGCTAAGCAACAAGTAATACATGGTTCCATCTCTATGACATTCTAGAAAAAAACAAACCACAGGGACAGAAGGATAACATGACAGTGATTGCCATGGGCATTGGATGGGGGAAGCATTGTCATGGAGACTTTTTGGGGAGGATGGAGTCACTGTGGTGGCTGCTTGCCTGGATGTCTGTCAACACTGGCAGAAGTATACACTAAAGCAGTGAATATCATTGTGTATGAAGTTTTACTTTAGAAAAAAATATCATTCTTTGGCTCAGAACTTTCTGGTCTTTCTTACTCAGAGCAACCTAGCTCTGGCCCGAGTGCCTCTAATATTTTCTTTTTCTTATCTTGCTGTCTTATTCTTTTTTAGTTGCATTATTATTTTTCCAAACACCAGCCTCCCCAGAATACCATGTTTCCCCCCATTAAAATGACCGTCTGCAGAAGTGCAACCAGACGATGCTACTTTGAGGTCTTTGAATCATTATGGGGCTGCCCTTGGAGGGGATGTAGGTACCTCTGTCCCTTCCACTTCCTCCTCTGCTATGTGTTTCTACTGTGATACACTGCTTTATCATAGGCCCAAAGGAAACAACCGATCAGGGACTGGAACTTCCAAAATTGTGAGCCAAAAACCCTCTTTTCTCTTTTTAAGTAAGTTATCCCAGGCATTGTAATAAAGTGACAGGAAACTGACTAATGCAGTTGGTGTATTTATAATAGTACATTCTACCCAGCTCATTTATTTTCTCATTATTTTTATTTAAAAATTAAAATTAAGGCTAGGAGTGGTGATGCATGCCTTTAATCCTAGCATCTGGGAAGCAGAGGTGGGTGGATTTCTATGAGTTCAAAGCCAGCCTGGTCTACAAAACGAGTTCATGACAGCCAGGGCTACACAGTGAAACCCTGTTTCAAGAAAAAAATAAAAATAAAATCGTGTGTGTGTGTGTGTGTGTGTATGTGCATGTGTGCATGTGTGTGTCTGCACACATACAATTTTACTTATATGTAGAAGTCAGAGGACAGTTTGTGAGAGTCAGTCTTTTCTTCCCACCAAACAGTCCTGTTTAGTGTTAAAATAACAAAGTGCTCGAGGTTGGATATTTTATAAAATAAGGAGGTTCATTTTACTCATGATTTTAGTGCCTGGTTGGTCCAAGATGCCAGTGCCTTACCCAGGGACCACTGGCTTCCTCACAACATGTCAAGAATCAGGAATGGGGACAGCTATGTGCAAAGAGAGAGGTCACATGATGAGATAGGAAGGCAAAGAGATTCGAAAGCTAGACCTGTTCCTTTATACAAACTCCTTCCTGTGGGAGCTAACTGGCATCTCCTGAGAACTACAGTCTCAAGGGTAGAGGGTTCCACGTCCCCTTCATGGGCCTGCCTCAGTGACCTCACTTCCTTCTGCTAGGCTCCCAGGACTTCGCAACGGGGTCACAGTCTGCAACACAGAGTCATGTGGGGGAATTCAAGATTAAGGTTATTAATATAAACATAAAGGTATAGCCACTTCCCTCCACGTTGTTTACCCCAGTATCAGCTGGCGAGTTTAACATTTATTATGTCTGTTGGCAATTTTTCTAATCTCTCTTACTTAACAACAGATCCATTCTTTCCTTTCTGTTTCTTCCTCCTCCTTGTTTTGAGACTGCCTGACTTTTTAAAAATCTGTTTCTTCCGGTATCGTTTTGGAAGTCAAGTACTTTATTTCTATTCTTTTCATAGTTAATTTTTGGCCACTTGGAGTGCGCACCTTTTATGGACTTGAGTCAATAGTTAACATACTTGAATAACTTAAGAAAGTTAGACAATTCTAACTCCACCTGTCCCCTCTGAGTCATGTGCTGTTGTTGTCCCACAGTTCAGCTGGGCTTTGGAAGTTGACTCATGCCGTACCTCCATTCTCTGGGAATTCTGCCTCTCAATGAAGACCTAGGACCCCCTCAGTTCTTTCCCAGCATCCCTTTCAATCTTTCCTCCTAGCTCATTTCCTTTCCTTTGTGTCAATGGCCGTCAGAAACACTTCATACTGCTGTGGCTTCAGTGGCCACACTAGGCTGGGACTCACATTAGTGTCTTGGTCACAGAAGCATCTTCTTGCAGTCGATGGGAGTTAACACAGGGGAGAAGCTAGTCTGGAGAGTGAGCTGAGCCGAGCATGAGAGATCTTAGCGCACTCGGCCCTAAATGGGCTATCTCAAAGCTCAGGGATCTATGCAGAAGAGGAAACAGAAAGATTTTATGAGTCAGAGGTGATGGGTAACTCCAAGAAAACAGTGTCCTTCAGATACGACAGGACCGGTGTACATATGAATTCACAGAGACAGTGGCAGCACGTACCAGACCTGTATGGGTTCAAGCCTGATGGGGTCCCAGGAAGTGGACAGAGTCCCACCCCTAACCAAGAAGATATTTGCAATTGATATCCATTGGCAAAGAGAAAATCAGTTTTCTACAAAGGAGCATCACTGAATTTATCAAGTATAATCTAGGGCAGGCCCCATGCCTGGAAGAGTTGACCAACACAAAACAAACTCCATTGTTTTCTGAGGGTACTTTTTGTTTTCTTTTGGCATTTTTATTGTTGTTGTTGTTTTTGCTAGATTTTTATATATTTTGTGTGTGTGTGTGTGTGTGTGTGTGTGTGTGTGTGTGTGTGTGTGTGTG
>OU015749.1:100753469-100804455 GCA_907169655.1 Acomys percivali
GAGAGAGAGAGAGAGAGAGAGAGAGAGAGAGAGAGAGAGAGAGAGAGGAGAGATATCACATAAAGTTGGGTGGGTAGAGAGGTGGGGAGGATCTGAGAGAAGTTGGGAGAAGGGGAAAAATGACAAAATATATTGTATTAAGAACGTTTTCAATAATGATTATGATGGTTTGAATGAAAATGGCCCCCCATAAGCTCATAGGACAAGGTGCTATTTGAAAGGATTAGGAGGTGTGGCCTTGTTGGAGGAAGTGTGTCACTGGGGCGGGGGTTATGCCTTGAAGCCAGGCCCACTGGCTCACTCTTTCTTCCTGTTGATCCATATGTAGAGCTCTTGGTCCCTTCTCCATCACTATGTTTGCTTGTGCACTGACATGCTTTCTGCCATGACAATAATAATGGTCATAACCCCTGAACTGTAAGCCAGCCCCAGTTAAATGTTTTCCTTCATAAGAGCTGCTGTGGTCTTGGTGTCTCTACACAGCAATAGAAAACCTAACTAAGACAATGATACTTGGAAAGTATACTTCGACGTAACAGATGCTGATTCATTTAAACACACAGCCCTACGGGACACTGTTTATTTACTTATTAGTCTTCTCTTCATGCTGTAGAATAGAAAAGGAAAACAGTAAGGAACAATAAGGTTTGGAACCTTACCTGAGGTTAGACTGGTGACATGAGCATTCTGACTTCAGAGCTTACACTATCAGCTACCACACTCCTGGGCCACCAATATAGTCATTTATGACTTTGATAGTACCAGGGATTGCTTGCTAGGCAAGTGCTCCATCACGTAACTTTATCTCCAGCTCTCCTTTCTTCAGTTTTTTGATTTCAGACAAGGCCGCACTAGGCTTCTCAGGCTGGCCTTAGTAAACTCACTCTGTAGCTCAGGTTAGCCTCAGTGTCCTAAGTAGCTAGGCTTACAGGTCTGGCTTTTCTAAAGTATAAGTTTCCCACACAAAATAACCATCTTAGCCGTTTGTTAAGCATGCGATGCAGTGGTGTTAGGCTCATTTGTGCTATGCTGTCACTTTGCCACCATCTGCCCACAGAACTGTTTTTGTTTTTGTTTTGTTTTTGTAAAACTAAAACTCTGAGACAGGCATAGTGCCACATGCCTTTAATCCCAGAATTCAGGAGGCAGAAGCAATCAGATCACTGAGTTCAAGGCTGGCCTGGTTTAAAGAGTGAGTTCTCAGGTGGCTTGGGCTACACAAGGAAACTGTCTCAAAGAATGAAAACCACATCCACCACCACCTCAACCACAACTACAGCCACCACCTCTGCTATCACCACCACCTCTGTTACCACTCCCCACGCCCACCACAACCTTAACCAACACCACTATCACCACTGCCTCTACCACCTTCATCACCATTCACAACCTCCACCACCACCACCACCATCAAACTAAAACTTTGTGTTCAGCAAGTAACTCTTCATTGCTTGCTCCTTCTAGCTCCTGGAAGCCTACTGATTTGATCATATATCTCATATAAGTGGAATGAAACAAGATGTGTCTTATCGCAGGCTTATGTCACTTAGCATAATGTCCTTGGTTCATCTGCGTTGTCTTTATCCCATGGTTGCTATCAGGCAGAGAGGAAGAAAGGGAGGACAATGGGACAGGCTTGTGTGGGGCTCATATTCAACCCCTCTGGCCTCCCAAGTCTCAGTTCACTGTTTCCCCCCACTCACCAGCAGATCAGGTTTCCCTGTCTCAGTTTACTTCTGCCTCCACAGAGAAGTAATTGCCTCCTTAGGATCAACTCCTCTGAAGGTCTGGTGTAGCTATTTCCTTCAAATCAAAATATTCTCTTCTAGAGAGAGGAGGAGGAGGAGGGGGAGGAGGAGGAGGCAGACAAGACCCGAGATACTAATGGAGCTTATCACCCTAAGGAAGCTCACGAAACAGATTAGGTAGTTGTAGAGTGTGTGCGTTCCCTTCCTGAGATTTTAGAGGTAGTAAGCAATAGTTGGGCAAGATAGGAGAGGGCACATTCCTGTGAGCTGCCTGCAGGCTGTTCAAGGAATTTCAGTGGCACAGCTTTAGTGAGTTGCTAACCATTCGGGTGGATGTTTTGGTGGTGCCACTGCCTTTAAGTCACCATGTGATTCCACTTCATGCCTTGTTAGAGTTTACCAAGCTAGACTTGTGGAGTCATTTCTTTAAGCTGTTTTTGTTATCATATATATATACACACACACATACACACATATGTATATATATACACACATATATACATATATATGATATATATTTTATGAATATGTACTATAAAATGTACTCAGCAAAACTGGTACCCAAAGAACAGACAGAACAAAGATGGGTTGGGAGGAGCAGTTGCATGGAACCCGCCTGCAATTTACAAGACTTTCTAACAAGACTGATGCACTGAGGGTGGAGCATCTCTGCCTTCCTTTCCATGTGATATGGAATGGTGTGCCTCCTTGCTGTAGTGTCAGATGTTTGTCCCCTGCTGTGGGCGATAAGACTTTCAACCAAAGCTGAGCTCTCCTAGGGTGGAGAATCCTGAGGCTGGGGGTGGGGTGGGGTGATCCAGGGTGGCCATCTTCCTCTATGTAATGTAGGGTTGTATTGTGAAATGCTGTCTTCTAGGCATGTCATGGCCACTGCCTCCTTGAAATAAGAAGAGCTGTGATTACTTCCTCACAGGCTTGGGCCCACTAACATTCATTCATTCCATCATAAAGAGGAGGGAAGGCACGAGTCATTTGAGACAGTACAGTAGATGCCTGAGCCCCAACCCTTCCCTGAGGGTATATGAGCTGGTAGTGGTTGTTGAGAGGGAGACATTTTCTTTAGTGGTACATCTGCCCATCAGTTGCCCCTGCTCTTGTGGGTAAGCCCTCACCCATGATAGACTAGGGTAGAATCATTCCGTGGCTGCTGCTCATCTCAGATCAATAAATGTTGGCTCATGTATTTTTAGGAGAAGTTGATGTAATAGGTGGGATATCTCTTTTGGGGTTCACCACATGAGTATGGGGATGGCCCCAAAGCAACTGATGGATACTACATAGTGACTCCCTAAGCAGCACTTTTGGGGTGGCAGGAATCATGCGGCTTTTCTGTGGGTAAGCAGATGAGCAGCGGAGGGTGAGCTTCCATCCAGAAAAGTTTGCCTGAATGAGAAGAATTGAGAGCAAAAGAGATGAGGAAGCTGTCGCCTTCATTAGCCTCCTATTTGGCAGGGAAAAAAATGGAGGATGAAGTGGAGATTGTCCCCTTGCTATTTTTTTTAGAGGGTCAGGGTGCCAGGAAAAGATAATCCAAGTTAGATCTGTGTTAAGTAGCCCTTCCTGGAATTCCCGAACTTGAAGCTCATGGGAAGCATCAGACAGGTGGGGTAGGGGGTGGGAAGGTGAAACAGAAGCGATGGGAGCTAGCCTGCAGGTCCAGTTAGGACAGAGGGGAAGAAAGCTCGCTATTTGACATGCAGGTGAGGCCCTTCCCAATGGCCTAGCTATGATGATCAGAGGATATACTGAGCTGTTCGGATTGGGAAGACTTGTAAACAGGGAATGAAAGCTCTGTCACAGCAGGCTGGCTAAAGAGTCTGCGGGACAGTGGGATGGATGAAAGCAGTCTGAGTCCTGTGGAGGCAGAGAACCCAGGTAATATAACTAACTACCCATTCCTTTCTGGACAGAGGCTGGGCTATCTGAGATTAGTCTCTGATGAACTGGTTTTTATGCGCTCTTAGCATTAGCTGAGAGCCCATGCATGCATATCACAGGCTGGAAGGCAGCAAGGGAAAGGTACGCATCACTGAGGGGGACTTGTTAGGTAGACAGTGGTGCTTGACTCTACTTCATGGAGCCAGACAGAAGTGTTCAGAAAGAAGTTAAATCAGCAGGGGTCTTGGGGACTATGGGCTTTAGCAATTTTACTGAGCTCTGTGGCGGAATTAGATTTCCACAATGTAGACTTTGATGGATCTGAGCAATTCAGACCATCATGTAAGCTGGGTTTATAAGGTAGAGTAACCTGGAGGATATGAAAGAAAATGTGACAAGATGTGTGTTGAGTTGGGGAGGAGGTGGGGACGGCAGAAAGCTAAATGCTACCCAGGTAAGGCCCTGGGGGAGGCTTTGGGGGGGAAGGTAGGGGGAGGGTAGGGCTTTAAACCTTGAGCCACACTTCACCAAAGGTGTGCGTGGGAGTTAGTGAATGGGGCTGGAGAGGTGGCTCAGCAGTTAAGACCACTGGCTGTTCTTCCAGAGGACCTGTATTCAATCCCCAGCACTCACGTTTGGGCTCACAACCTCTTTAGCACCAGTCCCTGGGCATCCAGTGCCTTCTTCTGGCTTCTTTGGGTACCAGCTTTGCATGTGGTGCAGACATACATGCAGACAAAACATCCATAACTAATTAGCTAAATTAATTAAAATACATTTTAAAAAGAAGTAGTGAGTGACAGAGCAATACACGTAAAAGTATGACGCATGCCCTGGGGATGCAGTGACTCCCCTGGTTATGCTGTGTTTGTTTCTCCTCTGTAAGAAGGTATACTGGGCTGGAGTTTTTTTGTTCAGTCTCTTCAGAAATCATATGTGGTTGATGGAGAAGTAACAGTTACGATAGCAATTGAGAACCTGGCAGACAGGGGAGCCAGCACCAGCAGCAGGCTACAGCAAGGCCTTGTATGCTCTGGCTCTGGGCTGGGCCAAGCAATGTAAGCTAGTCTTGCTGAACTCACTGGATATGGGCGGATGCATAGCAACCGCACAGTAGGGCCTGAGGGTGAGGAGATGAAATGCTGCATAGAAAAATTAGTGGATTATTGTGATGGTTTGAAAAAAAAGAATAGCTCCCCGTAGGCTTATATATCTGAATGGTTAGTCATCAGGGAGTGGCACTACTTGAGAAGGATTAGGGGACGTGGCCTTGTTGGAGCGGGTGTGGCGATGGTTGGAGGAAGAGTGTCACTGGGCGTAAGCTTTGGGGTTTCAAAAGCCCAAGTCAGGCCCAGTCTATCTCTCTTCTTCTTGTCTGTGGCTCCAGACGTAGAACTCTCAGTTCCTCCTCCAGCACCATGTCTGCCTGGATGCTGCCATGCTTCCTGCCATGATGATAATGCACTAAACCTCTGAAACTAGAAGCCAGCCCCAATTAAATGTTTCTTTTTATAAGAGTTTCTGTGATCATGGCGTCTCTTCACAGCAATAGAACACTAAGACAAGGGTGAAAAGCTAGTTGAGAAAGTGTCCCCTATCCGTACTGCTGTACCCAATGCTGCTCATTGACGGGACAACTGATGTCAGCTCTCACATGGCATTGGAGCTTGCTAACATTTTATTTTAACTGTGCCCTTGGCTGCTGACTCTCAAGACCAATTGTCACTTGTTTGGAACAGATGGCGGTGGGACTTCAGAGAAGCTGTCTATTCTATAAAAAGTTTTTATTATATAATGCTAAACCTTGAGTATCTTACAGATTTGGAAAGGCATCTGGAAGAACAGTATAAAAAAAAAAAAAAACGGCAATTAAAGAGCTTATGTGAAGACACTCTGTGTGGGTGGGAGAGACACGCCCAGAAGCTGTAAGGTTACTGAATAGAATCTTAGTACCAGAGGTGGATTCTACCCTCCCACTGGTCGTGGAAGCTCCTGAGACCCCTTGAACCATGAATGCTGTTGCCACTGCTGTTGGTTGCATGCTAGAACTAGATGGCAAGTTCTTATTGTTGAAGACCCCGCATTCTTTGGCTGTTGGACAGAGATAAATGAGGCTGGAGCTGGTCTGGAAATGTGCTCCTTGCCCCATGGGTTTTTTTTTTTTTTTGTTTTGTTTTTTGTTTTTTTTTTCAGTACCAGAAGATATTATCCTACCTGTCAGGGGAGAATCGCTGACATTCCTGATGTTATTTGGCCCTGTAGGCTACACTACCAATATGTAAGGTCAGATGTGGCCGTGGTGCAATAGTGACACAACTGTTACTGGTGTAGCTCACAGCTCTCTAGTTGGATTTAAGTCCTGCTGTACAGGACAGAACTCATGTTTGGTACTGTAAATCAGGACAAAAAAACTTGTTGCCAGAGAAACCCCTGGCTCCAAGGGGAAGGCTATTGGTGTTGTTGTTGTTTTTGTTTTTTAAGACAGGGTTTCTCTGTGTAGCCTTAGCTGTCCTGGACTCACTTTGCAGACCAGGCTGACCTCAAACTCACAGAGATCCCCCTGTCTCTGCCTCCATGAGATCTGGGATTACAGGTGTGTGCCACTGTGCCTGGTGCTATTGTTGCTGTTAAATGAAGTTGATATGCCTATCAAACTGGCTTCCAGCCATTTATTCTTATATCCATAGATTATTGTTGCTGTAAGCCTTAGTTGTGGAGGGAATTTCTTCCTTTTTTCTTTTTCTTTTTTGTAGTTTTCAGGGTTTATTATGGAGACTTATAGCCAGCTGTCAAGAATAAGTGACAGTTGCTGTGGCATAGTGGCCCAGCAAAGTGGCAGAAAATAACCACTTGCCCTGATTAGTTTTTTGTCAACTTGACACAAGCTAGAGTGAAAAGAGAAACCTCATCCAAGAAAATGCCTCCATCCAGATTGCCCATAGGCATGACTGTAGGGCATTGTCTTAATTGCTAGTTGACAGAGAAAGACCTAGCCTACTGTGGGTGGTGTCCCTCCTAGGCTCCGGGTCTGAGCGGTGTAAGAAAGTGAGCTGTAAATAACCTGTGAGGATCAGTTCAGCATGCTGCCATGGATTCTGCTTCAGTTATTCCCTTGAGTTCCTGCCCTGACTTCCCTCAGCGATGGAGTGTGACCTGAGAGTTGTAAGATGAAATAAACCTTCTTCCTCCCCAACTTGCTTCTGGTCATGGCGTTTTATCACAGCAATAAAATCCCTAAGGCATCACCTGTTTATATCAACTTGTCTGAGGTTCAGGGAATATCACTGAAGAGGAGGCTAAAACAAATGAACAAAAACTTGTAAGAGCTAGAAGAAAGGGTAGAGTATTTTATATATTTCTTCTGAATTGAAGTA
Source organism: Acomys percivali (assembly GCA_907169655.1). Classification (NCBI taxonomy): domain Eukaryota; kingdom Metazoa; phylum Chordata; class Mammalia; order Rodentia; family Muridae; genus Acomys; species Acomys percivali. Next base: position 100,760,491 of record OU015749.1, read on the forward strand.
CTCCTTACAGAAACAAGGAGGGAGGCTCATAAGGAGCAATGAAAGCTAATGAAAAGTGTAGTTTATGAGACCAGAAGCCCACAGAGTCATAAGACGCATGAGGCTCTTTCCAAGTATATACAAGCAGTCACCAATGGCAGGGCAGAGGTACACAGGACAGAGCTTCTCAGTGGAACTGCCTGTGCACTGTGCCGAGAACTTCAGTCATATCTCTTTCATGTATTATGTGTTGGGCGAGGGCTTTTTGGTGATGCAGTTGCCTCCAAGCTACCCATGTGCCTACAAGAAGCTCCACTAATCTCACTGGCTCAGCAATTTAGACTTGGGTGGAATAATTTCTTTGTTTTGTCATTGGTTCCCTATCTGTGTCGGATGGACATTTATTCCCATTTTCTGGGGAACAGTCATGCAACACCAGGATGAGGCTGAAAGTGTGACGGTCTTAGTTGGATTCTTATCAAGTCATCCAGGAAGCATACGCCAACGATTTCTCGTATCTGTTTAATGGTAGTGACCACAGTGGTAACAACAATAAAAACACCCCAACACTAGCATGTACATCTTACATTAGAACTGACTGATTTCTTACCCCAGTGGTTTTAGGACTGGGCAAAGAAGACAAAGGCTTTTCAGACCCTTCTCTCGTCCACTCAGCCCTTGGCGGTCTGGGCTCTCAGGAGAAAGCCAGCTGACTTCCGGTCCTCCTGTGGAAGGGAGAGTCTCCCTGGCTGAGTAACACTTCAGAGAATTGAATCAGTGGCCTGGCTTCACTCAGTGGACTGTGTGTCTCCCCGGGGTTTGGGGGAAGCAAGGGTGGCTGAATTAGCACATCTGACGTCCTTCTGGGCACCTCTGCAGTGTGTATGTCTGTGGGTCCTTGGTTGCTGCAGGAAATACCAGAGTTGTGTTCAAGGAGGCTCTTGCCCTGTGTCTGACTTTGAGGGATCACCAAGTGGGCGGGTTTGAGGGGGAGCAGCTTTTGGATGTGTCGGACAGCAGCTTTACATCTCAGACTAGGATAAAAAACAAAACAAAGCAAAACAAAACAAAACAAAAAAGACAACAGAAAACAAAGTCAGATGACTTGAAATCGACAAAGTAGTGACAAGGTCAACACTATCTTCCTTCCCTAAGATCGGTTTGCTCGCTCGCCCACTCTCCTCTCCAGGGGCCAGAAAAATCTCACAACCCTTTCTGCACTCTTAGCATCCTCTCCCAGGAAAGGGACCGCCAGGCAGCCTCACTCTGGTGATGGAGGATCTCTTGACTTTAATAGAGAGATCTCAGGCTGTCAGCTTGCTGGGAGGGAAATGTATTTGGGATGTAAAAGGATGTCAGAGCTATTTAAATCAAATCTAAGGATGGCACACGCCCTCAGGGTAGACATATTGAGGGAGGGCTCCCCGCGGGACTGAAACACTCACCTTCCGCACATTGACTATCCAGTCGAGATAGGCAGTGACCTTGGTGTACACGCCAGGAGTACTTGGGCCCCCACAGCCATGGCCCCAGCTCACGATGCCGACTACCTGCCACTGGTCAGAGTGGTACATCAAAGGTCCACCACTGTCACCCTGTGAAAAGCCAGGGCAAGAGTTGCTGGCAAGTGGAGGGATGGGTGGGGGTGGGGTCTGGGAAGGGGCAGGGCGGGCAGACACTGTCTCTAAATCTGCTATGTTCGTGGTCCCCAAGAGAGGATTTAGAGACAGCTCTTGAATGAGGATTTTTCATGTCTGGGGTTGGGAGTAGCCTGAGAAATTCAGATAAAAATGGCTCCAAGGATCCTCTGTAGGTCTGGGGAAGTAAGGAGGCACCTAGGAGTTACTCAAAAGTCCTGGTGGCCATGGAGATAGGGCAAGGGTACATGTACCAAAGCTCATCTAGAATGAGATGATCTTTCTAGTAAAATAAAGCAGGACAGGGACAGGGACAGAGAAAGTAGACCTGGAGCCAGTGTCCTCAAAGGGATCATGGAGGGCGGGTGGAGAAGGTAGCAATGCCATCTTTAAGTGTGAAATGTGTATTTAAATTCTCTCTCCTCATCTACCCACCCATTCCTCCTTCTATCTTCATCAGACCACGTCTCTGCCTTCCTTTTCACAAACAAATGGAGCGCTACAGTCTGCAAGGCTGAATTCATGCGGGGCACCCAGCATGTAGGCTTTCACGTCTCTCCAGGACCTACATCCCTCCTGCTAGAACTCCCCATGGTCTCTGGAGGACCCACCTGGCAGGTGTCCACACCGCCATGTGGGGTACCTGCGCACAGCATCTCAGCGGTCACTTCTCCCTGGTAGGCATCCTCTGCATTGCACCGTGTGCTGTCAATGACTTGGACTGATGCCTGCAGCAGCGTGTCAGACATCTTTCCTGGGAGGTTGAAAACATATCTCCTCACTCTCACCTTTACCGGCAGCCCTTGTGACTTTTCTGGGCCATCAATACTTTTGGTGGGCTTTTCTGAAGTACGTTCTTTTTTTCTTATTACCGCTGGGGAGGGTAATAAGACTCACCTCCATTTTGCTCTGTAAAGCCCCATCCGATAACCCAGAGTGGTGTGGCTGGGACGAGCACTTCATCAGAGAAGGGCAGGCAGATGGGCTTGACTGTGCCTACCAGGAAGACAGAGGAAGAGGGAGATTCTGTATTGCAGTTGGGTTTTTTTTTTTTTCTTCCCTGTATTTTGTGCTTTTACATGTTGGGGGGTCTTGCTGGTCTAAGTGAGACTAGGTTAGTTAATTCCTAGAGAGAATAAACCACTTGTCAGTGAGGCCCTCAGTATCGAAACTCATCAATATAGAGCTCACCTTTGACCTTGTTCACTTCCACTTCACTCTCATGTGCCAAGCCTCTATTTTTCTCTGCCCTAAATCACCCAGGTCTAGGTACGGAACAGCCAGAGAGCAATCTCGGCAGCCTAGGCAATTACTCTTACTCTCCAGTTCCAAGCATGCTCAAATGTGCTTACCCAACCTCCCTGCTGTGGTATCTTGGAACCACAAATACCACTTGGGCTGTCTCCCTGTGCCCCCCACACCCTGACCCTTCTTCTAGCACATGTACATGAACACACGCATGCATGTACCCATAAGGAAAAAAAAAACCCAGGAAGTACTAGGTTCCTTGCTCCCAGAGGAAAGCGAGCAGAAGCAGTCACCCTTTGTCAGGGTTATTGTGCAGGGTCTTGGGCACTGGTCAGGAGGTGAGCAATGGACCAGGCCATTCTTTAAAAAAAAAAAAAAAAGCTCCCTGACAACTCCAAGATCAGATGGCTTGGGTCTTCCAAATGGAGCAAAGAGACTTGGAAGGCTGTCTGCCAGGGAAGGTGTGAATGTCAGCTGACAGCTAGGGCAAGTCTGGGGCACCAGTATAGTAGGTGGACACCCATGGGCAAGCAGAGGTCTTGAGTGGGAACACGATATGTCCAAAGCTGCTTAGCAGAACTGGAGTAAGGTTAACCTGGGGTCTCTGTTCCCAGGGGCCAACTCTTACCTGAGAATGTGAGGGGCGACTGCAGCTTAACGAGGGCAATGTCCTTCTCTTTAGGGTACAGGGCATTATGCTCAGTGACGAAGATCTTTGCCACGGACAAGGATGGAAAGTGGCCCAGTTTGTCTGAGCCAACCCTCACCTTCCAGCTGGCCACATCAACATGCTTCCTAAGGACAGAGGCGGCTAGATCAGACGAGAGCCAAGCACACAGAGGCTCTGCCTAGGGTTAGGAGTCCAGGTCTCTTGACGCTTTAGGAGGTCATGTGTTGGTAGGACTGGAGTGGTGGAAAGGGGCCGTCTGAGAGCCGCCCTCCTGAAGCCAGATTATAAATGGAGATCTGATTCTTCTTCTTCATTAAAGGTGCCCAAGGAAACTTCTACCTGGAGGGCTTGGGAAGGGGGCTGCCCCATTCCTGGGCATTCCTGGCAGTGTCTCCTCCATCCTTGTTTTTTTGTCTTTGTATTGTGATCTGTTGAGTCATTGGCGTGTGTTTATTGTCTCCACACCAGGCACCACCTGTGTACATGGACCTCTCCCCCTACCATCCCCGCCCCAGGGGAGTTAGAGCTCTTGCCATTCTTAAAATGGTGTAAAACCCCTGATCTAAACTGGGGCACCTTGAAGGCAACGATAGGGAACTAGGTGATACACACGGTCTGAAGGGGGTCGGTTCTTGGTACTCACTAGATGTGGGATGAGATTGATGAAGGAAAGTGAGGAAGACGAGTGAAGCCCTTTCCCAAGGCCTGGATGGCTCCCTCTCTGCCGGACTGGACAACACTCTATATTTGGTTTAGTTTCTAGACACAAGCAGTGACTCTAGACCCTGGGGCCATTTCCTGGAAGACTTGCAAAGTGTAGACAAGCTCTTAGGAGCCCACATGAGTGGAACTGTGCGCACTGTGAGGTGACCACCCTGGGCATCTCAAGCTCTTCACCCAACAGAATTCAACCTTGGAGACCAGCACAGATCCCCAATACTTAACAAGGGCACAGTGGCCATTGAGGAGGCTCTACCCCAGCGATGGTTTCGAGGGGGAGAGAGAGGCGGAAGAAGGGCAAAATCAGGGAAAATCTCCAGGTGGCTGGTTCCCTCGGTGGTGGTCTCTCTCCCTCCAGGCTTCCTCGCAGCAGCACTTACCTGAAGCAGTGGGCTGCTGTGAGGACCCAGTGGGCATCCAGGATGCTCCCACCGCAGACATGCTGCTTTTTGTACTGGATGCTGACCTGCCAAGGCCAAGAATCCACAGAGGCCTCGGCCCCGCCCACCACACGAGGAGTCTTCAGGCTCTTTCCACAGTCTGGAAAGAGTGGGGAAAAAGGAGGGAGAAGTCAGGTTTCTGGGGAGGGGCTTCCAGAAAGTCCTGGAGCAGGGCCCTCAGGAATGGTTCCGGAAGGATGAGGAGAACCCACCCACACCGGTTCTGAATCATGCCTGGGTAGGTAGTGGGTGTGGCACCGCGGGATGCGCTGAAATCTCCGAGTACTCTGTGTGTGTTTAGGAATTTAGATTTTTGAACATGGATGTGTCCACTGGACTGGGAATTTATCATCTTCACACCAAACAAGGCTGTAGAGTCACGAATTCTGAAAGCCCTGCCCCAAACAAACAGTCCCTAGACACTCCCCACTGAGTAAACAGATCGTCACAAACTACTTTGGTATCAGGAAGTAAGAAGAAAATTCTAGGAACTGGGTTTCTTCCTTCTGTTAAGGGAGCTTGCCCATTGGCCACTCTCTGTCTTCTGATCTACATTGGCATGTGACCTTTGAACTTGAGCTAAACTCTTTAATGTCAGGGCTGGAGAGATGGCTCAGTGGCTAAGGGTGCCTACTTTTCTCTTTCCCAGAGATCTGAGTGTGGTTCCCAGCACCTACAACAGGCAGCTCACAACTGCTTGTAACTCCAGCTCCAGGGGATCTGACGCCCTCTTCTGGTCTCCATAGGCGCTGTCCCATATTTAAAAAATAATAAATTGAAGCAAGCAAGCAAGCCCTCAAGCAAACAAACAAACAATCCTCCCCCCTAAAATCTCCAGTGCCATCTCTCTGCCCTGTTCTGTACCTCTCTGGTCTTGTGGACATGCCCTGCCATGATTATCTTTTGAATGAGGAAGCCTTCACACTGCCTGGCCAAGTGCCTGCCAAATGCTATCTGAGGAATGCTGCTTTCAACTTGCCCCTTTGCTCACTCACTCAGAGCTTCTTGGTTGGCAAGATGGGGGTCTAGACTCTTCTGGAGTGCTTCACACGGACTTTACATAAAGCTTCTGTACAACCAGTGACCTACTTGGAAGTCCCTGGAACAGTTAGGCTATGGTTTGAGTGTGCCTCCACAAAGGTGGCAGCTTGGCCCTGAGTATGGTGGGGATGAGACAGTAGGTGGGGTCCTTTAAAAAGGCGGGGCCTAGTGGCCCTTAGGTCATCAGAGAAGCTGCCCTTTGAGAGGATTAAAGCAGTTTTCTATGATCTCTGAGTGCATTCAAGAACTTAGGTCAGAGGCTAGAGAGATGGCTCAGTAGTTAAGAGTACTGTCTGCTTTTCCAGAGGTCCTGAGTTCAATTCCCAGCAACCACACGGTGGCACACAATCATCTGTACATAAAATAAATGAATCTTGAAAAAACAAAACAAAAACAAACAGACAACAACAACAAAAAAATGTAGGGCGTAGGATGAGACAGTGCCCACTCTGAATTGTTTCCTCCACATCCCATCACATGATCCACCATCCAGCGTTAGGCCAACACTTGAGGCCAAACCAAGGTGACTTTCTGGTCTTAGAACCTCCAGGTTCTAAAATTGTATGCAAAACTTTTTTTTATGATGTTACCCCACCTCAGATATTTCATTATGGTAATAAAAGTCTAATACACTCAGGTCATGAGCTTCAAGCAGATGGCAGGAGTTCTTAGTATTAACCACTCAAAGGGACACTGATCTATCACAGAGTAGGGTGGATAAAGGCCTTTCTTCTTGCCCATTGCTGGCCTGGGCCCCCAAACCCTCAAAGACGGGGTACACTCACCGAGGCAGCGCAGGGAAACCAGGGAGCCCGACATACAGGATCTGAAAGAGAGACGGGTGGGGTGGGGTGAGGTGGGGTGAGGGGACTGTAGCTTCTGCGTCCCCCTTGTCCGGGAGGCTGGAACTCAGACTTTGTGAACTGCCGATTCAACCTTGTCCCCCAAATACTGGGGAACCCCAGAACCTTCATCATTGGCCTAAAAGTGCGATTTGGTTCAACACCCCGATTGCTGTGCATGCCACGTAGGAAAACCCTGCCTCGTGCAAAGCCAGTCTGGGCTCCCGGCAGCCCTGGCGGAAAGGGAGCAGAAGCTGCAGCACTGCGGCCCTTGCAACCGGAAGAACGGGATTTTGATGGATGGAGTCATGCCCGTGGTTTTTCTACCACCCCTGTCTCTGTCAGGATTTACTGCGATACGCATCTCTCCAGTGCCCTGAATGCTAAGGAGCCATCCTGCCCCTGGAGCCTCTGCTGGGGAGCCTTCCTTGTAGCATTAGAAGGTGCTGCTTTGGCCTGGCGGAAGTGATGGAAAAGAACAAAGCTACTTTGGGGCCCTCGCCTAGCAGGCAGGTAGCTCATTAGGGAACATGAAGTAGCTGTAGAGGGTGTTAATCTTGACTCTTCAGGGAGATGGGCCATTGATATTGCACGTTGTATTTTTTTTTTTTTAAGGCAACAGATGATAGATATTCTCTGAGCCTGAAAATGGGATTCCATAACCCTGGACATTGAACGATCGGCGTGAGCAGGTGCTTCTCCTGTTGTCTGGCTCGTGTTCTCCTTACTGCAGCCCTGAGCCGCTTTCCAGTGTGTGTTACCTACCCTCTGTAGGTCAGAACGTGTCCTCTCACTTACCCACTTGAATTCTGCATCTGAAGTTCCTGGCTGTTTCCCGTGACTTGAGCGACAGCGAGGTCCTGGTCTGGGCCAATCGCCACTGCTCTGTACGTGGGTTGGCTGTGGTACGGAGAGTGAACCATGGGCTGGGGCAGAGGCTGGAACTGGATGGCAGGGAGAGCCCTTGTTCCCGGAGGACAGGGAAGTGAGGCACACAGGTGGGCTAGGCTAGTGGAGCAGGGCTGGCTTTCCTGGGTCAGAGTCCCACAGAACTCAGCCCAAGGAAGGCTGCTGCAGCCTTGCTCTCTTGGGCAGGGATTCCTGGTCCAGAAGGCAGAGAGCCACGCAGAGGGCCAGGGGTCTGCTTTCCTCACACTCAGCTCTGTCCCTATCTCAGAGGCCCCAGCATCTCTTCAGGTTCACATTAGTGGGAGCAGAGAAGCAAAGGAACCCGGATGGACGCCTGTCTCAGCACAGAGAAACTGGAGTATGGATATCTGGTTTTCCGGACAAGGGACCAGGAGACTGGAGAAGTTTGCATCCATTCTCACAGGAGTCCGAGGGGAACTTCCTGAAACTTGGACCACCCTCTCTCGAATCCCTCTGCTAATCCATGTTTGTCTTCTTTCAAACCCTGGATTTAAATCCTCCCCCGACCCCCCTGGAAGCCTTGCTTAACCACTCTGCTCTCTGACTTTTTCTTCACCAAACCTGCATCTTCTAAATCTTTTCCTTCTTCTTCTCCAGTCTTTCCTCTCAGGTCAAGCTTGGCACAGACATCCGGGGTCAATCCATATCCCTGGCTGGCTGGTCCACTCGTAGGTGATACGAGCACTTCTTAGGTGAACCAGGTGCTGGGTCTGGGAGGTGATTGGAGCCTCTCTAAAGAGCCTCCAAGACCTAAGTTCTCATATGCTGGCCCTGATACCAGTTTGGTGTGTGACCATGGGCAAGTCACCTTTGTCCTGTGTGTTTCCCTGAGTCCCAATTTTCTTTGTAAAATGATGTGAGAGCCAGGTGGTCCCTGGGGCTCCTTCAACAATGGACTACCTATGGGTCTGTGTTCCTAGATAGGAAAGGCTGCCTTTTGATCCAGGCAGGAAAGAAAACAGATTTGAGCAGAGAACTCCGACCTAGAAGGAGAGAGGATGTTGGCAGTAAACATCCCAGGAAAGCTAACCTATGCTCACCCAATGTAGCTTGATGAGTGATTTAGTGAACTTTGATATCATAAAGCCCAAGAGACCAGGCAGCTCAGTGCTGTCCAGTGCCTCAGTGCTCTCCAGCGGGGCAGAAATTCTGGGAGGCTACCACTTTAAGAACCTCAGGAAACCCCCAGGTTTCATAACTGAAACAGCCTGCTTGCTGCATCTGGTCCAGCTGATGCTGCAGTTGGCTGGACTGCAGTAGGGGAGGGGCTGGCTGCAGGTGCTGGGCATGCCTCCTGTTCTCCTTGGAAATGAGGGTGACAGGGTGTCCCTTCCTAGAGGGTGCTGGGAGTTGGGAAGAGAGCAGAACCTTTATAACCAGGGGGCAGAGAGAACAGGAGTCCTATGGATTCATTCTGGCTGCCCAGACATCCACTGAACAAAACTTTGAGGCTGTGTTAGAGATCTACGGAGAGAACTCTGTGATCGACTGGCAATGTCTTGCTAGTGGCCATCATTTCTGTCTCAGTTTCTCAGAGTCCTGACGATGGTCAGCCTGCCGGGGAGAGTGGGATTCCTCTCTGCAGCAAAGCACACGGGCTCCTGTCTATCCTCCGCAGGCAGGCTCCTGGAGGCATCACTTCTCACTCTCCCTGCCTTCAACTGATGAAGCCTTGTGGGCAGAGAGAATTCCCAATGAACAAACAGATGCCATGAGAACACGTGGTGTCCAGGAATCGGGTCATGGCGAGTACGGACTCCAGCCCTCTACCTCCCAGCTTCTGCCTAACCAAGCTGCTTACTCTCTCAGAGCCTACTTCTAACATGGGTTTAATAATAACCGTGCTGTGAGCTTTCTGCCAACATCAAGTGAATATACGTCTATGTCATGCTAATTACCCCTCGTGCGCCTTCCACCCACTCCAGATTTGGACTTTGCGTCTGCAGTTCTCGGAGAGAGCTGGGACTCGGGTGATGGGCCCCCAACAGAATCAGGTTGGTCCCAGCTATTTTTGTTCTCAAGTGCTGCGAATGGAACCCAGGGCTTTGCATGTGCCAGGCAAGTACTCTACTGCTGAGCTACACCCCCAGTCTCCCTTTCTGCTAAATTTTACCCAAGATGACTTTGAGTATGTAAATTAGGCTTTATGTTATGGTCAGGGAAGACATCTTACAAAAGGGGAAAGGAGAGGTGGCCTGGGGAGAAAAGGGCTCCGTCCTCCTCTTATGAGATCGGCCTTGGTGCCTCTGCAGGAAACTGAGGCTGGACGATTAGCCTTCACGCAACTTGTAAATGAAAGTGCAGGGATTCAAGTACGGGTCTGTATGAATCCCATGCCTGTATTTTTAGGTAAGATGGGGGCAGGGAGGAAAAGATGAAAAGAAGGAAGGAAAGGAAGGAGGGACTGGGTGAGTGAGGGAGGAGAGAAAGGAAGGACAGAAAGAAGAAAGGAAGACAGGAAGGAAGGAAAGAAGGCAGGGAGGCCAGGAGGCAGAGAGGTTGCCCGTGTGAGGTGACAGCCTCCTATGGCCTTACTTGAGTACCTGTCATAGCCCATCTGTCTGCAGGCTGTCTTGGCCTGCACTTCTGTGAAATTGTCAAAGCAGGCAGAGGCCCAGGTCCCTGTGGCTGCATCCAGCACCTGCAGAGTGGATCGGTCCTTGGAGAGGCGGACTGAGAGGGAAGGAGCCTGGGTCAGCGGGAGGGTAGGGGCTCTCTAGCCCAGCCCCACTTCCTGGCTGCTGCAGCCCAATCCAGAACTGAGGACATGTTCGTCAAGGAAAGTTCTTCCGGTTGACTAGAGCCTGATTTGGACGGCAGCTAGCGGGGAGCCTGACCAGCTGCCCAGGGGCAATGATTGACAGCTTCTCTTTTTTTGCTCACATAGGTATCAGTTTTGATGATCAGTGACATACTTGCTCTACCATGGCGCACACAGCTTGACAAGTTTGGGGGAAATGTCTCAGCAGGGACCTGGCAGCTTCTCCCATGGAAGGTCAGAGAGATAGAGTTGAAGTGAGAACTTCTATTGGCACTAGGATGGCAGGTGCCCTTAGGCATTGGAGTCTACTAATAAGAGTCAAGGTATAGGAAGTCACTCAGTCTTACTTGTCAAAGGATTTTATTACCCATCTTCTGGGCTAAGTGTTAGTGGGTCAATCCAAGCTGTACAATCCCTGTTTTTATGCTTAAAACATTTATTCCTTCAGTGACCTCCCTCTGTCCGGTTCCCTAGCATGTTACAGTAAAGTAAACACTATGAATAGAAAGGTGGCTAACTGGTTAAATGACATGATGGTCACATTTCTAGTCTCCTTGAGGAACCCTCCAAGGTCATGCACTCTATTCCTTTTTGTCAAAAACCAAACCAAAACAAAAAACAACCTCCCCGCCTCCCAAAACCCAGGGACAGCCAGCATAGTATTGGCAATACCCCCTGTCCTCCAGGGCCATTAAACACATTTTGAGTATGTGTCCTGCCCAATGCTGGGATATAAAGGAAGATGTGCCATGGCCCTGCTCTTGGGAACTTTCTCCAGCAGGGCTAGAAGCTGACAAAGAAGGGGGCCAGAGAGCCCACCCGAGCAGACTTCTTCCACTGTTTCTGCCCGTCAGTCTCGACTCACCTGCCACTCCAGGCTTCTCGGGAAAGTTCTTGACACAGTGGTCCTCGTCCTCCCCCAAGGCGCAGTCAAGGTGGCCGTCACACACCTGTGCCCTCGGGATGAAGGTCAGGGGACTTCGGCAGACGAAGTAGTATTTATCCAGAATCACCTTGACTGGAAGGCACATTACGGAGGGGCAGAGAGGGCTGGGGGTGAAGCAGGGAGTCGGGCAGAGAGAGGGTGCTTTTTCCCAAAGTCAGGCTGGCTAGGGGCAGGCAGCCAATTTTAAAAATAAATTGTGTGTGTGTGTGTGTGTGTGTGTGTGTGTGTGTCCTATTGGAGGTTGGAGGACAATTTTTGGGAGTTGGTTTCAGGTGTTTTGTTTCACTAATGGAAACCCGACTAACACAATCACATTAATTTGGGCCAGCCAGGGTATGAGAAGAAAATTTTTTTTTTCATCTCACAACAACCCTAGGCTTACAAGGATCGGGGCGATGTCTGAATTGTGGATAACCCATCATTATTACTTTGAGGACCTACTCAGCCAGAGACCTGGAGTCCTATCCCAGCCTCTATCTGTTTGCCTCTCCTGGGCTCTGAGGCTCAGTGTCCAAGTATTCAAGCCAAGGATCTCTGTGGGGGGGTGTCTGCTGCCAGTGCAAATGTCATCATACCTCTAAATACAGGCTCCCCAAAGGGGAGACATGCCCAGGTTGTACAGGCACTACATGCCCTGGGTCCCAGCTCTGCCTGCTACATACTCTGGGTTTTTGTTTTGTTTTGGGTTTTTTGTTTTGTTTTGTTTTGTTTTGTTCTTTGCTTGTTTGTTTTTGGTTTTTCGAGACAACGTTTCTCTGTGTAGCCTTGGCTGTCCTGGACTTGCTTTGTAGATCAGGCTGGGCTTCGAACTCACAGCGATCTTCCTGCCTCTGCCTCTCTGAGTGCTGGGATTACAGGCGTGCGCCACCACACCCAGCTCACTCTTAGTTTTTAATCTAGGTTCTTCACACTAGGTATCTTATTATTGCTCATGAAGCATAAAGGTGTTTCGTACGTAAGGGACTCTGTGGACTTCTTCATGGCCACACAAGTTCCACGGGGAGCCACAATGGATGCCCATCCCTGACTCCCAGGCTCAATTCCCTGCTGTGAACGCTGCTGTAACTATGGGAATCATTGTCACAGGGTGGGCTGCCTCAGAACACATTAGGGCTAATGAAGACTGAGCCTGGGGTGGGCAGAGGGTTCCACCTACCTGGTCATCATCCTCCCTGGTCCTCCTCTCCCGCCAATCTCTATAGTCAGAAATCCTCTCTAGCCTGCCAGACAGTACGGCTGCACACACACCCCATTCTGCCCCCTCACCCTGCCCTCCACCAGCTGTCAGTTTGCAAAAGATGGGAAGGAGGCGGCTAGGGGTGGGCACCTCTGCCACTGCCTGTGTGGGCTTGGAATGGGTGCCACGTGTTTAGCAACCATCTGGGAAGAAAAGCCATCTGGGAGAACTGGGGGATGCGCTCACCTTCCCCTTTCACTCAGAAGGCTCCCTCTAAAGCAGGGGTGGATACATGAGGCATAAGAATTCATCCCCCTCCCCAAAGCCTTGTGCAGATCACCTGCCTGTGACTGTGGGGGCGGGAGGACGGGTAAGGGCTGTGGCTTGCTGAGGGGGTGAGGGTGAGAATGGGGACTACCGCTTACTGATGGCAGTGAAGGAGGGTGCTGTCGCATCTGGGGGTGGAGTGGGATGGGGTGAAAGCTATGTTAGGGTCATGACTCACTGAGGATGGCTATGATCGCGATGGCTACCAGGCTCAGCACCACCGCGATGATGGGGACCCCCACTTTCTTGAAGGTCTCCAGGGGCCTGCGGGGTTTTCGGTAGGAAGAGACATCTGCAAAAGGAGAACAAGACAGAGGGAGGAGTGTGCCGACAGCCCTTGGAACCCGTCCCTGCCATGGCCATAGTCTTCTGCCCCTGGCTTGTGTCTGGTGACAGTTCGCTCCCTTCCCCTCCCTTGCCCAGGTTTTACTCTCATAACCGTTTCTCAAATGAGCTGGCTGCTAGTGCCACCTCTCCTTGTCTTGCCCTAGCCTGTATAAGAAGGTGTCACTCTTGCTGTGTCTGACCTGCACCTGCCCTTGGAGGGTCCAAGTTCACCAGGCATGGACTTGGGCACCTACTGTAATATTTATGACATATTATCATCTATCCTGCCCCATTCTTGAATATATTTTCATTTTTAACCAATGCATAATTGCATCTGTGGGGTATAGTATAACATTTCAACACACATAAGTAGCACATCATGATAAGATCAGGGTAGTTACTATGTTTGTTATGTAAAACATTTTTGTGCGTGTGTCGGTAACACCCAGAATTCTCTCTCTCTCTCTAGTTCTTCTAGAACATCAAGTGTCATCAAGTGCAGTCACCTTCCAGTGCCATAGAACTTTAGACTTTACTCCTCTTATCCAGTTGTTTCTCTGATACATTTTTTTTTTAAAGGACCAGAGATCAAGATCATGTAGCCCAGGCTAACCTCGTGTTCTGTCTGTAGACCAGGATGACTGTGATCTCCCGATCCTCCTGGTTCTGGCTTTAGAGGCATATGCCACTACCGCCGCCGCTGGTTTCGGCAGTGTTGGGGATGGAGCCCAGGGCTTTATGCATGGCAGGCAAGTCCTCTACTGACTGAGCCATACCCCTAGTCCTCTGCCTTCGTTTTTGCCTCCCCAGTGAGGGTGTAGCAGAGGTTGACAAACACTTGTGAGTAGTTGTATCATGATAGCCCTGTCTCCAAGTTAGTCCAACATGCATCGAGTCCCCAGCATGGTCCTTGTCTTTAAGAAGATCAGAGTCTGGGAAACAGGCCACAAGTGGCAGTCCACCAGGTATGTGCTGTGCTAGGGACAACACCCAGGAAGGCTTCCTAATCAGTTGGTGCTTTGATATAGGAAGAAACAGGAAACAGAGGCTCCAGGTCAGTTCAGACACAGGCATGGAGGGGTGCTGTGAGAGTCTAGCGCCCTGGAGTATGAGGGGGCTCAAAGCCTGTTGGGTAGTAGGACACCAGCGTCCTTTTGTGGAGACTTGGAAACCATAGTAGGCTTTGGCATTTGTTCAGGTGGCACTGATGAGCCATTGAATGTTTTGAACAAGAGGGTATGCGATCAGACTGTTATCTCAAAAGAGGGTTCACTCACTCATTATCAGGGAGGAAGAAGGTTGGAGAAAGGGTAACAGGGAGTTTACAAAGGAGGCTATCAATGCCTGAAATTTGCAAAACGAACAAACACACATCCGATTCACACAGTGTCATAGTTTGAATCTGAAATGACACAACAGGCTCATAGTTTTGAATATTTGGTCCGGAAATGGTGGAGCTGTTTTGAAAACTTCTAGAAACTGGGAAGTTGAGGCTTAGCTGGAAATTGAGGGGGTATTTTGGGGGAAGGGTCTACTTTTTTTTTTTTTGCCTACTTTTAAATTTCTTTTTATGTATCCCATTTTTCTCCAGCATCACGTGAATTGCTCTGCCATACTTCCCCAACTGCGATGGCCTGGAACATTCTGGAACTGGCTCAAAATGAGCCCTGTCTCCATGAAGTTGTTTGTGTCAGGTATATTGGTCACAGTGACACAAAAGAACACATGACTACCCAAGGAGATGGAGTGTGACAAGGTTGTGAAAAGTTTTCAAATGGCATCAGAGACAGGTTCTGGGTCTTTTTGGATCCCTTTCCTTCAGGCAATGAACTCAGCATGTGCTTGGGGCCTTTCTGCCAAGGGGAGCCGGGCAAGAAGCATGGCCGCTTCAGGAACCTGGGAAGCAATAGGTGGACTTTCTTTCTCTTACCGCTTCAGCCTCTCTCAGCCTTTCTTTCAAGTCTTCTTTGGGTGAGCCCACCCTAGATCTTCCTGTTCAACCACCCCACATTTCCCATCCTCCCTCCTTGCTTGCTTTTCCCCCAAAGCCCTTATCATCTCTGACCTATTTTCTCAGACGTTTTGCATGTTTTCTGTCTCCTCCCACCCCTCCCTGAAATGGTAATGAAGCCACCATGAAGACAGTGCCTTCTGTGCCCTCTGAGACTTCAGTGTCCAGAGCAGAGCCTGTCGTACAGCAGACACCCAACGAGTGTGCACAAAATGGGAAATGGTCCGTTCTTGGCTCTGTCCTGTCTGTCTCTCCCCAGGCTCCTACTTTATGCTGCCTCAAATGGTGCTAGTCACATGTCTGGCTCTACCCGCTTTCCACTGCTCACAGGAAGCTGAGACCTCTGTGTACCAGAAGAGGCCTGTACCTATAACGATGATGTCAGTGACTGTCAATAAGAAAGCTCAAACTTTGTGCTTCCCCAGTGCAGAGATTTAACTGTATGGAGGCCCAGCACTGTGGATATGAATATGACATGGCATTGCCTGCAAATTGTTATGACCTGGCATAGAGCAGGCTATCAATAATGCTCCCTGGTCCTGTTTTTAAAGTTCCCACACCAAGTCTTCAAAATTACTCTGTTTCTGTGGCCACCGACACCCCAGTATTTTGTTCATCCATCCACGTGCGATTTGTTTATTGGACACCTACTTCTGAGGACACAAGGTCCATTTGTTTTTGTGGTTGGCTCACAGTCTATTGGGCGGAGTCACATGCCCTGTGTCCAGGCCCAAAGTCATGTCCTGGCTACTTTCTGGGAAGACCTGCTTCCCTCCTCTCGAAGGGTCATCCCCAGGAAGGAACTCAGCTAATGTTCATAAATTCCCTCCCTCCCTGTGGTTGTTCCTTCTGTCCATTTGTCCTGCCCATTGCTTCTAGACACAGCTTCCAAGAAAGTGGCTTTCACCCTGTCCCTTCCCTCTTGAGTTGTGAGATTCTAGATGGCCTGAGTTCAGCAGTGACATTATTAGCCAGATGGCTTGGGCTCAGCAGTGATATTATTAGCTAAAATAATATAAGATTCTGGGAGGCTCCGACCTAACATTTGGCAGCTGAGTAAACAAGTTGAGAATTGCAGGCTGATAACAAGAACAAACTGAGGAGAAGAAGTTAAAGATTTTCCACTAGCCTCTACCTCAACCCTGTCCCCAGAATTTACTACCTCAGACCCCCACATGCCTGAAAACTATCTCCCCCACTTGGTATTTACTACGATCCCCACATCTCTAAAAGCTATCTTTTACTTAAATTTTACTTACCTCAGACCCCATTCACCTAAAAGGTCACCTATTGTTAGCCACCTGGTAGCTAACTACGGTTGTTAAGTTCTGCTTCTGTGAGAGGGTATTTAGACCCTCCGCCATTACAGAACAGGGTCTTCCATCTCTACGGAGCTTGGTGGACCCTGACACATCAGCCAATAAATTCCTTTGCTTTTGCATCAACTTTGGACTCTGGGATAAACTCAGACAACCTGAATTTAACAGAGTGACAACAGGGGCTCCTGTCATGTTCACTTCTGGACTTCAGTGCTCTGAACCTTCTAAGCTGTGTAATTGGCTTTATTTTCTGAGTCAAATGGATTTCTCTGCTAGCTCAGTAGCAGCCTCCTCCTCCCCACAGTCACAAGGGAGGGGGAGGGAGTAGGAGAACGGTGTTGGCTTTCCTGTGGTGAATGGCTATTTCTGACCTCTGAGGCTCAGGAGCTCAGGTCCCTCCCCTCTTCACCCCTGCTGTGGCCTTTGACTTAAATTGAGGCCTGGGTTAGACAGCCATCCCCTACCACCTGCAGCACAGCCTCTCCTTTCCACCAGGTGCTCTGGTTTGACAGTTCTTGGCTTTGTTCCCTGGGTGAGGCACCGGAAGTGCCACAGGAAGCCTGATGCTCTTTGGGAACTCTGTGGTCTACTGTTCCATTAAACTCCAAAGCAAAAGGAAGTACTGCTTCTGCTCACTGAGTTTTCCTTTCTTTTCTTTAATAACTTGCAATTCAAATAAGACGTTAACATGTGCAGGATTGGCCATTGTCTTGAGTTTGTTCTCATTAATTTGTTCCCCCGCTCTTTTGTTTTGCTGATGTATAGGCTATCAGATGTAGGTGTCAATGATTTAAGAGACTATAATAGATGGGAGTAAAACCCTTAAAATTGGGAGTTTTCCATTTATTCACTTATTTGTCTCCTTTAGTTAAGAACCCACAGCTATTCTCTTTCCTACCAGTAAAACACCAGTGCCCTGGAGTTCTTGGCATGAACTCCATATGTCGGGCCTAGGCTGCGCTACTGCTGCGGCCCAACTTCTGCACAAATTGTAGACAGGGAGCTACCGTTCTTGGTCTTTTTGACCTGCTGGTCACATTTCCTCAGATACTAGGATTTTCTAGAACAAATCCTGGGACATATGAATACTTAGTACTTTTTGTTGAATGATGGATGGATGGATGGATGGGTGGATGGATGGATGGACTGATGTCACACATAGCATTAGCACAGAGGCTGAGATTCAAAGGCCCAGGGACCTGAGCTTACCATGGCTGTTCAGAGGTTGGTCACTGTGTGGATCCTGCAATTGAAGGAAAAACAGGAAATTGAGTGAGGGGACTTCTGAGATCTGGACTAGCAGCGCTCGCTTTCCAACTATGTTCTTCCTGCTATGTCGAAGCTACAGGTTGAGATGAAAAATTCATCCATACCACATTTTGACCTGGCTCTACTGGCTTGCCACATCAGAAATGACTGCTTGTGCTGGCTTGTTATCTGTATTGCTATCACCTTTTGTCAATTATTTGCTTATTTTTACATATATTGTATTTATGTAGAAACTTGAATAAAGGGATACCGAAATGTTCAATAAGATCACTGTGTTGCTCACTGTCATTACTCATTAGATAAATGCAAATTTAGGCTCTGGTGAACTCTCTCTATACTGACATCAGAATTGCTAAAATTAAAAACACTGGTAACATTAAGTGTTGATGAGGATGCAGGACATGGAGCAACTGGGATGTCTGTACTTGCTGGTGGGGTATAAACTGTAGCAGTGCTTTGCCTAAATCTACTGATACTAAATACAGGGCTGATTTATAATTTGATGGCTCAGCAGATCTACTGTGGGATGTAAACACAAGAAAGAGGTGTTTATATATATTGAGCAAAAACCTTGAGTTTTCACAGTAGCATTGTTTGTAAACCCTAAGGGTAGAGTAGCTAAATTAATTGTGGATTGTCTGCATAATAGAGTTTCAGCAATAAATAGGAATAAACTTCTTACAATTACCCTTTTTATCTAAAACATTTTTATTTGTATGGGTGTTCTGCCTGTGTGTATATCTGTGTACCATCTGTGTGACTGGCATCTGTGGAGACCACAAGAGGACATCCATTCACCAGTGCCCTTAACCATTGACCCACCTCTCCTGTCCCTTGCTACTCTAGGCTGTTAGCTTGACTGGAATGCCTATGAGTGGCTGGGGACGGCTCAGTTGGTTAACTGCTTGAAGTTAATAAGTGTTAAGGCCTGTGTTTCGATCGCTCCCACCCACATATGAGGCTGTGTGTAGGGTGTACACCTATAATCCCAGCTCTGAGGAGGTGGAGACAGGCGACTCTTTCGAGACTTGCTGCTGTCTAGTCTAGGAAATCAGTGAGCTCCAGTGCCAGGGAAAGATCCTGCACACCTCAAAAATAAGGTGGAAAGTAATCAAGGAAGGCACCTACCACATACTTCCACATACACATGATTCACACTTGTACACACGTGCACATACACACAAACATGTACACACACATACACAGAGATGCCTAGGATATGGTGAATCACACCTCTGGATATGTCGTGTTGACATCTCTGGATTGACTAGATCATTGGTACTTTATATAATGGATTAACTGATTGAAGTGTTCATAACATGATGGCATTATTGGGAAATAGTAAAAGTTAAGGAGTAGGGGCCTCATTGAAGGAGTTAGATCATGGAGGTCAGTCCCTAGAAAGTGAGTGTATCTTGCCTTGACTCACTCTCTCTTGTGTTCTTTTTCCTGTTGTAGTGTCCTAAGAAGTGATAGTCTCTACTACTCATCCCCTCTGACCTAGGCACAAGTGGCCTGAGCACATGTGGCTAAGCCCTCTGAATCCATGAGTCAAATCAGTCTTTCCTCCTTTAAATTGCTTCTGTCAAGTACTTCCTCACAAGAACACGAGAGTAACCAAACGCAAAGCTAATGCTAGATGCAACGACATGGATGAACTAACTTCATGATGTAATGATGAAAGAACTAGACATGAAAAAAAAGCATGTTTTGTACAATGACATTGACGTGGAATCAGAAGGTGAAGTCTGGGGCGTGAGGCGTCAGAACAGTGTTACTACTGGGAAAGTGAGGTGGTTATAGGAAGAGGCACAATGCGATGTTCTGGAATATTGAAAGACTTCCAGGTCTTGCTGTGGGGGTTGGCTACATGGCATTTATGTGTGTTATACCCTCGCTTTGAGGTGTATTTTAGATTGGAATAGTTTGCTGTATGTGGATTATACCTAATAAAGTAGGAGAACCCAAACAAAAGTCTACTAGGACCCTGGGCATTTCAGAGAGTGTGGCCTTAGTTCCGCACTGGCACATGTGCACAAACACATGCACAGGCAGTTCTTGCTTTTGCTCACTCGCGTCCCATGTGCACTCAGTGTGTATAATATACCCAGCCACAGAGATTCAAATGTGGGGGCTGCTTATACAACAGCTCACATGCAATATAGACTTCCTCCTCTTTTCTGCAGGCAAGGGCCAAAGGGAGGGTGATGTCCAGGGTCCCCTTCTCTGAACCCCTTTTAATCTCTTGAGCAGCTCAGAACCTTCCAGAACCTTCCTGATCCTTCTTTCCTTTCAGGTCTGGTGGAGGATGGGGAGTCTGCGAGCTCTGTCTGAGCTTTAATCCTCTACCCAGTACTGTACTGAGGTCATGGATACCGGTGGCAATGGGAGAAAGTGGCAGAATCCTATACATGTCCTATTGGGGACTTTTCTGGTCTTGCTTGGGAGTTCTGGATGTGTGCAAATCCTAAATTGGTTACAAGGACATACCTGGGTATTGCCTGCTGCCCTGGTTAAATATGAGGATCTCAGTGATGGGAAGAGAGCTCCTTCCTGCCTGTCCTTTTTTTTCCACATTCAAGTCTGCGATCTGCTAGAGAGGTGCCTGGCTTTGCCCTTTGATGGTATTAGGCCTTAGCTTGCTGGCACAATAGTCTGCAGGGGCTGAGTTGGAATGCAGGCTCTGCTTCCTATTGACTGTATACCATTGGGCAAGAAATGAAACGAGCCTTCTTGTGGGGAGTGCCAGGCTCACACTTGGCAACCTTTTCCTCCCTTCTCATCTTCTGTGCTTTCATAGTCCTTCTTTGTTTGGGCAGTCTCCATTTCTCTTTCTCTTTCTCTTTCTGTTTCTTTCTTTCTTTTTTTTTTTTTAAATTTAAGATATCATTTTACATTGGCAAATAATAATTTTATCGGTCTCTTTTCTTGCCTTTGTATCCTTAATGGTAAGCATCTGGCTAGTGCCTATGAAAGACTGAACTGATCTCTGGACTCTGCTCACCTCAGGCTCTTGTTGGTCATCTCCAGGCTGGTTGGAGGGGATAACTGTAAGGATGAGGATGAGAGGGAGTCAGACCGCTGCCCCTTTGGATGTCTAGTCAGGAGATAACACTACCAACAGCAATTTACACCTGGCAGGCAAAGCCATTCCATTTTAGTCAGGTCCAGATTAAAAAGGACTGACACCAAGTGTGTGGTCACCATGGTGGTCAGGACTAAATAATGGCTAAAGTAAACAGGTGCACGAGGAATGTCCGTACTGTGCCAGGCTCTGATCCAATAAGAGATTGATGTCAGAGATCAATAAGCACTCATCTCAGCAGACTGAGACAGATGGCCAAACAAGACAACTGAGGGCTACATCCCTTAGAGGGCCTGGGGAGGACGGACTACAAATAGATAATAAGCCAGAAAAAAAAACAACAACAACAACAACACCCACAGGGTTGGGGGAAGGCTGCAGAGGAAAGTCAGAAGAGAGAGAGTGTTTAGATGAAAAAAGAGTAAGGGGTCAAGGGAAAGGGTCAGAACAGTTAGGGAGGACCTCTCTGGAGAGGCCACATCTGAACTGTGACTTGAATGACAGAAGGGGACCAGCAATCAGGAGCAAGTGTGGCATGATGAGGGAGCTGCACAGAAGTAGGCAAGGTCGGAGGGGAGGCAGGGGTACCAGGGAAGAAGACAGTCTGTGTGTTTGGGACATTAAGATGATGTGCTTTGCAAGTGGGTGATGCCCTTGGACTTTGGTTAACCTGTGTCTTGTGAGATGTAGAAGAGTAGAGGAGGTTGTAGGATATAAGAGCATCCATGCAGTGGGCCTTTTCCATCATTCTCTTTTTTTTTTTTTTTTTTTTTTTTTTTTGACTCTATCTGTGTGTACACACCTGTATTAGTTGAGGCAGGTAGGATGAATTTCTTTTCTTTTCTTTCTTTCTTTTTATTTTTGCTAATTTAATGGGCATTGACTGTACCCATGATGGGTGAGGGATTATGCTAGAGGCCCAGACACCGAGGGGGGAAAAAGTGCAGTCTACATCTGTCTGGGCCTTGGCTGCTTATTTTGAGCTGAAGTGGCCTGGTACTTCTTGGTGGGCAGTGTCGCCAGCTGCTGGCTGCTTCGTTGTGGAGGCACAACACATTGTACTCATTGGCAAACAAAAGGCAGGAAGAGTGAGTCAAGTCAAAACTGCACGGTGTAGTTTCATAGAACTGTGACTGTCCTGTTAGTCACTGCATCTAAAGTCTTTCCTACAGTGCATGGGAGAGAGTAGGGATTGAATAAATCGTGCCAAATGAGTAAATTAATGAGCCTAGGTCAGTTTTAAGAATTGGCCTTGGGCCAGCCTTTAAGAAATTGCCTGTAAATACAGTCACCCAATAAAATATTACACTGAATTAAAAGTAAATGAACTACAAGGTACATCAAATAAAATGGAACATTAGCAATTGAATAACAAGGGTAAACTCCCAACAGGTTCCATATGGCTCAGAATCTTTTTCCGCGAAGAAGCAAAGGCATGCTAGACATGGGACTCGAGGGTGGGCGGTGCCTAGCTCAGTAGAGTGCATTTAACAGGGCTCCTTGGATAGTAAATAGCTGAGGCCAATTTTTGTTAAATTAATAAGCAAAAGAGACTTGCCCACCTATTTCAGCCAGGGCATGGGTGTGCATGAGAGAGGTGAGGAGGGATCTCAGGATGACAGAGGTTATCCTAGGCCTCGGTTTCTGTGTGGACTTACGGAAGCTTACTTTATGAGTTTCTGATGACTCCGGTATGGATCAGTAGTGAAATGTTCTTACAGCTCAAAGGCGTGGATGAGCCAATATTGTGCACTCAAAGAGAAACCAAAAGGCTGTCCCCTGCCTGTGCTCAGCAGTTTGAGGAGCTCTGCTTCTGTCCCCATGGTGCTCTGTGGTAGCCTGGAAATCTCTCATCTAGTGGCTCCTTCCCTGCCCTTTCTTGAAGCTTCTGGACAAGCATCTCAGACAGAGAGACATTGGAAACGTGAGGCTGTCGAACTTCCAGGAAGCAGAGATGTTGCTGATCGTGGGTCAGTGAGGCAGGGGTGCTTTAGGGCTGTGGGTGGCGACTGGGGGGCCATCAGTGTTAGAGCCTTTCTGAGAAGAACAAAAGGAGGAACCGATGGGAAGCTTCACCTCTTCTCCACCCAGAATAAGTCTTGAACCGGGGAAAGAAAAACATGGGGCTGAGATATGTGGGTACCACGTGGGTACTCAGATCCCACCCTACCCCAGCACTGGCAGGTACGGTAGTGGTGAAGGATGCAGAGATGAAAGGGTCTCCGGCGGCCATTCTGGGCCACTCTCCCTAAAGCCAGACTCAGGGTCAGAAGAAGAGGGAAGGCTGAATAGCAACCAAAGACCAATCGTGGTTCCTTCTTCATTGCTAGAAATACCGTTGCCTATTCTTAGCTTGAACTTAAGCTCTTGAGCTGCTCACAGTGACTGTCTAACCCAAGCGGAGGCTCCAGTCTTCCCGCTTCTTTTAGAGCTGCCGGCTGGGGCCAGGCCACCTGCTTTGTTGATTCAGACTGTACAGAGCCCCTACTGGTGGGTCTCACTCAGCCCATGTCCAACTTAGGGCTCATCTGGAACAAAGCTTTTGCTGGCCGGAGTATAGCTGAAGGTTCAGGATTCCCAGACAGCTCAGTGCCCAGGCGGGGACAGGCCGGCGGTAGAAATTGATGGTTGAAAAACACTTGCCATTACCTGGTCAGCTCAGAGGATCCTCCTGCCTTGTTTTCCAGTCGGTCGCTTTAGCAAGAGCACAGATTAATCCAGAATCCACCTGTGAAGGCTGAATATTGGATTTGCACTTGCAACATCTTCCTTTCAAAGGTGTTAGTGTATTTAATCTCTGGAAAGCCTCGAGACGGTCCACTTCACAGAATTGAGAGGCAAAGTTCACATCCACAAAGTGGGCGGGCGTCTGTGGTTTCAAAGCAAGTAAAGGGCAGACCCAGCTCTCCGGCTTGGGCTTCTGGGCTTTGGGGACTAATGTTTTAATTTTCCGGAAGTATCAAGGACCTGTGTGGTTAAGTGTCCTTCTGGGATAGTGCTTCCTTTTGAGTCTCTGTCCTCCTGCGCCATGGCCTTGTTGCTTGTGCTCAGCCTGCAGTCAACACGCCGAGGTCACCCTCAGGAGCGCCACAGCTCTTCCATATATGGTAGGCACAGAGCCCTGGACTTGCTCCTGGCTTTGCCAAAGCATCCATGAGTGGTGATGGGAGCTGCATCCATGCTGCATCCATGATGGATGCTATAGGCAGCGGGCCTTGGTGGCTGGGAGCGCCTCTGTTAATGTTACCATCACTTCTTCTTTCTACCACATTAGTCCGTTCTCAGCTGTGGCTTCTCCCTCTCTCCATGTTTTAAATCCTGGAGAAATTCCTGGGCTTAGCTGAGTTTCACATGTCAAATGGTTCCTTTTTAAACACTTTTTTATTTTTATTTTTATTTTTTTGCCTTTAGTTCTGAGATGATGACCCCAGGTACCAGGCGGCTTTTGTTTTTAAATTCTACAGAGAAGCAACAATGAACCAGCTAAGGGGCTGTGAGTTCTCGCTTGCTCTTCATCTGGGATACTCCTTCCAGTTTCTATGAATACTGGATCCCCATCAAGCCACTGGGGACTGTTTTTCAGACATGAGGAAGCACTTGACTGTTTCACAATGAAAAGGCCAGAGTCTCACTAGCCAGCGATGAAGGGGCCCAAGGAACGGAGCTGACCAGATCTGCGCCACGCTCCTCCTCTGCAGCACAGACATCGCCTGGCTCTGGGAAGAGGCTATCAGGGACAGAGCTGGAAGAGTGTCGTGAGGATGAGGAAGACAAGGCAGAGCACCAAAAGGCTGTTTCTCTGGCTTTGTTCTTCTCTGTGGCAGCTTTGGGATCCCATGGGAAGGGCTCTGGCTTTCCTTGATCTCAGAGGGAAACCTTGGAGCTAAAGATGCTGCTGTTGCCAGGTGATGGATAAACAGACCCTCTGAGGCTCTTAGTTTATATAGTTAGGTTGCTGAGGCCAGTGACAGGGTGACAGGGGCACCCCAGGGAGGGGTGGGGACTGCTGTCTGAGCAAACCAAGAGACCTGAGGCTGCTCACAGTTAGCAGGAAGAGAGAGGCTTGCCACAGCTAGTTCAGGTGTTCGGGAGGTCTCTCTAGGTGGCCTTAAACCACAGTGATCGCTGAACCTGTACCCAACCTCAGTCCTATTGCCAGCGGGCATCTGCTCCTACCTGCAGCTAGGCACACAGTTTGATGCCTTTATCAGGTTGGAAACAAGACCTCATCTCTTGGGTGCCTCCACAATGCCAGGTAAGGTTTACAAGGAGGGGTTATTGAGGGGCGCTTCATGATGTGGCCAGGGAAGGGCTGGCGTGATGCATCAGTTTAAAGTGCGTGCAAGGTTTCAGTGGCAACAGCCATGTTGGCTTCCAGGCAGTCCCTGCCTTGAACCTCTGTTTGCAGGATGTCTGCCCAGCAAAACAGGCTAGGTACTAGCTCTCACAGGTAGGAGAAGTAGTCTCTACCTACTGTGGGTACCGGCTATCTTTTAACCTAAACCTCAGCCTGGCTGCTACATTAGAAACCACTGTGTCTTGTAATAAACCACATAGGTGCTGACCTGCTGGCAATTTGAGTGGAGAACTTTACCCATTCCATGGTATAATAGTTCCAGAGCAAGGCCTGGGGCAGGCGGGAGGTGTCAGGTGACCTACCTTTATCCTGCTCCCAGCCTGCTGTTCAGTCCTGTCATTTAAGAATCAACCTTTGAGTTCAGCAGGACAATAAGAAGGCCAAGAGTGAGGCATTAGTGCAGGCCTCTTGGGAGGGGCTGACTGTAGACGCCCTGGCTTCCTTCGGAGGCCTTTTGCTCCAGGTGCCTCTGCCCTGAGCTCACTCTTGCACGATGATCCCCAAACCCAGGGAAAGCAGTTGCCTTTCTCCTACATTTCTCAATTCTTGGCTGTTCTTTTTTGCAACTTCTTGTCTGGCCCAGGTCCACCTAGGTCTACTTTCTCTTTCTAGAAGAGTCAGATGAAAAGGAGGTGGCTCCCCATAGATACTCAAGGACAGTGTTTGGCCAGCAGCGCGCGCGCGCGCGCGCGCGCATGTGTTAGGACACATAGGTCAGACTTCCAACCTGACATGGATTCTTGGATGCTTGTTCTTTGGAGGGCTGATGGATACTAGAGCTTAGATGAATTCTCCCAACTGTGTAAACCAGGTAGCTGCTACCCGCAATGCAGTCTGATGTTTATAAAAGAATTCCACAGAGTTGATTCTATTTAAAAACAAAGGAACAAGCAAACTTCCTTTGTTGGTCCTGAGCTGTCCCTTAAACATTAAGAGATGGGACGTGGTGGTAAGGAAAGAGGGAATTTGGTATAGAGGGTCTGGCTCCTCTGCTGAGCTGCTAAGCAATCTTGGGCAATTCTTTGTGTCTCCTGGGCCTAGCTTCCCTCTTTGCAATGTGAACGTGAATCTGCTATTCTGACATGACTGACAAACACTCCCCCTGCTGGGGGCCAGCACCTTTCCAAGTCCACTGGGGCCTCAGCCGGTCCTCTCATGATCCCCTTGGATGCTCTCTGTGGTCTAAGAGGTCTCAGCTGCTCTGGTGGGGGTAGGGGTCTGCTGTATGGATTCTTCCTGAGAATGCCAGCGGTTCAAGCTCACCAACGAGGCTCCCTTCAAGGGCAGAAGGGAGCAGTGGGTTTTGTTCTGAATGCCTCAGGGATAACCAGCCTCTGGCAGATCCTTGGCTGCTGCTGTTCATCTGCCCGCAAAAGACTCAGTGACTCCTTGATGGCTTTCCCAGGAACTCTGAACTCTAGAGCCTATAAATATCATTCTGGTGGCGCTTCCGGGACATCTCTGCATTATTACTTTGCGGTTGCATAACCTGGCATTCTTCTCCCACTCTCCTGCCCACTCATATAACTCTGCAAGTGCTCCGGGAGCTTCTCCTCGCTGTGATGCCACTGTCAGAAGAGGAGCTTTGACAGTGGATGGATCACAGGCCTTGGCATCCAGCCACCTGGGTCTGAAACCCACCTTTGTACCCAATTTATTCTACCATCGAGGGCCTCAACTATATTAGAGAGCGGGGGAGAGGGGTCAGGGAGGGGGGTTTAATAAATCTTCCTTCTAATGAGCCCCAAATATTCATGACCTATAGCACCTGGCCTGGAGCAGAGTGCAGTAACTGTTAACTGTAATAATACTATTTTATTCAACCACAAAGGCACTGATCGGGGCCTGGAGACACAGCTATACACAAGAGGCAGAGTTCTTGTGCCCATGAGCAGACATCCTGCTACTGTTCTTAATAACTATCAACAATATTTAAATAGGGCCTGGCAAGTGCCTGACAAAGGAGACACTTGGGAACTATTCGTTATTAACCAGTAAGCTTCGTAGAGCATCCGGAGTGGATGTGACAGGCACTGACCTGCTATTTTGATGGCTTCATAAGCCAAGGAGTCTGACATCAGGAGGGCAGACTGTGGACTAAGAGCATCTGCAGAGAGTAGCCAGGGCAGTGAGGGGACTGGAACTGACTGACGTCAGTGCTCTCGGAAAAGGAGGTAGCAGACGCAGGTCAGCGAAGCAAAGACCGACGAAGGACAAGCGAACATGGTCATTCAAAGCAACTGAAGAACGAGGCCAAAGAAGATTCTGAGGAAAATGGGGTTACTTCAGGAGCCCTTTAGGCAGAGGGAAGATTGTTGTAACTGGAAGCACTTCCTAGAAGGGTGTGTGTGTGTGTGTGTGTGTGTGTGTGTGTGTGTGTGTGTGTGTAGGAGCTTCTCAAGCAGACAGAGGCAGGCCCAGATGTGGCTTCTAGAGATTGTTGAATCCTTGATTACGAGGCAGAAACTTGCTGGTCTCAAATTCATGGCTGTCCATCTGCCTCAGCTTCCAGGAGGCTTAGATTACAGGAGTGAACCACTATACCTGGCCTAGCGTTAAATCAGTTTTTCCTGAGCAGTCTAGGTGTTGAACTTGGTCTCAGCCTTCCTGAAGGCTCAAGCTGATTAAGCCCAGGGTCGTGTGTGTGTGTGTGTGTGTGTGTTTTGCTCTCCCACTACCCGCCTCTGTGATCTTTAGCATCTTAAGGAAGGTTGGAGTCTCCGTAAGAACCCACACCCTTCCCTTCCCCCAGTCTCTTGTGTTAGTGTTTTCACCTCACTCACACTTTGCTACAAAGTCCAGCAGCATGGAGGTAGTGAAATGGGGGTGCCCCAGTCCTTCAGTGGTTTGAGGAATGCCAAGTGGTGGTCCCATGGGTCTGCAACCTGAGGGAGATGAAGAGTTTGGCATCTCAGCTGTGCCTCTGAGAGGCCAAGTGACCCTTCTCAAGTCAAGGCATTTGGCTTCTCTGCATCTCCATCTCCTAACTTCCAAGTCTCTGAGAGCTGGTGTCCCACTCAGAGGGAGAGGCTACATCTAGGTGACACTTGAGCCACAGGGGGCTGTGCTTCTTGCATCAAGTTAGACGTGAGAAGTCAGAGGCTGTGGCTTTTGTACGGCATCAGTAGCTCCAGCTCCTCAGAATAGGCCAGTGGGGATGCCAAGTGGCTATGGATAAAGGTGTCCCAGTTGAAAGTACTATGGTTGTCCCCTTCTTGATGGCATCTCTGGGTGAAGGAGGGTTGTGTCCTTCCTGGATGAAGGGAGCCGTTTAGCCCCGCTCCTTCTGTGCAGCTTGGGAACCAAGGGTCTAGACCCTCTCCTAACCGCCCAGGGTCTTTTTAGAACCTTGTCTGTGGTAGCCGCTTATGTACCCACATGAGTAGTGGAGAAAGCAGTGCAGGCAGACAGTAGTTGAGGACACTGAGACCACAGATGGCACACCAAGCATGGGTGTCTCCGTCCCACCAGAGGGCAAAGCTCAGGCAGAGATGCACCATACCCAGACCCCTTGGCACCTGGACAGACGTCCTCATCCTGTCACCTGCTTCCTCCAGAAAGTGTTCCTTCACCTGCCACCTAAGAATTTCCATTTGCACTGGATTAGACTAGAAGTGTAAAGCACTCTGGACCCCAGCGGGCATACAGCTAAATACATCACAGGGGGATCGCCACACTGCCTCTGCTTTACTCTCCCAGTTCCCGTTGCTGGGGTTTCCTAGCCGACTCAGGCCTGTCCTTCCCTCATCTGTTTTCAGGGTCAGATATACTTTTATTTCTGGGAGGATTAGGCAATTTTAAAAGTTGTATTTAGTGAACGTTGCTTTCTCTATCACCTAGATTAGAATCTGGTTACAAGGGATTCGGTTTCGGATCATGTATGCATTCACTTCTCACGCACTCGCACACTGACTCACTCATTCACTTGTTCGCTTACTCACTAACACACATCTATCTGGGGCCTAGTCCAAGCCAGGCCTGTGCTATCTGAAGTCAAGAAGACGGAGGCAGGCCTCGTCAGCAGGAAGCTCACAGTCCAGTGGTGGTCAGTTTAAGCACATTTCAGACATGGGGAGTTCACTGCCTCAGGGAGTCACTGGGAGGTTGAAGTGTTTTATTGAGGCTGATGTTTGCATTTGGGCAAGATGGAAGGTTGAACAGAAGTACCTGGGAAATCTGAGGCCTAGGAAGACTCTCAGGCCTGAGGATATGTGCCTTTGGCTGTCCTCTGGCTTTGGGAAGCTTGTCCAGAGTTCCTGGACCCTTTGTGGGGCCTGTTTTTCTCAGCTCTTATACCAGCTCTTCCCCATCCTGCAGCCTCTGTCCCTCTTCAGCTCTCTCTGACTCCATAAGGCTGAGCCCTGGTACTCTTGGTTCCCTACCCTGCCTCACAGCGGCATCACAGTGAATTACGCCACGCCTCACGGTGCGCTTGCCTGATGACCCTCCAGATGTGCTTGTTCCCACCTCCCAGTGCGGTCCAGGGCCTGGTGCTGATGAGGCAGGCTGTGCTAGTGTACAAGGAGTGGACAGAACCGGATACCTGTGGCCGTGCCTGATAGGAAACACGGTCCTTTGGAGGGAGACCACTCAGGGGATGGTCACTAAGGCCCTTCTCCAGCCTTGCTTCTCTGAGCTATGAATCAGGGGTGGCCGGCACCCTGAGGCTAAGCTTTCTGATAAAGGGATCAGTCTGCATTCACCATGTGACCTTTCTGCTCCCTACACTTTTTGCTCCAGCCATAGCATGCTGTCCCTTGTCCCTGCACTGCCATTACTAGTCTCATGCAATTCCCTCTATGTAGACACCCTTCCTACCTTCTTTGCCTGGGGAGAGCTGCCTCATCCTTCAAGGGATTCAAAGCAAGCACTTTTTCTTCTAGGATAGCTTCCAGTCACCTTGGAGAGATCTGCCTTCTTTGACTCAGCACCTTGTAATCTCTCTTTTGCGAGTGCCTCTGAGGCAGTACCTAGACATTGTCTAAACACCCCCCACCCCTTGCCAAATAGCTGGCCATAGCCCAGGCTGGATTATTTAAGAGCAGCTGGCTACCTGGAGCCGCAGTGACATCAGGTTCTCTCCCCCCACACACACCCCCCTCCCCCCCGGAGAGAGGCAGCTGGGAAAGCGAGGATGAAGAGAGGATGTTCTTGGTACTCTCAACCAGGCTCTGACTCTTGCCGAACCCTCAATTTGCCACCCCAAAGCCAAGGATGACATCACCAGAATGGAGGGCTCCTGGACTCTGTGCTTCAGTCTGAGGGAGACTTCCACATGCTACCAGGCCCCTATTGCCAGCAGACTGGCCTGTTCAGTTGCCACGGTCCTCCAGCCACGCCCACAGAATACTTTGGGGCTACATAGGCAAGAAAGGGAGGCAGTGGGGATCACCTTGAAGGGTTGAGACTGACATCAGGCATTAGGCTCCTGCCTTGCTTGACTAATAATCCCCTCTTCCTCTTCTTTGGAGCATGGCGTGTGCTTAGGACTTCCTGAGTAGTAATGAATCCTGGCCAGGTGTTTGGTCAGGGTCCGTCCCCAATTTCCCCTTTGGTCTTAGCCGCAGAATATATATAGCACATTCCTATCCAGGCCACATACCAGGCCCTGAGTTTGCCCAGGACAGGTGGCCCCACTGTAGCTCGCCCTGGACATAACCAGCAGAATACATTCAAGGGAAACCATTGTTAAGACGTAGCTCCAAGCTGGGTGTGGTGGGGCATGCCTTTAAACCCAGCACTCGGGAGGCAGAGGCAGGCAGATCACTGTGAGTTCAAGGCCAGCCTGGTCTACAAAGCAAGCCCAGGACAGCAAAGGCTACACAGAGAAACTTTGTCTCAAAAAACCAAAAACAAACAAAACAAAACAAAAACAAAAAAGACACAGCTCCATACAAGACTTGGACCAGCTCTGACAGGGAGAGGCAAGAGGATGGAGGGGAGGAGCAGGGAGGGCTTAGCTTGGTTAGGGGTTACCCAGTGCTCTCCTGTGAACTGAGAGCTAGTCTCATCCTGGCCTCATCAGTGGGAAAGAACAGATTGTTACACACAGGAAGCTTAGTGGTTTGCTCAGGGCCAGAGTCTAGCACTTTTCTTCTGCAGACTAGCGGTCGTGTTGCCTGCCTTTGCTTCATAACGCTGGGCCCAACCCTGCACCCACGCTGTCCACCTGCCTTCCCCTCATCAGCAACACCTAGCTTTCAGTCCTTGGTGGCAACAGGGCAGGGTGAGACGTGGTTTTGGCTGTTACTTCCTGGAGTGGGTTAGTTGTTCCTTACAATCTCTCATTGGCTCAGGCTTCCTGGTTTACAGAGCCTAGTCACACGTGTTGGTTTGCTCAGCCTCTCCACTCATCCTGTATTATATATACACCAGGGGTTTTGTGAGCCACACTGTTTCCTTTCGACAGAGGTGAGGAATGAGTTAAAACCTTCAGTGAGACTAAAGTCTCAAGACCTCACAGAGAGCTAGCTAGCCCTTTGGTCTTCGGTGTACAGCAGGTTTTGTTCTTGTTAGCTGTTTCAGTAGTGGTGCTCTTGTCAGCAGCTCCTCCAAGAGTTAACCCAGAGCCTCTCAGTGCCACTCAGCACTGGCTCACAGTCAGAAGGCTGTCACTGCTCCTTTCCCCCACATTGGCCTTTGGGGAAGGGGGTGGGGCACTTCTGCACAGGACCGCCTCTGATTGGGTCGCAGGTAGCTGGTACTTCAGTTCCAGCTCTGGTCTAGTACAGGCAAGGCCGTCCCTAGCACTCTGCCCTCAGATTGGCACTAGCATGTTGCCAGACTTTTTACTAGAGGGTCATTGGAAGTGTTGGGATAGCAACACCCTTTTTTTGGGGGGGGGGGAGGGCAGCCTCCAAACTTTTTGTTTTAGTGCTTTAGCAATTACTGAGGATTGGAGAGTCAAGAGCCACTGGCTCTTACCTTAGGCCTGATCCTCTTTCTGGTCCTCAGCTGTCCCCCTTGAAAGGACAAGCCAGCAGGAGAAGATGCTGTTGATACTCATGGAGGAACTGTTAGCATACTGCCCCAGTCTGCCTAGCAACCTGTGATGTCATTACCTACTTGTCACTAGGTGTACCCTGACCAGGAGTATATAGAAAGACAAACCCGTCTCTTCTCATCTCTGTCTCTGTCTGTCTCTCTCTTTCTCCTCCTGTCTCTCTTTTTCTTTCTGGCATACCCCTACCACTATAATAAACTTCTCTCTATCACATCTGTTGCCTGGCATCTTATTCTTTAATCATTGCAGGAACAGATTAAAAAGACCAAACAGACGAGCCCCACAAACACCCCTGATTGTTTTGGGGGCATATCTTTCCTGTTTTCTTTTAGAAAGACAGGAGTAATTTTTCTCAGGGACTGTCTGAGGGCCACTGTGACACCAAGGTAGCCCTTGCCTTTAAAGAAACCATGACATCCTCCTGCAAACACACCCAAAACAGTACGCAAAGAAACAAGCATGACTTAGGAGCGACTGGCACAAGAGGCTGGGGGGTGGTGATTCGATTGTAACCTCTTTTTTAACCTAGAAGGTATCATAACATCCTCCCTTAATGGCTCCACAGGTTACTTGACCAGCCCTTTATGGACAGCTGCCCTCCCCAGCCTGAGGGCCCCTCTACTTACCATGCTGCTTCGGTGATCCTCCGAATTCTCTCACAGCCTGGAGCTAGATGTGTGAGCCAAGGCAGCAGGAAGGAGTCCTCAAATGAGCCTCATTAGCCAGCAGCTCAGAAAGCCCTGGTCAGCACTGGCCAGAGGGGGCCCAGGTGCAAGGCCGGCCTTGCTCCTTGATGGCCAGCATTCTCTTCCTCCTTTTCCTTCCCAAGTCAGCTACCTCCTGCTGCTGTATCTAGGAGTGACTCTGGGAGGACTATGGGGATCCTCAGTTCCTACAGTCTAACTGGTGAAGTTGCCAAACTGGAATGGTTATACACCTTGTAACCTGATACACAGTCGTAGGGGTTGGGACAACACCTGGAGTCATTCATAGGCCATAGAACCAGTGACACACCCAATGTGTGACAAAAGCCTACCCACTTGAATGTCTTTCATCCAACCAGGAGGGCGGGAGGGAGGGCATGGACTGGAGCTAGGTAATGGCACACAACTCTTTCTCTCCCTTTTGGTTGTATGACTCTGACCATGGGGGTGCCTTTGCTTGGGGTTGCAGGAAGTGGAGAGAGTAGATTGCTGGCTTGGGTCAGGCAGCAGGATTGTGTGTGTGTGTGTGTGTGTGGGTGGGGAGCTCATGTAGATCTCTTTCCTAAAATGTGTTTTTTTATTCCCCAGTCCCAGAGTGAAGCTGATGCAGGGTGCAGGGTGAAAAGAGCAGCCTACCTGAGAGTGTCCCTTTCAAACTGTTTGGAACTCTCCAGTGTGCAACAGGTCCTCTCCTGCACAGGCTCATTTCTGATTCAGGTCCTGCCACGCAGGATGGTTGGAACCACCCCAGACCAGGGGCTGAATTAAATGGAGGTCAGACCATATAGCTGGGAGGGACCTGGGCATTTACAGATTCCCTGGGGCAAAACCTACCACGGCATAAAACCTACATTAAAAATGTAGACTGTGTTCTGTGTGACATCTGATTCCCCCAGGAGAACAGTCTTGGCTCCTCCATTTAGCAATGCACTTCTATGTACCCTCTCTATAATGCTCAGAGTAGCCTTGTAGAGAACATTTTGTCCACTGAGGGTGATGGAGAAGTTTCTGACAGCACAACAGTGGGGGTGGGAGCCTGGGTCCTCTCCTTCTGCCAGCCAGGCACATGGGCTGCTATCCTGATGCTACAGAGGCACCAGAACACTGCATATATGGTTGGGGTTGGCTGGCTTGCTGCTATTGCCAATGCTGAGTACCCTGGAGTCTATCTGAGGCCAACCTACAGGGTCTTCAGGGCTTTCCAGAGTCCATGAGGCTCTCACTCTTCCCCAGCCCAGAGCATAGACCTTTAGAGCAGGAAGTTTGGGGCAGGGGGATGACTTCAGTAGTCAGGCTCCTCCTTTTCAAAGGAGACTTTCAGCAGCCCGGCAGTGAGAGGCCAGTGAGAGGCCAGTGGGTCACTTGCAAGCCAGGCCTTCCTTGTTTGGTTCCTCTCTGTGCCAGGATAAACAACTGACCTAATGTTTCTATTTCCTCACTCAGTGCTCAGGTGAACCAGGAAGGAGGCAGCTGCCCAGGCGAGACTGCTGCAGGGCAGGGCTGGTGGCAGGGTGATTACGCAGTCCTCCCCGCTCTGACTCTGGCTCCTGCTCCCAGATGATTCTGGGAATCTGTGCAGAGGCCTGGGAAGGAGGCATGTGAGCAGGACTGGGTAGGCTGCCGTGCCACTCAAGGGAGGAGATGGAGACAGCGTGGTCTGCAGAAAACAGACCTGCCTTTACCAGGTGTCTTCAGTGGGATGCCTCAGCCTTTTTGGGGTGTGTGCTGGGGGCGGGGTACAGGTATAGGGTCTCCTGTAGCCCAGGCTGGCCTCTAGCTCACTGTTTTAGTCCAGGATGACAAGAACTTCAGGTCTCCTTGCCTCTCTACCTCTTGAATACTGAGAATACGGTGTGCACCATAACTTTTGGTTTACGCAGTGCTGGAGATTGGACCCAGGGCTTCGTAAATGCTAGGTAAACTCCCTACTGACGGAACTACATCCCCGGCTCCTGCCTCTCCTTCAGGTTTTCTGCTTGCATTTTCGTCTTTCTTTCTCACTCTAGACTACTTATTTATCCTTTCCTCTCCCGTTCAGCAGATTTTCTTCTTCCTTCCAGAAAGAAGGGTTCCAGAAGGATATTCAGATTGTTCTATTTTTTGTGAGTTTTTGTGTATACACACACATACATACACATACACCTTCAAAATATATAAGCTTCAGGGGCTGAAGAGTTGGCTTAGTTAAGAGTACATACCAGTTCTTTCAGAGGACCTGAGTTCAGTTCCTAGCTCCCATGTTGGGCAGCCCACAACCACCTGTGCTTCTGGCCTCCATGGGCTCCTATGTGCATCTACCACCACCCGACCCCCCCACACACAGAGGGAAAATAAGCCAGAGATGGTGGCTCACGTTTTTAATGCCCGCACTTGGGAGGCAGAGGCAGGCAAACTTCTTTGACCTTGAGTCCAGTCTGGTCTACATAGCAAGTTCCAGGACAGCCTGAGCTACACAGGGAGAGTCTTTCTCAAAGAAGGAAAACAAAATAACAATAAAAGTAAATTACGAGTGTATGTATTATGCATGTACGTACGCATGCATGCATGTATGTATGAGCTGTGTTTTAGACTTCACATAACCTGCATTGATCTGGTCAAGAGCATGGCTTCTGGTAGCCTGGAATCTTTACACCATAATCTCAATTGCTATTTGTGACTGTGACTTTTGGTTTAATTCCATCTTCCTCATCTACACAGGGCTCATAAAGGGCTGGCCTTATAAGGTTGTTCTGGAAGCTAACATGAGGTGATCCAGGTGATGTATCAGTTACTTGAAAGAGTGGAGCTGTAATCCCTGGTCCTGTGGGCACAGCCCTTTTGCTCAGTGCAGGTTTAGGGGAGGAAAGTCAGGCACTGAACGCATCGGCCTTGGTCTGTTGGAGGAGTTAGGACACACTAATAAGGTGTGCTAAATTTAAAAAGACATTCCAGACACAACAAGAATGTGTTAGGGGATTAGGAGACTCTTTCTCAGCATCCCTGTTCCTCTCTGCATCTCTCGCTAGCATCACCTGCACACCTTTGCTTTATGCCCAGTTTATAGAACTACACATCTTACTGGACAATTGTTTCTGACTGTGCATTTGATCTTAATATCAGTGGTCACCTTTCCATCCATCTGTCCATCCATCCATCCATCCATCCTCAACTATGAATTCATTCATATGTTTCCACCCATCCACCCCAGGGATGTTTCCTATGGTGTTATCAGTGTGGTTAGACACTGTGTGGTTGGAGAAAATAGAAACAATCTCTCTCAAAGAGCTTTAGTTAGCCTACACCCTGCACTTCCCCTTGTTAAGGCAGGGCCTTCAAACACCCTGTTAAAGCAAGCCTGGTAGGCTCTCTGCTTTAAGTCATGACCAACGGGTGCCCCTGAGAGTTTAACAGAAATATAGACTTTCAGTACTCCCATCCCTCCACTGATTCAACCCAAATCCTCCTTTCAAGCTCTGTGGGTGAGGAATTATCTGCCCCTGAGAGCTCCATGCCTCTGCTGGGCCAGTCTCAGGCACGGCGGCAGAAAGACACCATTGTCTGGGGAGTAAACTGAAAACAGAGTTAAAACTGAATAAAGGCAAATCTCTTTGATCCGTCCTCTGAACTCACGTAATTTGAGATCAGTTCAGTTACAGGTCTGTTTGTCTAACCTTATTAAAGAAATCAGGTAGAGATGGGGGCATTGGGTGGGTGGGAGCCAGTTGTACCCACACATTCCTACCGTCAGCTGCACGATGCCTCAAGGCAGGGAGGAAGTGCATGTCTGGCCTGTGGGATAACAAGAGGAACCCCTGTCATGAAAAGGGGGTGCAAGTGAGGCACAGTTCATGGAGAGGATCTACTGTGGCTGGCAGCCCTTGAGAAACCTCTGAGAAGCCTCTCAGAGCCCAGGAGCACCAGAGCTCCACCAGAACAGCTGCACCTCAGGGGAGAAGCTTCTGTCACACCCGTGTAACTTAGTAGCAGGCTCAGCGAGAAATCTTTCAAATCTTTCGTTATCCAGGCATCTTCTCCTAAACTAGGTGAAGAACAAGTTTCAGACTGCTTCTGAGCCCAATCCCTCTCTCTTCAGCTCTATCTCTCTCTCCCTCTCTCTCTCTCTGTCTCTCTCTGTCTCTGTCTCTGTCTCTCTGTCTCTGTCTCTCTCTCTCATAGTTTTTTTTTTTTTTTGAGACAGGGTTTCTCTGTGTAGCCTTGGCTGTCCTAGACTTGATTAGACCAGGCTGACCTTGAACTCACAGAGATCCGCCTGCCTCTGCCTCCCTGAGTGCTGGTCATCTGTCTTTTGAGAACACTTTCTGACTTAGTTAGGGTTTCAGTTGCTGCGACAAAACACCCATGACCAAATAAACAAGTTGTGAGAGGAAAGGGTTTATTTAGCTTACATTTCTACATTGCTGTTGATCACTGAGGGAAGTCAGAGCAGGAACTCAAACAGGACAGGAACCTGGAGGCAGGCAGGAGCTAATGCACAAGCCATGGCGTGGGGTGGGGCGCGGGGTTGGGCGTGGGGTGGGGGATGGGGTGAGGGGTGGGGTGAGAGATGAGGTGTTGCTTACTGGCTCGGTCCCCATGGCTTGCTCATCCTGCTTTCTTATAGGACCCAGGAGCCCAGGATAGCTTCACCCACAATGGGCTGGGCCTGAGATCTCCATCAATCACTAATTAAGAAAATGCCCTACAGACATATGGAAGCATTTTCATAATTGAAGCTCCCTCCTCTCAGAGGACTTTTGCTTGGGTCAAGTTGACATTAAATTGTCCAGAACATTTGATTCCTTCCTTCCTTCCTTTCTTTCTTTCTTTCTTTCTTCCTTGTTTTTCCTTTCTTTTTCATTGAGACAGAGTCTATGTAGCTCAAAGTAGTTTCAAACTTACTATATATACTGGCTGGTTTTGTGAGTCAACCTGATACAAGTTAGAGCCATCAGAGAGGAAGGAGCCTCAGTTGAGGAAATGCCTCCATGAGATTCAGCTGTAGGGCATTTTCTCCACTAGTGACCAATTACCCAGGCCATGGTGGGTGGAGCTATCCTTGGGCTGGTGGTCCTGGGTTCTAGAAGAAAGCCGGCTGAGTAAGCTATGGGGAGCCAGCCAGTAAGCAGCACCCCTCCATGGCCTCTGCATTAGCTCCTGCCTCCAGGTTCCTGCCCTGCTTGAGTTCCTGTCCTGACCCGTGTCCTGACTTCCTCCAGTGATGGGCTTTGATCTGGAAATGTAAGCTTCATAAACCCTTTTGGCCACAACTTGCTTTTTAGCCATGGTGTTTCTTCGCAGTAATAGAAACCCTCGAATAAGGCACTATATAGCCCAGGCTAGCCTCAAACTTGTCATCCTCCAGCCTCAGCCTTCTGAGTGCTGCAGTGACAGATAATTACATGAGGTAGGGTCTCTCACTAAACCTGGAGCTCAGTGATTCAGCCAGGCTGCCTTGATAGGGAGCCAGAGAGACCTTCCTATGGTCCAATACTGGGATTACAGGTGAGCATTGCTGTGCCTCGCTTTATGTGGGTGATGGGGATTGAACTCAGATCTTCATGTTTGTTCACGCACTTTACTGACCGAACTATCTCTCTAGCCCCAGAGTTTGCTTTGTAGTCTACTGTGTTAAGTAGTTGAGATGGCAGACAGGGAGGGCTTTGTGATTGGGCTTAAAAAAACAAAATCTGGTTTGAAAGTAGATTATTTCATCTTATTCTGTTCTGCTCATTTTGTCATGGCCCAGATATGTGCAGCACATACATGGAACAACCTTCATGGGCAGCTTAAATCTGTGCCAGACTCCACGGTCTGCCGGCTACTGAACCTTAATCTTACGTGGCCAGCCACACAATCTCTCTGTACCTCTCCTTCCTCTTCTGTAACAGGACATTAGTAGGCCCTACTTATGGGGACTGTTGTGATACAATGCTAGCAGAGGTACCCGGAACATATTAAATTCAAGGAGTAAGATGAAATTGGGTGTCGAACGACTCTTCCCCTTCAAAATGGACTTTGGGTTATACTTATCATCATCATCATCATCATCATCATCATCATCTTTTCCTTAGATAGTACTGACTCTTTGCTGCTTCAGTAACCGTGCTTTTTACCCAAGTTCCAGCCCCTTCTGCCGGTTATGTGGGTAGGGGCAGGGTGCGTCTTTTTTTTTTTTTTGGCTTCAATTACCTGGGTGGTTCAGCAGCTGCACAGCTCAAGTTCACTGTGGGATTATATGATGTAACATCCCACAGGAACGAAGATGGGAGGAGAGAGAGAGAGAGAGAGAGAGAGAGAGAGAGAGAGAGAGAGAGAGAGAGAGCTGCGTGGGGCTCCGCCCACTGACGGGAAAGAGCTGGCTTCTTTCCCGTTTGTGACTAACTGAGAAGACCCTAGTGAGACTCGTTGCCCTAGTCTCCATGACGTTGCTTCTACCTGCCTCTGTGGCCTCTCCACATAGAGCATCATCTGTATCCCTACGAGCTTTGCCCTTAAACCTCTATGAGCTACGTTTGGCCCAGTCGGGAATGCCTTTATTCTTCAGAGAGGCCCTGCTCTGGCTTTTCCAGGTCCTTTGCTTTTATAGGGGGTGAGAATCAGTGACTTAGTTTTCTGTTCCAACTCTGCCTGAGGGAAGCTGGGGTACAAGCAAGGGCCTGAGACAGGGGAGTTGAGGTGGCGGGGGGTGGGGTAGAATAGCCCCAGGTGAGGAAAGTCTAACTGGACAACACGGTCCATACCCATAGGACTTGAGCAAATCCTGAGTCATGAAATAGTCACACTCTGGCCTTCTGCAGAGGGCCTTTAGAAATGTTTTCTGAGGAGATTGACTCCCTAAATCATCCAGGAAGCCAACATGCTGCTCGGGGACACGGCCATGCAGAAGCCACAGGACTGGGAAATGGTAGTCAGGGTATTGGTGTTTTACCTGACATCGTGGAAGGAAAACACGTAACCCATAGGTGAAGGAACACCTCATAGCTTTACAGTCACAAAACACTTTCCCAACTTTGGTTTTCTAAGCAACCCTAAATAGTTAATGAGAGAATAAAGGCTCAGGGAAAGCAAGTCACCTCACCAGGGTTCCTTAGCTGGAGCTGTCCCTTTCACAGGGCACTTACTCTATCTTTTTAGTGGCAGCTTGGAGCATCCTTCTCTGGGGTTGCAGATGCATCTAGTTGGTTGAGTAGTGTTCTCCCCAAATTTCTACCTGCAGATTCTCAGAATGTGGCCTTGTTTTGAAATAGTCAGTGCAGATATGATAAGCTTAGAGGAAGCTGGCCTGAAGGAGGATGACCCTGCTGCTGAGCATGACTGGTTTCCTATTAGAAAACAGAAAAACAGATAGACACGGGGTCGGGTAGGGAGGAGTATATGATGACACGCAGGGAAGATGACTGTGTGGAGACAGGGGCAGACATAGGAGGGACAATGCCACATGCCCTGGGAGTATCTGTGGCCACGGGGAGCTGGGAGAGTCCAAGAAAGATCCTCCATTGCTTCTAGATATTCCACAGAGTTCACGGGTTAGAAGAGTGCTGGAGGTGGGGCTTTTGCGAGCAGATCAGCCTGTGAGAGCTTATGAATGAATTAACTCTGGTAACGTGGGAACGAGTCTGTCTCTGTTGCAAGCTTACTTGCCCTTCTACTGTGTTCTGACATAGTTCTGGAGGACCCCCTACCCGATGCTGGCGACACGCTTGAGGACTTCCTGACATACTTGAAACAAGTGTCTCCATCACTACTGCCCGGTGCTATCCCAGCCAGTGGCACTGTCAGGAGGAAGCAGAGCTTGTAAGAGGCGGCTCTCAGTTGAAAGTCCTCTTAGCCAATGAGGCACGCCCTTGAAGGGAATATTGAGTTCTCCGTCCCTTCTCTTTTCTCTTTCATTACTTCCTGCTCACCATGCAGCTGCCATGTTGTGGCACACTCACATCATCATCCTGCTTTGTCACAGGCCCCCCCCCCCCCAAGCAGCAGGGCCCAGCAGGAACTGAAGCAAAGCTTTCTGTTTTGTGGTTTGGGCACAGCAGGTATTTGGGTACAGCAATGGGGACTAGACTGGCACGCCTGGTTTCAGCAGCACAAAATGAACGAAAACAGAACACCCCCCCTTCCTGAGACAGGGTGGACAGTGCAGCCCTGGACACCGGATGCCATCCATCTAGCCTGCAGAATTGTGAGGCGGCACATTTGTGTTGGTTTAACTCTTCCAGCGGTGGCACTCTGAGCCTGTAGTTCCAGGAAGTAAAGGCAGGACTAGTGGGTCTCCTTTTTTCTTTCAGGCTCACTGTATTCTTCTACCTCCGCCATGACTGTATGCACAGCCCACCTGAGTCCTGGGCAGCCTATGCTCTGTGCAGAGCAGGCACTCCAGCTTTGCCCTAATTATATTTATCATTGCAACCTTACCTGCCTAATCTTGCCTGATTATGGCTTTTACTCGGTGTAACTTCTGCTACCTCAGATGCATTAAGAGAGCGCCTTGAAAGAGAGAGAGAGAGAGAGAGAGAGAGAGAGAGAGAGAGAGAGAGAGAGCCTTGTTCTGTGTACCCGTCTGTGCGGGAGTGAATCTGGGCACAGGCTTCTGGCTCCTAGGATCCATGGAGATTCTCTTGAGTCCATCTGCTGGCCGTTGGTGGCCTCAGGCTGGGGACAAGGGGTTGTTCTGGGTCTCACTCTTGACCTTCAAAGGCAAATTGGATCTTGGAGTCATGAAGCCACAGAGTTTTCACGGGGTAAAGGCGTTGGTTTTTCTGCTTTTGTGTGGGGACCCCCTGTTGGTGAGAATCTTACCTTGTCCAGCCTGCCACCCATAGGGAAGGAAAGATGAAATACGCAATCTATACCCTTCTAAGTGCACACTCCATCGTAACTGTAGAGCCAATAGTTTCCTATGTCAAGTGTATTATAAAAGGCTGAATCATCTAGCACAGCTATGCGCATGCCGGAGAGCCACAGAAACCGGTAGTTGCTCAGTCTAAGAAGCCGGAAACGTCAG
Organism: Acomys percivali; assembly: GCA_907169655.1. Lineage (NCBI taxonomy): Eukaryota > Metazoa > Chordata > Mammalia > Rodentia > Muridae > Acomys > Acomys percivali. The sequence continues at coordinate 100,802,264 of OU015749.1, forward strand.
AACCAGAGGACCTAGGATGAGGCGCCACTCCCAAGCTGACTCTCTGGAAGCTCTGTTAAAAGCTTCTGAGGGCAAGAGTACATTAAAGAGTTGTAGAAGGCCCATGTCCACAGGTGAGAGCAGTCTCTGTAGACACGCGTATTGAGGAAGAGTGAGGCTTCCACAGGCTGGCTGGATCCCTCCTTCATTCCCCACTTTTCCTATCCAGGTTCCGACCTGTTGAGTAGTGTCAGCCATATTCAGAGAATCTCTTCTCCCTCAGTTGTAGTGCTGGTTATTTCTGCAGATCTCACAGACTCGCCTCAAGTGGGCTTTGCTAACGGTTCTAAGCATCTCTCGGTTCAGTCAAGCTGGCAGTCAAGACTGACCAGCACACCTGTTTACAGGGCGTGCCACTGGTCCCCGACAGTCTGTACCAGCAGTCTTCGTTACTTGTCCGTGTGCTGAAGGTGGGTGGAGGTGTGCATGGTGTTCAGGACAGGTAAAGGGAAGGCGGTGAAGAGACTGTGAAGTGGAAAAGGACATGTGTGTTCAGTTAGAGCAGCAGCTTAGTGATTATCTTTGTCCTGTGTGCTACTGCAACAGAGCACCTGAGACTGGTTCTTTTTAGAAAGAAAAGAAAAGGATTGCCATCTGGAGGCTGGCAGTTTCCAGGGGTTGGTATTTGGCGAAAGCCTTTTGCTGTCATTCCATGGTGGAAAGGGTGTGTGCATTAGTTGTGTTTCTCAACGCTGTAACCAAAATACCCGAGAGAACAAATTGAGGGAAGGAAGGAAGGAAGGAAGGAAGGAAGGAAGGAAGGAAGGAAGGAAAGAAGCAAAGAAGCAGGGTTTATTTTTTTGCTTACCATATTCTAGAGCAGTGGTTCTCAACCTGTGGGTCGTGACCCACACAGGCGTCACATATCAGATATTTACATTACGATTCCTAACAGTAGCAACATTACAGTTATGAAGTAGCAACAAAATAACTTTATGGTTGGGGGCGGGGGGGTTCACCACAACATGAGGAACTGTATTAAAGGGTCTCGGCATTAGGAAGGTTGAGAACCACAGTTCTAAGGAGCTCAGTTCATGGTGGCTTGGCTGTGTGTTTGTGGGGTCATGGTGGCCACAGTCTATGGAGGAAAGACAGGAAGTAGAGAGTTAGCAAGGATCAGGGCCCAGGTGTAACCCTCAGAGGCATGCCCGCCCCCAACCCCCATGACACACTGTCCCCAGCTAGGTCGCATCTCCTAAAGGTTCCACTGCTACCTCAAGGATCGCCCCCTGCTGGGGGCCAGACACCAACATGGAGGTTATGGAAGACACATTTCTTATTCACACTGTAGCAAAGTGGAAGAGATGGGGAGGAGAAGGAAGAAGAGGGCAAAGGGAAATATTTTTGTATGGGAAGACTCTTGTGTGGGGGGCCCACTTCCTCCTCAATAAATCCATTCCATTATCATGGCATTAATCCAATTTCTCCGCCATCTCAGGCTGGTCCCTCTCAATGCTGTTTAAGAAGCATATTCGCAGCACATGTTTTTGGGGGGCACCTGAGAACCATAGCTGTATGTGCTGACCTTCCCTGGAAGAAACCAGTACCTGGTCCCTAGATGGTGTTTCAGTAGCGACTATATAAATGTAATTTCAAATGCAGCTCCCGCCATAGAGAAACACAGGTACGAGGCAGTTGCAACAGTCCAGGTAAAAGTCGGAAAAGAGATGAAGATGAAGGCAGAGCATCACCACCCACCTTCGCTGTGCAGCCTGGTCCTGTTTCAAGTGCTCTATCTGCCCAATTTTGTCTTAATGACCTTGAACACGAAGTCTGCATGTTCCTTTTTTTAATACATGTGGGGACTGAGGGATCTGCCCCAATACCACCAGCCTGTGCTTGGCAGGATAACTCAAATCTCAGGGTTAGGGCAGTGTGCTGGGTGGCTGGCTGTTGAGATTTTGCTGACACAGGCTGACGGGACTTGGCTGAGGCAGCCACAGGGATGACTCAGGCCTCCATCTGGGTGATGGAGTCTGAGGTGGCCCATTAACAGATGAGTTTGGTGGTTGACCCCATTGGCGAGGAGAAGCTTTTAGATGGCCTGTGCCCAGGCCTTGGCACGCACGTCCTGCAGATGATCATTTATTGATAATGCTGGTGCCTCTGGCTTGACTGAGTGCTTTTGGCCACATAGTGATGCTTGGGGTGGG